>JBAIZL010000002.1:155151213-156351213 GCA_036971475.1 Prosapia bicincta
CTTAAATACAACTTAAATTCGAACAATTCAAACACACACACACATACACACACACACACACACACACACAAACTAGGTCTGCCCAAACACACATTAACCATGGCTCTGTCCTCCCTTTGACATAATGTCCCTTCTTTTACATGTCGAGGAGCAGCTACATAATACTACATATGATCCGTTGAGAGGAAAAGTGGTGTAAGTCAGTACTAATTAGTTTTGAAATAATTAGAGGTTTGTTAGAACTTTAACTGCAAATCCCAGGACTGGAAATAAATAATTATCTGCCCACATTACAGTAGTTAAGGGTACAATATAACTACCCTTTTATTTCATTAGTAATTTTCAATTGTTTATTAATTTTTTTAACAGTTTTTAATTAAAACTTTTGACTTACAACACTTTTCTTCAAAATTGTATGAATGGAAGGCAATTAAAAAAACAAAGTATTTTTAAAAACTCAGTTTATTTTACATAAATATTAAAGAGTGCAAATTATTTTTCAAGCAAGAGAATCTCATTTATTTTAAGAGGAAGGGACAGGCATTAAGGCAAATGATGAAATGTTCATGACCAGTGAACATTCTTTCTTGCTTAATGATGCGGATTTTGGAGTGATTGAGTCATATTGAAAAAAGTAGAATCATGAATGTTCTTCAAGATTGGTTCGATAGTGAAATCAAAGCTTAGGAACCTTTATTTACTTAAAGTTATGGGGAGGGATAATATTTAAGCTAACCTAGAAGAAACCATCACAAGAAGAAGAGAAACTATGTGTGTGATAAAATATCTTGGCACAAGATTAAACGGCTTCGGTACTTGAAAGAAGAGCCGTACAAATTTTTCTACAAGGAAACACTTAATGAATATATCGAGTTCTTTGCTACCGACATTACACCTGGGAGGAAACGATAGAGAGTGACTAATCTTGGGCTTGTCTGCTTAGAACTTTTTTACTCTGGGCAGCGGCCAGTGACCTCAGTAAAAAAAAAACCGGACATGTTGAACTTACTACCTACATTAAATCAATCAAACATAAATTTCTCACCAGTTTGATTGACAACTCATAGTCAAGGCAACGAAGACCAAAATATGATGTTTGCTACAAGAAATTTGTCTAGTTCTGAATGTTGGTACAGTTGTGTAGGAAGTTCCCATAAACAACATACCAAACGTATATTTCAGAACTAAAGCATTTTTTAAAGCAAATTTATTCTGTTGCCTGGGCTACAATTACTTGTAGACGATACACCTATTATCGACAAACAGTCAGAATCTGAATCTGACTACAATTAAAAGTTTATTTTAAAGAAACTCCATTCGTATCAGTGCCACTTTTATGTTGTGGTTTCGTTCTCCGCAACTGTCACTGAGCATAATTACACGATTATTATTTTCAGAAACTTTGTTGCGAAAGTGATCTACCAAACAAGATAAAATTTCTTGTTATCCACAGGAGGCTACCGTTTTCTCCCAAGCGTACATGTGCGCTGAGTCACTCGACAACTCCATCATAACCTACATT
Source organism: Prosapia bicincta (assembly GCA_036971475.1). Taxonomy (NCBI): domain Eukaryota; kingdom Metazoa; phylum Arthropoda; class Insecta; order Hemiptera; family Cercopidae; genus Prosapia; species Prosapia bicincta. The sequence continues at coordinate 155,152,736 of JBAIZL010000002.1, forward strand.
ATAAAGGTACTTGTTACCCTTATAGTATGTAACAGAGCACATAGGAGTTGAAAAGGCGAGAGCGTAGAAGGTTAAAGCGTAGACATTTAGAACATATTTGCAGTCTTCCTTAATTTTTCTCTAGCAAGTGCTGCCTTACGTAAATGTAACTGTTTACTCTCTTGGAATAGTGGATTAACACAGAGTTACACCACTGTTATTTTCAACAATATCAGCTATTTCATTTCAAACTTTTTTCATTGCACCGGAATTGATGTTACGAAGTAGCCTTGGCTAACACCACTTTCCCCCTCAATCCTCATATAACATTTACTTTATACACTTCATATATTTAGGAAGCATTGCAATATTTTTTCAATCAAATTTGCTACAACTATATCAAGCTATATCTCGAATATTATTTTCCCGAGAGTTAAGTTCGATTTCTTTTTTTTTACCTACAAAAGTAATCGTTAGCCAATGGATTTTGTAATATTTTTTTAGTACAAATTTGACACCTTCTTGCTTGTTATAAAGCTGGCAGCTCTTTTGTATGTTGGCGGTGATTTCATGATCACTTCTTTGCTGAAATTTGTCTACAATTGTTCAATGTTTTATTTTTATTGTACCTTATATATAATAGTCTAAGTATATTTTTTTCTTCAAAACAAACTGTTTAAATTCTTATTTTAATTATTTTTTCAATGTATTTTCTTGAAGACCATATTTACGTTTATTACGTTAAAATCTTTCAAATCGAATTAAAGGCCTGATTAAAAATTCCAATATTTAATCTCATACTACTCTACATACCCTATCATACATACGACGTAACCATATTTAATCATTATATAGCATGTAATTATCATTTGTAAACTATATCATATCATGTTCATTATAAACTATTGTAATTTAGGTCTACCCTATATTTTATGTTTGAGTGTGACTATAATAATATTTTCTGTTAAGCTATTTGTTATAATAAAGTAGTTTAAGCAAGGTTTTTTTTAGCAGTAGGCCAACAATTATAATAATTACCCAAAGGAAGTTTAATTGCAGCACATTGTTTTCTTATGCGCAATTTTATGTTAGATCTTTGTGCTTAGATTTGGGGAAATAGACAAACTTTATTTTATAACTACTGACTACTATTATAACTGGTTTTTTTTATACGGTGATAGCCAATGTCGCAATAGCAAACTTATTTTCCTTGAGAAGACTTATGATATCAATTTAGACGGTGACAATTCAATTAGCAGACCTTCCCAATTTATATTCTACATTATGAAACAAAACCGAGACAGTGAAATTTAGGAGATTAGATACTGTATAGATAACTCAAATATTGGTTACTACGTAATATAAATTCCATAGAATGTGGTTAAATTACTTTTTAACTAATAGGCAAAACAAGAAAAATATACGTATATGTTGAAAACGTTGTAAACTAATACGTCCAATACACATCACAGCTCCTTCTATAAATCGTTTCGAGGAATAGAATTGTATACATCATTACACACTTTTTTCCGATATTAAGTTACCATTCACAGAGAAAACATGTAATTTAGTCATAGATTGAATACGTATTTTTCCACCCAAATATCAATCGACATTAACCTTGACAATTTCTACAGATACAGTTGGCAATGTTTCAGTTAGCTCGTTCCTACAATTTACTTTTCCTATAGTGTTAATCTGTGCTAAACGTTTTCATTAACGTTTGAACTGTAGTTTAGTGTTAAGCAGAATTTGTTGTACAATTTGGTGATAAATGATGTTGAAACTTGGGATTCAATTTATTTTTAGAGTAAAGTAATGGCTGTTGGAACTGTAACAAAATATCTGTTTTCACAGTTTTGCATTGGAAATTGTTTACAAACTTCCAAGTTTAAAAATTATTCTTCAAGAAGATATGGATTAGCAGGAAGTATTCTACAATGTCATAATGCTTTTCATACATCCTCACAGAAGTGCAGTCATCCTCGATTAACTCCTCAAGAGGTGAAATTGTGTGTGATATTTACTTTTTTCTAGGTTAAGAATTACCTAACCTTGCATGTTTAAAGAAACCCTAATAAAAGCGAACTCATACGTAAATAATGTTGTAATAAAACGTTCCCCTGATTATTGTAGGAAATTTTCAGAGAAAGGGTAGCTCTTTACATGTAGGAACTAATTAGACTATTCCCCTCTCCACAGTATATCTAAAATATTAGTTACTCAACGTTTCAGCTTTATATTTTTGACGGTATTTATTTCCTGGTACCATGTACACGATTTAGGGAAAAAATTATATTGGGCTATGTGAAAAGTCATCAGAAATATGAAAGAAATTATAAAAGCTTCTGGTAACACCCCAAAATTAAAAAATGGCTATCCCCATTCCATCCACAGCACACGTAAAACGTTACTAAATCACCGTTGTTACTTTATTTTTTTGACATAGTAACTCAAAATATAATTAAACTTGCTGTCGGCTCCCAAGAAATTACAAATTTTGAAAAAAAATCAACTTGACCACTTCAATTTTACACTGCTTTACACGGTAAGTTCTATCGTTTTTAGGCCAAAGTTAGAAATGGTAATTGTGCATTGTAACGGCCACGTATGATATTTTGGAAAATTGTTACCCACCAAATAGGACGATATCCACAAGATTTTTTTTTTATTGATTGTGGAAAGTTACTTTTTTTAAAATTTAAAGTAGGTTAAAAAATTCAGTGTTGTGAATATAGGTTTGAATGTATGAGTAAGCATAGGTTGTGAATGGGCGTGGAGTGATACAAATGTTTCGTGACGTCACAACTGTAGTGTTTTAGCAATCTAAACTTTTTGAAACAAAAACATGTGTTGAAGCTATATTGATATTATTTTTGTGACTGCCAGGGAAGGTGAATTTTATATATCTATATTGAAATATACCTATGAAGTATCCAGTCAGGATAGATTTGGTTTTAATTTTATACATTTAACCATTTAGGTAATGTTTAAAATGAAAACCAATTCTATCCTGATTAGACACTTTTTAGGTATATTTTAATATAGGTATGTAGTAATGTATAAATTTAAAACCAAATCTATCCCAACTGGAGACTTAATAAGAATATTCCATAAAAATTAAACCAAAACGTTTCAAATATCTGCGCATGTAAGCTATGCGTGACATGACTGTATCACTCTGCGACTGATGCACAACTTAAAGCTCCGCACTGTGACGTCATGAATCATTTGTATCACTCCACGCCCATACGCAACTAATTTTTCGCCTTAGCACTGAATTTTTTACCCTACTTTAAATTGAAAAAATTAACTTTCCTCAGTCAATAAAAAAAACAAATTCTAGTTCATATCGTCCTATTTGGGGCTTTGAACAATTTTCCAAAATATCGTAGGTGGTCGCTACAATGCACAATTAATTACCTTAGAAATAAAAGGTGTTAAAATGTTCAATGCAAGATTTTATGCACAGAATAGTGTTTGTTTCATCTTCTTGAGTATTTTTGTGACTTAGTGTCACAAAAATAAGAGGTGTTTGCGAGTTTTATAATTCTATAGTGCTGGATGAAACGTGGTTCTAATAGTGCTTTGTTAAAGTCAATTTTTTCTAAAATTTGTAATATTTTGGGAGTTAACACCAAGTTAAATTACATTTCTAGGCATTTTGCGAACCACTATGTCAAAAAATAAAGCCAAAACATTGAATTAGTAATGTGCCGTAAAGGGAGGCACAGCTATTTTCCAGAATTATAATATTTGGGGTGTGAGCGGAAGATTTCTTAAATTTTTTTTGTATTTCTGATGACTTTGCATCGCCCAGTATAATTTTTTGTATTTACATAATATACGGAGGCCACTATTGTACAGCGTGTTGCGAGAGTTGGCAAAAGTCAGGTCGTTAACGGGATCACGCAAATACCTCAGTCGCTTGTCAGAGGCAGTGCTGTTCGCTTGGTTATATTTTTGTTTCATCATCAGTGATTGTCTACGGTTTTGGGATTTACCTCAGACTGAAGAGGAAATTGTACATTTCTTTTAATAAAAACTTATATTGGTTAAAACAAAACTGTGTGTGAATAATCACAAAATGAAAATGTGCTTTGGAAGAAAATATCCGTTCTGCCAGTGTAATTTGCGATCGTGTCATAAAAAAGTGTGTCTTGGAGTAGGTTGTTGGTTCAAAAATAGTAAACTGCCCTACACCATAATTGTACGTTTTATTTGTATTTGGAACAATTATTTGAAGGAGGTATGTGTGTTTTCTGTGGAAAATAAGAACTGTGGGAAATTTGGCGGAGAAGATGAAATTGTCAAGATAGAGTTTATTCACAAAACAAAAAATTATTATCGGTAGAGTGTTGCCTGACACAATGGATATTTGACGGTTTGTGCTGGCAAATGGTATCTATTCCTAGTTCCAAACCATGGAGCAAATACATTGACCATGCTTTGTTAAAGTTGATTATTTTTCAAAATTTTTAAATTTTTTAAAAGCAACGTTAAGTTTAATTACATTTTGAGGCATGTTCTGAATTACTATGTGAAAAAAACCCAAAATGTTAAAGAGCTGAAGTTGTTATAATTTATTTCATATTTCTGTTGACTTTCTGCATCACATGGTATAATTTTTTTTTTTCAAATCGATTTTGTGAGAGTGGGAAATAAATACCAAATAATCTTGTAGAATTAGAAACAAAATTTTAAAGCAAGGAATAAGCAAGTCCTATGTTACACCACATTGTATTTTGTCAAAAGACCAATTTTTTCCTTTAGGCTTATGTTTCTAAAAAATACTTTGTTTCTGAGCAAGCTATTTTAAGTGTAACAAAATTTAAAATATACATTAACATCTTATAAATGTAACCACTCTTTACAAACATAGTTCTGTATGAAATAAACAAAACTATCTTATACTACATTACTGTAAACATATATAATAATATAGCTGCAAAGTATCCAATTATGGCAGATTTAGTTATCATAAGGCGAGTTCTGATCAAATTTCAAAAGATAGAAACCACCAATTTTCTGAAATTGGGCCAACAATAGGCTCTCCACTACTTGCAGACCTTACGTCCTATTGGTTCGTGCCTACTCTTAACTCCTCCCGTTTAACAACTTAACAATTTTAAACTTTTGACATCTGACTGAGTATTTACATGTTCATTTATTATATTTTCTTTCTTAAATTTTAATTTATAACTGTCTAAAATATTCAACCGCCTTCCTTTATTAGCATAATATAAAATTTTCATTATATTCTTCTTTTCTTCCGGTTGATGGCCCTCTTAAAATATTCAGATCATTTTTTTCACATTTAAACGACCTAATATATCCCCCAAATGTTTGTCTTGTTTCTTGACAAATGTTCCTTTGCAATTACATTGCATTTTATAAACCCAGTTTTTAATAAACTAATTTTTGTATCTATATTAACCTTTACTGTATTGTTAGTTGTCATTTCAACTTATATATTATATTTCTTGAAAAAACCTCTAAAACCTTTATCCCGTAAACAGCGAACATAAGGTTTGGGTAAACAGTACTATTAAAGGTTTTAGAATGGAGTTATTCCAAAACACATCAACAAAGAAAAATATTTTAATGTTGGGAGAGGTTTTTATGTAAAATTTTGTATATAAATTCTCTGTGCATTAAACATAACTTGTACTTTTAGATTCAACAATGTTATATAATATAGAAATATTCCTATACAATTTCTATAAAATAATCTATTTCAAGATCTTTTTTTTTACAGTCTAAAGGTAAAACTTATCTGTTTTTATTACCTTTTAAAATGTTATTTTAATAGTACCTAAAGATGCCACTTACAATGAGATAAGATATATATATTATTATAACTGTCATTCAGTAGTCCAAGAGGGTCTTGTAAACTAGATAAAATATCACGGTTATATGACAAAGTAAATCATTTGAAAAAAATATCCAAACAAATATTGAATAGGTTTTGGAATATAAAAGAGATAATAATTTACCTCTAGTCCACCGCCTATTTATTTTTACATATGTTACTGAAAGTATATTTTTAATCACTTTAAAATTAGATTATGACCATTAGAATTTTGTAAATTTGTAAAAACTTATTGGGAAAAAACATTTTTGATCGCTATGTGGCAATCTTTATCAGTGTCTTTTGCTTGGAGATGTTGGGTTGGGCGGTGATGGTTTAAAAGGCAGGTTTTTGGTAGTATCAAAGAGTAAGTTTGATTTGTATTGTATTTGTTCGTTTAATATGTTTGTACGTTGGGTTTTTGTGTATCTGTAAATTTAACATTGTTCTAGTGTGTTGAGATGTGGTTCTTTTTTGTTGATGTGTAAGATTTCTAGGTTATGGTAAATGTCTGGTGTATTTGTGTCCTATTTCTTTTATGTGATTGTAAAATGCTGAGTTGGTGTTTTTATTGTTTTCCTCGACTCTTTATTTAAAGCTTCGACCTGTTTGCCCAATGTAGAATTTGTTACAGTTTAATTTGTATGTCCCTAGTGCTTGTAGTTTATCTTTAAACAGAGTCGAGTAACACAAACAAAACACATAAAAGAAACAGGACACAAATACACAGACATTTACCATAACCTAGAAATCTTACACATCAATATCTCAACACAATAGAACAATGTGAAATTTACAAAAACACAAAGTACAAACATATTAAACGATCAAACCCAATACATGTCACACATACTCTTTCATACTACCAAAAACCTGCCTTTAAAACCGTCACTACTTAATCCAACATCTCCAAGCAGAAGACACTGATGAAGATCGCCACATAGGAATCAAAAGCGTTCTGTCTCAGTAAGTTTTTACAAAATTTAAAGTTCGGATAGGCATTAACTAATGACTAATTAAGACTAACGACATAAACTAATGTCGTTCGGTGATTAATTAAAATTCACTGAACGTAATGAACTACAAAATTCAAGTATACTTTTTTAACAAGGAAAAATTTATTTGAAAAGTTGGAAACCATAAATAATTATTAACTTTTGAATAAATTCATACCTAACCTAAATGCTCTAAGGCACATGTAACGGTATGCAAAGAATGATTTTCTATAAAGAAACCACTGTTTTGAAATACATAATAATTAAACAATACAAACAGGTAGAAAGGTAAAATTTTAATAACCTAACTTCACAAACACAGTACTATATGAATTAAATTTGAAAAAAATTGTAGCAAGTTAGTGTATCACGTTGTTATGAAGGTATACTATATTAAAGCTACAAAGTATCCTGTTGGCTATATTTGGCAATAAAACATAGAAATAAAATTTTAACAATACAAGGTTATTTATTAACAAGCAAAATGGCAAAAAATGAATCTTGGTTAGAGTTTTGCATTGCCGCATTGAACAAGAACGCATACATCCAAGACAGAATTTACATTGTAGACTAGTAGTTATTTTCCTGTAAAAACCAAATCCATCCCAACCAAATACTTTGTACTCATGTTCTAATAAGGCTATATTGTAATTTGGTGCTCTGTTTTACAAAAATATACTCTTTGGTTGTGTTGGAAGTGAGTTTAAATGTCTCTTTTCAAATTGTTTTAAGTTTTGGGGTGTGAGCAGAAGATTTTTTTTTTTTTTTTTGTTCATAAGATACTTCTACAATATTTATAAGCAGATATAATTATTTGTATGTGAAATTAATGACTTATGGTTACTGAAAATCATTGCCCTAATGTTACCTAAGTTAATTTCTTATTTTTTTAAAAACCAAATCTAGCGTAACCAGATTATTTGTAACTACATTTTAATATATTAATCACTTAAAAAATAGTTTATTACTATTGTATAAGTTATTAATAAGATTCACCGAACGTAATAGACTACAAAATTCAAGAATTTTTATATAGTACAGATATAACATTAGTACAAACATAATTTTTTAACATTTTTTTCATACAGCATGATATTATGTTTATGTTCCAGTATTAAATTAAATGTTTAAGGACTATTTATGGTTTTCAAGATTTAAAAAAATGTTTATTTGTTTGAATAGAATTTAGTAACATTCCAAAATGTTCAGGGTAAATTTAGAAAAAGGTGTTGTGATCAATTTTAAATTAGTTAGTCCATGTGTGTAAGTGTGGTGTAAGCAACTTTATTTTTCCCTATCTTATTACACTTTTCTAAAAGTATCCCAATAGTTGTAAAATGAAATTTGTGTAGGTTTACTTCTTGAATTGCAGGTGACAGCAATTCTTACGGCAAATGAATATACCCATGAGTTTAATGGGTCTGGATCTGTTAAATCCTTTGATTCAAATCAGTTGCCATCTAATAGTCCAATTGAAGATGCACGCTCAGAAGGAAAATGCCTTTTAACATCAGGTAAGTATTATAAATTAGTTCTTATGATTTAATAAAGAAAGAAAAATTCACAATAAATTAGTATTTATTATTTTTGTTTAATATTTTATAGATCTGTTTTATATAATTGTAAGAGGACTGTTCCAAATGTAATGATAATATGGACCCAGAGAAAAAATGTGTTGTAAAGAGTGGCAGTACTGAATACCATATTGTTCCCCATTTCCTTAGCCAACAATAGCATAGTTTAATATCGACCAGTGCAGTGAGTGGATGTATTGCGATGGTCTAACCCTTAGCCAGCACACACCCTTTCCTTGGCCGACTTCCTCTACACTTACTTGTAACTAGCTGACACAGGTAAAATTTGAAACAAGCAGATCTGACACGACTCCGAACCTGTACCTCTTCTTGCCAAATTCTGCCAGAGAACTAGTCACTAAACTTGCTTAACAAAAACCTAACTTTGTAAAACCTAAAGGTTAACAAAGCCTAACTTACATTAACCCTTTGAGCTCTTGTTTCCATGGAATGAATTCATTTACGGCATCACGGCTTAACAATTATAGTTTAGGATTATTTAGGAAAGTTATCTTTATTACATATTAATATATTACAAGTTAGTAACGACAGTGTTTTAATTTTTTTTAACATTACATTTTGTACAGGATTTCGTTTTTAGAAATAAAGATTTATCTTCTACTTAATTTTAATTTTCTCTGCTTTTTATTTATATTTTCCTCTAACATTTACTAGATGATACTCTAGTTTTTGTCTATATATATATATATATATATATATATATATATATATATATATATCGGTCACATGACTATTGTCGATTTAATGGTAAACCTTTGGTCAAATGACCTAAAGTAGTCATCACAAAAGGTAAAAATTAATTTCACTTAATAGTGGATCAATTGTTTACAATTAACAATAACTTGAATTAATTGAGTTTTTTATGGTGTACAGTATTTATTTTCCAGTTTAAGTTCGTGATTTAGGTTATTACTTGTGATATTTTATAGGCAAGTGCATTTTTGAAATTTATTAGAGGTCTTATGGGGTTGTTGACTTTGTGTATTTTGATGAGGGCATTCATTTTAGGGGTGTTTGGATTAACAGACTAAAAACAATAAGTATAACCAAAAACACTAAATTTATATCATTTGATATCCCAAACATGTACTCTAATATACCAATAAACAAAACCATCCAAATAATAAAAAACAAATTAACTCATCTTAAAACTGACCCCAAATACACAAACCAAATAACAAAATTCCTAAAGACCAGACTAAACTCAAACTATTTCACATTTAATAATAATAATATATATAAACAAATAGATGGCCTAGCAATGTGATCACCTCTCAAGTATAATATCAGACATTTACCTCTAAAACCTTAACAAAATGACATCAACTATAAAAACACACGACTTCAATGGACATTGGATACAATATGTTGATGATGGATTATGCATCTCCCAAAATAAAGCAATAAATAATATTATCATTATAAATGAAATCAACAACTTACACCCTAACATAAAGTTCACCATGGAAGAAGAAATAAACTATCTAGACCTAACAATAACCAGGGATATAAATAACATTGAATACTCAATTTTTAGGAAAACTACACATACCATCAATACCAAACTACTCTAACCATCCCCCACAACATAAAATGGCTGCTGCTTACAACTCACTCTTATATAGAATGCTAAAACTACCACTAAAAAGTGAAGAAAATTCCAAAGAAATACAAATAATATATCAAATAGCCCAAAAATTGGATACAATAAAAAAAACTATAGGTAAATTAGAATTTAAAAAATATCAAATAAATTAAAACAACCTAAAAACGAACCACAAAAAACAAAAAATTGGACCACATTCACATACACAGGATACAACATAAAGGAATAACTAAAATACCAAAAAATTATAATATTAACATAACTTCCAAAAATACAGGAAGCATAATCACTAAAACAAACCAACCGGAAAAAATATATCCCACACTTAATAATGGTATATATAAAATCCAATGCCCAGACTGTAACAAATTATACATTGGCCAAACTGAAAAAAAAATTCAAATACATATAAAGAGCGCCTCAAAGCATACATCAAACCTAACATTTACAACTCAAACTTTTTTTTTTTTGGGAGCGGGTTTTAAGCAGCTCGAAGCACTGCTACCTTAAGGTATATTGTACTTACCTCCCTGATCTAGTCAAATAGCCCCTTCCCTCTTACCAGGTTTAGGAGTTTCCTGACTAGTGTTTTACCTTCAGCATCCACCAGAGCCGTTCCATCACCAAAGAGGTTGAAGCGTCTCTCGGCAAGTACTTCACATCTGTAAATAATGTGTGTGGCAGTCTCCAGTTCCTGCCCGCATAATCTGCACACTGGTTCATCTTTGTAGATACCTATTTTATGCAGATGTTTCCTTAGTCCACCGTGTCCCGTGAGTATACCTGTGACTATCCTCAATTCCTGCCTAGACAGATAGATGAGACTCTTCTGCAGCCCTAAGGAAGGATTCCTAAGGGTTAGCTTACTGTGTCTCATCCCTTCAGCCCTGATCCAGTGCTCACAGTGTCTTTCAGCCATTAACCTTCGCACTGCCATCTTGACCATGGATTTGGAAATACCTACTGCAGGCTCCGGTCCAATCAGGGGAGTCGAAGACCCCTCTCTGGCCAGCGCATCTGCGGCTTCATTTCCAAGTATTCCCCTATGCCCTGGCACCCAACCTATCTTGATTTGATTGTGCCATGCCAGGGCTTGTAGGTTATTTACGCACTCCCTGACTATGGCCGAGGTGACCACATGTCCGTTTAGTGCCTTAATTGCTGCCTGACTGTCGGAGAAAATAGCAATCCGGGCCCCGTGTGTTCCCCTTCTCGCTATCTCTCCCAGACAGGCATTTATAGCATATATTTCGGCCTGAAAGACAGAGGTATGCCTCCCCAAGGAAAAAACTAGTTTTACCCTTGGGTTTTTACAATACACCTCCGCTCCAGTGCCGAAGGCCATCTTGGAGCCATCTGTGTACCAGATCTGAGCTTCCGATGTTAATGTCCCTGACCATTCCATCATAGTTTGGTGGACCTGGTCAGGTGCAAACGTTCGAGTAATGTGGTCGCTGCCCATTTCCAAGACGGGTTCTTTGACCACGCACTCGATACTCATATGTCCCGAAACATCTGGGAGGTTAGCCCAGTTGTTCGAGTTGCCCAATCTCCATGCCGCCAGCCTCGCCTCTCCCCTAAGGACAAGCTCGAGGGGAGGGAGGTTAAGCATTACTTCCATTGCTGCACCAGGTGTAGTTGACATCGCTCCCAGTGTGCACAGACAGGCCAATCTCTGGATAGAGCTCAGTTTAGCTCTTGTCTGTGCCTGGTTGGCCTTTGTCCACCACACCAGAGCTCCATAGGTAATCATAGGTCTTATCACCCTCAGATACATCCAGTTCATCATTAATGGCTTCTTACCCACCATTCTTCTCACAGTCATCAGTGCCCTTTTGGCCCTATTAACTGTCCTCTCAAGATGTGGGTTCCAGGTGAGTTTCCTGTCCAGAATAACTCCCAGGTACTTCACCTCCCCCACAAACTCAAGGTATTCACCAAACAGCGAGGCATCCTGGTTGTCAGATCTTTTCGCTGTCTGGTGAAGTTAATAAGAGCAGTCTTTTTCGGATTTACCCTAAGGTTCTCCTTATTACACCACTCTTCAATCAGTCGTAGAGGATTTCTGATTACCTCAAGGACTGTATCAGGGAATCTGCCCAGGATCAGAACAACTATGTCGTCCGCATATCCTAGACAGAAGTACCCCTGTTCATTCAGGAGTTCAATAAGGTTGTCAACCACTAGGCACCACAACAGAGGAGAGAGAACCCCCCCCCCCCTGTGCACAGCCCAGACTTGTCTCCGCCCTTCTGACCTCCCCTGCCACCTCTACAGAAATGCTTCTGTTTGTTAACATGGAACTTATCCAACCACAAGTGGTCGCATCCACTCCATGACGTCTTGCACCACTTACCATCGTCTCCACTGAGGGGTTATTGAAAGCCCCTTCAATGTCGAGGAAGGCACCTATTGCACAACCTTTCTTAGCGATCATTTGCTCAGTCTTACCAACCACTTGATGGAGAGCTCCCTCGCAGGATTTCCCCGGTTGATAAGCATACTGGTTCCAATGCAGTGGTTTTATATCCAAAGCACCGCCCCCCCCCCCTAATATGCCTATCAACCAGTTTTTCAAGTCCCTTAAGTACAAAGGACATGAATGTAATAGGTCTGTATCCTTTCCCTTCCGATTGGTTACCGGTGGGCTTAGGTATAAAGACCACCTTACTGGATTTCCAGGCTGCCGGCACATGCCCTAGAGCAATGCTTAGCCTGTATAATTTAGTAAGTACCAGCACCAGCATATCCATTCCCTGCTGCAGCAGCACAGGATAGATCCCATCTGGACCTGGAGATTTGTAGGGTTTAAATGTGCCAATAGCCCATCTTACCCTTTGTGGAGTTACTATCCTCCTTGCCACTTCCCCGTCCTCCCTCTTACCACGTCTTGTGGAGAGTTTGGCAACTGGTTCAGTGTCTGCTCCCCCAAGTTTCCTCAGAGTACTGGAAGGGAAATGTGTTCTGATTAATTCTTCCACAGTTTCCCCTGCAGTTTTTGTTATATTTCCCAGTGGGGTTCTTAGCATCCCCACCGGGTTAACTGGGTCCTTAGAGAGCACTTTATGCAGTCGTGCCTCTTCCCGAGTTTTGTCAATCTCTTGACAAAACTCCTTCCAGGACTTCCTGCGTGCTTCTCTAATTGCCCTGTTGTATTCGGTTAGTGTTTTCCTATACTGGTCCCACTCCCCGTTCTTTTTTGCTCTATTAAAGAGTCTCCTGGTGGTCTTCCGAAGTTTGGCTAGCTTCTTGTTCCACCATGACGGATCCCCTACTTTTCTCCCCTCACTGAGAGGGCAGTGTTATCAGTAAAGGATTCTACTATAGCCAACTCAAACTTAGCTAAATACAATAACTGTATGAAGCAACTGTGGCGTAATGTTTATTTTTAAATAAATAAAACCTCTAAACCACAAGTAACATTTATTTAAACCTTAAGTACATTTCAATTGCCCAGCAATCATCTTTAGAGGTATTTAAAAAATACAACTAACTTTAAACAAATATATAGGCATAAACCGGTAACTACTTCGCCACGCCCCTTATTTTAAAAATATGTTTTTAATTTTTATGTTAATCGAGTTAATAATTTGTTAAAAGAAGAAATGTTCATGAAATTTAAAAAGAATCCAATAAACAAAGTTGTAATTTAGTTATTCCAAAAAATGAAATTTATAAATTTAATGTTTCAAATGCAGCTCTACCTAGGTTATATTCCCTCCCAAAGGTACACAAAGAAGGTAATTTGATGAGACCGATAGTTTTGGGGATTGACTCACCAACTTATCTTTTGTCAAAATGGTTAAATAAAGTATTTGAAAATTTTTAATTTAATATAGAATCCAGCTCAATAAAAAATACAGGAGAGTTTATAAATAAATTGAAAAATATTGAACTGACAGAAGACGAAATATTTGTATCGTTTGACGTTTGTTCACTATTCCCAAGCATACCAGTTGCTGAAACATTAATTTTGTTAAAAGAATTTTTAATTGAAAATAACATAAAGATTAATGAAGTTAACGAATATGTAAAATTAACTAAATGTTGTATGACTCAGAATTATTTTTCATTTAACAATGTATTTTACCAACAAAAAGATGATACAGCTATGGGGAATAGTTTATCACCTTTCATAGCCGAACTTTTTATGAAAAAACAAACTCCGTATTTTCCTAGAGTATGGATTAGGTATGTAGATGATGTTTTCGCAATTTTTAATACTAAAGAGTTTAACGTAGAACATTTTTTATCATTAATTTACAATGAACATAGAAACATTAAATTTACTTTTGAAATAGAGCATAATAAATGTTTACCGTTTTTTGATGTATTATGTTTTAGAAATAATAATAAAATTGAATTTGATATATATAGGAAACATACAAATAATGATAAATATATCTCGGTAGATTCTAACCATTGCAAATCCCATAAATTAGCAGTTTTTAATACTATGGTTAATAGATTAATTACTATTCCATTGCATAAAAATAGATTTAAATGTGAGTTGGCCAAAATTAAAGAAATTGCTAAATTCAATGGATATGATCCTAAAATAATAGATAACATATTGAGAAAACAAAAATTAAAAAAGTTTAGAAACGATTCTACTACCTTAATAACACAAAAAGAAAATATTAAAAATCAATTCATTAGCCTACCATTCAATATGGATTTAACAAAAGGTTTATAAAAAGTTTTTAAACAGGTAAATTTAAAAGTAGCTTACAAAAGCTTAAATAGCCTAAAAAATGTATTAGGTAGCCCAAAAGATAAAATAAAGATGATAGATAAATCTGGAATTTATAAAATAAATTGTAATTCATGTAGTAAAATTTATATTGGCCAAACAAAAAGAAAAATATTAACCAGATTTAATGAACATATTAGCCATATAAAATTTCAAAGACCTGAAAAATCTAGTGTTGCAGAACATATTCTAAACACTAAACACACTTTAGAATTAAATGATCTCAAATTATTGAAAACTGTTAATTCAAAAGGTCTTTTGAATAGTTTTGAAAGTTTGTACATTCACAAATATGACGAAAATAATTTATTAAATTGTGATAAAGGGCCTATCCCTAAATCTCAGTTATATTCATTAATTAGGAGATAGTTATAACCTTTTTTGTTAATAAATAATATTGTTTTTTAGTAAAATTGAAATAGTTGTAACAGTAACTCTTCACCACGGGAGTTGAAAGTTGCAGAGGGGGAATTTACTGCAACGTGATTGGTCGTACTAGTTTTTTAAAATAAGGGGTGTGGCGAAGTAGTTACCGGTTTATGCCCATATATTTGTTGTATTATGTTGTTTAAAGTTAGTTGTAGTTTTTAAATACCTCTGAAGATGATTGCTGGGCAATTGAAATGTACATAAGGTTTAAATAAATGTTATTTGTGGTTTAGAGGTTTTATTTATTTAAAAATTAGCTAAATACACCATCAAAAACAACCATACACTCCCCACATTAGAAAACTTACATCTAATTTTTAAAAAAGTACAAAAAGGCCTCGAAATGACAATCTGGGAATAACTACAAATTTATAAACATAAAAATAATATCATGAACAAACAAATAAAATAAAAAAACGATAAGTTATTCAACTTAATAGATAAACCTCCAAGACAAACTAAAAAGGTCCCCGAGGTTCGGAAATCCCTCAGGTAGGAAATATTTAAACAATTGTTCATATTGCTTATGAAACAACCTAATATTATTTGAATTATTCCAGTACTTAACTTTTTTATTTCTCTTAAAGGCTTTAACATACTCTTCAAGGCTGTATAGTAATGGCAGATTATTACAAATCTGAACTGATGATAATGTGTCACTACAAAAAAAAAAATGATAATAAACAACAAAACATTAACAAATATTTTACTGCATCATGACAATGCAGGGCCACATGTCGCTTCCACTGTAGTGGAGTTTTTCAAAGCTTGCTCTACTACTTATGTACCCCATTCACAATATAATCTGGATGTTACCTCCTTATGACTGTTCCCTTTATGTCTACCCATAATTTCTGGTTCAAGGAAAAAAATTCATAAACAATCATGAAGCCACAAAGCTGTGCAGGTTTGGTGTAAGAAGATTCTGTGTTCAAAATATGGTTAAAAAAATATAATCAAGGGAGGTAAAAAAAAGTATGTAAATTCGAATATAGAATAAATATTTTTTTCTGCAATGTTTTTTTATCATTACTTTTTTAACAGCCTTAATATCGTAATGATTCTTTCATTGTAGCTGTTTATATTCAAGACTTACATAATTATTATATGAAAAATATATATTTCATATCTCCAATAGTTTTTTGTTACTTTGAATAACCACACTACTTTTTTTTCAATTCCTTCTATTAGCTCACACTATCCTGATATATATCTTGTATAAATTTTCAGTCGTTAATAAAATATGTTTTTATTCATTCAATCCAGTTCAAATACATTTCTTTTAACCTATAGTTGATGACAATTGATTTAAATACAGTTTTTTTCAAATATTTATTCAGTAATTAAATTATAAAAACTTTGGAGATCTAGGTCGGATTCGAACTGATTATCTTCATGTTCAAGGTTTAGTGCATTTTCACTGAGCTAACTTTTCCATAGCTAGAAATGTACTTTTAAAAGATGTATATGAATTTTGTTTTGGCCCCATTTGGTTGTCGTTGAAACCTCCATTGCACAATCATAAGTTGTTGCCATGGTTACCACACAATATCATAAATAATGCTCTCTAAGATTAAAAATAAATGAAAAGAATAAAATAAACAAACTGTGAAATAACGGTATCGAACCTTACTTCACAAATGGACAATGCAAAATAAAAGCGAAAAGAAACTTTAACAGAATGCAAGAGGAAAAAAGAAAGCGTATAAATAGTATCAAACAAAAATAATAGTCATAAATAGAAAGAGAAATGGAAAATTGCAAGGAAATTGGCTTTCTATTTTGCCATTTAATATTTTTATCGTGACATGTATTTACATATTTATATTAATTGTAGTTATAAAATAAAAAAGAACTAAAATAAAATTCGTTACTTTGTTGATATAAGTAGGAACTGACTTAAAAAAAAAAGTATATTGTTTGGAACTAAGTACAGTAGTAAATTTTAAATGTACTTTAATAATATATTGGGTTTATTACTGGACTGATTTTAATATTTTTTTTTGTGAAGATTGATTTTTATACATAACATTCTGGCTGATATTCAAGTATAAGATATTGGTTCATGTTTGCAGGTTTGCTAGTGGGAGTATTTGATGGACATGGAGGAGCCGCATGTGCACAAGTTGTAGCCAAAAGGTTATATAACTATATCACAGTTTCACTTCTTCCGCAAGATTTGTTACATAAATATTTAAATTCCATTGAACAAAATTCAATTGAAATGCAACTTATACAAAATATCAATGACAAATATGACTTTGTTGATGAACTTAAAGGAATTTATACAGAAAGCTTTAAAAGGTTTGTTACTGAGCTTGTTGGCAAAAACAAAGACTTCCAGATGAAAAGTGTTCTAGAAAATGCCTTTCTGAAGTTAGATTCAGATTTATCATGCGAGGCATTACAAAAAATTAACGGCAAAGTTAATTTAAAAACTTTGTCAGTTGGAATGTCAGGTGCAGTTGCTTGTGTTGCTCATATCGATGGGCCTCATCTTCATATAGCCAGTTTAGGTGATTGTCAGGCTGTAATAGGAGTGCTCACAGATTCAGACACTTGGGCAGCAAAGAAAGTCAGTATTGAACACAACACAGACAATCAGTTAGAAGTTGAAAGAATCCTTAATGAACATCCCCAAAATGAAAGGGATACAGTTTTGAAAATGGAACGGTTATTAGGACAGTTAGCGCCATTAAGAGCTTTTGGAGATTTCAGGTAAACCTTAAAATTGTACTTTATATTTTATTTGTTTTTAATCACTTTTATTTGGTTTATGGATGATTCAGTTTATGCCATGTTAATTTAAAACTGTATTAGCTGATGTATCAGAGTATATGTCACAATACTTATGATATCTCGATACACACCTCTTTCAACAGACAAATTCTATCTTTTCTTTAGATTTACAAACTATTAAGTATATTTTATTTACAAAAATGTATGCTTGTTATACACAGTGTTTCTCAGAATAACTTTGAGAGCTGATTTACAGTTACAATTAAGGAAAAACCCACAAATATAGGTCCAAAATGTTTCATAAATGAGTTGTGGGTAAGAAAAAATTTCAGATTCTTTTAAATGAGGCTTATTGAAATGTTTGAAACAATAATAATTAAAGTAATAGCTTCTTATGGTTTTAGCCTAAAAAATTAGATAGAACAATTCACAGAACTATGTCTGCTATGGTTTTTTGTAAAGTCGGATGTAGAATGGAAATAATTGTGCTAAAAATTCAGCATTTTATTTTGACGTTCAGTAGCTATGTAAAATAGGTACTAAATAATTTAATAGATAATAATAGCGCATGTGATAGTAATAGGTAATGATGTAATGGTAAAAGTACATCATGTTACTTAACTTTTTTGCACTACAACAACGAGAACGCTCATTTAGCTCACATTCTGAACCTGGTTGTGAACCGGCTTTAGTGTTTGCCGCATCTACTCCGAGACTTGCAACACGTCTGCGCTACCGCTCCGGTGGCTTTCAACACATTTATTTTATCAGTTACCCTGACATTTATAAAGGTTTTAAACAAAAAATATTTTGCAATTATACAATCTTTTTTATTAGTAAAATAAATGTTGTTATTTGCTAAATTTTTTACATTCAAACAAATCACATAATTAATTAAAAATTCAACTAAACACTTTTAAATGTTTATAAACTTGCCAATAGTATCACTTACTTATATTTGTTGAGGACGGCCGTTTCAAGAGATGTGTCCCATTGTCAACTCAGACCGTAGACTCATTGTGTTATGGTGAAGATGGAATCAACAAATATTATAAATTCAATGTTTCTTATTTATATTTCTGTTGGGTGTGGATATTCACAAACCATTTCTGGAAATAAATAATGAATAAAAGAGAGATTACAAAAGAAACATCAACATTACTAAGCTTTAAAAAAGATCAAACTAAGCAATGATATAATACATTCAGCAAACAGGCACTTAAAACGTAGTATTTGTGAATGAAAACAAAGGCGCCCAGGACATGTTGTTATATTAATAGCTTTCACCATAACCACCAACCTAGGCGTAAAATTTAGTTTTGTACAAAATTATTTCAAAACCCTAGAATATTGCATGTTAATTTAAAAATGCTAAACTAAATCCTGTTTTTTAAATGGAAAGCCAGAAAAGTTATGCCGTGTTCCATTTGGCTTCTGATTGGATACGACAAAAACATTACGGGGTATTGTCTGGCTTTTAAGTTCGGCACCATATGTGTTACTCTGACAATCAGAGTTGAAATGCATATTGCTATTCCTGATTTATACTCGTATGTGAAGTGCTAAGGATTAAATCTTCTTCAAATTTTAATTCTGAGAAAATTTATGTTATTGAAACCAGATACAACATTTTTTTAAAAACTACAAAATACCAAATTTTTATAAAATTTGTAAATCTAAAAAATGCCTTAAAAAACATTAGTTTTTAAACAGAAATGAAGATTTACTTTTAATAATAAAAAAATATTGTTAAATAAAATCTCGTAACAAAACTAAAAAATATGTTCGAAATATTCTTTGTCACTGTTAACACATTATACAGTTAATATTTCTTTCCCATTATATTCAGATTATTTTGTAAAATGTGTTGAAAGTTCTTGCTTTCTATTTTTTTTTTTTTTTTTTATTATTAGTTGTTTTAATAATTTTATATGTTTTCATAAATAATAGTTCATTGACATCAGATTAAATTTATCTTCAGGGAATATTGGTCTTCTTGCTCCACCCAGTTCTAAAATTTCACATTCAAATGTAAAGTCTATCTTACATTTCATCTTTCATTAATAATGGAATTTCTTCTAAAATACTTTAATTTTTTTTTAATGTTGATATTCATTTAAAAATATAAATGGTAATATCATTTGATCATACTTTGGAAAAAAGTGTAAATAGTAACCATTATCAGAAAACCTGTGCTAAAAACTGCTTTCTACTATGAAATTTGGTTTTCAATATTCTAAAGAAGATTATTTTATCAATTCAATTTCTCAAAAATGTTACCAGTAAAATGGTAACATTTTTATGGTAAAATTATTTCTTGTATATATTTCATTCAAATAAAGTTTATCTTACTTAATGATGGTTCTGTTCAAATGACACAAAAATTAAGAGATGGTGTAAGTTCAACAGGTAGTAAATTTTAAACTTTCTGAAAAAAATGATATATATATTATAATTATTTTTTATAAAGGAGAATTATTATTGAATGAATGAATGGATTTTTTATAAAGGAGAATTTTTATTGAATTTATAACAAAAACTCAGGAATAACTTAAATTCTTTTAATTTTAACAATTTTTTAATTTACACAATAAACAGAACAAAAAATAAAACTTAACAAGTTTTAACACAATAGACTAAACTCAATCCTTAATATTTTAGTTACAAGATTTTATAACCTAGGCTATTTTCTAAAATCTCTTAATATCTCAGGGTTTTATGCATGGGCTATATCTCCTAACTCTTTGGTTAATTAAATAAATTTTAATAAACAAGAGTAATTTTAGAAAATAGTTTTAATAATTAGCTTCCTGATGTAAAATCTTAAATTTGGAATAAGAAAAAGGTCCCTAACCTGTTTGAACTGGATTAGCTTTCTTACTACTAAAATATTATATTATTTCTAGATATTCTAATAATTTACAATTTTAGATTTTCTTATAATTTTAAAAGTTCACTAAAGGTTAGTTTTATAGCGCTATGTACTTATCAATTTTCGGAGTTTGTCTGGTTGTTCATATAGGATTCAATTCTCTTTAAATTTTATATTTCACACATAATTAAATTCTTTTTGGTTACTTTAATTATAATAATACTGTATTATAGATTTTAAATTCACTTATTCTCGTTTTAATTTGGCTACGTTTCTTCACAAATTTGTATAATTTTGATGAGATGCTTCAAACGGGATTTTGGCTTCTAAGAATGGCTTCGCTACGTTCGGCTGCCCATGCTAGACTAACACGTCGTTTTTATTTTTAAAATGTTTAAAACATGGCGCCGATTCCTTCTCCAAACTCTATATTAATTACCCATAAACCTTTGCTTTCATGTAATGAAGTTCGTTTTTTTCCCACTAGAGTTGACTGTAACACTGGCCTACTTTCTTGGCATTACTTTTGATTAACTAACGAAATTGTTTTCAACCGTTTTAATTTGGTTAACATACTGCTTCACCTTTCCTATCCTTAACAAACCTTCCAGTGTTTATTTAATTACTATTATTTGTGTGTGCAGTGTCTTTGCTTTTTACTTTTGTAATAATTCCGAAATGTGTGTGTTTGGCATGGATTAATACAAACATAACCTCTATCTCGCTTCATTGTTTACAGTCGTGTTTTACCTTCTCTTTCAAGTAATTTCTTATGCCCTATGTTAATAAAGTTTACAATTTTTTTTTTATTATATTATTATTACATTATCTTAATTTTATTTGTTAGGTTATTTGATCCAACAAATTTCCTAATGCATTCTTTCCAGTTCAGACTCTTTTTTATATGTTAAAACCTTTTTTAGGCTTTCACCTAATATTAGTTTTAATTTAATCTAACTAGTCTCTTAATGAAGTTCTCCGATTTCACATTTTGTATGAGTTATTTCTAATCTATTCTTCCAATTCTTAAACAACATTATATAGCCCATTCTATAAATGTTACAATATATATATATATATATATATATATATATATTGTCATTTTCTCTTTTTATAACATATATATTTTTGTAACACAAAACATATAACTCATTAATAATTTAAATTCTTTATTACAACAATTTTTTTTTAAATTCACACAATAAACAGAACAAAAAAATAAAACTTAACAAGTTTTAACACAATAGGCTAAACTCAATTCCTTCAATTTTAGTTACAAAATTTTATACCCTAGGCTATTTTCTAAGATCTCTTAATATCTCGGGGTTTATATGCATGGGCTATATCTTTTAACTCTTTGGTTAATTAAATAAATTTTGATAAACAAGATTAAATTTAGAAAATAGTTTTAATAAATAGCCTCCTGATGAAAAACTTAAATTTGGAATAAGCAAAAAGGCCCCTATACTGTTTGAACTGGATCAGGTTTCTTACTACTAACTATTATCTAATCTCAAGATATTCTAATAATGTACAATTTTAAATTTCCTTATGATTTTAAAAGTTCACTAAAGTTTATTTGTATAGCGCTATTTTCTTAACTCATCAAATATCGGCGATTGGCTGCTTGCTCACGTAGGATTCAGTTCTCTTTAAATTTTATATTTAACACCTCATTTGTTATCTTTCTTTCTCCTATCACCTTTAATTTTAACTCTCCTAACTCTTCTGTGTTTTTCTCCACTTTGTCCTCTATTTTCCCTATCTCCCTATTTAAAACTCTTAACTCTTCCCTGTTTTGCTTTGTTATATTTTCTACTTTCTCTATCTCTTTTTTATTAATTTCTATCACATCAGCCATTATTTCATTTGTTTCCTCAAAATTGTCCTTAATCTCCTCCTCTAATTCTCTATCTTTCTCCTCTATGTCTCTTCTCACATCCTCTAATACAGTATTATTCTCTGTCCTCCACTGTCGCCTCATATCCTCTATCATTTTCCTATTATCCTCCCTTATTTTATCTGTTATGAATTTTAAATCCTCCTTTATCTCTATCATTTCGTCTCTATTTTCCTCTAATTTTTTTTTTATTTCCCTTATATCCTCACTCATTCCATCTATCTTATCTATTTTTCTATTCATATTCTCACTCATTTCTTTTAATATGTTTGCATTCATTTCTATTAAAATCCTCCTCATATCCCTTAAATCTGCATTCTCATTATTTCCCCATTCCTGTTGGGTTTGCATAGGTAGTCCCCTATCTTCCTCTACCTCAATGTTTCCTATTGGCATATCTGTGCCTTCCATTTCTATTTCCTGCACTTCCAAGCTTGTCCCTTTTTCCAGTTCTATTTTCCTATGGTAGTTTCTTTTTCCTTTTCGTCTATTTTAGCTTTCTTCCCCCCGCAAATTGTACGATTCCCTTTCATCAGACATGTTTTTTTCTTTTTTTAACTATTAGTAAACTTATTATACAAAAATAAACAATTTACATATATATATATATATATATATATATATATATATATATATATATATATATATATATATATATATATATATATATATATATATATATATATATATACTATATTCTACTAAACCTAGCCTTGACTCTATTCAACTCAGTGTTTAATTTTACAAAATTTTTCTAAATCTATTTCCAGTTCAAATGTTTTTCATATAAAAAGTTCTAAATTAATTTTGTTTCAAAATCTCTAAATAAACTTTATCTCTTATTATATCGAGCCCCACGTTGTTGTGCCAAATGTAATTTTCTCTTTTTATAACATATATATTTTTGTAACACAAAACATATAACTCATTAATAATTTAAATTCTTTATTACAACAATTTTTTTTTAATTCACACAATAAACAGAACAAAAAAATAAAACTTGACAAGTTTTAACACAATAGGCTAAACTCAATTCCTTCAATTTTAGTTACAAAATTTTATACCCTAGGCTATTTTCTAAGATCTCTTAATATCTCGGGGTTTATATGCATGGGCTATATCTTTTAACTCTTTGGTTAATTAAATAAATTTTGATAAACAAGATTAAATTTAGAAAATAGTTTTAATAAATAGCTTCCTGATGAAAAAAAAACTTAAATTTGGAATAAGCAAAAAGGCCCCTATACTGTTTGAACTGGATCAGGTTTCTTACTACTAACTATTATCTAATCTCAAGATATTCTAATAATGTACAATTTTAAATTTCCTTATGATTTTAAAAGTTCACTAAAGTTTATTTGTATAGCGCTATTTACTTAACTCATCAAATATCGGCGATTGGCTGCTTGCTCGCGTAGGATTCAGTTCTCTTTAAATTTTATATTTAACACACTTAAATTCCTTTTAGTTACTTCAAATTATATTAATACTGTATTATAGCTTTAAATTCACTTATCCTTGTTTTAACTTGGCCAATTTTCTTCACAAATCTGTATAATTTTGACGAAATTCTTCAAATGGAATTTTGACTTCTAACCAAGGCTCAGCTTCTTTCGGCAACCCACGCTATACTGACGCGCCGTTCTACTTTTAAAATATTTAAAACATGGCGGCCTTTCCACCTCCAACCTTTTCTTGCATGTAATTTAGTTCGATTTTTTTTTTTTTCACTAAAGTCGACTATATACTGACCTACTTCTTGGTTCCAGATCTGATGCAACAACGAGATTGTTTACAATCGCGTTTTAATTTGGTCAACATACTGATTCAATTTTCCGATCCTTAACAAACCTTCCAGTGTTTATTTAATTACTATTATTTGTGTGTGCAGTGTTTTTCCGTTTTACTTTTGTAATAATTCCGAAATGTGTGTGTTTTGACTGGATTTATAGAACATAACCTTTCATTTCATTGTTTACAACCGTTTTCACCTTCTATCTCTCAAGTAATTACTTATGCCCTATGTTAATAAAGTTTACAATTTTGTTTAAATATAATTATTATTAGATTATCTTGTTTTAATTTTATTTGTTAGGTTATTTGATATAACAAATTTCCTAATGCAACAGTTCAAATATCTTGTTTACATGTTACAACCTTTTCTAGGCTTTTACCTAAAATTAGTTTCAATTTTAATTAATATATTGTAACATTTTGAAAATAGCAAATGAGAAATTGGCTAGATTAAAATTGAAACTAATTTTAGATAAAAGCCTAGAAAGGTTGTAAAATGTAAACAAGATATTTGAACTGTAAAATGCATTAGGAAATTTGTTATATCAAATAACCTAACAAATAAAATTAAAACAAGATAATCTAATAATAATTATATTTAAACAAAATTGTAAACTTTATTAACATAGGGCATAAGTGGTTACTTGAGAGATAGGAGGTGAAAAACGCGATTGTAAACAATGAAGTCAGAGGTTAGGTTATTATAAATCCAGCCAAAACACACACATTTCGGAATTATTACAAAAGTAAAAAGTAAAGACATTTCACACACAAATAATAGTAACTAAATAAACACTGGAAGGTTTGTTAAGGATCGGAAAATTGAATCAGTATGTTGACCAAATTAAAACGCGATTGTAAACAATCTCGTTGTTGCATCAGATCTGGAACCAAGAAGTAGGTCAGTGTACAGTCGACTCTAGTGGAAAAAAATCGAACTAAATTACATGCAAAAAAAGGTTGGAGGTGGAAAAGCCGCCATGTTTTAAATATTTTAAAAGTAGAAGACGCGTCAGTCTAGCGTGGGGTAGCCAAAGGAATAGGAGCAGTTCTTAGAAGTCAAAATTCCATTTGAAGAATTTCGTCAAAATTATACAGATTTGTGTAGAAAATTGGCCAAATTAAAACAAAGATAAGTGAATTTAAAGCTATAATACAGTGTTAATATAATTTGAAGTAACTAAAAGGAATTTAATTGTGTGAAATATAAAATGTAAAGAGAAATGAATCCTACGTGTGAACAAACAGCCGATCTCCGAGAATTTATAAGTTAAGTAAATAGCGCTATACAAATAAACTTTAGTGAACTTTTAAAATCATAAGGAAATTTAAAATTGTACATTATTAGAATATCTTGTAATTAATTAATAGTTAGTAGTAAGAAACATAATCCAGTTCAAATAGTTTAGGGACCTTTTAGCTTATTCCAAATTTAAGTTTTTCATCAGGAAGCTATTTATTAAAACTATTTTCTAAATTTAATCTTGTTTATCAAAATTTATTTAATTTAACCAAAGAGTTAAAAGATATAGCCCATGCATATAAACCCCGAGATATTAAGAGATCTTAGAAAATAGCCTAGGGTATAAAATTTTGTAACTAAAGTTGAAGGAATTGAGTTTAGCCTATTGTGTTAAAACTTGTTAAGTTTATTTTTTTCGTTCTGTTTATTGTTTAAATGTTGAAATAAAATTGTTATAATAAAGAATTTAAATTATTAATGCCTGAGTTGTGTTGTGTTACAAAATATATTAATATAAAAATAAAATTACAATATATATATATATATATATATATATATATATATATATAAAGAACTAAGTCAAAATACAAATACAAGAATTATAATTGAATTTACAATTCAAAGCTTTTTGTTGGCTAACAGTACCAACATCATCAGGAATATTAAACAATTAAAATTAACATATGTGCAAATTAGATTAAATAAATAGCTATGCCAAATCAATTACAATGATGTTAAAAAAAATTTTTATTTTGCTGCCCTAACATTACAAACACTGAATATATGATCAAATTTAGATTTTATTATAACAACATTGTAATTGATTTGGCATAGCTATTTATTTAATCTAATTTGCACATATGTTAATTTTAATTGTTTAATATTCCTGATGATGTTGGTACTGTTAGCCAACGAAAAGCTTTGAATGGTAAATTCAATTATAATTCTTGTATTTGTATTTTGACTTAGTTCTTTATTAATACACAAGAAAACATATTACGATATTTATATATATATATATATATATATATATATATATATATATATATATATATATATATATATATATATATTGTAAAGTTATTTATAAAACACAGACCCAACGGGGTTTTATACTATTATATGAAGATATATTATTTCTATTTAATAACCAAAAAACTTCTCATGAACAATTCATTAACATTTATTATCACAATTTCATCTCAACAGTTAACACAAAACAATTTTATTTTAACAGTTAAACAATAAACACAAAACAAAAATTTATAACTTAACAAGTTTTAACAAACTCGGTTTAACTCTTATTTCTTTTAATTTTATAGTTACACAATTTTAATATACCCTAGGCTAATTTTACGATCTCTTACAATCTCGGGGTTTATAGCATGGGCTATATTTTTACTTCTTTTGTTAATTAAATAAATTTTGAAAAACAATATTAAATTTTGAAATTAGTTTTAATAAATATTTTCCCGATTGAAAAACTTTAATTTGGAATAAGCAAAAAGGCGAAACTATTTGAACTGGATTATGATCTTATTACTATTAATCACAAGATATTCTAATGTACAAAATTAAACTTCCCTATTATCCTAAGAGTCCACTAAAGTTTATTTTTTTATAGCGCTATACATACTTAACTTATCAAATAAAGGCGAATGGCTGCTTGCTCACACGTAGAATTCCGTTCTCTTTAATTTTCACTTTTTTCACACTTAAATTCGTTTTAGTTCCTTCAAATTATATTTACACTTTATTAACTCTTTCAATTCACTTAACCCTGTTTAATCTTGTCAAGTTTCTTCACAAATCTGTATAATTTTGACGAAGTTTCTAATAAATAGAATTTTGACTGGTCCTGGCAGATTCGCTACCTTACTCGGCGTCCCACGCCAGACTCTAACTACGCGTCCTTAGATTTTAAACAATTGTTTGTTTTTTTAATATGGCCGCCTCCTTCTTAAAAAAATCATATGCTCTAATTGAACGAAGTTCCGTTCCTTCCCACTAGAGTCGACTGCAACTTGACCTATTTCTTTACTTTCACATCTGTTAATGTCAACGAACTATTTTCACCGGTTTTAATTTGGTTAACATACTGTTTCAATTTTCCGATCCTTAACAAACCTTCCAGTGTTTATTTAATTACTATTATTAGTGTGTGAAGTGTCTTTGTGTTTTACTTTTGTAATATTTCGA
The DNA here is from genome assembly GCA_036971475.1 of Prosapia bicincta. Taxonomy (NCBI): domain Eukaryota; kingdom Metazoa; phylum Arthropoda; class Insecta; order Hemiptera; family Cercopidae; genus Prosapia; species Prosapia bicincta. The sequence goes on from JBAIZL010000002.1 coordinate 155,180,691, forward strand.
AATGTGTGTGTTTTGACTGGACTTTTCCAAACATAACCTTTCAATTTGTTTACTACCGTTTTTCACTTTCTCCTTCAAGTAATTACTTATGCCCTATTTTACTAATATTTACAATTTTGTTTAAATATAATTATTATTAGATTATCTTGTTTTAAATTTTATTTGATACAACAAATTTCTTTATGTATTTACAGTTCAAATATCTTATGTACTAATCTAGGCTTTTACCTAAATTTAGTTTCAATTTTAACCTAACCAATTTTTTAATGAATTTCTTTTTAAATTTTGTGTGAGTTATTTCTAATATATTCTTCCAATTCTTAAATAATATTATATAGCCCATTCTATAAATGTTACAATGTCCCCTAATTTAATTTAAATAAAAAAATATTCCTACTATCTACATTACACATTCTTTACATTTTACAAGCTTGATTAAATATACATATTTTTTTTTTTAAATTAAATTTAAATTAACATTTATTTCCTAATTGTACATTTTATTTAATAACTAATTGAACACATTTTTTATTGAGTAAGTACCTCAACACTTTGGCTAACTTACCGTCCATTGTCTTTACTACTTTTATAATTGTCCACTTAAAAGTCATTTATACCTTCATCTGTCCACTTTCGTCCATTTATACATAATTCTACGACACAATTTTATCTTAATTCTTTAACAATCAAATACTGAGCTGAAACTTCAAGCTACATATTACTTAACTCATCTTCTAACAATACAATATACTTATAACTAACATTCAATCAACAATTCTTTAACAATTTGAACATATAGTAACAATAAATCATGTTCTGGTATTTACAATTCCTTCCATAATTACATTTTTTTTTTTTTTTTTTTTTACATTTATTACAATTGGAACCCTTCCAATCATAAGTCTGATTCAATATTTATTTAACCTATATTCTCTGATACCGTGTCTTTAAATCCCAGCCTATCCGAGTCATAGTATGTCTAGATTTGGTCAAATTGGTTATAACATTTCTCTTTCCCTTATTTCTGTTTATTCCTTGTTTATTATTTATCTCATATTATTTTTGCTTTTAGCTTCATCTAACTCTCAGTTCTAAGTTAGTATTTTATCTCCCCTTCCAATCTCACACCCAGTTCAATTATTTTCTTATATCATTCCAGTTTATTTTGTATGAAGTTTAACATCTAATATTTTTAAAGGTCGCAATCTCATATCCTCTATTTGATCATATCTATAGCTCCTTCGGTTACACTGTCCCTATATCAACGAATATAAATTTTGTTTTAATACTTATATATATCAACGCAGATTCTCCCTTACAATACGACGAAGTTTAAATACACAATTACCATATTTTTATTACAACGATGCTTTAATATTTATTATCATAGATTCATATTTCTTTTATAATATATAATATATACGACGAAGTTCCATTATTTATCAACGCAGATTCTCCCTTACAATACGACGAAGTTTAAATACACAATTACCATATTTTTATTACAACGATGCTTCAATATTTATTAACATAGATTCATATTTATTTTTATTCATTATTCGACGAAGTTTCCAATAAATTATCGTAGATATAGTTACCATCCCTTAAAACTTATCTCCTGCTAACGTTTTCTTATACACATAGTCACCTAGAGTTTATTCATATTGCTTCCTTCACCTATATTTAATATCTCCCTTCCTATTTTATTTTTATTTTTCAATATCCAGTTCACCTGGATACATGTCATATTATTGCCTGTGTCTATTAATGCCTGTAAACTTGTTTCCTCTATTTAATTTCTATTCCTGGGTTTCTGATTGTCTTAGTTTTCCGACTGACTGTGGGCACCATACTCTTTTCCTGTCCCCACGCTTGTCCTTGCCTTAACCCCGTTTACATCTCCATTGTATCTCTCATCTGCTTCATAAGTTCTATTTTCTCTGTTATTCTCATATTTAAATTCCATCTCCCATTTTCCAAACTCGAGTTGTGTCTCCACATTCATTAACATATCCGTACCTCTGATAAATTTTCTCAATAAGCCTTGAGACGGATATTTAATTCCTCCTATTTCTCCTATTACAATTTTCATTTTATTAATCTTTTCAATTTTCTTATTAGTTGTGGTTTGAATTGTTAAATTTTTTATTTGCCATATTTCTAATTTTCCCATTTTATTTCTATCTCCTAACCTTCCTTGCTCTCCTAATATTTTCTCCCTTACATCTTTGACTTTCCTAAAACGCTCATCTGTTATTTTTCTTTCTCCTATCACCTTTAATTTCAACTCTCCTAACTCTTCTGTGTTTTTCTTTATTATATTTTCTACCTTCTCTATCTCTTTTTTATTAATTTCTACCACATCAGCTATTATTTCATTTGTTTCCTCAAAATTTTCCTTAATCTCCTCCTCTAATTCTCTATCTTTCTCCTCTATGTCTCTTCTCACATCCTCTATTTCAGTATTATCCTTTGTCCTCATATCCTCTATCATTTTCCTATTTTCCTCCCTTATTTCCTCTTTTATGGATTTCAAATCCTCCTTCATCCCTCTCATTTCGTCTCTATTTTCCTTTAATTTTTTGTTTATTTCCCTCATATCCTTCATTTCCTCTCTCCCTTTTTCACTCATTTCCATGAGAGTTCTCATCATCTCCCTTAAATCTTCATTCTCATTATTTCCCCGTTTTTTTTGTTGGGTTTGCATAGGTGGTAGTCCCCTAGCTTCTTCTACCTCAATGTTTCCTATTGGCATATCTGTGCCTTCCAATTCTATTTCTTGCACTTCCAAACTTGTCCCTTTTTCCTGGTCCCCTACAACTACCAGTTCGCCTATAATATTTTCTTCTTTTTTTTTTTTTATCTGTAAGTAACTTATTATACAAACATAAACAATTTTTATATATACTATAAACCTAGCCTTGATTCTATTCAACTCAGTGTTTAATTTTACAAAATTTTGTCTAAATCTATTTCCAGTTCAAATGTTTTTCATATAAAAAGTTCTAAATTAATTTTGTTTCAAAATCTCTCTAAATAAATTTTATCTCTTATTATATCGAGCCTCACGTTGTTGCGCCAATTATAACATAATTTCCTAAAGACGCTATACAACGGGGTTTTACTATTAAATATTTAAATGAATAATTAATTCTTTATTATTATTTTTCTAATAATCGTACCCCACGTTGGTGTGCCAAATGTAAAGTATTTCCGACACAACAACAGGGTTTTTACTATTAAATGAAGATATATTATTTCTATTTAATAACCAAAAAACTACTCAGGAACAATTCATAATTCTTTATTATAACATTTCTTATTTCAACATTTAAAACAATACACAGAACAAAAATTTATAACTTAACAAGTTTTAACAAACTCGGTTTAACTCTTATTTCTTTTGATTTTATAGTTACACAATTTTAATACCCTTGGCTAATTTTACGATCTCTTACAATCTCGGGGTTATAGCATGGGCTATATTTTTACTTCTTTTGTTAATTAAATAAATTTTGAAAAACAATATTAAATTTTGAAATTAGTTTTAATAAATATTTTCCTGATGGAAACTTTAATTTGGAATAAGCAAAAAAAAGCAAAACTGTTTGAACTGGATTATGATCTTATTTCTATTAATCACAAGATATTCTAATGTACAATTTTAAACTTCCCTATTATCCTAAGAGTCCACTAAAGTTTATTTTTTTTATATAGCGCTAGGTACTTAACTTATCAAATAACGTCGAATGGCTGCATGCTCACACGTAGAATTCCGTTCTCTTTAAATTTCACTTTTTTACACACTTAAATTCGTTTTAGTTCTTTCAAATTATATTTTCACTGTACTATATCTTTTAATTTTCTTATTCCTGTTTAATCTGGCCAAGTTTCCTCACAAAACTGTATAATTTTGACGAAGTTTCTAATAAATAGAATTTTGACTGGTCCTGGCAGATTCGCTACCTTACTCGGCGTCCCACGCCAGAATGACTCTAACTAAACTAAAACTTTGTTTTTTCTTTTAAAATGTTACAAATATGGCGGCCTCCTTCTTAAAAAAAGAAATCATATGCTCTAATTTAACGAAGTTCCGTTCCTTCCCACTAGAGTCAAACTGCACCTGACCGACTTATATTTGTTTTTACAGCTGATGCAATAACGCGATTGTTTTCACCAGTTTTAATTTTGTTAACATACTGTTTCAATTTTCCGATCCTTAACAAACCTTCCAGTGTTTATTTAATTAATATTATTAGTGTGTGAAGTGTCTTTGTTTTTTACTTTTGTAATATTTCGAAATGTGTGTGTTTTGACTGGACTTTTCCAAACATAACCTTACATTGTTTACAATCGTTTTTCACTTTTTCCTTCAAGTAATTACTTATGCCCTATTTTACTAATATTTACAATTTTGTTTAACATATAACTATTATTAGATTATCTTGTTTTAAATTTTATTTGATACAACAAATTTCTTTATGTATTTACAGTTCAAATATCTTATTTACTAATCTAGGCTTTTACCTAAATTTAGTTTCAATTTTAACCTAACCAATCTTTTAATGAATTTCTTTTTAAATTTTGTGTGAGTTATTTCTAATATATTCTTCCAATTCTTAAATAATATTATATAGCCCATTCTATAAATGTTACAATATATATATATATATATATATATATATATATATATATATATATATACATACATACAATATGTGTGTGTTTAAATTGACAGACTTAAACCAGTAGGATTTGAAATATATTTATTTATTACTTATCCTTTGACTACATGTCCTTGCCGTATTAAAATTCTAATCAGCAACACAATGTTATTCTTGACTGAACTTAATAAGAGCATATACAAGTAAAACCAGTTGAAATATTGAAAATTTGAAACAAATGTTTTTTTTTTTTTTATTTGGCATCCTTTTGTTACAAATCTTTCTTGGTATTTTTCTCACAGCCAGCGAATTTACATATCAAAATCATTAATGAACAGTGAGATTTTTCAACTTCATTTAATAAAGAATTCTTGTTGAAATTTACCGTTTCAAGCATCCTACTTCTTCAATGGGGAATAGATATGACTTTTTTCATATGCAGTGTACATACTAAATTTAAAAAATGTGTTCAACTAGCCTAAACGTTTGTTTCATTTCTGAATGTCTTGAATAATCCAATGACTAAAAATATCAGATGAACCTTAAGTCTTGTTATTATTATGAAGGTAATTTGCTTCTCTTTCCTAATCTCACTAATACTTAACAGAATTGCACTAATAAGGATAGTATGGTTAACAGCATTACCTGTTTTGTACCAGATATAAGGAAAAATATCACAGCAGTGATCTAAGTGAATAATATTTTGTTTATCTCTTTGGTTATCCCGAAAAACTTGAAACTATTAGAGTTTAATAATAAAGGAAATAGCTTGGAATTTTGTTTCAAAAATTCACTAAATATATCATGAAGAACAATTTTCTAATAAATAACAATATTTTCTTATGTATATATTCAAACCTATAAAAAATTATTTGTTTTTTTATTTTTTCTGATAAACGAAGGGCTAATAGGACAGATTTGAAGTATGAAAAAAAAACTGTTTTTTATTAGAACTAACTTAATTTATTTCAATTGCTACAGTCATATTAATGATTTTGTTTGACTATTGTAATTATCATTTGAGTTTTTTTTAGGGAAACATAATATTCTTCACCATATTTTAATTATTTTATTGAGATTAACATAGCTAAGGCTTGTTAAAGTATATAAACACTCTTTAGAATATGAATAAAATATTGTTTTATAATCGGTTCAAAAAAACAAGTTTTATTTAGTAATGATTTGAACCAAGTACAAAATTTATGTAAATAACAATAAAAGCTAAATATTTAAAATTTAATATTCATAAATCTGAAAGACTGTTAATTTCAAAATTACTGTTATCTTAGTCTATATACAAGTTAAATGTTTTTTAATTGTACAGATATAAATGGAATCGTAAACAGCTTCAGGATGTAGTAATACCGCATTTAGGTGAACAGGCCCTAGCTCCTAATTACTACACACCACCATATCTTACAGCAAAACCAGATATCATTCACCACAGGTTGACACCTCGAGACCGTTTTCTAGTCATTGCATCTGATGGACTATGGGACCTGATCTCACCTTTGCAGGTATATCTTAAGAATTAATCTGTTTATACAAAATATAGAAAATAAATGTAATGAATTTTGTTTTAAATGCAGTCGAACCTTTATATAATGAACCACCAGATAACGATATCCTCTATATAACGAATTTTCACCTTGTCCCATGACATTTCAGAAGTTATACTGCTTATTTACCTCTATGTAATGAATTTCGGACCTCAATAACAAGGTTTTTTCTTTACTTCAACCGAAGAAATGTAGTGTTGTATAGGCAGCTCACAATGTCATTTCCAGGAAATTGTTTATTTTTAGCAGGAAGCTCAACAAAACCAAGAATGGTAGGCGAAACACATGTCAGCAATTGACTGCATGTTATAGTTCTGTTCAGCTAAGAATGCAGTGACTCATTGGTTAGGAATTCTAAGAACTCAGCATTTGTAGATAGGCCTACTGTACAGGCCTACAGTACATTCCCATCCTCCCACCATTTTCTTTTATCACTCATTTCAATGTTGCTAGCTCAGTTACTCAGTTTTATTCGTGCTGTGAAAAAATGTCAAAAAGAAATTTTTTAAGTGTAACAGAAAAAGTGAGTGTTTTATGAGAGATTCATGAAGGTGTAAAAAAGTTGGATGTTGCGAAAAAATTCAGTATACCTCGCTATCCACTATTCTAAAAAACCGGGATCATATTCTGAAACAAAGTGTTTCTTATGATTTGTAAAGAAAGAAAATGAAACTTTGTACATTCGACAATATCGATAACGCGATGATTAAATGGGTTATGGTAATGCGCGAGAAAAATCTTCCATTGTCAGGAAATCTTATTAAAGAAAAAACTTTGGAATTTGCAGTATCATTAGGAAACAGTGGCTTTAACACAAGTAATGGTTGGATAGAAAAATTCAAAAACGCCATAACATTGTTCAAAAAGTCATTTCGGGAGAAAATGCTAAGTGTTGATATCCCCACTTGTGAATTTTGGAAAGGAAATGTGTTGGAAAAAGTTTTAAATGATTATGAACCGAAAGACATTTTCAATGCTGATGAGACTGGTCTGTTTTTTAAATGTTTGCCCAACAAGACACTAACTTATAAAACCGACCCTTGTTTTGGAGGGAAAAGAAGCAAAGAAAGGATCACCGTATTAGCTATCATGTTAGGGACAGAAAAACTCAAATTGCGTGTGATTGGCAAAAGCAAATCTCCATTATGTTTCCGATCTGTCAAGTCCTTAGAAGTTGATTACGCGTTTAATAAAAAGGCGTGGATGACGAGCGAAATTTTAATTGAATGGATAATGAAGCTGGACAAGCAGATCTTCAAAGATAAAAGGGAAATTGCATTTTTCATTGGCAACTGCCCTGCACATCCACATGACATAAATTCCAAACTGAAGAGTGTCAATGTGTTTTTCTTTCCACCAAATGTTACTCATGCATCGATACTTCAACCACTCGATCAGGGAGTAATAAAAATTTTAAAGCTACACTACAAAAAAAAAAAAATTTTAAAGATTGTGACTACCGTAGGGAACAATGAAATCGTATCCAAAAACATTGTTAATCTAAGGGACTGCATCGCTGAATTGGCAAAAGTTTGGACGAATGATGTGAAGAAAACAACAGTTTTTAATTGTTTCTCCAAAGCTGGATTTAATTCGGTCACACATGAAGAGGACAGTGAGGGCAACATGACTTTAAGTGAATTAAAAAAGCAATGGGATTTTCTGAAGAGTTCAGGAAACGTAGCTGATGACGTTCCACTTGAAGATTGTATTTGTCTGGAAGAAGATTGGGCTGTTTCCAATTTCCAGATGACGAAGTAATACTCCAATGCGTCCAGATGACAAACTCAAATGAACTTTTGAAAGATGACGACGATTGTGATGAATCTGGAGAGAAGAACCCTACAGATCATGAAGTTTTACAAGCTTTCAAAATCATCAGGTGAGGATTTCAACTGAAAGATGGTGTACCAGACAACATTTTTGATTGTCTGAATAAATGTGAAACATTCATTGAACGTAATGTTTTATTCAAACGCAAAGTGCAACAAAAATTTACTAATTTTTTCAAGTAAAACTTTGAAAACTAAAAACTATTTAAAAAGTACCTATACAAAGTTACTGTATTTACAGTACTGTATTACTGTACATCGTATTTTATGTTTAATTTAATACAGTATTTTTTTCTCTGGATATGGTCTGTGTAGTGTATAAAACAGTTTGTGTTGTTTGAAATTGAATTGTGTATGTAAAAATAAAATACTTATAGATTGTGTGTATTCAAATAAAATCAGTATAAGTATTTAATAAATGTAATACGGTTAATAAGTAAAACAGTTACTAAATTATGGCCTACTGAGTTTCCTTAGATTAAATTCCACTACGTTCAAGTCATGCTTCCTGAAAATGAATTGGTGAGTGTACTTATGGAGAAACATTCTGAAAACATCAATAAAATATTTCAACAACTTGAATTTCAAATAAATTGAGACTTTATAAAACATTATCCTATATTAACATTGGCCTATTACACTAACTACGCTCGCGATATTATACTGTATCCCTTTTATTACTGCACGTTGTGTGCGGTAAGATCAGTAAGATGGGGTGGGAGCATTCTTGACTACACAACCTCTCAATAACGGGGATCTCTCTCTACAACGAATTTTTTCTCTGGATAATCGACTTCTTATACAGAGGTTCGACTGTATATAAAATACATCTTAGAACACATCATTGGTTTTATGCTACGTAATTACCATGGATCACAGTAAATTTTGTTAAGCTTATACGTAAAGATGCAATTTCATTATAAGAGTTTTCCTTTTTGCCTCAGTTACATTCTAACTGACCTTGAGGGTATTCATGTCTACAAAGACATTCTGTCCACTCTTTCCTCGAACTCACCTGATGCAAGATTGGTTAGTGGTGCTTGTAATTTTCCAACTGAAGGTGTGCAACAGTTATTATTACATGTCATGAACACTTTGGATATGACATTTCCATACATTATGCAAACTTCTTAGATTATCAATCCTCTACTTATTTTGAATATTATCAGAGTGGCCCCCAAACCGGGGAAAAGCCGTGAAGTAACCATGAATTTAAATTTTAGTCGGGAATTCACTAAAATCATTAGAACAATTACAATAAAGTTAATAATTTAGTTGAGAAAAATATGAAGTTTTTGTGCTATATGAAGATGGCTAATGGTTGTAGTGAGTCATTGTTCGCTGCTCCTCGCACAAAGGGCACCTTGTCAATCGGTAATATTTAAATGACTAGTAGTTGAATGTTCTATATAATTGAATCGTATACCTTTGTAATGTATTTCAGGCTTCAATTAAATCTACTAGCATAAGAAATTAAATTATCAGCAAGAAAATCATATAGAAAACGAGACGCAATAACAATATAATTTATTAAAAAAAAAAAAAGATTCCATGTTTTATTCTTTTCCTATTGTGTGGTTCTCTTAGTTAATAGTTCATGTTGCATTTGTTAATAATATTTTTAACAATTGACTACTATTGTTGCATTTTAAATTAATAAATAAAAAAGGTCAATATTAAAGTTCATTGATAATGTTTTGTATATGAAATAATATTTAAACTAAATTATTGTTGTCCTTTATTTTGTTTAGTAACATCAAATACAAATTGTTGCCTATTATCGCATTACAGTGATATTTAAAAATATCATAATGTAAAATTATATATCATTCAATAATACTTCATTTATCATCCGAGTATTATTTAATAATAGATCACTTTTATATGAAAAACTGCATCTTAGATAAAACATTACTTTTATATAGTTCTAAAATTAACCCTCAAGACCTTGTTTACTCTTTAAAAAAATTCTTGCATGATTGACTATCTACCTAAAATACATTATATAAAATTATATTTAAAAAATTTTATTTTGAAAGATAATTTAGATATTTTATTTAATTGGAGACTTAGAAAGGATTATTTCACCTTCATATTGGCACCAAAATATTTTTGCTTCACACCGATCCTGGAATATTATATTGTATTCTAGTTTATTAAACTACTGTATTATATAAATGTATTTAGGTCTGTCGAAATTAATTTTTGGTGTGATTATTTATGTGATTTTAATCCGGGAAATTAATATTTTAGACTGGGAAAACCCATGAATTAATTATCCATTTTGAGTGGCCATCCTGATTACGTTACTTTAAAAATATATCTGTGGTAAAAAGAAAAACAAACAAAATTACTAAGAAAAGTAGAGCCGTGACTTCTTTTAACGAATTATTAGGTCAATTAGTAAGTATATTTATGCACGCTTATGTTATAAAGTTTTTATATGAAAGACTAAAATTTACATTTATGCACGTTTATGTTATAAAGTTTTCATATCAAAGACTAAAAATTACATATACTTCTGATCGTAATTGTTTCAAAAGGAAATTGTGTAAGGTTTTTTACCAAGTCTAAATTCAGTGTTGATTGGCATTACTCTTGCTATTAGGTGATTGCTACTTTTTAGGTACTATATGTTGTATAGCAACACAATGCCATTTATATGTCTCAATGTCTTCTTTATCATTAAATTTCTGTTGTCTGTGTAAGATATTCATGTTTGATTCCTGTCTTAATGCTGTTTAGAAAGTCATAACATGTAAGAATGTCTGCACCCTATCAGTGCAAGGGCCATTTTCCCAAGTTAATTATAACATGTAAGAGTGTCTGCGCCGTATCAGTGCAAGGGCCATTTTCCCAAATCAAATGCATAATGTACCTGACTTTTTTTTGATAATTTTGAAGACCTTCAGAAAAAACTATTAAACTTATTTTCATAATGCTTTTTTCCTTTATTGGCAACAAGCTATAAAATAAAATTATCATAATAACATTATCCTAAATGAAAAAATACAATAAAACAAGTAATATAATAAATAAATAAAGTAATTCCTTACACAGGTCAACAAAGTAAAATTTTATTTTAATACATTTTATTAAATAATTACAATTAATGTAAACACGTATTAACAAGATGTGATAAAATAATATGGTAAATGAGTTTTTATAGTGACAACGGCTGACTCTACATCCATATGATGTAATTTGCCTGGTAGCGTGATCTGTTGAGGCAGGCAGTGACAAGTTTCAACATGCTAGATCTTGTCAGTTAACTGCCAGAGCCGCTAGAGTGAGGCCGTGTTTATCATGGATTTCAAACAAAGCATTAACATTAAGTTTTATTTTAAGTTTCAAAAGAATGTCAAAGGACCTCACGAAATGTTAAAATCTTTGTAAGGGGATAATGTGGTAACGCTGAAGACTGTGTACAAGTGGTATGACCGATTTAAAAACTGAAATGAGTCAGTTGAAGACGAGCAGCGTTTCGGGCATCCATTAACCTAAAAAACAGATAACAATGTGCAAAAAATAGAAACAACGGTTTGTTCAATCACGTGAATGACTATACAAGAACTATAGGAAGATCCTAACATCTCTTACGGTTCTGAGAAATAGGCGAATGGCTTTATTCTTTATCATAACAATGCGCCATGTCACAAATCACTTCTCATTAGATAACTTTTGGTCAACAAAAGTGTTCCTATCTGTTCACATCAGCCATAGTCAAACAGTTTAGCACAATGCGATTCTGGCTCTCCCCCTCTTCCCAAAAATTAAAACTGTGCTTAAAGGAAAACATGTTGACGCCATTCCTGACATTGAGAGGATCACGACCGAGTACCTAAATGCCCTTCCAAAAGAAGCCTTCCAGAAATGTTTCCTGTCATGGATTCAACATTGAAATAAGTGCGTTGCCAGCCAAGGACAGTACTTTGAAGAAAATTAAATCAAATTAGATGTAAGCTTATTACTTTTTGAAAAATTATTCACAGTATTTTTGTATCACACCTAGTACTCGTACATATGACAGAATCACAATATTAAGTGGCAAAATTTCTTGTCCAAGTGATGAATCATTACAAATTCCTATTGTATGCAATCCAAAAACAGTTTTGTTAAAATAGTGCTCTTCTAAATACCTCCCTAAAATAAGACATTTTTAGCTATCTGCAATTTGGCTCACAATTTGAATCCAAGCTAAGAACATCGACTTTTTTTAATGAAAAATAATAAATTATTATTTGAAAAAAACTGTATTAACAACAATTGCCATCCAATACAGGTTTTTAAAGAATGTGTAATTTTGAGTAGGCGAATAAAAAAGTATTTTAATAATAATTGAAAATTTGAACGATAGACACACACACAATTCAGTATTTATGTTGAAAACTAAGAAGGTATTCACTTCACAATGTCCACGACTCTATAATTTTATATAATACTACTAAACATTTCTATAAGCTATAAAGACTAAGATATTGTAAAATATGGAAATTTATAAAACAAGAGTTTACATTTTTATAAAATGAACCATTTATTAAATTAAGTCAACACCAACAGTATACAGTAGAACCCCTAAAATCCAAACTCTCGCAAAATCCGAACATGATTTGATGAAAACCAAATTTTAAAAACGTATCTACAATTTAATGAAGTATGTACTGAAAGTTTGCTACTTACGTAAAACAGGACTGAAATGTGTAATATATTGGAATTGACACTACTCTGTCACTTCATTAACAAATAATTTATTGACAGTAAAATAAAAAAGACAAACAATAAACTATGTTTCACTTAAAAAGAATAGACACAAACACTTAACTATATTTTTCACTTAAAATCAGTAATCTTCATCTGGCGAAGAGACGTTAACCCTTCTGGGGATACGATGTTGCATCACCGTCGCATTAGCATAGCATCATTGAGTGTTTTACCTGCATGTTCTACGTAACGCAACGCATGTCGAGAGTGTCGGCATAAGTAACAGCATTCATAGAGGTGTCTTTTTCCTCGCTATCGCTATCTGCTACACTGTTATCATATTGATCCTGGACCATAGATACCATGCCATGCTTGGTATATTCTTCATTGTTATCTAGTCATGTACACTTTTCCGGGCAACTTTCTTCAGTATCTTTACATTCTGGTACTCTTTGAATAAGCTAAAGGAGCTCAGTTTCATCATCCAGTGTTCTAAGTGGTGTTTCCATAAATTCGAGGCTAGGCCAGAGCTTCTTTCAAGATATTATTCCAGGTTTCAGCTAATCAGTAAATTACATCCTTTATTCTAATCGTTTAAAATTTATCTGGAATAGAAAGAAAACAATCTTCTTCAATTAATGTTTGTAGAAGCTTTTTTCTGTAGCTCAGTTTTATGTTCTGCAGCACACCTTGATCCATAGGCTGAAGCAACAAGGCCACGTTAGGTAGGAGAAAAATTGCTTTTATGTCTTTACATATCAACTGCATATCTGAAGGATGTGAAGGATCATTGTCTATCAAAAGTAAAGCTTTTGGTAGCAGTCCATTTTTTTCCCCTAAATTTTGTTTCTGAAAGAACAAATTCATTTTTTAACCACTCCTTGAAAATATTACCATCACCTTACACCGATTTCTGTAATGAACAGAAAGATCATTCAAGTTCATATTTTAAGGGCTCATGGCTTGGCGGATTTTCCAGTCACCTTTAATGGTAGCTTATTTGTCCCTATGGGATTACTGCAGGCTGAAACTGTGAGATGCTGTTTGCTCGTTTTAAAGCCTGGCGCAGAAGATTCCTTTTTATTAGCAAGACTTTTAGTGGGAAGGGCTTTAAAATTCAATCCTGTCTCGTCCGCTTTATACACTTGCTGGGTTGAGTAATTTTCAGACGAAATCAAATCTAAGAATTTGTCTAAATATTCTTTTTCAGCAAGGTTATCAGCTGATAACTTTTCCCGCTTACCGTTAGTTGTCTAATTCTATGTCTTTTCTTCCATCTATCAAACAATCTATTGCTAGCAGTAAATTCCAAATCACCCTTCATTAATTTGTTTAACTGTAATTCATTTTCTTGTATTAATGGGCTATTAATAGGAACTCCTTTCTGCCTCTCTTGTGTAAACCATAAAAATACAGCCTCGTCAATTTTTTTATGAACAGAAACTTTCACGTGATGGCGTTGTTCCAAAGACTTTTCATTTGTAGCACTGGAATACTTTAATTTTTTATACAGAAATATGTAATGAATGCTCTAATATTGTTTCTAATATTGCTCTAATAAAAAAACCACATTCCTGTCAAATGCAAACAATGAATTCAACATATACCGCAAGCTAACCATGACAGACACACTGATACACAATTCATCGAACCGCCCAATACAACACACATTTACTACACAGACTAAATAAAATACCTATGTCCACAACTAACTACACAGAGGAACTAAACACAATCAAATATTTAGCTCACAAAAACAGATATGACAATTATTTAATAGACAAAGTACTCAACAAGTACAGTAACAACAACACAAACAAATTCATCACCGTCACATACATTAACAAACTCACAAATAAAATACCACACTAATTCAAAAAAGCAGGATACAATGTAGCTTACAGAACAACAAATAAAAGCCAAACGGCTATCAGACACAGGATTAATAACAATATCAACACATTCAATAACCCAGGAGTATACAAACTACAATGCAACAACTGCAATAAGTTCTGTATTGGACAAACAGGCAGATCTTTTGCCAAAAGATATAAAGAACACAAAAGTGCACTTCACACTACTATTGAATCCACCTTCGCAAATTACCTCATGGACACTAAACACTCATGCAATAGTATGGAAAGTAACATGAGCATCCTCCACACATGCAATAAAGGCCATAAATTAAACACATATAGAACAATATGAAATATAATAGCAACACACATAAAAATGGCATCCTAAATGAACAAACACGACACAGATCACACATATTCTTCGATCACATCACTTCTAACTTTCAAAAATTGGTACCAAAGAAGCATAACTGCATAAATACAAGGCTGAAGAAGTCGTAAGACGAAATCGTTTCCTTCAATTGTAAGTTAACAATTTAACAACCTTTAGTTAGCAAAAGGTCTGGTCGCAAGTAATAGTAAAAGTGTAATAAGTAATTAACAACCAGCTCGTCATGAACAGCAACAAGATTTCGATATTTAATAATAGTGTATCACAACTGTTGAGAACACTGTTATAATAATTTCCAAATTTTAAACTGTAATATGAACATTTAAAGATAGGGTCTTATATTGTGACCACTTTTACTAGTAAAAAATATTTAGATAATTATTATTTTGTATTATAATAAATGCCAGGTGTTATCAAAGACAATTTTATTATTTTTTTTTAAATTTTACTAATTTATTGTTTTATTAAAAAATATTAAACAACTTTGAAAGCTGCAACTTAATTACCAATGGTTTTCTATTACTGAAAAATATACATATAATTTTTCTATTTAATGTCATTGATTGCATATGTCATTGTTTAGTTTTTAAAACTTGATTGCCTGATGTTAGTTTTAACTGAATGATGGTTTTTAAACATATGATAGATAACTTTGTCAATGACTAGAATGATGTTCAATGTCTGAGTCATATAAGGCACAACAAGAAGAAGAGTATTAAATTAATACTATTTTCTCTCTTTTCCTCTTCACAAGTTTTTTGAAATTTTACTTGAATTCATGGAGAAATTTCATAATGCAATTTTTAAATGTAGAATTGCATAAAGTACTCTGAAATTCTAACTTGCTGTTATGACCTATCATTAGGTAGTAGATGCTACTCCTTTATACATATAAAGCTCTTTCTGTACAGTAGTTATGACTATTTCAACTACCATCTGTACATTGCTTGCTTTTGTTTTATTTTAAAATTTACTTGAATAGATAAATTTGTTAATCACCTCCAATGTTATTAGTTTTAACTAAGCCTAGAATAATAAAACATAATGTTAATGTCTACAATTATAAGAAGAATTTGTAAAAAAAAGTCTAAAAATCTTCACTTATAAAAGTAATTATTTTTTCAGGTTGTAAGATTGGTCGGGGAACACATGTTTGGTAAAGTTACGTTGAGTCCTCTTCGGCTTCCAAAGAAAGACATGAAGCTGTCTGAAATAAATGACTTACTACTACAAAGACAGAAAGGGCTCAGTAAAAAACCGATTGATAGAAATGCTGCTACTCACTTGTTGCGTCATGCTCTAGGTGGAACTGAATATGGCATTGAACATTCTAAAATAGCACAGTTGCTTTCAATGCCCCAAGAAGTTGTAAGACTATTTAGAGATGATATTACAATTACAGTTGTGTATTTAGATCCAGAATATTTGAGACATTGTCCTCCTTAAGTTCTTCAGAAAAATGTATTACATAAACAAACCAAATGACTTATAACCTATTAGAATTTATAATAGATAATTCAATAGTAGATATTTCAGCCAGGAAAATCGTTCTAATCAACCCATTTGTAGGAACTGAGAATGTGACAAAATATTTGTAGTCAACAATCAGACATTGTTTATGATGTTATTTTATTACTGAATTATGTTTAAAGTTAACTATGTAAATAGATAATTTTATGTTTTTGCTTTTTCTATACACACACACACACTCCGGACAACTGCTGTCAAAGATGATGGTACAAAGGAACAAAGAAAATATTAAAATAATAAAACAAATTACTTTTACTTCTTTTATTTCTTCCCATGCTTGTAACTTTTTTTTAATTGTCTAGTTAACCAATTTTATTTTTACTTGATAAGATCCATATTTTTCGTGATTACTCATCAGAAATATATGTCCTGGGTTATTTTCTAATAATGTATTGCTAATTCTATTTATTTATATTATATTCCTCTAAGTAAAGTGTATGATGTAGTCATATTTCTAGTACCTGACTAGGATATTACCTAAATTACCACTACTAGCACACAAACTAGTGGTATTTATTTGTCAGTGCCTTGTCTAAATCAGCACTCTCGCCATTGTTGTAAAGCTTGCTCATTTGATTTATTGAGTAAACATTTTAATCTCTATAAGTTACTACCTTTTGTTTTGAAAACCTCAGACAAATTGTGTCAAATAATTCTCAGTTGTATATAGACATTATCCACTCTTATAAGAAGAATACATTCACATTGATAGTACATCAACTTTCTGACAGGGCAGAAAGTAATTTTGTAATCAAAAGAGTGTCCATTATTTTACACACTACTTTCACTAAAGTTCTATTCATTCATTTCTTTGTCGAGAAGTTGAAGTATCTTCTCAGTGTATCAGGGTGTATTAGGATATTTTTTAAGTATTTTTTATTATTATGCTGCCAATTCTCTCCTTTCCCTTCTATCCAAATTATAGCATATAATTTCAGAAAATTCTAGACTAATTTAATTCAAAATATTTTTACTATTAAAATAAGACTATTTTTTTTTTTAATATATACCACAAACATACTGTTGTCTTATTATTTTGATGTTCTGTATTATTATTATTAAGTAATAATATATACAATTATTATCTTTTGTCTTTGTATATTAACATAGGTAACATTTCTATTCAAATTCAAACTGGCAGTAGATCGTTAATTTAGATATTCACTGTTCACATATTTTAAATGTATTGTAAGTTACATTTATGTTAACCATATGGAGTTCATATTAATTAAATTCGATTTGAAAGCATTACTTTCAAAAGAAATAACAAAAAGTGCAAGTCATGTATTCACTTATATTTATATCCTGATTCTTTTGCACTAAACACATGAAACAGCAAAAAATGTTATTAATCCAACTCAGTTGGGTTTATACAGTGTAATATTGTTAGAATAAAAATAAATCTCACTTTGAAAAAATAAAATCATGTCACATCATTGCTTTAAATCAAATTATTCATACTTTTGGTGCTATACAGTGTCTAATATCATATGTATATATTAACTCAATCTAATAAAGTCCAATGAAAAGAATGAAAAATTATTCAAATATTTTTGTTTTCAAAAACAAAAATGTCAGTGTCGAAACAATAAGAGTATTCAGTAACCTTTTGCTCTCCATAGGCAAACTGAGTCAAGCATCACAAAAATCCCGTCCCGCTTCATTGTCGGACTAAGTCCGACATATTTTGATGCAATTATTACATGGTTTAGAACATCTTACGTAATGATAATGTGTACTATGTTCTTTGCTTACTTTGCTGTGTTATGAGAAAGCCATTATTATTTTATTAACTCTGATTGACCGTATTTATCCTTTTTTTTTAAATAAACAGTGGTTTCAGACAGTTGTTTATGATGTACTACACAGAAAGCGGCAGACATCTGGCCTAGTTGACCAATCGCTGTTGATGTGAACATATCCTCATTTTTGATATCCTTTATTTATTTAGTGTTATACTTTTATTTTACAGGGTCGGTTCAATAAGTATCGGGACTGGTTCGCTGTATCCTCAAAAAGCGATAGAGGGGGTCCGACCGGTCAGCCTAAATGGAGGGGTCCGCCATCACTCAAGCCCACTTTAATTCAGTTGCCTGCGGGCATGTGTTGAGACAGGATGTGGTTTTCTGTGACATGTGATTTTTGGTGTCATCACGCTAGCATGAAGTGAACCATCGAGCCACGCTAAGCTGTGAGGTTTTGTTTTAAACTCAGGAAATCCGTGTATGAGACCCCTTGAACTCATTAAACAGGCTTATGGGAATGACACACAAGAATTTTTGAGTGGCACGAAATGTTTAAGGAAGGCCCGGAGCTCGTCCAAGACAAGCACCGCATCAGACACCCAATGACACCTTAAACCGATGCTCAGGTGGTCAAAATGAAAACAGTTTTGGACTCTGACAGGCGTTTAACTACCACACTTATTAGTGAGGAGATGGTTCCTTTCAGTAGGAACCGTCCACATCATTGTAACAGAGGATCTTGCGATGAGGTAAGTGTGGGCAAAACTGGTGTCAAAAGTCTTTAGTGAGGAACAAAAACTTGTAAAAGGTGGAAATTTCGCAAGAAATTTTGGACTGCATCCAAGAAGATGAAGATTTTCTCGACATTCTTATTACCGGCGATGAATCGTGGGTGTTCCAGTATGACTCTGAAACAAAATGTTAAGATCAAAATGGCACGCGCAGGTGTCCTCGTGTCCAAAAAAAACTCAAATGTCAAAATTAAAAATCCATTCATTTACAGTATGTTTTTACTTATTTGAAAAATTTTAAATTGTTCACATTTGATTGTTTAGATTGATTTAACAATTTAAGCAGTGTGAATAAAAACAAAAATAGTTTTGTTTATTTCTAATGACAAACATTATTTACTTGTTTTCTCATTAATTTTTGTTTTAATTATGTGTTTGTTAATATTTTATAGAACTTTGAAGCATCCAACTTGAAGCTAAATCAAAATTTTAAAAATTCTACTTTGGTAAATATTTTGACATGAGGTATGAGTTATTTGACTTGAAGTACTTCAAGTTTAATGCGATCTATTAGAAACAAACAAAATTATAGGACTTTTTTAAAACATTGATATATTTTTACTTCCAGAATTTATTGAAGACCAAATAATGTCTATAACTTAGATATTTGTTAAAAAAATGTTTCAATATCATGTCTGTTGTTATTTTGATATTTAGGCCACCCATAGGCTCAGGGCCATTTATTTTGCTGAGAAAAATTTACATTGAAGCTGGTATATGATATTTTTTGCACAAATATGATATCCATAAACCTCAAAATCCATTTTGGTTGTTAGACTCTTGAACTATTTGACTGCAGGTGTATTGGGACAAGTCTTACGCCTAGTTCAATAACATGAAAAGGAACCATGAGGTTTTGTGTGATTTTTCAATATTAAGTAATTACAAGGCTGTTATATAAACCAAATTTAAGGTAGATCCTTAAAAAGATTTTTGGTGTAGGTAAAGACTTGAATTATCCTCAATATTTTGTTTCATTGATAGTTTAGGGTAATTGGGATTGTCCTAAGTGGATTTGGTCTTTAGAATCTATCAGAATAAATGGCCTCAGACAAATGAAATAATAGGAAATGAAACCTCTTATTGGTTTTGGGAATTCAATTCTGTCAGCAAATTTTCAAACAAAAAATTTGGTTACATTTATTTATAAAATCAATGGTTGCCAATGAGATAGAAAGTAAAATTCTCTGCAACACTTCTGTTGGTTCTGAAGTGACTTAAAACATAAGAAATTGGGTAATGCTGTCACAATCTCATTAATGGGGAGAGGAATCATTTTATTTTGTTACAATTAATTCTCATAAAATGAATCCCTGTTGTACATCTCATGAAATCTGTGACTGGTTGAAGGATGAAGTGTTACATTCGTATGACAAACAAATTTTACTCTAAGACAAAATATCAGATAAAAGTAGTGATCGTGAGGTTGACAATGAATTTAGTTTTAGTGATTCTAGTGTTAGTCACTCCAGTGTAATTGCATTTTGATGTCCCATTCTAATTTGGGATCATGCCCTAACCTAACAAGATTTAAATATTCAAAATAACTACAAAATATTCAAAATAACTGTAAGTAATCCTGGTATCAAATACAGATTTACTATAATCTGTAGGCATTCAACATATTTTTTCATCAATTTCATTTGGACCCTGCTTATGAGAGAAACAAATTCATATGCCATAAGTTTTAATATCATAAGAGGTTTAAGTGAAATCTAACATTTTTATACAAATAATGAACCAGGATTTTAGCTGAAGATATGGCCCAGATATTGTTTTATTTATACTCTAGTTTATTACAAAAACATTTTTATAAAAGGTTTTATGTTTATTTTGTGTATGATTTTTTTTTAATGTTCTACAAAGCAGTGAATAGTGCTACACTTACACATAATTGCTTTTTTATATAACTTTTTTATTATTTGTTTTTTTTTTTTATTTATGTATAAAACACTTTTTTATCTCAACGAATCATTTATCATTTCTGAAAACATCTTACATTATATGAGCTATAAACAATTAACGTGAAGGAAAATGTAGGCCTATTCTTTTTTTTCAAATATATATATCTTTCACTATATGTACTTAAACAAGAATCTTACTTGGTACTTATGCGAGTTAACTTTCAAAGATTGGTCGTATCTCCATCATCGGGCATCACTGACCGGGGGTTGTAGTAGACTGCGAGCTGTGTGGAATTCCTGTTGTTACAAGGTGTGGTGTACCTGTATGTTCTATTTTCGGATTCACTGCACTGTACAAGTCTTTTAAGTTTGTCTTGGGGTTAATTTTGTCTATTAGGTTGAATAAATTTATCGTTTTTTTATTTTATTTGTAGTTGTTACCAGATTGTTATTATGAGGCCTTTTTGTATTTTTTTTTATTAGGTGTACGTTATTTTAACGTACAAAAAAAAGATGCTACCTCGTCTTATGCAATTCTCAAGTTATGCGGTTTTAAATCATGCTGTCCAAGTTACACAGAAACTGGCTTGTTACCCGGTTATAGAAGGAAATGCCTAAAAGAACTTTTATAGCGCATAAAGAGAAAATACTTCCATGTTTTAAGGTCGCCAAAGAAAGATTAACAGTAATGGTTGGAGCAAATGCAGCTGGTGACTGTAAGTTGCAACCTCTCATAGTTTATGCTCAGAAAATCCAAGGGCATTAAACAATAAAGCTAGCTTGCCCATTATATAGAAGTCGAATCGGAAGGCTTGGGTGACAGCTCCCCTTTTTCAAGACTGGTTTGGTCATTATTTCATAGCTCAAGTCAGCCGTTATTGTTAGTCTAAACAAATTCCTTTTAATGTAATTCCTATTAATTGACAATGCACCTGGCCATTCTTTTACTACTTTAACTAATTTCTACACATGCGTGGAAGTGATATTTTTGCCACCGATTTAGAAACTAGTTGCTTCAACCGATGGATCAGAGAGTCATCAAAACATTTAAAGCTTATTACACAAGATCATTTGCGCATCTGCATGAAACTATGAGACAGAACAATGAGCTATCTGTTTAAGATTTATGGAAACAATTCAATATTTTAGATGCTTTGAGAATCTTCAATGAAATTTCACAAAAATCAATGAATGGCATTTGGAAAAAGGTGTGTCTATTTTTTTTTCTACTGAAACTCAAGCGGAATCAGTGCCAAGTCTGATGAAATTGCTGATGGGATTGAAGAAGTTGTCGGTTTTGCCAGACAACTCAATTTAGAAGTGGATAATGATAACGTTCAAAAACTGCTGGATTTACGTAACCAAGAGCTGACAATTAATTGATGAGCTCATAGAAATGTGTGAACAAGAGCAAGACTTTAAAAATGCAGATTATTTAGACCCAGTTGACGTGGAAGATGAAATGACGGTTAGAAACTTGACAAAATGCCTTAGTTCAATTGAGCAAAGCTTACAAATTCTGGAAGACATAGACTCCAACGATGAGCGTATTTCTGCCACAAAACAAAATAATTAGCGAGTTACGAGGAAATTCTGCATGAGAAGAAAAAATCTTCAATTAGTCAAACGAATTTATTAGATTTTATGAAGCCTTCTATGTAAAAATAACTTCTTTTTCTTACTTCTTTGCAATATGTATGTATATATAAAATTTTGTTTGTTGTACTATGTATTTAAGATTTTAATACATACACATTTTTCTTCTAAATTATTAATTTATTTAGTCTTTAGTCCTTTAGTAAACATGATTCCTATGTGATTGTATGTAAAATTATACCCCGAAGTATGCGAATTCAAATTACATGTGTATTGCTCAATCCCACCTATAGCGTAAGTATGGGGTATTACGGTACTCAGTTTAGGAAATATAATTTTAATTTTACAATTGTCTATTTTTTTAAGAAAGTGTTAGCATTAAAAATATCTAATTACATCAAGGGCTACTTGGAATAAACAGGATTTGACATTGAATTAAATCATAATTTTTAGTGAATAGTGCAATTAAAATTCTTTTGACAGATATAATATCTTTGTGAATACCAAGTAATATAACTGCATACCAAAGACATTTTTTATGTCATACATTTTTATCTCTCCTAATGAAATATGTTCTCAAATGTCTTGAAATTAAACACAAAATAGTATTACTGTTTAATATCAATGATTAAGACTAATCTGTGGCTTAAATTGGGATACTGAAATTGTCCAAATAATCAACATAGTTATACATACAGAAGATTGGAAGTAGAAAAAAGTAATAACTCTGGATATAAATGATTAACCATTATGATAACATTTTTAACTTTAAAATTATATTTATAAAATACTGTACTAATAATAAATAATAAGTATATACAACAGTATTTTATTTGTACCAGCTGTCCATTTAAGTTGTTTTAACTTTCCAAATGAGAGTCGTCTCATTTTTCAAACCACAGAGAAGCAATATTTGTTGTTTCAATTGGTGTTTCAAGTGTAATCGCCCATCACTTTATAATTGTCTTGACATTTCATAATTTTTTATTGGTTGATTACTTTCTTCATCATAATTGCTGCCTTCTGCACCACCATAAACCACTTCTACTACCATTGTAGTGAATTGAAATCCACAATCCTTCGAAATGTACTTGTGACAATTTTTCCCTTGATAAACAAAATACAGGATGTGACAGCCGATCCTGCATTTTGAAAATAGCTGTAAAAAATAAACAGTCACAGATTTCAACATTTTATTGATGCAGTCTTATTCTATGTTAAAAAGCATTTAAGAAACATAAACCTATTGCTCACAGTTTAAATAAGATCAGCAGGTTGATGTCCTTCTTGATTAAGGCATTCTTGGTAGGGATTTGCGAGTCTACTTATATCACAAAGAATACACTAATGGATTCTCTCCATATCCAACTGGATTCTTACCTTGAGTTCACCAACCATATATACACTCTTTAGGTACCCCCATATATATACCTTCATATATATACTCTTTAGGTACCCCCATAAGAAAGGTATAACATGTTGAGGACATGTGGCTCCATCTTGTCAAAATAAGGTTTCATCATTCACTGCATGTTGACGAAGCTAAGAATGAAGAATAGCATTCACAGTTGCAGATTGCTCTCCTACGCTCCCACTTGGATCTGCCTAAATCGCAAGATTTATAAAGGTTTATAAATTGCAAACAATATATTTATTTCTTAAATTTTTATTAACGTAGAATAATAATTTTTATTTCAATAAAATTTGAAATCTGTATCTATTGATTTTTTACAGCTTTTTCAAAAATGAAGGTTTGACTGCTATATTATGTATGATAAAAACATTTTACATGTGGATTGAAACCTTGTGGGTCCACTTGCTTGAATGGAATATACTTTGTTTTTTTGGTAGCTGTTATCATCTTCCACCTACACTGTAATTAATTAATAAATCTATTTTATTCTTCTGAGTTGTAAAAGTTCCCAAAATCAGTATGCTGGGATTCTTTCACTATTCTGATTTAGAGTCTAGGATGATGAAACTCAAACTTGATGGATGTTTAGTGTTTTTGGTCAAAAGTCATGGTTTGTATTACCTTTATATTATTAAAACCTTTTTTATTAGTTGAAAAGTTTTTTCATATTTTTACATTCCCTTTTACTATCTACACAGCTAACTATAATAGTAATTTTATGTCTGTCTTTTTTAGTTCTAATATTTCTTATTTATTGTTATTTTTATTATTTTAATCAAATCTAATTAACTTTTCAAATGGCTTGATTATATTAATCGAGCTATAATATAAAATTTGAACTTTTTATATTTCGTAACAACTTTCTCAGTAATTATTTTATTATAATTAATCAATTTTGTAAAAATATTGTTAGTGTTCTAAATATATTAACCCCTTGTTTAGTAATAGTTTTAAGTTAACTTTTTTAATTTCCTATCTTTGTTACATATTTTTTTAGAAAATTGACAAAAATTTTAAATTATTTGTTTTACTTGGTCTTTATCAAAGTCCTACATAGCCAAAATCCTTTACTTTACATATAGGCCGCCAATGTTTTATAAATGTACGTTCATGCAGGAATGAGAAGTGGGTGGGGGAATAAGCTTAGCTGTGGAAGGAATGACAAACGTTCCAGTAGTTGCTAATTTATTATGATAAGGTGTGTTATCTACCACAAAAATTGAATTATTTGGAAGATTTCTGATTAGCTGGTTTTGAAATCACTTCTCTTAATTGTCTGTATTCATGTCATGATAGACTCCTATTTTCTGACTTGCTCTAAAGACGAAAAGAGTATTTACCGCACCTTCTATTTCACTGCCAGCGTGAACTATGATTAGTCTTGATCCCTTTAAAATATTTTTCTTGTAGCCATTAATAGATCCCACATTGAATGCGTCAAATGAAATACAAACCATCTGAAAATATGATAGGCCAATTTTCCACCTTATACTGTAAAATTTTATTTAAACAGCATTCTCAAGTGAAGTTAAATTTCAATTGTGGATATTCAAGCTTTAAAACTTTCAACACTCTCATCGATGTTGGAAATGTGTGATGAGTGATGGGCTCCTAAGCCCATTAAGAAAAAATCAATGATAATGGTAACAGAAGTGTTTGCTATGTTATGAATTCCTGATATTTTATATATATAATATGTTGGTTTTATAGCATCTGCCGTTGCTGTCCGGTTTCTAAACTTTGCACTCTTGCTTTCCTGTTGTAGCAGTTCCTTTTACTTATAGATTTATTGATGGTTTCTACTCATGTTAGTCTGGGCCTTCCCTTCCTTCTTCTTTCTGGTGGTGTCTATTCCATAGCAACTCTCAATAATCTTCTCTCTGTCATCCTCTTTACGTGTCCAAAGCATATGAGGAGTATCCTGTGAATTTTCTCTGTGACTGTCTCTTCTCTTTCATGTCTCTATGATTTCATTTATCCTTATAGTTTTGACTAGAGATTTTACATGATCTCTTAAGAGCTTCCACTTCTATTACATTGATCTAAGTATATTATTTGGGAAAAATAAATTGAAAAACCTGCATGAGCCAATGGTATCACATTAAGTTTTTGGTTGTTAGTTACAATTGGTTGTGAGTGAGTTATTCACGTAATTTTCATTTAATGTTTATAAAATCTGCAGGGGAAAAGAAATTAACCTAATTTCTGTCGCTAAAGAACGAAATGTGAAAAAACTTAGCTGTCACCCAATTCCTTAGCCAGATTTTAAGAAGCTGCTGAATGAGTTTGCCTTAAGGGAAACGATTTAGTAGATTTGAAATGCTATATTATAGAGAGTTATTTGTTTGTTTTGCCTATTGAGATTTCCAACTATTCTTGTTAAAAATAATAATAATTTTTAAGGTGCTTAATGCCAGCAAGGTTTTTAGACAGATGAAGAAAACAGAATTTTTCAGCTTTTACAACAAACTCATTAGCACACGCTTATTAACGCAAATCCACAAATAATTAGTTTTACTGGTCAAAATGTAAGGTGTGTTCCAAAAGTGAGAGTTGTTGGCTTATACTTAAATATTGGCTGTTTGAATAAAGTTTCATGGATGCAGTGACATACTGACTATTTATTAAACTACTGGAGTTATTTTGTTTCAATAGTCATTTTTCAGCAAGTGAATCCAAATTTCAACAAATACAACTGTTATTTCTTCTGCCAACATTGAAGTGTGTGCTGTGATTCGAATTTGTGTGCAAAAGTAACTTCTTGGTCAAGGCAGTGGTATGAGTATATGCATTGTCATATTCTGCTTTGTCGATTTTAGAATATACAACATGGTTTTGTAAATGTTTTACAGTGTTAGTCAGTAGTAATTTTTTACTCACATTCCAAAAATATACCAAAATTTCGTTCTTTTTGTCCCAAAAAAATGGTAGTCATAATTGTTTTCAATTATATACGGAGATTGCTTAAAATTTTTGATTTTGTTAATCTTAAATGGCTACATTGGTTGTTTCAATTCTAAGTTGGTGTATGTATCCAAATTTCATCAATCAGCACACTATGGGAAAACCATTTTCATCTTGTCATTAGAGATCTAATAACGCTTGCTTAATGCATATTCCTTACTCTTTATGCTACTCATTGAACATTTTCAGTACCTGTAAATAATTTGTGATATTCGAACTTTTACGTCATAATCCTGTACCTAGAGAGAGGGTAGTGCAAAGTGTAGAAATTCATCATGCAGAACAATAAATCCTCATCATATTGCAGTTTTTGGTTCAGTTGTTTAATGATATTATCAGTCTGAATAGTGGGCTTGTCAATCTGTTCTTTATCATGCCTACTTGTGTGACCATTTTTGAAGTCATAACACCATTGTCTAATTTTTCCTTCATTCGTTAATTTAGGTTTATACGATTGGCCCAACTCCAAAAGGATTTCATCAGCTAAAGATCCATTTATACACAAAAATCGAATAACATAGCTCACTTCTCAACTAGAAACAATCGTCACAGACATTCTGATCTGTATTCATTGCTGAATCAAAACAACTGCAGAGGTTTGTAAAGGATCCAGATGACTATGCATTTATAAAACTGTTCAGACCTACTTATATTTAAATTTAAGCCCTTACTTTAGGAATAAACCTTCTATTTACACATAAAAAAACTTGTACAAATATTACAACAGTTTATTGATAGTTATCAGATAGTAATTATCAGAGGTATTTGTTATTAATTCTAAAGGTAATGTGAAAAGAATAGAACGACTCTACTACACCGATCAATTAGATTCAGAGAAGCAAACTAAGAAGTCAATGTCATTGTGGGAATATAGAAACTATCATGCTTGTTAGAACTACCTAAAGTGTAAGCTTAATGGAGTGAAATATCTAAAACAGTTGTGTAATTAATAATATATCATTTATTAAATATGAAAGTTGCTTGATGTAATCATCTTAAATTCACAGATTAAACTATAATTAAAAAATACTTAACTAAGTGAGTACATGAGGCTTACTTGCTGTAGAGGCTTTGCTTCGTAAAAGGGAACAATTGCTTCAATTCGTGTCAGCAAGTAAGCCCTATGTATTCACTTAGTTAAATATGTTTTTAATTATAGTATTAAATATTGTTAATTAGAGCTTAGATTGTTAGAACAACTCACAAAAATAAATACTAAAACATTATTCTCAATTGTAATTCTTCCTTACACTCCAAACCGTTGTATGCCATTACCTTAATTCTAGTCAATAACAGTAATTACCTGTAAGAAATATAGTCAAATTTATTTAAAACACTAAACAACTGACATAAAGACAAGAGGAACTATTTTACTTTTATGTAAAAATGGCATCAAGGAAAGGACTACTAGTAGGTTTCAGAAACCTTGAAACATACAAAAATAGTTACATCTTAATAACTCTGAGTTCAATCTTTGCACTTGGTAATCAACAGACTTTTAACATGCTATTAAAATAGTTTATGTTTTACAATTAACACTGGCTTTAGTGATAATAGTTTTTGTGAGTAATTTACTGTTGAGAAGTGTAGTGTAGTTACATATACTATCTCTCTTATCTATTGACATTATCTCATGTCAAATATTTTTTTATACACATTTAGTCTAGCTAAATAAACATGTTTGTTTTCAAGATTCCACAAACCAACTGAATACATCTATACAGAGCACAGTAGCATAATTATAATAACTAAACAATAACCCTTGCTACAAATATTAAAACACTCTTAATGTACATTTTGCTAACACTGTTAGCATCATCAGAAGGTTACAAACATACTGTAACCAATTAATTACTAAACCAACTGAAGAATGATTTTTCAATTTCCTACAGAAGTACTTCTCTATACATTCAAAGAAAAACTTTCACATTATTTACTTATATATATATATATTATAACATAATTATAAAAAAGATGCAACGGGGTTTATTTTTATTATTTTATTGAATGATATTTAATTTCTATTTAAACAAAAAAAATTACTCAGGAACAATTCATAATTCTTTATTATAACAATTTTTATTTCACCATTTAAACAATAAACAGAACAAAAATAAACTTAACAAATTTTAATACAATATACTAAACTCAATTTCTTTGATTTTTAGTTACAAGGTTTTTATACCCTAGGCTATTTTTAAGATCTCTTAATATCTCGGGGTTTCTTTGCATGGGCTATATTTTTAACTCTTTTGTTAATTAAATAAATTTTGAAAAACAAGATTAAATTTAGAAAACAGTTTTAATAAATAACTTCCTGATGGAAAAACTTAACAAATTTGGAATAAGCAAAAAGGCGAAACTATTTGAACTGGATTATGTTCTTATTACTAACTATTAATTAATCACAAGATATTCTAATAATGTACAATTCTACTTCCTTATAATCTTAAAAGTCCATTTAAGTTTATTTCTATAGCGCTATATACACAATAAATATCGGCGAATGGCTGCTTGCTCACACATAGAATTCCGTTCTCTTTAAATTTTATATTTTACACACTTAAATTCGTTTTAGTTCCTTCAAATTATTTTAACACTGTATTATTCTTTAAATTCACTTATCCTTATTTAAAATTTCCAAGTTTCTTCACAAATCTGTATAATTTTGACGAATTCCTTCAAATGGAATTTTGACTGCTGCGGGCAGGTCCGCTTCCTCGGCGTCACCACGCCAGAACTCAACTAACGCGTCCTGTTTCTTTTAAAAATTGTTTAAAAAATGGCGGCCTCTCCTTCTTCTAAAACACATGTTGCTATAATTTAGTTCGATTTCTTCTCACTAGAGTCGACTGCAACTGACCTATTTCTTGTTTTACAGCTGTTGTAAACAACGAGACTGTTTACAATGGCGTTTTAATTTGGTTAACATATTGTTTCAACTTTCTGATCCTTAACAAACCTTCCAGTGTTTATTTATTTATTATTATTAGTGTGTGAAGCGTCTTTACTTTTTACTTTTGTAATAATTCCGAAATGTGTGTGTTTTGAGCTGAATTCATACAAACATAACCTTTCTAATCTCATTGTTTACAATCGTGTTTCACTTTCTCCTTCAAGTAATTACTTATGCCCTATGTTACTAATATTTACAATTTTGTTTAAATATAATTATTATTAGATTATCTTGTTTTAATTTATTTGTTAGGTTATTTGATATAACAAATTTCCTCATGGATTTTACAGTTCAAATACCTTGTTTACATTTCTAGGCTTTTACCTAAATTTAGTTTCAATTTAATCTAACCAATCTTTTAATGAATTTCTTTCTAAATTTTGTGTGAGTTATTTCTAATCTATTTTCCAATTCTTAAATAATATTATATAGCCCATTCTATAAATGTTACAATATATATATATATATATATATATATATATATATATATATATATATATATATATATATATATATATATATATATATCACGTCCATTATTTTCCCATTGCACTGACTTTATGAAGTTATTATTATTACATGTAAATAATTTTTTTCACCATTCGACAATGGGCAAGTGACCGAAAGGTGCCTCGTCACAAAAGGTAAAATTGTTGCATTTAGTGGCGGAAAAAATTATGTACAAGTAATAATAATAACTTCATAAAGTCAGTGCAACAGGAAAATAATAGACGTGAAATATCATAATTTTAACACCAACCAATGTAAACAACTCTACTTGAAATATCTTAACTTTAAAATCAAACTCCAGAACTGTATTAACAGAATAAATTTCAATAAAAAATGCATATCACAACATCACACCAAAATACGCTAAACTAAACATAAGAAATGAACAAAATACAGTCATTAACAAAGCAACAAAAATAGCCGAATTACACATAATTAAAGAGATTATTAAATCTGTTTACCATAAAAAAAGCCAAATTAACTTACAACCAATTTAGAAATCATGAAGACCTTTGATAATATCACTTAAATGCAGTAATTCGACAATGGTCAAGTGACCAAAAGGTACCTCATCACAAAAGGTAAAATTATTGCACTTAATGATGGAAAATATTATTTACAAGTAATAATATATATATATATATATATTGTTATGTTTTCATATAAAACGCAATACAACCTTTTTTTTCTATTAAATATTTATTTTATTGATGATATCAAATTTATAGTTAAAACACAAAAACTACTCAGGAACAATTCATTAACATTTATTTTCACAATTTCATCTCAACATTAAACAATACACACAAAACAAAATTTTACAACTTAACAATTTTTAACAAAATAGGTTTAACTCTTTTTTCTTTTAATTTTATAATTACACAATTTTAATACCCTTGGCTTTTTACGATCTCTTACAATCTCGGGGTTATAGCATGGGCTATATTTTTTAATTCTTAGGTTAATTAAATAAATTTTGAACAAACAATATTAAATTTTGAAATTAGCTTTAATAAATATTTTCCGGATGGAAATACTTAAATTTTGAATATGCAAAAAGGCTAAACTATTTGAACTGGATTATTTCTTATTTCTTACTATTAATTAACTACAAGATATTCTAATGTACAAATTTACTTCTCTATTATCTTAAAAGTCCACTAAAGTTATTTTTATAGCGCTATTACTCAACTTAATAAATATCAAAATTCTGCTGGTCGCTTACGTAAAATTCCCGTTCTCTCCAGTTAGACATTTTACACACTTAAATTCTTTTTTGTTCACTTCACATTATATTTCCACTGTATTATATTTTGAAATTCACTTCTCCTTAATTTAGTTTGGCCAATCTTCTTAACAAATCTGTATAATTTTGACGAAGTTCCTGATAAATAGAATTTTGACTGCTCCTGGCAGGTCCGATCTTGTAGCGTCACCCACGTTATCTCTGACTAAACTACGCGTCCTTAGATTTTACACAATTGTTTGTTTTTTTAATATGGCGGCTTCCTTCTTCTAAAACCCATGTTGTTATAATTCAGTTCGATTTCTTCTCACTAGAGTCGACTGCAACTGACCTACTTCCATTTGTTTTTACAGCTGATGCAATAAGGCGCTTGTTTTCACCAGTTTTAATTTTGTTAACATACTGTTTCAATTTTCTATCCTCAACAAACCTTCCAGTGTTTATTTAATTAATATTATTAGTGTGTGAAGTGTCTTTGTGTTTTACTTTTGTGATATTT
The DNA here is from genome assembly GCA_036971475.1 of Prosapia bicincta. NCBI lineage: Eukaryota > Metazoa > Arthropoda > Insecta > Hemiptera > Cercopidae > Prosapia > Prosapia bicincta. The sequence continues at coordinate 155,212,849 of JBAIZL010000002.1, forward strand.
CCGAATTGTGTGTGTTTTGACTCGAATTCATAGAAACATAACCTTTCTAATCTCATTGTTTATAATCGTATTTCACTTTCTCCTTCAAGTAATTACTTATGCCCTATGTTACTAATATTTACAATTTTGTTTGAATATAATTATTATTAGATTATCTTTTTTTAATTTATGTGTTACAACAAATTTCTTTATGTATTTACAGTTCAAATATCTTATTTACTAACCTAGGCTTTTACCTGAATTTAGTTTCAATTTTAACCTAACCAATCTTTTAATGAATTTCTTTTTAAATTTTGTGTGAGTTATTTCTAATATATTCTTCCAATTCTTAAATAATATTATATAGCCCATTCTATAAATGTTACAATGTCCCCTAATTTAATTTAAATAAAAAAATATTCCTAATATCTACATTACACATTCTTTACATTCTACAAGCTTGTTTAAATATACATATTTTTTTTTTTTTAAATTAAATTTAAATTAACATTTATACTTTAAATTGTCCATTTATACTTAATTCCTACGACACAATTTTATCTTAATTCTTTAACAATCAAATACTGAGCTGAACACTTCAAGCTACATATTACTTAACATATCTTCTAACAATACACTATACTTATAACTACATTCAATCAACAATTCTTTAACAATTCTAACATATAGTAACAATAAATCATGTTCTGGTATTTACAATTCCTTCCATAACTATATATTTTTTTTTTTTTTTTTTTTTTTTTTTTTTTTTTTTTTTTTTTTTTTTACATTTATTACAATTGGAATCCTTCCAATCATAAGTCTGATTCAATATTTATTTAACATATATTCTCTGATACCGTGTCTTTAAATCCCAGCCTATCCGAGTCATAGTATGTCTAGATTTGGTCAAATTGGTTATAACATTTCTCTTTCCCTTATTTCTGTTTATTCCTTGTTTATTATTTATCTCATATTTATTTTGCTTTTAGCTTCATCTAACTCTCAGTTCTAAGTTAGTATTTTATCTCCCCTTCCAATCTCACATCCAGTTCAATTATTTTCTTATATCATCTCAGTTTATTTTGTATGAAGTTTAACATCTAATATTTTTAAAGGTTGCAATTTCATATCCTCTATTTGATCATATCTATAGTTCCTTCGATTACACTATCCCTATATCAACGAATATAAATTTTGTTTTAATACTTATTTATCAACGCAGATTCTCCCTTACAATACGACGAAGTTTAAATACACAATTACCATATTTTTATTACAACGATGCTTTAATATTTATTATCATAGATTCATATTTTTTTTATAATATATAATATATACGACGAAGTTCCATTATTTATCAACGCAGATTCTCCCTTACAATACGACGAAGTTTAAATATACATAATTTTATCTTTATTCATTATTCGACGAAGTTTCTAATAAATTATCATAGATATAGTTACCATCCCTTAAAACTGATCTCCTGCTAACGTTTTCTTATACACATAATCACCTAGAGTTTATTCATATTGCCTCCTTTACCTATATTTAATATCTCCCTTCCTATTTTATTTTTATTTTTCAATATCCAGTTCTCCTGGATACATGTTATATTATTGCCTGTGTCTATTAATGCCTGTAAACTTGTTTCCTCTATTTAATTTCTATTTCTGGGTTTCTTATGGTCTTAGTTTTCCGATTGACTGTGGGCACCATGCTCTTTTCTTGTCCCCACGCCTGTCCTTGCCTTAACACCGTTTACATCTCCATTGTATCTCCCATCTTTATATTCTCACTACCTTTATTGATGTTTATACTCATTTCCATGAGAGCTCTCATCATCTCCCTTAAATCTTCATTCTCATTATTTCCCCGTTTTTTTTTGTTGGGTTTGCATAGGTGGTAGTCCCCTAGCCTCATCTACTTGGGTTTCCACCTCACTCTCTTCTATAGGCATATCTGTGCCTTCCGTTTCTGTCTCTAGTATTTCTAGGCTTGTCCCTTTTTCCTGGTCCCCTACAACTACCAGCTCGCCTATAATATTTTCCTCCCTGTTTTCGATCCCCTCCTGAAAACTAACAAATCTCCCCTGAGCAGCCCCTTCTGTTTCTATCACCCTTTTCCGCCTACCCTTTTCTAATTGTTCCCCTTTTTCTGTTTTTTTAGCTTTTTCTCCCCGCAAATTATACGATTCCCTTTCATCAGACATATTTAAGCTATTAGTAAACTTATTTTACAAAACAACCTAGCCTTGACTATTCAACTCAGTGTTTAATTTTACAAAATTTTTTCTAAATCTATTTCCAGTTCAAATGTTTTTCATATAAAAAGTTCTAAATTAATTTTATTTCAAAATCTCTCTAAATAAATTTTATCTCTTATTTTATCGAGCTCCCACGTTGTTGCGCCAAATATAATGTATTTTATAAAACAGACGCAACGGGGTTTTATTATTATTATTGATTATTTTATTGAATTATATTTATTTTCTATTTAAAACAACACAAAAAAAACTACTCAGGAACAATTCATTAACATTTATTTTCACAATTTCATCTCAACATTAAACAATACACACAAAACAAAATTTTACAACTTAACAATTTTTAACAAAATAGGTTTAACTCTTTTTTCTTTTAATTTTATAATTACACAATTTTAATACCCTTGGCTTTTTACGATCTCTTACAATCTCGGGGTTATAGCATGGGCTATATTTTTTAATTCTTAGGTTAATTAAATAAATTTTGAACAAACAATATTAAATTTTGAAATTAGCTTTAATAAATATTTTCCGGATGGAAATACTTAAATTTTGAATATGCAAAAAGGCTAAACTATTTGAACTGGATTATTTCTTATTTCTTACTATTAATTAACTACAAGATATTCTAATGTACAAATTTACTTCTCTATTATCTTAAAAGTCCACTAAAGTTATTTTTATAGCGCTATTACTCAACTTAATAAATATCAAAATTCTGCTGGTCGCTTACGTAAAATTCCCGTTCTCTCCAGTTAGACATTTTACACACTTAAATTCTTTTTTGTTCACTTCACATTATATTTCCACTGTATTATATTTTGAAATTCACTTCTCCTTAATTTAGTTTGGCCAATCTTCTTAACAAATCTGTATAATTTTGACGAAGTTCCTGATAAATAGAATTTTGACTGCTCCTGGCAGGTCCGATCTTGTAGCGTCACCCACGCTATCTCTGACTAAACTACGCGTCCTTAGATTTTACACAATTGTTTGTTTTTTTAATATGGCGGCTTCCTTCTTCTAAAACCCATGTTGTTATAATTCAGTTCGATTTCTTCTCACTAGAGTCGACTGCAACTGACCTACTTCCATTTGTTTTTACAGCTGATGCAATAAGGCGCTTGTTTTCACCAGTTTTAATTTTGTTAACATACTGTTTCAATTTTCTATCCTCAACAAACCTTCCAGTGTTTATTTAATTAATATTATTAGTGTGTGAAGTGTCTTTGTGTTTTACTTTTGTGATATTTCCGAATTGTGTGTGTTTTGACTCGAATTCATAGAAACATAACCTTTCTAATCTCATTGTTTATAATCGTATTTCACTTTCTCCTTCAAGTAATTACTTATGCCCTATGTTACTAATATTTACAATTTTGTTTGAATATAATTATTATTAGATTATCTTTTTTTAATTTATGTGTTACAACAAATTTCTTTATGTATTTACAGTTCAAATATCTTATTTACTAACCTAGGCTTTTACCTGAATTTAGTTTCAATTTTAACCTAACCAATCTTTTAATGAATTTCTTTTTAAATTTTGTGTGAGTTATTTCTAATATATTCTTCCAATTCTTAAATAATATTATATAGCCCATTCTATAAATGTTACAATATATATATATATATATATATATATATATATATATATATATATATATATATATATATATATATCAGTGTTTTATATGCCAAATTGTGACATGCACATGCACAATACTACTAGAAGGGCTTCGCAATTCAATATAAAGTTATAAACATTTTTGGCAACATATGGTTACTACAGGTGACTTTAGGCCAAATCATTTTCTTGGCCTAACATCATGACACTGGGTACAAATACATTCATATGGCAGTAAATTAAAATAAAACAATTACATCTGCAGAAAAATTTATAAAATCTATAAAAAAAATCAATTATAGTCGAATCCTCATTTTTTCAGTTGCAATGCAGGAACATCCAGTTATATAGAACTCAAACAACTATATTAAAGTATAGTTTTATTAAATTTGTTGAAATGTAATATACTGCATTTATGTACAAACTTTTAATACGTATACTATATTTGGCAAATAAGAACTTTCAGTTCTCTCAAAAGGGCCTCGTCATCAGTGCATTGTGGAATAAATTCTACAGTTTTCAGAATGTTGTTGGTTTGTATTTGATTACATATGTATTATAATTACATTTTGTTTAACTAGCTATTATATTTTAATTAGTTTATAGTAATATTTGCATTATATTCCAAAAGGGTAAAATAAATTACTCAAAACAGATTTTTCTCGTTATATATAACAGTGCAAACCAGGGCCATGATTTGTGGCGCCCCTGGTAAGATTTTGTCAACCCAAACTCAATCTCATGTGTACCCACCCAACATTACACCTATCTGTAATGACAAACACACAGCAAAAAACAGCACTATTAAATTCATGTAAACATAATGGGATTAAACACACTATGGGTAAAGCAATTTGGGAGTACATGAACTGGATATGTTCTAAGCCGCATCATGTCTAGTCATTCATTAGCAAAGATATGTGGCAGATTACATAGCTCTCTGTGTTTTTGTGCTCCTATTCAAAATTTTGTTATACCTAACTTTAAGAAATACGTTATGTACATGTAACTTTTTCAAATTTTGCTATTGCTGCACACAAATTTATCTAAGTTATATATGAAGTGTTATAGATTGGCAAATGGATCTTCATTGACTCAGTAGGGTATCTGGTAGTCATGGCTTGCCAAATTAGACCTTTTACTTGGAGTCATAGAAAGGAGTCTGTATTCTACCATAAACTTAATACATTAATTTTGAATACTGCAGAAAAATATTCTGGTGTCTTAGATGAAATTTTTATTTCTATTTCATATTGTGTATTTTAAATTTAAAACTTGTGTTTTAAGGTGAACGGCAATAAAACGTTCTTATTTCAAATGGAAATTGTGTTTATATAGTTATATACAATCTAGCCACACATACAATGAATCAACATCACAAGTGTCCATGGATGGTAATATTGAATTCCATTTTCAACTTGAGCTACTAGTTTACATAACTTGAACCACTTGTTTTCTTTTCTTTAATGAGAACAGTCACTTTGGGAGATCCCATTTCACACTCTGAGTTGACAATCGGGTATGTCCCAAAAAGATCATCCTCATTAAACAAAGAAAGTAAATACTATTTTAGGCAAGTGTTTTCCTTAAAAATTAGTTATATTTTTTTATATAGGCTAATGACAAATCACAGACAATTTTCCTTTTTTAAAAACTCAATGTTTCGAATTTCATCCCGAAATTCCTTTTCAAGAGCTCAATTTTAATTATACAATTATAAAACATAACTTACTAATTATAAAATACATAACATAATATTAAACATAATAAAAATCAACAAATTATAAAACTCTTAATAAATATCCATTTACAAGTCAATTTTTTTCTTATCACAATAAAACAGACAAATCACAGATACATACACTAACACATCTACTATTAATAATAGTCAACAATTTAAATTTTTTTAAACTCACAATCATTCTAATATCCAGTATATACATTATCTCAAGTGACCAAAAAACCTACAAAAATGTTAAATTTCAATTATAATTTCATTACTAAAGATTCATATGCAAATGAAAAATCATTTAATTCTGTCATTTTATTCTAAGCATTTTTCCTTGTTTTTTTACTAAACTATCTCCTCCTTACAAAATGCGTTTATCAGAAATATGGTTGTTGGTTTTTTTACATCACTTTTGTTATTACTTCAAGAAAATGCTTTTTTTTGACTGTTTGGTCCACATGACCTTTGTTAATTTGTTACTGTCTCCATGTTTCAGATAAGCACATTTAACACATATCTATTTTGCTACGTTGATCATTTATTCAAGGTCCTGCAAGTAAAATCAACATCCAATGTAAATATCTGCAACTGCAAAATAAAACAAACAATAAACCGTTTAAGAAATTAAGACACCATGAATGATTGGACCCCAAGAGAGACCTCAACAACATAGTTACCACAGAATCATTTGCAGTGCTAACTCTTAAAGCAATAGCATATGAAATAATTAATACCATGGGGATACAGATGGAAAAAAGGTTTATTGAATTACTGGATGAAAATCAGTTTGAGGCATCAACAAATGTTTTTCTAACTTGAAAAAACTCCAATATATATATATATATATATATATATATATATATATATATATATATTTTTTTTTTTTTTTTTTTTTTTTTTTTTTTTTTTTTTTTGACAGTGAACAGCTGAGAAATGACCTTCTGAATATGTACTCTGATGAAGCTAAACATCCACAAATATTACTCTAGTTTTTGTTGGTAATACCCAGCAAGGTTTGAACAAACAACATGTTTGCTTTAATGATTTGGTCAAGTTTGTTGTAGTAGAGGAGGTGTGGGGAGTTTTTGATATATAAGTAACTTTGTAAATTAATTTTGTTCAGTACTTCTGAAGATGGTTACCTGGTAACCAAAATGTACATCAAGTGATTAAATAAAGTTATATTGTGGTCAGTGGGTTTTTTTATTTAATTATTATATGTTTGCTTTGTTCAATTCCCATATTTCCTGTGACATCATGTTTGAGTGAAAGAAGTATAAGTGCATTAAAACTCATAAATCCTTTGAGAAGTTCAATAGACTAAGTAACTTTTGTACACTTGTGATAAATAAATCTCTATTGAACGAACATTCAAATAACGAGTGCTTCAAGTATCGCATCATTGATGGATTTACGGAGAGAAAGGAGCACTGCATAGACTTAATTTATAAAAAAATTTGGGATAAGCTAGAAAATTCTTAGAATCTTCAAGTAGTTATGGGTTGATTTGTATAATATAGTACACAAGATGTGGCAATCTAAATATATAAGAATTATCTCATAAATTGGCTCTATCTAAATGAAATGTAATATGAATCTAAAATGTAACTTATTATAAGATATAATATTAAGAATACAGTTATAATCTTTTCAAATTTTACAATCAAACTGTGCATACGTTTCCTTTACCTATTCCATGCCACAAAAAAAACCTTCAAGAACATATTATTTTTAATGACAGTTGTAAATTAACATCTATCTTTATTTAATGCTGCCAATTAAAATTTATTGTAATTATGTTTTGTAAATGTATGTTATCATTGACCATTAAGTTCCCATTGTCAACACTAATGATATTTGAATAGCTTGTTAAAGATTTTTCAGTGTATCAATTAATCTAAATTATTTGTAATGTACTGTGAGTATTTTATTTTGATAAATTGTTGTATTAGTTAACACAATAGTTGATTTTCCAATACTCTGCATACGGTCAAATAAATTTCGTTCTTAAACTCAAGAAAATCCTTTTTTTAACATATGAGAAAAATACAAAAATTTAAATTCAGGAATGTTATTTTTTTTATAATTTTGATTCCAGATCTTCATGCATTTTCTGTCCTTAAAAGAAGTTTCTTGCCAAATTGTTTTTGTATATGCCTGTAATTTAAAATTTCATTGCAAAGGAAATGTTATTATGAATAACTAAAGGTTAAATTGAAAAATGTTGGTATTTTTGCTGACAACTGGTGTCTACATGTATGCTGACAACACAGAGTGGTGTCACTGGTCCCAAGCACAAACTTCTTGTCATTTTTTTTTTCCTTATGAAGCAGTTAGTGGTTATCTCATGTATTTATATAAATATTTTATGTTTATTACTTTGAGTCTTTATTTTAGATATCATTTATGATAAAAATACGAGTAGATTTTATAATGAGTGGTAACAGACCTAGTAACTTTTGTGTTATTAGTAAGGCCCGAATACAAATAGTTTGAACTCAGGTGAAATCAACAAATTTTGCTAAAGATTTTGTATGCAGCAACATTTTTTCATATAAATTGGATAATCCAGAAGAACGATAAATTTTTCAGTAAAATTGTCAATTGAAAAATACTGGATGAGTCTAACTAAAAAATTATTTACTTTCATTACATGATTCTGTCCTGGATTCAATACAATTTGACATAGGAAGGAACAGTGTCTGGATATTGGTAGATGTAACGACCAATTTGTGTGGCCAATCCATAGCAAACTTCATAGTAGGTTATTTTCTCAAGAAAATGTGGCAAATCTAATTTATTTTGATGAAATTTCAAAAATTTTTTTTTCATGATGAGCTGCTTATTAATCCCTTATTACAATTTTAAATTACCTACAACCATACATTCTATTAATATAAGTTGTTAAAATTGTTAACTTACACTTGGAGGGAACATTTTTTTTTCTAACGACTTCTTCAGTCTCACATTTCTACCGCTAGGATCACTACAGTTGTGCTTTTCCATTCCAATTCTTGAAAGTTAGAATTGATGTGATCTGTACCGTGTTTGTTGATTTACTTTTATGCAAGTTGATATAAAAAAAAGAACAATCACAATACAGATACAAGATTTATAAACTATTCACTGCGAATTCTGTGGTCTACGGAAACAGAAAGTATTTACTTACACTTTTAAATGTTTTAAACTTGCCTATAGTAGCACTTACTTTGCTTGTTGAGGACTGCCGTTTCGGGAGATGTATCCCTTTGTCAACTCAGACTGTAACTCGTTAGGTTACGGTCTGAGTTGACAATGGGGCACATATCCCGAAACGACTGTTCTAATCAAATATAAGTAAGTGCTACTATAGGCAAGTTTAAAACATTTAAAAGTGTAAGTGATTACTAGTAGCTCACACGAAGATGGAATCAACAAATGAAAAAATGAGAAAGTATTTGTTACAAAGTGTCTCTTAATCACAAATGCTGCTTCACATATGTTAAAAGCGGGTATGTCAGTTCAAATATTTTCCCCCAGTCTTATTCAGGTCACATGTTTGGCATATGGTTTTCATCATTTTGCAGAACAGATATGATCTCTCTTTCCTTATGTCAACAGAGTTAATTCAAGTGCGAAAAAGTGTTCCTTAAAAGTACCAGCTCATGAAAAGTCATCTAAAGATCGACTGTGTGAGGTTCTTATTCCACCAGAACCTGTTTTCACTAGATGATGGAGCCTGGTTGTCTGCAGTGTCTTTCTACCAAGAGAACTTTGATCAATTGAAAGATGTAGTTGTAAGTATATTAACGATAATAATCATACGGGGGGTGTTCTGTTTGTAATTCTCTGTGAAACTATTTATCTTGACATACATTTCGTAGATATTTCTTCAATATTTTTAAAGACTAATAAGTGTCTAGAAAGTCATGGTACACCCTTTACAAGTTTGTTCAGTTTATTATCAACATAATTTTATTTTCAATTGCTGCCGTTGATGAAAATGTTAAATTATACTTGATGCAGTGTTGAACTCAAACCCAATACCAAAAAATATTCAATCAATTAACGAATTTTTAAGTGGAATCATAGCATTGCCAGATGAATATTCTGAGCAGTTGGGATCAGCATATAAGTATCGTCCAATCATGTCTATTGAGATGGAATGATTATTTTATGCTTGTAAATAGAAAATCTTTTAACCCCTGAAAACATTGAAAAACTCTTATAATACCATGCTTCTTCATATTCCAAATAAATGAAACATGTATGTTGGTGAGTTAAAAAACAATAATTTCTTTGACATGTGGCTGTTTTTTTAGTTCATATATTCTTTAATTTTTAGTCCATATTTGCATGCACTTTTAGTGCATATAGATCCAAGCCCTAGTTAATAGTCATATGATATATAATAAAATTTACTGGTAATAAAAGTAAACTGGGTTTGTGGTGTGAAGTTTTAGATTTAGACACCTTAGATTTGTAACAGACTGACATTGTATTATTTTGCAGCATTATGTACCTTGCATATGAATTAACATGGTTCATCACTTCTCCCTACCACTGAAAAAACCACTAACTGTAGAAATTGTTTTTTAAAATTTTTTTTCTGGAAATCAAATTGAAATTTTCATTTTTGCAGAGTTAGTAAAACTTGACTTCAGTGGTGTGCAAATGCAAAACAAAGCAGTTGAAGTCAAGGTTACTTTCAAAAATTCTCGTCAAATTCACACGCTTCAAGGAATTTATATTTTTATTCTTTATTTTTGTGTTCTTTATATTTCTCTTTTTGTTTTTTTTGTGTTAGCCCAATATATAATTTGGATATTCATACAGCCTGGGTATTCAATTTTAAAAATTCCGTTCTTAAATATGGAACATATTTTTTCGTATGATTTTTTTTATTGATTATGATTCCTATATTTTTTGAATTTTATGTTAATATTGTTATAATTTAGTATTTTAGTTATTCCTTTTATAATGTATCCTGAGTATGTGAATGTGACCCATTCTTTTGTTTTTGTAGTTCATGTTTAGGTTGTTTAAATCTATTACGACTTCAAAAAAAGGAGGAGGTTCTTCATTCGATCTGTATGTTTTTTTCTGTTTGTTCCTTTATAACTTTGGAAGTATTTAACTGATCAAAGTGATTTTTTTGTAAATGAAAGAGGAAACCTTTCTGATGTTCCCATTATAGTTACATCCCAATCGGTCTGATTTGTAGACAATAAAAAGCTATTTTAAATTTGAAAATAAAAATTTTTTGAGGAAAAGTATTTACATTTTTTTTATAAGGATTATGAATTATAGGATAATTAATAAGCAAAATAAATAAAACTAACATACACCATCAAAACAGAACAACAAAACTCTCTCACCTTCCTAGACGTTACAATTAAATGTACAGACAAACACATAAATTCAACATATACCGAAAACCCACCAGTACCAATACTACCATTCACATCTCCTCAAACCACCTACACCAACATAAACTAGCCGCTTACAATACCATGATATATCGCCTGCTTAAAACACCGTTAGACAAAGAAGAACACTACCAAGAGTTAAACACCATAAAACTATATATAGCACAAACTAACGGATACAACACAACAACGATTGTCAAATTATACAACCGCCTAAAAAACAAACTCAATAACCCACATACAAACACACAATACCACAATCCCATAAAATACTTATCAATACCATACAGATCATCCAAAACCCACAATCTAACCAACACACTACGAAAATACAACTACAAAATAGCCTACTCCACACACAACACTCTCAATAAACAATTTAAATCCACCAACAAAATCAACGAAATTTACAACACCGCTGGAGTTTACAAACTAACTTGCATTTCGTGCCCTAGTTTTTACATAGGTCAGACAGGTAGGTCTTTCTACAGACGCTACCATGAACATATAAATGCACCAACGAACAATAATTACCAATCAAACTTCGCCGATCATCTCAACTCCTCAAAAAATGACTACATAGACATAGCATCTAACCTACAAATTCTTCATAAAGAACACAGAAATAACCAAAGTTATACAACCGAACAATACCAAATATACAGACACTTCAAACTACACCCTATACACAGACTCAACACACAATTACATTATAACCCACACACATTTTTTGACATCATAACTCCTAATACTTACAATGTACACCAACTCCACCATTACTTACCCCCCCCCCCCAATATCCTAACCTACAAAAACTTTGAAATCAGTTACAGTCTGAGTTGACAATGGGATACATCTCCCAAAACCGCCCGTCCTCAACAAATATAAGTAGATGCTACTAGGCATCTACATATATTATCATATTTACATCTCATATTTAGGCAAGTTTGTAAATATTTACAAGTGTTTTAGTAAAAATAAATTAATTAATCACTTTAACAATAGTTTATGACTATCCGAACTTTAAATTTGAGAAAACTTACTAAGACAGAACGTTTTTGATCGCTATGTGGCGATCTTCATCAGTGTCTTCTGCTTGGAGATGTCTGGTCAAGCAGTGATGATTTTAAAGACAGATTTTCGATAGTATCAAAGAGTATATGTGATTTGTATTGTGTTTGTTCGTTTAATATATTAAACGGTCGAAAACGTTCTGTCTAAGTAAGTTTTCACAAATTTACAAAATTCAAAGTTCGGATAGCCATAAACTATTGTTAAAGTGATTAATTAAGATTCACCGAACGTAATGGACTACAAAATTCAAGAATAAATTAATATTATTATTATTGGCAAAAATTAATTACCAACCAAAAGCAGTTCTATATTAGTACAGAAGCAGATCTTTTGTACTATATTGGTAAATCATTACTATAATAACTAATTGTCTTTCCTAGTAAGACTAGCCTGAAATTCTAATCAGAACATTTTTCAGCGAACACAAGTATTGAGTTATCAGTATCAACTCACAAGTATTTATTAGTTGATTTCTTTTTCTACCAAAGCTTTAGAGCCATATCCATCTAAATAAGCATGTGTGAATGAGTAGATGTATTATTAAATAATCTAATTATACATTGTACTATTATACAATGGTAAATCCAATCCAAGAAAAAAATTACTGATCCATGTATCAAGTAAGCCATGTAAGTTCAGAAGTGATTCGATATTTAGAACTGTAAAATAATAAAATGATCTGCAGCCAGCTTTTATTTGTAATGATATACGATGTAATATATACATATATTCACTTAACAATATGCACAATAAAACACTTGAACATATATTACTACATCACTTGCCAATAGTATCAATTACTACATGCAAGTGTGACAAAGTATGTTCAAGTGTTTTAATGTAACACTAGGTGCTCAAATTGAAGATAGACTCACTACAGTTGAATCGATTCTTGTTATAACGTTTTAAGTCACTTTTTTCAGGTTTTGACTTTATACCAGAAAAGGCACATTTTTAATTGAAACGTTCTATTTAAAATTTAAAAAGTGCTTAGTCCACCTTTCAACCGAATCAAATATCAGTCTATGCAAAATGATTCTATATTCAGTCACTAGCTTTGAAATATTTTGCATGGTGTGGTCGAAGGGAAATATATAAGTCCATTGAATTATGTTGGTGACTCTGCAAAGACACGCGTGATCTATCTTGTTTTCCTGAGACATGTCAGTCTGTCAGTATCTTTTGTTAGAAGTTTATCAAATAAGAGTCTACCAAATTGAAAACTCGCCGAACATCTCATATCCATAAGCCATAACTACACAAACGTGATATCTAACATACAAAATTCTTCACAAACAAATCAAAAATAACCAACGATACACAACCGAACAATATGAGATATACAAATCTTTCAAACTACAACCTACACACATACTCAATATCCAACTGCATTATAACTCACATACACTTTTTGACATCATAAACCCCAATACTAAAAAAAAACCGCCTACATCCCTACTGTGATATCCCACCTACACCTTAACCTAGAAAAACCATGAGATCAGTTACGGTCTTAGTTGACAATGGGGCACATATCTCGAAACGACTATTCTAATCAAATATAAGTAAGTGCTACTATAGGCAAGTTGTAAAATATTTACAAGTGATTTAGTGAAAACTAGTGGCTTGCGTGAAGATGGAATCAACAAATATTACTCTTGAATTTTGTAGTCCATTACAATCGGTAAATCTTAATTAATACTTTGACATTAGTTTATAACTATCCGAACTTTAAATTTGGTAAATTTGTAAAACTTACTGAGACGGAACATTACCAAGCAGAAGACACTGATGAAGATCGCCACTTAACGATCGAAAACGTTCTGTCAGTAAGTTTTCACAAATTTACAAAATTTAAAGCTCAGATAGTCATAAACTGATGTCTATGATTAACAAATATTAAATTTTATTACAAGTAATTTGTAAAAGCCTAAGTATTCAATAAGTTGTGTATGCTATATTTAGATTCTAGTCTGAGTTCTCAGTTTAGACAGTAAGTAATTTTTTGTTTTCCAAAAGTTTACATGGCCTAAAACGTTTTGCATGAGCTGATTTAGTTGATAGGCAATATACAATCGCCTAAATAATATATACAAATCAGAATTATTATTGATCTGAAGCTAATGATTTTAAAATTTACTCTCAATAACACTTAAATATTCATATTTGTTGATTCCATCTTCAGGTGAGCTACTAGTTTTCACTAAAAACTTGTAAATATTTACAAACTTGCCTATAGTAGCACTTACTTATATTTGTTGAGGACGGCCGTTTCGGGAGATATGTCTGAGTTGACCGTACTGTCTGAGTTGACAATTGGACATATCTTCCGAAACGGCCGTCCTCAACAAATTTAAGTAAGTGCTACTATAGGCAAGTTTGTAAATATTTACAAGTGTTTACTTAAATATTATCAACTCTACTACATTAGAACATTTTTCGAAGACGACTAAGCAAAAATAAAACATTACAAAATATTATTATTAATATTTAATTTGCCCTATTACACAAGAGATTGGTAAAGTTTGTATTGAATGTAAGAAATCCAGCACTATAATTTGTGTCTTATTATTAATCATTTCAAATGTACAAAATGTTGACTGAGCATAATAGCAATAATCTTGGAATATATATATAAATAGAATTTTTAATGGTCCAAGCATTTTAAAATTGTTATTGTATTGGATGAATATATATATATATATATATATATATGTGTGTGTGTGTGTATGTGCGCGCGCGCACGCGCGCGCGTGTGTGTAGTATTTTCAATGGTCGAAGCATTTTAAAATCCTAATTGTTGAAGTACTTGTCGTATTTTTATTTGATAATAGAAAACAAATAATAAATTTACAATAAAATAGAAACGAAAAGATACTTATTTAGGAAAAATAATACTTATAGCATTATATAATGATAGAAACATAAATTATTGTTTCTGTTTTAAAAGACATGGCAACACTGTAAATGTTAAAAACCTCTACTAGATCTGCCCTCTCTCGTGATTGTTCATTGTAGCTTTCTCGTCAGATTTAGTTGTACTCTTTTTATATGAAAATGTTGTAAAATATTCGTGTTACAAATTCTTACTATTGTGCGCTGTGTTTGAAAATACTCATACATAGATTAAGGTAATAAGATTAATCAAGATATTTCACTTTAATATTGAAATTCTTTGTATTCCAATGTTAAGCTTTAATCAGATTGTAAACCAATATGGCGTAATTGTTACCGGCTTATGTAAGCAAAGTTTGTTTAAACCCGTAAGAATAATGTATACATTTCACGTTGAATATTTTATTTAATTTAAACATTTTAAGGTTGGTTTTAACGACGTTATTGTTAGATTTGTACCTGAACAAAAGTTTCTCATTCAGTGCAATACTCTGTTTTAAAATGCTAAAGACGCTAACAACATAATCCGGACTGCACTGGATTCAATTCCATGTCTATTTTTCACAACCTGACCAGCCGGCACTAACCTAATATGCTTTATTCCTAAAGAAAAAAGCGAAATTAAAAAAAAAAATTAACAAAATCTTGAACTTGAATTTCATGCATGGTTTAATGTGCACCTTGAAGGTGCTTTTTAATACCTGTGCTGCCATGCCGTTTTTAAACCTTGAAGCATTTTTTAATCAAGTCGCCATTATTAAAGTTACACTATTGTATAGCTTTCTCGGTTTACTACGAATAGTGTAATTTTTTTAAAAATTAATTCTACTTTGCCATGACAAAAGTTGATTAAATTTTTTATTTAGCCTCAACTTGGTAATTGTACATTTCAGGCATAATCGATATTGAAAAAAAAGGTAATGGTTTAGTTTGCTAAACCGGGCCCATATTTTCATGAAACATTCAGAAACATGTAAAAAGGCTATTTTCATTGAAATTATTTTTTTCTGTGCCTAGAAACATTATTTTTTCTTAAATTAGAGTTGGGTAAAATTTTCAGCGCTGATGTAGCAGTTGTGAATAGGCTGGGTTGAAATTTAGTACGGCGGCCCCACACGATATTTTGGATTATTGTTCAAAAGCACGAAAAGGTACGATATCCACAAAAAAAAAATTTTTTTTGCTTTGAGCAAAGTTACTTTTTTGGAGTTTAAAGTAGGGGAAATTTTTTTTGGCGGAAGCACAAGTTGTGAATAGGCGCGGAGTGATACAAACGTCTCTGACGTCACGGTACACACTATTTAGACCTATCTTAGGGCTCTGAGAAGAAAATATTTTGTACTAATTTTTATGCTTTAACTAATTATTTCGCGTGGATATCGTATTTTTTCGTGATTTTGAACAATATTCCAAAATATCGTATGTGCCAAAAATAGCAAAAATCAACGTTAACTAACCCTCCACCTCACACAAAGATTTATTAAAATCCTGCATTAAAACTACTTACCAGAAGCAAACAATCACTTATACACACTATTTCATGCACGAAATTCACTTACACACACTATTTCGCGCACAAAACAAATCATTGCACTTAAATTCTACACACACCTATTTACAGACAACCTGGAGATATAGGATTCTGCCGCTAAATTAAGAACATGTAGCCAACCTTCCAAATAAAAATTATTACATACAAAACATCTGGTCGTACACTGGTTTCCCAATCATTAAGAAACATACTGAATACTTTTATAACTTATGAAATATATAAATGTAAGAGATATTATATAATATTTCAATTAAAACTATTTTTATTAAAACTGTTAGAGTAAATATTCAATGTTTTGTATTTGTCAATATCAATGGTAGTTGTGTAATACTAATTGAAGTTATAAGTCTGTATATTTGTAACTTCTCTTCAGCTGCTATTGTGCTTTAATAACATTTTTGAACTTTATAAAGTATTACTATTCTTTCATCAATATATCTCAAGAAAATGAAGTATAATATTTTCAATACTCGCCGTTTATGTTTTAGATTTTGAAGGTAGTTTTGTTATACTAGCCGAAGATAAAAGTCGGTCTATTTGTAATTATTTGCGTAATATATGTACATTAGCTTAGTTATATATACAATTATAAGTAACATAGTTCGAAAAATATTACTTACTTGCATATTTGTAACTTTACTTCTATGTTGGAAAATTACAAAATTATACTTAGTTATGAGAGAAATACTAATTGTTAATGTTTTGAATTATTAAGGTTGCTGTGCAATATTAATTGAATATATAATAATTATTTTTACATTCAGTATGTTTCTTAATGATTGGGAAACCAGTGTATGATCAGATGTTTTGTACGTAATAATTTTCATTTGGAAGGTTGACTACATGTTCTTAATTTAGCGGCAGAATCCTATATCTCCAGGTTTACTGTAAATAGGTGTGTGTAGAATTTAAGTGCAATGATTTCTGTTTTGTGCGCGAAATAGTGTGTGTAAGTGAATTTTGTGCGTGAAATAGTGTGTATAAGTGATTGTTTGCTTCTGGTAAGTAGTTTTAATGCGGGATTTTAATAAATCTTTGTGTGTGGTGGAGGGTTAGTTAACGTTGATTTTTGCTATTTTTGGCACATAAGATATTTTATAATATTGTTCAAAATCACGAAAAAATACGATATCCACGCGAAATAATTAGTTAAAGCATAAAAATTAGTACAAAATATTTTCTTCTCGGAGCCCTAAGATAGGTCTAAATAGTGTGTACCGTGACGTCAGAGACGTTTGTATCACTCCGCGCCTATTCACAACTTGTGCTTCCGCCAAAAAAAATTTCCCCTACTTTAAACTCCAAAAAAGTAACTTTGCTCAAAGCAAAAAAATTTTTTTTTGGTGGATATCGTACCTTTTCGTACTTTTGAACAATAATCCAAAATATGTTGTGGGGCCGCCGTAATAAATTTCAACCATAGGCTGCCTGCCTCGTTGAGGGATACAAGACATCACAAATGTACTAACCGTTGCACTTGGATAATGTGTAGTATTACGTTTTGGCATAATTTTAATGAATTTAACAAAATAAAAGTATAAAATATAAAGTATCCAGTCAGGATAGATTTGGTTCTAATTGTATAAATGTAACCATTTAGGTAATGTATAAAATTAAAACCAAATCTAACCTGACTGGACACTTTTTAGGTATATTTTAATATAGGTATACAGTAATGTATAAATTTAAAACCAAATCTATCCTAACTGGAGACTTTATAAGTATATTTAAATATATGTATAAAATTTAAGCCAAAACGTTTCTCAAATATCTACACACGTAAGGTTGCGTGACGTACCTGGGCCCATGCGTACAACCTTATGCTCAGCACTGTGACGTAAAAAAACATTTGTATCAGTCCGCGCCCATTTACAACTTCTACATCGGCGCTGAAAATTTTACCCAACTTTAATTTAAGAAAAAATAATGTTTCTAGGGACAGAAAAAAATAATTTCAATGAAAATAGCCTTCATACGTGTTTCTGAATGTTTCATGAAAATATAGGCCCGGTTTAGCAAACTAAACAATTACAGAATTTTTTTTTATTGACCTAGGAAAGTTCCTTTTTCTCAATTCAATCTGAATGGGCGCAGAGGTATACAAATGTTTTGTGACGTAACAACTATAGTTTATGTTTTAGCAATCTAAACTTTATGTAAAAAAAAGAAGTCTTGAAGCTATATATATAGCAATTATTTTTGTTACTGCCAAAGAACGTGAATTTTATATATCTATATTGAAATATACCTACGAAATATCCAGTCAGGATAGATTTGGTTCTTAATTGTATAAGTGTAACCATTTAGGTAATATATACAATTAAAACCAAATCTAACCTAACTGGACACCTTTTAGGTATATTTTAATATAGGTATATAATAATGTATAAATTTAAAACCAAATCTATCCTAACTGGAGACTTTGTAAGTATATTTAAATATGTGTATAAAAATTAAGCCAAAACGTTTCTAAAATATCTACACACTTAAAGTTGCATGACGTACCGCCGCCAATGCGTACAACCATATGCGCAGCACTGACGTCACGAAACATTTGTAAAAATATTGACGTAATGACGTTGGTGTTGAAAAATTTTTGTTTGTTATTTACTCGTTTTAATGTGTAGAACACGAATATAAACTTTTTTTTACGCGGAAAGTACGGAAAGTTATTATTTTCACATTTTAAATGTTAAGTTGTAAAGGCATATAGGCCTATAGCACATACTGGGCGCGCAGTAGCTACAGCGCACTGCACTATGTCTATATTTGAAATTTTATACAACATTACTATATACCTATATTAAAATATAGCTACGAAGTATCTAGTCTGAATAGATTTGGTAATAATTTTATTTAACATTACTATCTACCTGTATTAAAGAATACCTACGAAGTATTCAGTCAGGATAGATTTAGTTGTAATTTTCGTAAATATTTAGACTTATTAACGATGAAGAAAATTACAACCAAATCTATCCTGACTGGATACTTCGTAGGTATATTTCAATATAGGTGGATAGTAAAGTTGAATAACATTATAACCAAATCTATCCTGACTGGATACTTTGTAGGTATATTTTAATGTAGGTATAGTCATGTTGTATAAAATTATAACCAAAAGTTAAATTTTTAGATTTTAAGTTTAGTATTAAAATAAACTGGCTTTGACGTAGTGCAGTGAGCTTAGCTACTGCACGGCCGGTCCACGCTATACATGCTATTACAGACTAACATTAAAAATGTACAGAAAAATTAACTTTTTGTATTCCGTCGAGAAAAGTTTGTATTAGTGTTCTACACATTGAAATGAGTAATTTAAACAAAAAATTTTTTTAACAATATCAATGACTCATTTATGCTATACATGCCATTACAACCTAACATTTAAAATGTGAAAAAGTAACTTTCTGCAGAAAAAAAGTTGATATTCGTGGTTTACACATTATAACGAGTTATATAACGGAAAAAAATTTTGAACACTGACGTCAATATTTTTACCAAAATTTTATACGGATATGGTCTTGGGACATGTTTTTGAACAATTTTATACTCTTTTTCTCAGGTAATGGGCAATGTGCGTTTTAACCAAAGAAAGAATAGAGACAAATGTTTGATGCAATATTTTCTATTTTTTGCATAGATCTGTTGAATAGTGTGTATGAGTGTTTTGTGTAATTGTGCATTGTAGCGGCGACCAAATAGGACGATATCCACAATAATTTTTTTTATTGACTGAGGAAAGTTGCTTTTAAAAAATTTAAAGTAGGGTAAAAAATTCAATGCAGAGGCATAAGTTATGAATGGGTGCGGAGTCTTACAAATGTTTGGTGACGTCACAACTGTGTCTGTGTTTTAGTAATCTAAACTTTTTGAATAGGCTGCCTGCCTCGTGGAGGGATACACTGACATCACAAATGTAGTGGCGTCATGTAACACACTTACATATTGTGTAGTATTACGTTTTGACATAATTTTAATGAATGTGTACCTCTGACAAAATAAAAAGAAAACTATACTATCAATATCAATATACCCTTAAGGCATGTTCAGGAATGTTCCATACTAATAGTAGCTGTTTTACTAATTAACTTGTACCTAACTAAGTACTTTACTTACCTTTTAATTTATTATACTCGTGCACACATATTATTTGTCCTGCCATAGTAAGTCGCAAAACTACTCACTATAATGAAACAAACACTATTCTTCACACAAAACAAAATATTGCATCAAACTGTACAAACAAATCATTCCTAGCACTCCCCCAAATAAATGAGACTTACTGCCATGTACCTAGTGTACCCAACGTTTCAAACAAGTTAATTTATTAAATACATGATGTAATTAATGCACAGTAACAGCTGAAAAGGATTAGATGGACTTTAATCTGTAATTCGTATTACACAAATACCTTGAAAATTTTAAACGTAAATACTGAGTTTTTTTTTCATAATACATTTGATCATAGTTATTTTAAAGCACGGAACGAAATTTAATAATTTATAAAAAAGAGGTCAATTTCATCAATGTAATAATACTGCAAAGGTTACTAGATCTGTATTTCTCGGTAAATGAGGAAATATTTTTTTTTTTTTTGAGAAATGTGGTGTGTCATCAATATTACAACATATGAAAACATTTCTAATCGTGAAGTAAAAAACATGGAACCAATACTTGCCATATATCGAAAATCTCACTTCTAAGTTCATAATGAAACTGAATAAAGAACGGTTACAAGTCGTAATTATTTGTATGGCCCTTTCTGGTTGGTCTACACATTAAATAGTTTGCTTCGATACGGAACGGATTTAGTAGTTTGGTGGAATGGTCCAAACATTAAATAGTTCGCTTTAATATGGAACGGATACAGTAGTTCGTTTTGATAAGAAACAGACCATTCATTAAGGAACAATAATTCCCGCCTTGGGTGCTACAGATGTTACTCTGCGAGATTTTCACATTCATTTTCGATATCTCGCAAGTATTGGTTCAGTTCTAGTCACCTTTACAGTATTCAAGTATTATTACATTGATGTAATTGCCGTTTTTTTATAAATCATTTCATTTTATTCCATGCTTCAAAGTAACAATGTTCTGTTCCACTGTATTAACAAAAAAAAATCCAGTATTTTAAGTTTTAAATTTTTAAGGCAGTTGTGTAATATGAATTAATAATAATAATATTTTACACTTGTTTGTTTCTAAAAAACTTCAAGATGTACAACACAAAAATAAACGTAATAATATTTTATTGTTTGAAAGGTTGGCTACACTGGCTAAAACGCGGTAAGTCTCATTTATTTGGGGGAGTGTTAAGAATGATTTGTGTGTACTGTTTGATACAATATTTTCTGTTTTGTGCGAAGAATAGTGTTTGTTTCGTTATTGTAATTTTGCGACTTACTATCGCAAAAGAAATAATATGTGTGCGCAAGTTCAATAATTCTAAAAGGTATAAAGTGCTTAGTTGGGTACAAGTTAGTTAGTAAAACAGCTATATATTAGTATGGAACGTTCCTGAACATGTCTTGAAGCTATATTGATATTGATAGTATTGTTTTCTTTTTATTTTGTACGAGGCACAAATTCATTAAAATTATGCCAAAATGTAATGCTACACAGTATGCAAGTGTAAAGATGTTACGTGATGTCAGTGTTTCCCTCCATGAGGCAGGCAGCCTATTCATAACTGCTACTTCGCACTGAATTTTTTACCCAACCTTAAATTGAGAAAAAAATATGATTCGAACCAAAAAACAAAAAAATATCAAAGAAAATAGCCTTTTTACATGTTTTGGAATGTTTCATGCAAATATAGAGCTGGTTTAGAAATGTAAATTTTTACCCTATATTAAAATATACCTAAGAAGTATCCATTCAGGATAGATTTGGTTCTAATTTTACACATTTAACCATTTAGGTAGTGTAAAATTAAAACCAAATCTATCCTGACTGGACACTTTTTAGGTATATTTTAATATAGGTATATAGTATTGTATACATTTAAAACCAGATCTATGCTAACTGGATATTTTACAAGTATATTCCATTAAAATTAAGCCAAAACGTTTTCTCAAAAATCTACACAAAATGACAAACAAATATAACAAAAATTTTCAAAGTTAACTATATATATTATACGTCTAGGTAGGACAAGGTTTTACAAATATACAAGTTTTTTGGAAAAAATTTAATTTCAACAAAGCAACATGTTTTCACAGTGCACACAAAATTTATAGAATTTTAAAAATCCTATTTACATCTTTATTAAATTCCTTCTATTAGCTTTTTGTTTTGTAATTTTTGTTGTATTTATTTATTTGTTTATTTATTAATTTAATTGATTTTATTTCAAACATTGCGTTCCGTGTTAGATTTTGTTTGGCGGTGATAACCACAATTGGTTTTTTCGCCAGGAAAAAAAAAAAACCTTCTATTAGCTCACACTCTCCTGATATATATCTTGTAAAAAAATTTCAATTGTTAATAAAATCCGTTTTTATTCATCTGCTCATTAAATACATTATGGTGGATGAAAATTGATGTTAATATAGTTTTTTCAAATATTTATTTAATAATTAAATAATAAAATTTTTGGGGTCCAGCTGGATTCGAACTGAGAATGTTCATATTCATGGTTTAGCTCGCCTCTGCACTACTTTTTCATGTTTGGTTTTAATATGCTTCTTTTCAAATCATATTGAATTACATTTTAATGTAATTATAAGTAAAAAAAAACATATGATGAATTAGTTAAGAAAATTATAACCTTACAGCAGAAAATAAACTAAAGACTGTAGTTTACAATTTATTAATAATATGATGTGTGTGTGTGTGTGTGCATGCGTGTGCGCACGTGTGTGTGTGTGTGTGTGTGTGTGTGTGTGTGTGTGTGTGTGTGTGTTGTGTGTGTGTGTCTCTTTTAGTTATACTCCTTTTTTCCTACTTGACTAATGTATTACTTTTGTTTTTAGATTCATTAATTTGTCCTAGTTTGGAGACATCGAACCATGAGTTATAACAATTATAAACAAAGGTAATTTTTAAAATATAAGACTTTGTCTCTGATACAAAATTTAAATGTCTTTTTGTTTGTTAATGATGGTTTTATCAAAAATAGTTTTTGTAATACAATAAGCTATTTTTCATTGTTATTCGAGTTATTTGTTTACAATTTCTAAATAAGTTGGTAATAATAAGAAAATTTGCATATAATTGAAAAATCATATCCATTTTCAATATATAGAAATTAATTACTGAGTTGACAGAACCATATATCATTAGATAATGAAATTATTATTTACCTATCTTGTCTTGAAACATTTTAATAGGGTGAAATTTAGAATTATGTTATGTAGCCGTAAAACACTCAAAAATGTTATTTTATGTATCTATAATTCGTAAAAATTTTGATTTCAACAAAACTCTGGTTACTGTAATATTTTTAATATATTTGATTTTTGACAGAATGTTAAAGTCTTATAGATTATAAAATACTGTCAGAAGATTATGGTATCAGGATTATACTCCATTAACTTAAAGAACAGTCTCTGTATAATCTGGCAGATATGATACCATAGCATTGATAGATTACTGGGAGGTTAATAGTAGAATTAATATGGATTGCAAAATATGACTATTTATTTACTCATGGAGTTATGATTTATTTGCAGTTGTATTGTTTAGTACTTGATCAATAAATATTATTATAATATATACAAATCGATTCCTTGGTTATCACAATTCTGTTGTCTACATTTGGCTACACAATGAAGTTCTTTTATTATATCTTGGCTAGAAATAAATATACATTGAGAAGATAAACTCATCATAGCAGTTCTTCCTTTGTTTATCTAGTGTTATGTATTGTTTTGATACTAACTTAAAATGGGTGAACCTTGTCTAGCCCAAGGTATTTGGCAAGGGTATTTGAGACATTGATGATGAATATTAATGACAAAAAAGTATTTTAATTTAGATGGCATTGATTGGTTATGTTATCATACAGTAATATATTAATCACACAACTCCTGTAGAAGATAGGTTAATAAGCAAAAGTTCATGTAGGCTAATAAATCAGTGATTATAAATAAATAAATTAAGTTAAGCGGAAATAGAATGTTCTGAAAATAACTGAGAAAATAGCCTGCAGTTGAATTCTACAAGGTTTTGTGTTTTTATATAACTTTTTTTGTTTGTCTAACTGTATAAAAAAAACTTACCGTTTTAAACACATATATTTCAAACAGTAGTTATTTCTCAAAAAATATGAAATTTGTCCACCATTTTTTCTAATATTGTAAATTGTAGTTTGCCCAACTGCTAGAGAAATGTTCTTGAAAATTACTGGATTATTGGGGGAGGGGGTCTTCTGTAGAGGTTTTCTTTTACTGTGATGAAAGAAATACTGTACTATATGCAATATGCTTATTAAAAGAGACTAGGATAAAAGAAATACTAGAGTAGAAAAAAACGAGCATCTATTCAATTTGAATATTTTTCAACCCGACACCAGGTGAACCAGACACATGGGGAAATTATTTGTGTATGTTGTCTCTGAGTCTTATATGCATCTGCCTTATCAGTGTAAATACACTGTATTTAGTGCCCCATACTTGTCACAGTGCTGTTCCTCAGTTAAGGTGTGTAAACATTCTTGATAAACTAGTGAGTCATATAGCAGGAAAAGTGTTATTTAAACTGGTGAAAACGCACTAATTTTTAAATGAAACATTTATGGGAAATATTCTTAGAAATACCTTTACAAATATATACTTATATAGTATATACTTGACCATATAATGAGAGCAGCAGGGAGACTAGATACTGACATGGTAGAAAACTGCTATCACAGATATATAGCCGACAATATACCAACAGCAGCAAGGAGACTACATATTGACATAATAGAAAACTGTTGACAGTGAAACAAATTTTAAACCTAAATATTTTGTCCACAGAAACCTGTTGAGAACCATAATTAATGTGTGTTGGCTCACATTTTTTTGATAATTTTGTGGTCATATAAACCTGTTCATTAGGAAATGTCTTAACAAGTAAGTATTTTCTCTATAAAATTTAAAATGACTGTCTGAATGATCAACGCACAGCCAAAACTGAAGTTAGAAAATGTAAGTTTTTAAGGATATCTTATATCATAGCAAAAATGTGTACTACTTTAGGATTTTGCAAAATTATTAATTTTGAAAGGGTAAAAAAGCCAACTATTCAGAAAAAGAATTCTTGCGTTTTTGTGTTATTCAACATAGTGAAGTTTAGAATATAAATGTATAGGTTAAAATTTTGGAAAAATGCAGTATTTTTATACAAAAAGTTTTAAGTTGTGATAAATATAAATCAGAAACTTGGCCATGCGCATACAGATCAGTTCAACTTATTGTCATTGAGTTACCTGTGGTAATTGTAGCACAATTTCTACAGAGATACAATTATGTGAGATGCAAAAATCTTACAAAATTAAAAATGACCAAGCAGGGCCGGTTCTAGTCGTTTGTCTAGCGTAAGCGAACAATATTCCGGCGCCCCCCCCACCACAAAAACCTGTAAGGTTATAAGGATTCTCTCTGGATACATAAAAAATACGAGTAAATTTAAATGCTTAACACGTTCGCTACCGAACGTCACACTCCAGTACCTGTAGACAGCCCTGGGCTGAAGGTTCTGGAACACTCGGTAGTGAAGGTTTCAACTGACAACATATCACTGTGTATAGTATACTATGTTAACACGTTCGCTACCGAGCGTCGCAGTCCAGTACCTGTAGATAGCCCTGGTAGTAGGTAGCTGGAGGTTCTGGGACACTCGGTAGCGAAGGTGTTAAGGAATAAGGGTTGAAACTTAAATAGTAGGGTTAAATTAACACATGCTTGCCCTTATTTATTGAATGTATTATTAAAAAATTTAAAAACCAATACAAATTGAAAGTGAAAAAAGTGTGAACAAATCAATAAATACAGCACAAGTCAGCTTTAAGGAAATTCGACAATTTATTTACTTGTAAAATAAATACAAACTTAAGAATTTTACACGTAACACTAAAAACACACTAAAAAGAGATTTTCCTTGCTTTCATTTTGGCAAATTCGTTGAGAATGAAGTCAGTGTCCATTTGGTTTAATAAATCATTCTCAATGGCCATTGTTGCCAGTCCACTCAAACGTTCCTGACAAATGGTTGATCTGAGATAAGTCTTTATAAGTTTCAACTTAGAAAAACTTCTTTCACCACTTGCCACTGAGACGGGGAGCGTCAGAAGGATTCTTAGAGAAACAAAAACATTAGGGAATGTATCCATATAATCATTGTTTGTTATATACGACAAGGCCGTACTTGGAGAACTTTCGGGTAGCAGCATTGGCGCAAAAATGTCTAGCTCATCGAACAGTTCACCTCCGTTTATGGCACAATCTTCTCCATTACTCAAAACACTATGAAGTTGTATGCAGGCATCTTTCAAAGTTTTCTTATCCCATGTCTGAAGATTCTTAATGTCATACAGAAAACTAAAACTCTTGCTGTGATTCTCCATGAGTTCAAACCTCTCTTTAAGCGAGTTGATAGCTGTATCAAGCACTACAAAGAAAAATTTCACTTTGAATGATGCCAGTCCAGCCTGAATCGGTTCATCCTCACTCTCATAGGAGAATTGCCTTTTTGTTTTCCTGGGACGAACTTCGGTTTCTTTTTCAAATTCAACAGAAACACCAATTTTGTCTGCCAGTTCTGTAGCATCTATGATATTGCTATTGAGACCTTCATCAGATCTCATATTTTCCAAAAATGTTTGAACACTTTTCACGAGATCCATTGAAGTTAGCAAAGTAGATGAGGCTTTTTGTAAGTTCTTACTCACCATGTTTATTTTAAAAAGGATATTATACCACGTTACCAGGCAACACAAAAACTTGAAAGTTTAAAGTTTTCTTAGTATTCCTACAGCAGAGTTCCTACTAAAAGCATCCAGCTTTTGGTCTTGAGAGGCTTCATACAAAGCATCGTATATTTCCTCAATGTGATATCTAAGAGGCACTAATGCTTCAATCCTACTCTCCCACCGAGTATTGCTGAGGGGTTTCATTGTTAGAGTGGATACGTGTTTTGTCAAAATACTCCACCTGTGAGTTGAACTAGAAAAAAAGTTGAAAATTTCTTGAATCGTACTAAAACAATCAACTGCAATAGGGCAAGAGAGAGCAGCATCGTTAACCACTAGATTCATAGAATGGTTTCCACATGGCACGAAAAATGCCCTAGAATTCAAATCAAGTACTCTTTTCTGGACTCCAACATGCTTTCCTCTTATGTTGGAGCCATTATCATACCCCTGGCCCCTCATGTTTTTTAACGGGATGTTCCGTGTAGATAACTCACTGAGTAACACTTCTGTGAGACCTTCACCCGATGAATCTTTGATGGGCAGAAAGCCTAAAAAATGTTCTTTTATTGACACTTCCTTATTTTTTACACATGTAACAAATCTCACCACCATTGTCATTTGTTCTGTGTGGCTAATATCGGGTGTACAGTCCAGTATTATAGCATAATATGTTGCTTCTTTTAGGTCACTTACGATTCGGTCTTGGATCTTAGTGGACAAGAGATAAACTCATTTTGTATTTGTTTGCTCAAATAGTGAACGTTTGTCTCTTCAGAAGTAACTCTTCTTACATGTTCAGCCATGACAACATCGAATTTGGAAATATACTCTACAAGTTTCAAAAAGTTACCATTGCTACGCTCAAAAAGAGACTCTTTTGTCCCTCGAAAAGCCAACCCCTGAGATCCTAAAAATTGGACCACACACAGTAAACGTTTCAAAACTTGGTTCCAATGTTCTGTTTCAGCCCGAATGGTTCTCTCATTTTCTTTGTCAATCGTTCTATCCAAACGTAATCGCATGGACAGTTCACGCCAAGA
The DNA here is from genome assembly GCA_036971475.1 of Prosapia bicincta. Lineage (NCBI taxonomy): Eukaryota > Metazoa > Arthropoda > Insecta > Hemiptera > Cercopidae > Prosapia > Prosapia bicincta. The sequence goes on from JBAIZL010000002.1 coordinate 155,241,319, forward strand.
TTGACAATGTTGTATGTGGGTAGAAGATTTCTCATGACTGGTCAAAATCTTTGTTAAGTTTTGCCAGTCAGAATATCCTTGGTCTCCTGCAAGAGATGAATTCACATTACCAAAGACTTTGCAGGCAAAGCAAAATACTGCGTTTTTTTGTACTGAATACATCAACCAATTCCTGTGGACTTGTTCCTTATTGCAAAGTTTTCTAGTGAAATGAAGTGAAGAGAATTTTCTACCTTTAGCATCAATGGGAAAGTCGATGTTAGTAACTTGCACAGGTCCACGCTCAACAAGAAGTTTTCGTATCTCATCCGTGATTTTGAGCGGCCACTCTCCACAGTCCATCGATAGTAGCGGTGACGTGTCTCCAGGCAGCTTTTGATCCTACAATACAAATCAAACTCTAAATTTTTGTATTGTCACATGTAAAAGTTAATTTTAAAATATGAATACGAGAAAAATATTTATGTAAGTTTGAATGGCAAAAGATTAAAATTAAAGAATTGAAACTGAGCCGTTCAGTTGCAGAAACTCCTGTGATCAATTGTTGTTAGAGAAAGTGCGCTAACCAAAGGTGCAATTTGAGTGCAGAATTTTCCTACGATACGGCCCTTTGCATTCTCTGTATTTAATTTTGTTTCTTAATATCATAAAATATATTTTTCTAATTTTAATTACAATATGCGTAACCGTAACATAATAGCTTCTAAAATTCAAAGGCCTAAGCTTATACAAGCCAAATAACATGAGTTCTTTATCATAAAAATAAAGAAAAATTATCATTTAATAGGCTACCCATTGTTATTGGCCTACAGGCCCAAATCGTGTTTATTTAAATTTAAGCATAGTTTATATCTTAGGCACAATTTATTGTGATGTAAATTAAATTAACTTACAGTTTCATTTGTTTGGTGGCTTGTCGATGGAGTAGTTACTGCCTCCAATATTGGCAATTCATCTTTTTCGATATTGGTTTTTGTAGCAGTATCGTCCTCGTCCAACTTCGTGACCGAAAAAAACTTCTGTAGTGCTTTCGATTGCATTTTGTTTTCTTTTGCATGCTGCAATTTTCTTTTGCGGTTGAATGACCCAGAGGGCTTTTTACTACTACCGGCACTACTACTAGACATGACTTGTTTAGTTGAGGTTCTTCACTGACGCACTAGTTTGCGAATGGTACTCAGGAGTTTAGTTTGGTTAACGGAGGGGCGCCCGATGGACGAGTCCAAGTAGATGACGGAGGGGCGCCCAACGAACGAGTCCATTTGAGAATAACAATAAACACAGTAGTAGGAGTATGCATAAGCGAATAGGGACCTTTACGATATACCCTTACTCGCTTACTCCTACCATTTGGCGGAGTAAATAAATCAACTCTCAACCTCTAGTCACCTTTTCTATAGTGAAGATTGGAGAACGCGTAGGCGCCCCCTTTTGCCCTGCGCCCTACGCGGCCGCGTACTTTGCGTACCCCTTAAACCGGCCCTGTGACCAAGTGAACTTCATCATGACAAAATTTATGATAAGACATAATCATTTATAAAACACTAATGTGGTTAGACACAAATATCTGAATAACAGATATAATTTTCTCCTTTCAAGCTGACAGTCAGACCCTTAAAGAGAGATAAGTATGTTAAAAAAAAAAAAAAAAAAAAAATTGGATGATCCGTGGGGAACTATTTTTGTAAATCGTGAACCGTTAAAATAATGTAAAGAAAATTTAAACTGTTAATATCATAAAAACAAACTCATGATTCTACAATTTTGTCTTTCTTCTTAATTGCTTGCTGGCGAAGCCGTGACAGGATGCTAAAAATGTTATTGCATTGTAAAGCAATCAATTTTCCTTAAAAAATATAAGTTAAATTGAATTTTTCATAATGAGTTCCTTGCCCTTGGAATCCTTACTTCTGACATTGCAGCTATACATGATGGGTAAACTTGTATTTTATAGGTTAAAAACAACTTTAAAAATTCACTTTATAACTTATTTAATAGATAGAATTACATTTAAAAAAGTATTTCTGCTATCCTTGTGAGTAGATTATAAATGACTAGTCTATCAAGGTGTTTATTTTACATTGTGTTATTACTACACACCTGATGCACAGCTGCAAAGCTACAAATCTGCTAGGGTTCTAGATGACACAAGAGGTATGACCAATCAAGTCTCATTTTTAGTTTACTTGCATGAGAAATGCTTTTACCAACAGCCTGTGTACTTCATTACTCTACTTACTGAGTAAGTATTGTAAAATGTCGTATGTATGCATATTATAGGATATCTTGCAAAATAATATTGGTGTTTAAGATTGTGGTAGTTTAGACAAATAAGACAAAATGTCAGTTTCAATGTCCCTTACATTTAAGAACTATTTCTTATCATAACAGAACTAATTTGCTCTTACCCCAGACTCACAAATAAAGAAGTTTTTGCACCCACCAATCTGACACTCGTCCAGTCAATCTTTGGTTCTTATAATTTTTATTACTGTTTTTGTGTAGTAGTTTTATTGTGATTTATTAGATTATTACCTAAAGAAAGGACTAAGTAAAAAAACTTTTTTAACTTCTAAAAAGTATTTTTTCAAAACGTGTGAGCAAACGAAGTCTATATCCAGATGAATGTTCTAAAATAGTTTATATTCAGCACACTTTTTAAATCTGTAAGTTATGGGAACAAACTTTCTAAATAAAACCTATCTATATTCCAACACATATTTCTGATTGCTCTTCTTTCCAAGCATTTTATAAGGAAAAGCAGCTTCTTGATTATTTGTAAATTATGGTTATGAGTAGTTTTGAAAAAAGCTATTTTATTCTTTTGTGATTTTGCCTTTTTATAAAGTAAAAGTACTGATTTTTTAGGTCTAATACTAGAAATATATCAAAGATCTGTTTTTTTTTCAAAACTAAACAAAACTTGTTTTCTATAAATGGAGGATCAATCTCTTTGTTTATCATATGGCAGTTACTCTGGTTCAGCCCAACAGATTAACGTTTTTTGAGCTCTGATAGACTTTTGTAAGCGATAGCTAAATGTTCTATTATTTGTGTCTAAATGTTTTAACTGTTCCAAGGCAATTTCAATTGGATTCAAATAGTTATGATAAGGAGAAGCCTCTTTGTAGTTGTAACTCTTGATTACTGAACCACTTTATCGACTGCATATTCAAGGTATTTGTATTTGTTTTCATTTACAATGGGAAGTAATTCTCTTTTCAAAAAAGATCACAGGAAATACAATGATCTGTAATCTCATTGAATATTTTTCTTTAACGACAAGACATAGTAGGAATGCATACATGTAGGATGCATTTCTCTTCATTTTCAGTGGTTTGGTAGTAATTTGTCAAAACAATTTTCCTTATTTTTTACATCAATTTCAATAATTATATCTGCTTTTTTAATATAAACATGTGCCCTACCAATAAACCCATGTTTGCTACTAACGAGTATAAAAAATCCAAAACCTACCATAATCCTTGATTTAAAGGAGTACCCACCTCTGAAAAACACTTTTTTCAACATAGAATGACCTTATAAAAAATCCTCCATTATCATTATAATACCAACAGAAATCTTTCCACTCTACGTACCTGGAATTTTTTCTATCTCTTCTCATTTATGAAAATGTTTGGAAAGGACCTCTCATTCTTTTTGTAAAACTTGAGACACATTTATATTAGTTTTTTGTTTTGTTTTAAATATTAAATTGAAGTTACTGCAGGATTGATTAAATGTAGTTTTATAAAAAAAATTAAAATAAAGTTCAAAGCTATGAATTTTCTTGCAAATTTTCTCTAATTATTTAGTTTTGTTTTTAGGGATGTTTTTTCATGGATGGGATATTTGTTTTAAAATGTTAAATCGCCAATTTGTGTCCATTCCTGATTTTTATCATTAATGTCAATGTAATCATCGGCTTACTACCATTTGAGGTGTTATGTTGCCAGATAATTTTCAGTTACCCAACGTTCAGTCTGATTTCATTCATTTTCAAAATAAATTATGAAACAAACTAAACATGTAATTAGAAAGACTTCTCAAAAAACAGTCATGTCATATAACAGACATACTGAAGTACCACAGCACCTATGATTGTTACTGTTTGACAGTACAGTTTCAAGAAAGCTCTGTTTGTAGATTCCTCTGTGTATAAATTGGTTATAAAAAAAAGCTCATTTCTATAATTTTGATTTCATTTTTGAGCGAGGTGGATATTCATACCTGGAAATTGTAATAACAATAAAATGTAGATCACCATTATATGTATGTGTTAAACATCAGCATTATTTAAAGTAGAATAATTGGATGTTTGAGTGGTAATTGTTTTATATTCTTAATAATATTTTTTCTTTTTATTTCTTTTATAAATTAATAATTGGCAGAATCATTATAAAGTATATGTAATTATACATTATAATTTCAAGAGACTTACATTTGTAATTTGTGATACAAAGATGATGTTAGAGTAAGATCAAAGGCATATTGCAAAATATCCTACCCTAGGTGTAATATTATGCTATTATTTTTTAAAATACCAATATCATTGGAATTTGGCTAAAAAAATTTATTTTGTTTCCTATGTGTATTACTTTTTAATTTTTCAGTAATTTGTTTTCAGTTCTCGAGGTTCTCGTGGCTATGGTGGTGGCCGTGGGGGTTATGGTGGAGGAGGTGGCGGCTATCGTGGTTCAGGCCGTGGAGGTGGAGATTCAGGTAACTGGAGAGGAGGTGGACGAGGTAGCTATTCAGCTTCTACTTCAAGAGGACGATTTGCTTCGAGATTTGAAAAAGACACTTCTGGCAATTATGATTCAAGGAATAGATATTCAGGTAAAACTTTTGTCTAGGTATGAAATATTTAAACTTCATTTTGTACTGCTGTTGTGTTTCGAAAAAAAAATGTTTAAAATTAAACATTTGAATTTATTGTCCATAATTGAATATAAAAATATTTGCAATTCAAGATTTATGTTTGTTAATGCCTAATAAGTTGTCATTTATAATTACAAACTGGTAAGTTTAAAAAATTAGTTGTGTACATTTGTTACAGTGAGAAATGTTTTATTATTAGTAACATGTCTTATGCCATCATACACATGAATCTTTGCCTTAACACTTACAGTGCCGACCGAATTGCCGCCAGCCACTTCCTGTATGCCGGCCATTTTCCTAACTTTTTAAAATTATGATACAAAATAACCACTTTACTTATGAAAATGTTTTTTTACCTCATTTTAAAGCTCCTTCCTTTATCTTCCCAACCATATGACTTCCAAATTTCCATCTCCACACATTATTATTTATCAATTTTTAAAAAAAGCACAGATTTTCAAATTTTTGAAAAAGTTGACTGAAATGAAATATTTTTTTTATTGTCCTAAAATTAAACTATCTATTCAAAACTACATAAGAACACACTACGTATATTATTTGTTCATGTTGAATGATTGAAATTATTTATACTGATGTGAAAAAATTCTTTTTTGAATGATACACTTTGAAACATGGTTCCATACACAAAGCTATTTTGCATACTGAACACCAGTAGGAAGTATCTTTTCTTCTGGCTTTTCCACTTTCTTTCTTGCCTCTTACAGAGCACACTTTACACATCCTCTGTATTCTACTTTTCCCTGGTGGTGCTGGAATTCTTTCTATAAAGCGATTGCCAGTAGAAAGCCTATTTAGCTGGCCATCACTAGAACTTGGCCGTGGAAAATCTTCTTCACAAAGAGGCAATTCAGTACACAGAAGTTTTATAAACTGTGTTACTGCCATCTTCGTTCCCTTTACTTTATTATAAAGAATACATGCATTCACCACACAGTTGGGGTTGAATCCATGTTGGTCCATACTATTTCAGAATCAGTAGGCCGGCTGACTTTGGTTCTACTCGTGGAGGTAACAGGGATTGGCGTTATGCTGTCAATAATTGTCTGATTCGCGACGATTTCCTCATTCTCTGAATTCGAATCTGGAACCAAAAATAAAGTTCCTAAAATTCTAGAAGAGAATTTGTACTATTTATATTCAGAAAATGGGGAAATATTGACAGTAAACATTTTGTAAACAAAGCCAACTCACGACAACTTATAGGTTATATCACGAAAGAATAGCTCTACTAACCTAGGTTATGTTGAAACTCCTGCTGAACATAGTCAGGATCGTCGTCAGAATCATAAAAAATTAAATCTTCATCACCACTATCACTTAGTAGCTTGATGATATCAGAATCAGTCAAACCGGACGTACACATTACGCTTCGTAAACGAACACAACTGCCACGCAACTTGCGACTATAGCAGTTCTCAACGAAAAAGCAAAGAAACAAGAAATTTCTGTATACTCGTGCACTCTATTGACCGTAGTTTGAACTAAATGAACTACGCTACAATCTAAGATATTTAAACTCCGTCAATTGACGGAACAACGCATTAGAATCACATTGAAACGAGCATCACGTCAAATGATGTGGTAAGCATTCTTGCATGTGTCGCCGTGTTCCGTCAATTGACGTGGTTGGCACGGTAAGTGTTAAGACCTCTTTTTTCTATAAATTTGATAATTGCAAGAAATTTTACAAAAGAAGTTATTGTATAACCTGAAAATCTTATTGGACATTTAATGTTATAATTTGATGGACATTTAAGAAATCTTTTACTTTTAAGTTCAAGATACACAAGATAGTTTTCTTAACTATATAATAGAAAAAGACCACACAAAGAGTAAAACTACAATTTAAAATTAATCTAGTTATTAATCAAAAAAAAAGCATCACATCTTAGCACACTAGAGCTACAACAAAATGTGTAAATGTGCAAATATCTAAGGGCGATCTTTAATGAGAAAGGTGAGGATGAAATCAGGAAAAGAATAAAAAAAGGCAAAGCAGTCACATAAGCCTTAAACTCTCTTCTCTGGGAAAAAACAACAAAAGAAACAATGAAATGTGTTTATAAAAGTATTGTTTAGAGAGTTACACTCTACAGTTCAGAGGTATGGGATGTTACCAAAGCTAATTATAACAAATTAATGACGAAGGAAATATACCATTTATGATAAGGATGCGATGAATCGAGACTTAAAAGGGTCAGAAATATACAAATTTTTAACAAAATGCAAATGAATAAAGGTATAAGGGAGGAGATAAATAGGAAGCAATTGGTATGGTTTGAACTTAAAGAGGATGTCAGAAGACAAGGTGCCCCTGAAAGACACTAGAGAGGATTCTTTCCAGAGAAAAAAAAGGAAAGTCAGGCACAAAGAAGTTGGCGTGATGGCATCAACGAAGCAATGCCCCCATGTATATGAGATTTACAAATATATACCAGAACACAAAATAAATGCATTAAATTAAAAAATCCAATATAGATCACATACGATCTTTGACCATATCATAGAACAAATTTCACCCAATCTGAACGCTTCCTAACAACCATTTCATACACTAATGAACAGCTTTGATTCTACTTAAAAATTTTACGTCTCAGTATTTTATAAATTTTCTTTAAATACAATTTGACAATTCATTAATTTCACTAATTAATCATAAATATATATTTATTTACCTACTTTTAAAAAATCGCTGTTCCTTTGCACGACTCGCATATAATTGAATTAAATTTTGCTATCCTCACCCTGGACGTTTTATATACATACTATTGTATGTACTGTAACTTCTTGTTATGACGGTAACTTTTTTATTTTTGTATCATCATTATATCAACATTGGAGAGTCAAACAGTTGATGATTTTTTTGATATTGTAACGTTACAAGTTTTTTATATTAGGCTCCTAAAACGTATTGTATATTTTCCCTTGTGTTAAAATGAATTTAACTGATTTTAAAGTTTAAACTGTATTAATAAGCTGCTTTAGTACATATTTAGATTTATAAAAACAACCATTCTGTTTCAGGTGTTTCCGATGTTTATTCAAATCGTGAAGACAATCGACGTTACAGAGATGTAAGTTTCTAAGTATTAATAAATAATTGTGTATTGAATAGAGTTTGCAAATGTTATTCTGTCATTTTTATTAGAATCAAATAATACTGCTACTATTCACTCTTAGAATACATATTTCTTTATTTACAGGACTCTATGTATTCTGGTCGGGATCGTTCTCACAGAGCATCCTCACCAGATCGCAAACGTTTAAGAACAGATTTCTCTCCGGTAAGTTCTGTAATCATTAAAAATAGGATTATCAACTCTGTGGTAAAAGGTGTTACAAATTCCTATTTTTACTAATTTAGAAATGAAAAAAAAAATATAACTCTTTTTGTATTTTTGAAGCATTGTATCAAATTGCTCTCAACTAAATTTAAATTGCATTGGTGGTTAAAAGGAGCAGTACAGGCGATTATGGCTTATTTGTGCTTTTCGCCTAACTATCAAAAGCCTTAACCAAATCACTTCTTAATAAAATATGAAATATTTTAATTGCCAAATTTATTTTGTAATACATAGAAATTTTAAAAAAATGTCAAATCATGCTTACCAGTTTTCGATCCTAGTAAATCAATTTTTTCAATTTCTGACAAATTTTTTTCTTTAAATTAAAATAAAAGATAATTGTTTGAATACTGGAATAGTTATTTTTCTCATCCAATCATAATGTGTGATTAAGAATGTATTTTTAAAGAGATAAGTATAAAATCCAAGAGATAAGAGAAAAGAACCAAAATCAGTCTGAGGGGACATGAGTAGAAAACTTCAATGATTACAAATTTACAAAGAGCAAGGCTTATTTAACATATTTAAAACAAGTTCAGGGAAATATTTATTGAAAAATTGTCAGAACGGGAATTATTTTAAAATATGCATGTACATGTCAAAAAAAAAAATTGATGATAATGAAGAAGGCAGACAGTTTTTGGCTCTTAAAGAAATTGATAAAGCTAATAATTATTGACTGTAAACATTTGATTCCTTTCTTTTTAAAAAAAAAGTGAGCAATACAGACAGGATTATTCAATTCTGCTGTTCTGCATTCATTGAATTGAATACATTCTACTGTTAATTTTTGTATTGATGAATAATCTGTCAAAGAAATTGCAGATTATAGATAAATAAGATAATATTTAAATAATGAAAATCACATCCTGTGAATCAATTATAAATATGTCTCTTCAAAAATATTCTCTTGTTACAATTACTTTGATGCAGGCTTCAACTATGCACCGAAGTCATGACTATGGCGAAGGAATTGATTATTCCAACCGCAGCTACGGTGGATATGCGGATATGGAGGTGAAAAGAGTGAACCGGGGCTATGCAGGAGGTGATGATCGAAGAGGATCTTATAGAGATGACAGAGAACGTTTGCGTTCTGACGATTACCAGTACAGAAAATCGACATCAGCTCTTGCGAGCCCACGTCACTCAACTCGAGGCGTATACAGAGGCAGAACATTCTCCAGGAGCCGTGGTGTAGGAAGAAGTAATTTCAAGAGAAACGAAAGCTATCGAGGTTACTTGGCTAAGAAACGTGCCTTGATGGATAGTATTGGCTTTCGGAAACGAGGTGTTGGAAGTAAAACACAGGAATATTTGCAACGCTTGAAGCTATATAGACTGAAGAGGTAATAAGAAAAAATGATACATAAAAAAGGGAATTTTCCTAATGATGTAACAATTATTTATATATTTACAAATGTTTAGAATAGCAACACAAAAATATGGATTGTAACAGACTTCTGGTCATTGATTACTTAACTCATTTTCCAGGAAAGCTGCCAAACTTTCTAAATTGCCAGAAAGTTTATTACCTCTTCGATATCAGTAGATTTTATATTTATTCCAAGGCTAAGTATGGTTTAAGTTTAAATTAATATTTTGTTGGAAGCAGAAATCACCTGTAAAGGAAATATTTTTCCACAGTTAACGTAGTTGTTTTATGCGCATGTATAATAAATAATATTATGACCTATAATGTGAGACAAAATGAAAAATAAGAATACTTTTCACAGAGTAATACACTATATGAAATAATGATTGCTCTGTCATTACATTGAGATTCAATTTACAGCGTATATACCACAAAGAAAATTGAAATATTTGTGAGAATTTACAAATCTTATGTTAGGTGTAAATAATGTATACAATAAATAATGGACTTGAACGACACTCATTTATTTATTTTATTTGGAATACTCTTATTTAATGAGTATATGTGTAAACTGTGAATCTAATACAATTAGAACTTCTATAACTGCGTATATCTATTAGCCATTTTTTTTGATGAAAACCAGTAAATTTTGAATTTATTGCTTCTAAGGCCACAGCAAAATACATTTTCACCAGAATTGATTGAGAAGCAACCTCCAAAGACTGCATGGTTGGTTGTAAATACAGTTTTTTTCTGCATTATGAAAAATTCATAATTAATTTTTTTTTAATACAATTAAATTTGAATTCCATTAGAACATCTGAAGTTACTAGCAGTTACATTTTATATGTTGAATTAATTCTGTCTTCTTTATTAGTCACACATTTTGTTTTATAATAACCCATTTAAAATCTATTGTTTTAATTTTTTTTTAATTCTTCATTTCTCTTGGTCGTTTTAGAGTTTTTTTTATTAATATAGGTTTTACTTATAAATAACAAATGGTTGTGAGGTAAATCTCTAATTAAGAAATGTTAGAATGGTTTTTTTATTGGACCTGTTGCTAGTACATCATTTAAATTTTAAAGAAATCTGCCATTAATTTTGTGACATGCTATTTAAGTTTTGTTATTGAAAAATAGCCTAATACATATAGAATTTCAATTATTAATGTTATGGGTATGAATCCAAATGCAGGTTTCTAGATTAAGCTTGAATTTTAAAAACAATTGAAGAACTTTATAATAAATAGAAGCACTAATTGAGTAACATTTTTCTAAGTAAACCTAAAATGTTACTAACAACTGGAGTTTACAGAAAAAATGTGAGTTTAATAAGTTGAAAATTGGCAAGTCTTTAGATATTTGAATAAATTTAACAAAGATATTTGTTATGGCCTATAATGTCTTGTATACATAGTTCTGAAAATCATTGAATAATTAGACACAAGTAATAAACTTGGGAAATTTTTATAAATAGACAATAATTCAAACCTTAAATATAAAAATTTAATTTGATCCCGAACTAGTACATTCCTTTAATTGGAAAAATGAAAATTATATTTTCTTAAAAACCAGGCCCCACACTCAGCTCGAAAAGATAAAAAGACCGACTTTATGTTTAAGTTTATGGGCGGCAATTAAAATTTTAATATTTATTCGGTGTCTTGATGTAGAATTTCTATTATAAATATATCAGCACCTCAATAAATTATCCAGTACTCACATATAAGTAAAAATATTTCATTTTTATATGAAATTAAATTCATTAATATAATTATCACTGAACCACTACATTACTATGTAGGAAACACTATCACAGTATAAGTCACAGAGAGCTTGTTTGTGATTTCATTGGGGAGTTGAGCAAACTTGCCTTTTAAGAAGGTTCTTTTGTTAAGTCTGCATGATTATTGTACGAGGGTCGTCCAGAAAGTAAAAAACGTTTTGGTGTAGGTCAATGAAAACAAAAGATACGAGGATGAACATTTATTTACAACTATTTATAACCTTACTCTATTTTTCAATAAAATCACCGGAACCGTCAAGGCACTTGTTGTAGCGTGACACCAATTTTTGAATACCGACGTTATACTCTTCTGCCGCCAAGGAATGAAGCCACGTTTTTACTCCTTCTTTGAGATCATCATCGTCCAAAAAGTTTTTCCCGTCTAAAAACACTTTCAACTTTGGAAACAAGTGATAGTCACTCGGAGCCAGATCCGGACTATACGGAGGATGTCCAAAGATTTGCCATTTGAAAGATTGAAGTTCTGCTTGGGTTTGTGCATTGCAATGAGGCCGAGCATTGTCGTGGATCATCACCACCTTCGATGACAGCATTCCGTGTCGTTTGTTTTGAATAGCGCGGCGAAGCCGATGCAAGGTCTCGATGTAGGCCGCTGAGTTGATTGTTTCTCCTCTCGGGATGAACTCCACATGGATTAGGCCTTTCCTGTCCCAAGAAACTGTTGCCATCACTTTCCTGGTGTTCAGATTTGGCTTTTCTTTCCGGTTTTTTTTCGGCGAATTCAAGTGATGCCATTCCATTGACTGGAGCTTTGTTTCCAGGGTTCGATACGAAACCCAAGTTTTGTCACCCGTTATGATGCGGCCAAGAAACGTCTCACCATCTTCGTCATACTGAGTCAAAAACTCAAGCGCTGCTCCCATCCGTTTGGTCTTGTGGACATCAGTAAGCATCTTAGGCACCCAACGAGTACACATTTTTCAATAACCAAGACGCTCCGTCACTATTTCGTGCAAAAGCGACCTTGACATTTGTGGAAAAAATGCCAGCAGACCGCTCAAAGTGAAACGCCGGTTTTCTTGAATTTTTTCGTCAACTTTCGCTGTCAACTCGTCAGTAACGAGTGACGGCCTTCCACTTCGTTCCTCGTCGTGCACACTAGTTCTGCCTTCATTAAATTTAATGCACCATTTTCTCACCGATGACTCGTTCATCGCATTGTCACCGTACACTGCCTTAATTTGCCTATAAATTTCTATGGGTCGAACATGCTGTACATTCAGAAACCGAATCACACTACGGACTTCACACTTGGCGGGATTTTCAATTGGCGCCACCATTTTGAACTTCCACAAGAGACGCAAACGGGACCTCACGGCACCGCTACATAGCTCAAACTGAAGCGGAAGGTTTGGACTAAAGAATAAGCCCACTCCCGCGGTGGTGGGGGAACTGCGCCGTCCGTGATGCGCAATCGTTCTTTACTTTCTGGACGACCCTCGTAACTTTTTATTGTACATGCCTATTGATCGAATTGAACCAACAAAAACTGAAGTGATTTTTATGAGATTTACTCTTTGCAAAGATTAGAGGCTTTGCTTCGTAAAAGGAACAATTGTTTTGAAATGGGCCAGCAAGTAAGCCCTTACTTATTTATTCACACGGTTAAGTATTATTTTATTATAATTCCATCTCTCTTGATTTGGTTCAAATGTTTTCTCAATTCTTGGTTTAATATATTTAGATTTCATTTGTCATCATACTCCATTTCTATGGTTAAACAAAACTTAATCTATAAAGTAAACCCCCTAATTAAACTAATAAAGAAAAAATCACACACATAATGACAGAATGTCACTAGTCATTTTTTAAAAATAATTGCAGATCAAATTTATTTTAATTTAAACAAAATTAATTCACTCTTATGTATAATCACTTTCAGTGGTTCTTTTATACAGTGTCGGCAAAAAGTTTAGGGACACCCCTACATTTATATGTTTTTGCTATTGTCCTAAAACTTTCTGCCAATCATATATTAGTAACTTATCAATGAATTAAGCATGAAAAGTTACGATTTTCCTGAAATTTTCATTCATTTATAAGTGAGGGTTGGCAAATTATAAATTTTTTTCCCATTTTAAAATTTTTGAGGAAACCCCTGTTTTTTTCTAATTAAAAATGTATAATAAAAAAAATACACATCTGATTAAAATGATACTTTGTACAAATGTTTAGCATAACATTTAGAATGTAAATATGCATTATTTATTATTTAAAAAAATTCACCTGTCATTTGGTACCAGGTTAACTTTGCTTTAGATTTTCAGATTTTTCAGCATAAAATTCTCACATTTCAATAGCGAATATCTAGTGAACGGAGCCACTTGGAGCGGAACTGACTGTACCCCCGACCCGCCATGACGCGAGGAACACAACGGTACAGTCAGTTCCGCTCCAAGTGGCTCCGTTCACTAGATATTCGGTATTGAAATGTGAGAATTTTATGCTGAAAAATCTAAAGCAAAGTTAACCTGGTACCAAATGAGAGGTGATTTTTTGTAAATAATAAATAATGCATATTTACATTCTAAATGTTATGCTAAACATTTGTACAAAGTATCATTTTAATCAGATGTGTATTTTTTTTATTATACATTTTTAATTAGAAAAAAACAGGGGTTTCCTCAAAAATTTTAAAATGGAAAAAAAATTTATAATTTGCCAACCCTTACTTATAAATGAATGAAGATTTCAGGAAAATCGTAACTTTTCATGCTTAATTCATTAATAAGTTACTAATATATGATTGGCAGAAAGTTTTAGGACAATAGCAAAAACATATAAATGTAGGGGTGTCCCTAAACTTTTTGCCGACACTGTATTTAAATTTTTGAAAGAACTTGTAGTTCAGGTATATTCTTTAACAACTTATTCAGACTAAACATTATCAACTCCACTAGACAATTATCATCAGTGTCTCTTGTTTAATTGTCTAGTTTAGTCAATAGTCTTAATATTACAACATTGTTTATTTACATATTTCAATTTACATTTAGGAAGACTCTCATGTTTTTGCCAAGTAAGGTCTCAAAGAAATGGTGGCTACTCCATTTTCAAACTTATTCTTGAAGTACCAAATCTTTGAAGACATCTGCCAAAACAAATTTGTCTTATAAATATATCAAAATTAAAATATTCTTGGTTAAGTTTTAGAAATTAGAAAATTATTTCTAAAAATTACAAAGTAAAAACATTTTTTAGATATTTTTATAAAAACCTGGTACAAATAACAAACTTCTAGGCTGTTACTTCAACATCTAGGCTTTTTAATAGTATATATCAAATTATTATGTATACATAATATTTTCACCAGTAGAAATTTTAAATCAACAAAATCTTTAAGCTTAACTTTTAGGCATAAAATGTAATTGATCATTTAAATAAAAAATAACATAATTTTTAATATATATTTTCAGTTTAGGATCATTAAGACTATAAATTTGAGTAGATTTTATAAATTATTGTAAGAAACACATTCTTCAAGGTGGCCGAAGAAGACTTTTCTACTCCAAACCATACAAAATATATTAATGATTGTCTCCATTCTGTTACTGGGGGTATACATCGCAATATTCAACAAGAGCACAATTTATCCTCCTTATTTAAAATTATTTGACTAAATAAATAAAACCCACTAACCACAATACAAAAATCTTTATTACAATGACTTCATGTACATTTTGATTACTTGGTAATCATCTTCAGAAGATGGTTACCATGTAATCAAAATGTACGTACAATAATTGTAATTAAGATTTTTATATTGTGGTTAGAGGGGTTTATTTATTTAGTTAAAAAATTTGTCCACAATACTCAACAAATTTATTAATTTCAAATTTGTCTTCAAATAATACTTGTCAAATGTTATAGAGAAATTGAGGATTGCCTTTGGTAAAATAAAGAGAATAAATTTTAAGTTTTATATAGAAGTAGTTTAAATTCAAGTAGAAAATTATAATTCAATAAGTGGAGAACATTTATTTTAACATAAGCTTAAAAATCAATTTTATAATAGATCTATCCTGATGTACGAGGTCTGTTCAAAAAATGCGCGGACTGAGGTCATAAAAGAAAATGTACTTTATTTGGAAGTTACACGTGTGGGTCTTCTTCAAAGTACTCTCCTCCCCAACGCACACACTTATCCCAACGGTGTTTCCACTTGTTAAAACAGTCCTGGTACGCTTCTTTTGTGATGGCGTTCATCTCCTTTGTCGCATTTGCCTTAATCTCCGAAATCGTTTCAAATCTTCTTCCTTTGAGGGTTTTTTTGAGTTTTGGGAATACGAAAAAGTCACAAGGAGCAAGGTCAGGTGAGTAGGGGAGGGGTGGGAAAGAACAGTGATCGAGTGTTTGGCCAAAAACTCAAGAGTTCTGAGTGTTGAGTGAGCTGGAGCGTTGTCGTGATGGAAAAACCGGTTATCACTTCCCCACAGTTCTAGCCTTTTGCGTCGGGCTGCGTCCCTCAGACGTTTCAGTACTTCAATGTAGGTAATCTGGTTGACTGTAAAGCCTTCAGGGGGGTACTCGTAGTGAACAACACCCTTAGCATAAAAAAAAACTGTCAGCATCACCTTCACATTCGACCGAACTTGGCGAGCTTTTTGGGGTCTTGGGGACGTTTGACTCACCCATTGGGATGATTGGACCTTCGTTTCAATGTCGTAACCATACACCCATGATTCATCACCGGTCATAATTCTTGACAAAAAGTTCTCATCTTCATTTGAACGATCAAGCAGTTCCCGACAAACCCGGACGTGATTGGCTATTTAGTCGTCGGTCATCAGGCGTGGCACAAATTTCGCAGAGACGGTGCATCTTCAATTTTTCGGTCAAAATCTCGTAACAAGATCCAACTGATATCCCACGCTCTTCGGAAAGCTCCCTAATGGTGAGACATCGATTTTCTCACACCAGGGTATTGATTTTGTCAACGTGTGGGTCGTCAGTTGACGTTGAAGGACGTCCAGGACGCTCATCGTCATCAATCTACTGTCGGTCACCCTTGAAACGTTCATGCCACTTGAAACATGCAGTACGCTTCATGGCAACATCGCCGTAGACCGTGCTAAGCATGGCAAATGTTTCTGTTGCAGATTTCCCTAGTTTTACACAAAATTTCACAGCAATTCGTTGCTCCTTCAGGCTGTCCATTTTACAATCCGACAAACGAAAATAAAACACTTTACTAAACTGTGTGTAACTCATCAACAAATGAAGATATCTGCGACTGAAATACCGGGTTTTAATCAACTGATTTATACGAACCTAGCAACACCAAGCGGATTCTCCTGAAACTAACTAGAGCCGCGAAATTCAAACAGTCCGCGTATTTTTTGAACAGACCTCGTAAATACAATTTGTGGAATGATAGAACATAGAAGTTTTCTGAGTAGTATATTAAGCAGATAGTAATGTCAGTACTTCTTAAAATTTGTTACTTGTGATTATTTAACAATATTTTTTACTAAATCTTGCCTAGAAAAAAAACATTCTTTGGCCACGTTTATCTTCAAAGTAACAAAAAGTGATATACAAAATACTGAAACTAAACAACAGACTGTACACTGAAATTTCTTTAAAAGTATTAACGAGTGTCATTCATTATTTTATTTTTCAATGATTCCTATACATTTTCCTTATATCATTGTATTTCTTATAAACTTGTAGTTCAAGAAAATTTGTGCATTTTTTTTATAGTTAGGCATTTCTTATAAATTATTATCTGTGTCAGGAATGTTTTTTCAGACAAGAATTTATTACCATACAATAATTATAGTAAATTCATATTAGTTGTTTCCCGCTTAAGGCGAGCTACTGGTTTTTAACCAAAAACACTTGTAAATATGTTACACTTGCCTATAGTAAATTAACAATAGAAAATTTTAATAAACATGGAAAAAATACACCATAAAAAGACCATGCTTTATGGTTTTATAGTAATGTATCATTAGTAAACGTTCATATGCGAATTAATTTTTTCATTCACTAAACTTCTTAGAATTCCTATTATTTACATTAAGATTGAACTAAAACTAAATTCACTGTCTTTCTAGCAAAAATGTTTCAAAGGACAACTATATTTACTTAGGTTTATTTAAATGTTTTATTATAAAATTTTTAAGTTGCTGTGTCTTAGATGTAAAAGTATATTTAAATACTAAAGTAAGATATATTCCATAAATAAGGAACATAGGTTTGATTTGTGAAAACAGAAATTTTCTTGAAACAATTTTCAAACTGTTTTTTTTGGTGCTATAATTGGGACTTAGTCAGGTATGTATTATACAGAAAACATTTCTTTAAGAAATTGTTTTCTATAATTACAATTTATGTGTTTAGGTTTTTTAAAAATTATTTTAAAGTGGCATCTGTGATGCACTTTAACTTTTATTAATGTGAGAAAATTAAATAATTGATTGTAATTAAAGATTCAAAATGCTGTTTAAAAAAAAAATCTTTTAGGTATTTCACATAATGAAACTTCTTCAAATTTATAATTCAATTATGTAGGTAGGTATACAAGCCTTTCATTTTTGTGTTGTTTAAATATATTTTTCTTACAATTATAATTTAATTGTAACAGTTACTCTTGAAATTAGTTTGTTTTATAATCTTATCGCAAAGTACTGACAAAATTGTAAAAAAGATGCAATTTACAATGTTAAGTCAAAATAATGGTTTTTATGAAAGGCTTTTTTTTGTATAGGATAAAAAAAGTTATATAAATAGTGGGCTGTCAGTTTGTGATTTAAAAAAAAAAAAAAAATGACCCTTTCCCCAAGCTTTATTTTAGCATTTAGTAAATTTACTCTTAAAAATCTGATTAGATGCTAATTCTCAACATCTTCTATTTTGCCTTTCCCAATGATATTTGAAGATTCTATATTGACCTGTCTAAGAAAATAAATATTGAAATTACTCTTTATAACAAGTATTTACGTTTCACGTCTAATTGTTTATGGACTGAATTATTTTCAAATGCCTCCCATAATATTGAAGTTTCTTAAAAGTTGCGCTCTAATTACGTATCTATAATGGTAAATTACTGCAGTGGATATATGTATTATAATATAATATCTATATAACAATACAAAGATTTTAAAAATATATATATTTTTGAAAAAAATACTGTGTAACTTACCATTTTTCCTGTCCAACTACATGTAATTTTTCCCCACTAATTAATCCTTTGTAACATTTAAAGAATATATATTTATTAATTTAGAATAGATATTAATACAGTAGATGCTTGTAAAGTAGGAATTTGAAAATATTTCATAATTGTTGAGATAATTTTAGCTAGATTATAGTTTAAACCAATTAATATATTTCTTAATCCTGTTTTTGTTTTATATTTCCAGTAAATTAGGCAGAGAAAAAGGCTCAGGGAAGAAAAGTGATGATGATGAAAATGTAAGTAAATTTGTGGTTTAACAAAGTTTAACTTTGTTTTTGAATTCTATTAACAGAGTCCTTATTATTGTAGAAGTATAACTAATAATAGTTTTAAAATTATTTTCCTAGGATGAAGAGGAAGAAGAAGAGGTCGAAGAAGAAGTGGAAGAAGAAGTAGAAGAAGAAGTTGAGGAAGAAGTAACAGATGAGGATAATGATGTTGAAATGGAAGAAGGTGAACAAAAAGAGGAAGATGAAGAAGAGAAAAAGGAAGGGGATGAAGAGTTAGAAGAAGGAGAAACCAATGACGATACAAAGAAGAAGAAAAAAGTTAAGAAGGTTAAGAAAATTGTAAAAGTTATGAAGAAAGTAAAAAGGAAGAAGGCGTCTCCTAAGAAAGAAACTGCCAAGAAAGACGGTGAAGAGGATGACGAAGAAGCTAAACCTGAAGGAGGTGTTCAAGTGAGTATTTTAATTAATGTGGTCATTGGTAGTGATTAAAATATATATAATAAATTTCAATGTTTTATTCATTAACAGAAAACATTTTACTAGTTGAGCATTGCCATTTAATTAAATGCTACTAGTTTGTTTTAATTTCTCTAAACACTCTTCAAATTTTTTCCAAAGGCAGCAATATCTGTGGTGAATTTTCTTAATTACTGAATCCATAAGGTCGGAACAAGGTTAGGTCCAGTTGGATGACCTTGTTACCTGCAGTGTTTTAAAACATTCTTTAACAACATGAGGCTCAGGAAAAGTTTTTATTAATTTGACAAATGCAGGTTTAATATTAATTACAAAAAGTATAGAGAATAAAAAACTCCTAAGAAAATGTCGAATGGTGTTTCTGTAGGTTTTACTGTACTAATTGCTATTACTGACAATAAATGATAACACTGTTACCTTTATTTTCGAACATGTTTGAGATAGGAGAAATTAGTAGTGAGTATTACTGTAATAATATATGCCTGTTTTAAAAGTCATTGTCTTATAATATTTAGTGTAGATTTGTAATAATTTTTTATATGTAATTGTAGATACTGTTTATTTAAAGTGCATGTATAGACTAATTTATAATAATTTGTACGATCTTTTTTTTATATAAAACTTGCGATATTCATGAATATTTAATGAAAATTGATGATAAAATTATTCTCACTTCTCTTGCTAATATACGTTATTATCTTATGATAAAGGCTGTTAATAAAGTACAATATGAGTGTGTGTTCACAGATTGACTACAGAACTTGTATTTTAATATCATGGCTGACCTATTATTTTTGTTTTGTTATGCACATTTTTTAAAGATATCGCTCCAATCAGAGTGGTTGGCGTCAAGTGATGCCAACACTTTTCTCTAAATACCAAACACTCCGATCAAAATGTAAACTAAAGTGTGTTTTAAAAGTAGGAAAAGGCTCTATGAAATCAGAAACATATGTTTTTCAGCCTCTAAAACATTAATTTCCTATATTTTATACATTTATTTACATCTCATAGATTTTTATAATCTTTGTCAAAATAGGTCAGGTTGTCCAATGCCGTTTTTTTACAGCTAGCAAATTCCAAATAACATGTTACTGAAAGTTGTGTTGAAAGAATTTTTTGTACCATCAAAATGGTTTTTCGTTTAATATTTGACCTTGTCTGTCTACTGCAGGCTTTTCAGATTCTTGACCTCTTCTGTTTTTAAAAATACTTATTTCATTTCCATGTTTAGTATTAATATAGTGAACATTTTGTGTATCATTCCATTTTCTAACATACTCCCTGTTGAAGCATAGATTTATTTCCCCTCATTTTAAATTCTCAATCATTACCTTTGTGGGTTATTCTTCCTCTCGGCTCTTAAGTTCTAATACAATAGGGGTTTGCCCTGTTGTAAAACAGCCTTTTCTCATTGACAGTCTCCACTATAAACATCTGAAGCAGCTTCGTAATCACACAATTTTAAAACCAGCTCTTTTGGCTCAGTAAGCATTTACAACTTCATCAGGACATTTATTTTTTATGTACAATTTAAGCTGCATTCTACTACGCCAAAATATCATAGCTTCATGCAATGGTAGCTTTCATCCAGGATAGTAAATACTGATTTTTTTATTATTAAAAAAAATTACCACAGATTCAACTTTTCCAAGATGTTCAGTTAATGGAGTTGTAAACTGTTTACACCTCAAAATCTAGAAATCTATTTTGAGTCATGTTTTGTGAAAGCAGGAATATTAAAGAGTTTATTTCAGTAGTCGTTTAAAAAATCATCATCAATTAGTATCTGGAAACATTTGGTGTGTACAGGTCAAATTTTATAAGCTGACACTGGTCTTAGGTAGAAATGGTGTATTCGTTGTCTAGAAAAAAAAATCAAGTTCTGTCGTCTTCCCTGATTGGGGCCATATATCGTGGTCGACCCTTGGTGCAAACAGAACAAGTGGGCCACGATGTAGGTTGAGGTGGATGTAGCTGTTGATGTCGACACATAGGAAGAAGATTACCTGCGATGCTTAGTCAAGTTCAGGTCGCTCTTGTGGTCATTATTACATGAGCTAAATAACAATATATATAAATATAAACAAACAACCTTTCACACAAGCAGAAGACGATTAACTACGAAGCCTAGTAAATAACTAGTCCCACAATGAAAAAATTGTGCACAATCGAAAATTACCAGTAAAATAGCTTCAAGAAGTCAAGTACAACACACAACGTTACTAGTATGGTTAGGACATCGTAAAGAAAATATCGATGTCCGATATTTTTAATTAAACTACCAGTGAATATCGATATATAAATATTATCGTTAAAACCAATCGTTAAATCGGTAAAAAATAATTTTAAAACCATCCCATTTATTATAAAGGGAAATGTAATGTAGAAGGAAATTTAAGTCAGTAACCAAATGAAGTAAAATCGATTTATTACTTTTTGTACTTAACTAAAAGATGACCCCGAATAATTCCACTCCTATATGAGGATGACAACTGAGACATTACTATATACTTAAATAATGCAAATACTAAACTTAAACGATACTGTACTACCGATGTTGGCAATCGAATTTCATGGTGTGATGTGACATGGAAGAGACGACCTTGAACGGACCAATCAGAGTGAAACGGCGTGCTAGGCATCTTGGTAAACATCCATGTAAAATCAAATCAGGTGGTTTTCAAAAAGCATCAATGTAAACATTCAGCAAGGATTCACGCTGTACCTCCACCTTGACCTACCCGTTGCCCGCGAGCTATTCATCTATCGCGACCCACTTGTTTTGTTCGAACCCTTACACAATCCTATTAGCATTCTTACATGAACATCCTATTTACATTTGTTGCCATTTTTAATATATATATATATATATATATATATATATATATATATATATATATATATATATTCTTGATATTTAACGTTATCCATTGTTATATATCCATATATATGAAGTTATTATTATTACTTGTAAATAATTTTTTCTACCACTAAGTGCAATAATTTTACCTTATGTGATAAGGCACCTTTCGGTCACTTGACCATTGTCGAGTCACTGATTATTTTTCTCTATTTTTCGGTTGTGAATGTTCGGTCCGTGATGTTGGTATTTGTTGATGTCATACGTATTTCTTCTTAAGCCTTGTGTATAAAGTTTTTAAATAGTACGTCGTCTGTAGGTTCATTGTTGTGTATGTTTTTATATCTTAACAGAAGATAAAAACATTAAAGAAATATAAAAAAGGATTTCTGGTAATATATTAAACCAATAAAAAAAGCCTCACAAAATATGCAACCTCTAAAAACAACAAACACATAAAGTGGAATTATAGCCTACAAACTCACAATAAATACAACCAATTGCATTAGATGCTAAACTTGTATTGAAGACTATGTTTGTTATTGTAGTATTGACAGGGTGTCTAGTGACAGGGAAAACCTGGAAAAGTCGGAGAATTTTAAGATTCTGGAAAATTCAGGGAAAATTTTAAAAAATCGGGAAAATATTAATTTTGATTAGAAACCAAACTAGTGGCCATTGCTCTCGAATATTTGGTATTGTAAGCCAGCGGGCTGGTTTAGGGGCAGGGCAGTCAGGAAATAACACTTCTTTATTTAGATGCCCATTATTTATTTGATAAGCCCATTGCTATGACTTCAGGACTTATGTCAATAAATATTAAATGTGTCGAGTTGGTACAGCAGGG
The DNA here is from genome assembly GCA_036971475.1 of Prosapia bicincta. Lineage (NCBI taxonomy): Eukaryota > Metazoa > Arthropoda > Insecta > Hemiptera > Cercopidae > Prosapia > Prosapia bicincta. Next base: position 155,264,349 of record JBAIZL010000002.1, read on the forward strand.
AGGTTTTAGCCTGGACCGTGGCCTTGGGGTGCGCAGTGGTTCTGTTATCATATGGACGGGTGGGGATAACAGATAACTCAGTCTGTTTCTGACCACACAGAACACTGTGTAAACATTTGTAGCCACTATTTGTCTAGACTCGTGATAGTATGTGTTTTATTTGACGGTGGTTATTTTTACACTGTTTATTTCAACATGGAAGGTTCCGGTTTTCGGTTTTCATTGCCGTAGCGGGCAATCGCGTCATGCAGATGTCGTCATTACCTCCCCTCCTTCTTCAGGATAAATATAAACTAAAAGATGAAGTGACCAAAGCAGAGATTATATGGTGCGTGAATTTAGTAATGCAACACTTCTTTACGCAATGCAGAAGGTAGGTGTGTGCCTCTTTCCAAGGATGTTCCCTGATAGCACCATTGCACAGAACATGAGATTGCGGAAAGATAAAATTTCCAATAGTGTTGTATTCGGTTTATCAAATTATTTTAAAGACTTGTTACTGACATCATTAAATTCAAATTCTAACTATGTAATTGGCTTTGATGAAAGTTTAAACAAAATATCACACAGATCCCAAATGGATTTGAGTGTTAGGTATTGGGATGCAGAGACGGATGAAGTGAAAGCTCGATATTTTGCTTCTGTGTTCCTTACAGACACAAAAGCAAAAGAGTTACTCAATTCGTTCTTAAAAGGTGTAATACGCGGACTGCAGAAGGCTTGTTTGGTCCTCTACTTGGCTGGTGGTCTCCCAAAAATTATCAAGCCATTTTCATCATGGACCAACATTTATCCTCAAATTGGTCCTAATACTGTTGTAAACATTTTCTATAGGGCTCATATGTTGTAGTTAGTATTGTAGTAAAAATGTGTAAATCTAGGTTTTTGTAATGGTGTAGAACTTAAATATTGTTCGAGTTTTTTCTAGTACCATTTGACCCTACTGTTGGTTCTCACTCCAAAGCTCTACAAAAATCTACTTTTCGATCAGTAAACCTTATTTTGTATTACCATCAACAATTTTAGTTTAAAAAATATTTAATGTTAGGGGATTCCAGAAATTCTGAAATTCCGATGTATTTTAAAACATTGTGTAATTAATTGTGATTAACAAGAAAGAATATATATAAGGATTAATTATTCTGTAAACTTCCCTTTGATAACTGTATATTTATAGAAGTTGTTACATTGCTGATACAGTAAAACCCCTCTTGTCCAAACTTGGCTTAACCGAAACACTCGGCCGAATGTGAAAATGTTTTGTAAATTCGCTAGAAGCACTTGGCGCAAGGGGCTGTCGATGATATGGCAGGCAAATTCTGTCTGTCCTGTGATTCACATGCCAGTAAACATCCTGCACAGAGTGATATGAGTGAAATATTCTTGTTTTGTTAGAAAATACAAAATCTATAATGATTATAGTAAAACAAGTTTTATGTATTTTAATTGCAGAAATATACCATTACTTATATGAAATGGTCCCGCCCCCATTGTTTTAGATAAGAAAGGTTTTACTGTACATGTATTTATTATTGTAAATTTATACTCTTTTTCAAAGCATTTGAGACTTCGACAAATTAAAATACAATTTTGCTTTTGGATAAACAATTATTCTCATACAAGCAATTATGTTTCCATACTTCCAGCACAAAGGCATGTAGCATGTATTGAGACATATTATTATTGTTGTTGAGACCCTATGCCGCCCTCAATAATACCTGATTAGAATTCTTTCTTATGTTTTAGATTAAGAAGATTTGTCTTTTCACTATTTCACAGTTCTTATTTGATTTACCATGTTGTATTAGAATATTATGTAAGATAAAACATTGTAAAGTTTCAGAAAATTTTATTAATTTTTAAACATATTGTTAAATAGCCTCATTTTTTATTATTTTTGTTAACAGGTCACCATCAAGCAAGATTCAGAAACCAGAGCTGTCAGTGATGATACTCCGGTGCGCAAAAATCGCATGGGTAGACCTTTTATTAAACTGGAATGCCCTCATTGCCATGGAGTATATGTAACTTACAAGGTTTGTCTAACACTTTAAGGCAAATATGAGGCACTGAGATGCAAAGGGGTGCAAGTGACAAAAGTAAGATTTTGTGTAAAACTGGTTCAAAGTTTAAGTCTTATTGTAAATTCTACTTATGTTTTTTGCAAATGCTATCTACACACTTTATTTTGTCATGTATTTAGTTGTTTAAATATGCAGTATGAAATAAATATAATGGAAAATTAGGGCAGGGTAATTTTTGTTTAATAACCCTGCAATCACTTACACCCTTTTACTTCCAAACATGTTACTTACACCCCTTTGCAACTGAAGAATAAGGCATATTTTGTTGGTTATAAAACACCTGTTGAATATAAAAATTAAAATAATGTATTACTTTTTATATACAAAGTTAATATGAGTCATAAATTTAATTTGTTCTTCGTCAGAGAAGCCAGGGAAGGGATTTTCATGAGAAGTAGATGGGACTGCCTTGTCATGTCCTTCTTGCCTCATGTCCTTGTTGTTCTTTGTTCCTTTCTTCTCTTTCGTCTTGTTTCCTTTTTCTTTTGGAGGGGGGGATTCTTACTGCTTTAGATTTTTTTCTTCGCATGTTTAAGTTCTTGATAGAATTTGTGGTTAATGGGTGGCAAAAACTGTAAAAGAGACTGCAGGTCTTTGTACTTTTCAGTCGAGATAGTTGGTGGCTGTTCGTAGAGTGGTTTTAAAGTAAAGTTCGTTGAAGGTCGCCCAGTTTTGGGTTTGGTCATGTTAAATTCTGAGAAAGGTAAGTCCTCATCTACTGATAATTTATAGTAAACTGTCACAAAGGGTCTGTTTTTTTGAATCGAAGCCAATGAAATTTACCGATCCCATCAATGTTTACTTTTAATGTATCACTCATATCTTCGGCGGAAAAGAAATCTTCTGTACTCATCTTTACAACCTGGAACTTCCTGTTTGAATTTGCCACTGCTGAAACCCAATCATGAGGCACAAAAACATACTGCAATTTTTTCTTTGCCTTTTCGATTATTCTGAAATCTTGGTCGCACTCCATGTAAGAATGCCCTGCTACCAAGAATTTGTGATCCTTACAATATGCATATGCTACCACCTCAATGTTAGTATTCCTTACAATATACATCCAGAATCGAGCAATATACTAATTTTTGTTTTGCCCCCCACAGTTGTCACTAAAAGCTATGAGGTGCTTAACTGAAGGTGGTAAATTTTGAACAAATTTCAACAAACATGATCCGATTTCTTGTGATCCTCTTGAGGCTTCACCTTCGTGCCACATGAACATGGATGAGTGCTTTCTACCAAGGTCATGTATGTCAAGATTATAAGTCCAAAGTTGCCTTGCATAGTTGTTCTTTGTATACTCTTTTGCAAGTTAATACGGAAGTAGGCTAAGTTTTTTGTAGGTCAAAACAAATCGCTTTCTTCAGCAAGCTTTTTAGCTTCTGTCTTTGCAGCTCTAGGTTTTTCTGCTGTTCTTAAGTGAACTTCTTTGAGGGCTTTGTATTTTTCAACATCATTAATGACAATTTTAATTTGGTTTTCACCCCACCAAAGCATTTTGTTAAGAGGCAAACAGGTGTAAGTGCACCTAACCCCCTCTGCTGCTAAACAAAATGTAGCTTTCAAATAGTAGTTCTTCTTTACACCGCTAAATATCAGCACATGTCAGGGTTAGCACTTACATCTCTTTGCCAACAAATAAAACAATGTATCCCCTATCATTTGCACTGGTTATCTCTGAATTTTAATTTTTGTCACTTTGCACCCCTTTGCATCTCAGTGCCTCATATGTTGTTGAATGCTCTAACATAATATATATTTTCATTGCGCATTAAATATTATTTTCGATAATGTTGGATTTCTTTTTTTTAGACAAGAAATTAACAAAACATTTTTCTGCTGTTGAAATTATTTGTGATAACCAAACTCAATTTTTTTGCCAGGAAAAATGTTTAAAATAATTTTTTAATCAATTTTCAGGAATACTCTGATCATCTTTTCTCTAGTAAACATATCACTACCATGACAAAATTAACATTACGTTACCGCCAAACATTGGCTAAAATGCGAGTTGACCAACGCAAGGAGCAACGTATTATTGATGAAGAGTCTAAACTGCAGAAAGCCAATATGAGAACCCTATACTGCAGTATTTGCAAACTTAATTACAGGTCTTTGAAAGCTGACCATATTACTTCAGAGAAACATACTGTAAGTATTTGTTTTTCTTAAAGATTTTTTAAAAATTTCATTCAACATGTCTACTAGTGATTCAAATGCTATCTATCTTACTCTAGATGGTAAAATGTACACCTCTTTCCCAACATTTATTTCCTATAAATTCTATCTACATAACATTGAAATCACAATTATTTTACAATTTATAAAAAAGAACTACAATGTCAAGTATTTATATGTTTTGGAATATATATGCTGTATTTATAACTGGTACACTATAACTTCCGGTCTGTCCGAGTTGCGAGTGATGGCATGAGGAGGGAAGAATCAATGCTTATCTGCAAACGTTAGTTTTCTTGTAATTCTAACCGTTTTGATGGCACTTGCCTTCGTTTAGGCTATTCTAGTCAGTCTCTCACTGTCAATTGTCAAGTTCATTGTCTAGCTACTGTTCTTAAGTAAATAAATATTTATTGTGTAACTGTTGTTACTGTCATGTGCGATCATGCCTGTTGTAGTTGGTAAAATAAAGCAAAAAACAAAAATCCAGGTGGTGCTAAATGATCAACATTAAATAAAGTTATCTACTGAATTGCAAAAAAAAAAAATTTAATCCTTTTAAAACCATTCATTTTTGTTAAATGGCACACAAGAAAGACCATCCATGTTTCCTGTTTTTGTAGTCTTTTTTGTTGAAAATTGTATGGTAAGTGTAGGAGGTTAACACTTTCAAGCCTACACCTGAGTATAGATCGGGCCATTTGGTTAACGCTAGTTACCTATACCTGTGTATAGCGCGGGTTCCCATGTTTATTTCCACAGCAACATAATTCCCGTGTATTCTCAGTTTTGTCAGTATCGTTCTTTATATTGGTTATTTTACTTTATATGTCTAACTTTTAGACCAATCAAAGTTTATTTGATAAAGTAAAGTGTGGCGACCGAGAGCTATCAGACATTTGTTTGACAGATGTTGGTTTGGTCCGGTAATGAGTTTTTTATTAGTGTGTGTTGTTTACGTTGCAAGTTTGTTGTTGTTTATTCTAAATTTGATCTATCCTTCATTTTGTTTATTTAATTTGTAGTTTGTGAATTTTTGTTTAGGCTTCAAAGGGTTATTTTTTTTGCTTTGAATTTATCTTTTAATTATTCAGTATATTTAAGTTTATTGTTAGGGATATTATGTTACAGATATGGCTAAAGAAATTTTGAGAAGTGATTCAATACGAGAAATGTTGGTTTTAGACAGTGAGATTGAAAGTGAAACTTATCTTGGCCGAAGTACAGTTGACATATCTTTCATTGGTGAACTGAATGGAATTGTAAATGACCCGATTTTAAAGAGTTTTCTAAATTTAAAAATAAATATTTCTAAATTACATTTTCTTTTAATTTTAAAATGATATATAACATGTGATATTTATTTTCATTCCAATGTAAAATATTTTATGTGCAGGGATGTACAGTGTTGCTATTTTATTTTTTTAAACTTTGTTTAACATTTTTGAAACGAGCATATCACCAGCTATATGTAAGTAATCATTTCATATATATATATAGATTTTTTGGACTAGGAGACTGACAGACTTACCTTGGTAAGAGTCCACTCTGTAGTTTTGAAATAGAAACACATAAAAGCACTTAAACAATGATATATTTCAACCACAGAGTGGTCTTTGTCAATCGAAGAGAAAACACGTGTTTTCTCTTTGATTGACAAAGACCACTCTGTGGTTGAAATATATCATTGTTTAAGTGCTTTTATGTGTTTCTATTTCAAGACTACAGAGTGGACTCTTACCAAGGTAAGTCTGTCAGTCTCCTAGTCCAAAAAATCAAAATAATCTTTACCAACCAAAACTAACCTAAATATATATATATATATATATATATATATATATATATATATATATATATATATATATTGTAATATTATTTTTTTTTAATATCATTATTTTTGTAACACAAAACATATAACTCATTAATAATTTAAAGTCTTTATTATAACAATTTTATTTCCACATTTAAACAATAAAAAGAACAAAAAAATACAACTTAACAAGTTTTAACACAATAGGCTAAACTCAATTCCTTCAATTTTAGTTACAAAATTTTATACACTAGGCTATTTTCTAAGATCTCTTAATATCTCGGGGTTTATATGCATGGGCTATATCTTTTAGCTCTTTGGTTAAATTAAATAAATTTTGATAAACTAGATTAAATTTAGATAATAGTTTTAATAAATAGCTTCCTGATGAAAAAACTTAAATTTGGAATAAGCAAAAAGGTCCCTAAACTGTTTGAACTGGATTATGTTTCTTATTACTAACTATTAATTAATTACAAGATATTCTAATAATGTACAATTTTAAATTTCCTTATGATTTTAAAAGTTCACTATAGTTTATTTGTATAGCGCTATTTACTTAACTTATAAATTCTTGAAGTTTGGCTGGATCTTCATACAGGATTCATTTCTCTTTAAATTTTATATTTCACACAGTTAAATTCCTTTTAGTTACTTCAAATTACATTAATACTGTATTATAGCTTTAAATTCACTTATCCTTGTTTTAATTTGGCCAAGTTTCTTCACAAATTTGTACAATTTTGACGAAATTCTTCAAATGGAATTTTGACTTCTAAGAACTGCTCCTATTCCTTTGGCTACCCCACGCTATACTGACGCGTCGTTCTACTTTTATAATATTTAAAACATGGCGGCCTTTCCACCTCCAACCTTTTCTTGCATGTAATTTAGTTCGATTTTTTTCCACTAGAGTCGACTGTACACTGACCTACTTCTTGGTTCCAGATCTGATGCAACAACGAGATTGTTTACAATCGCGTTTTTAATTTGGTCAACATACTGATTCAATTTTCCGATCCTTAACAAACCTTCCAGTGTTTATTTAGTTACTATTATTTGTGTGTGAAGTGTCTTTACTTTTTACTTTTGTAATAATTCCGAAATGTGTGTGTTTTTTCTGGATTTATATTAACCTAACCTCTGACTTCATTGTTTACATTCTCGTTTTTCACCTCCTATCTCTCAAGTAACCACTTATGCCCTATGATAATAAAGTTTACAATTTTGTTTGAATATAATTATTATTAGATTATCTTGTTTTAATTTTATTTGTTAGGTTATTTGATATAACAAATTTCCTAATGCATTTTACAGTTCAAATATCTTGTTTACATTTTACAATCTTTCTAGGCTTTTACCTAAAATTAGTTTCAATTTTAATCTAGCCAATTTCTCATTTGCTATTTTTGTGATGTTGTGACTCGCAAAAAAAAAAAAATATATATATATATATATATATATATTTCCTGAAAGCTTGTTTCATTCCTTTTATAACAATGTATACCTAAAAACCTCCAGGCAGTTGGAGATGGGCGCCTACTAAGGGGCTAGGCATGAAGGTGTAAATAGGAGTTTTTTTTTTATATAGAAATCTCATACATACAGTGACGCTTAATGAAGAGAAATTTCAAAACCTACAAGCGTACATGTTTTGCTAGCGTTTGGTGTAAAGTTGGCAAATTCTGAAGACATGGGGGGGGGGCGAGAGTCGTAGTACGCAGACTGGCTAGTAGCAGCCTAGTCAGAACGGATTTTATAGTGTTTATAGTGTACCAGTATTACTTGAACATGGGTAACATACAGGGGTGTAACAATCATGATTATTCATTCTCATTGAAATCATTCTCATTGTCATACTTGTAATGTTTGACAAGACAATTGGTTTTAACCCTTTAAGGAACATTTCACTCTTGTAGGTCCAAGATGAGATGTTGAGCTCAAATTAGCAGCAACATTGTTTAACTGATACAGTTTGCATAGTCATCTAAATGTCCCAATAATATTATAAGTGTTACATATTTTACTCAAATTTGGTTTTCATAGTTGGTTAACCTGTTTTAATTTTAATGCTTGAATCAAATTTTTGCTATTTCTCTGTCAGTGACAAAGTATCAGTCAAAAGTATAAATAAGTGTCAAGTGACACGTCAGTTAGTTCGGTATGATGTTATAGCCAAGACATTTTGTTTTATAAAGGCATAGTAAAGTGTCCAAATGAATTTGCAACATGTGAGTACTTCTCAAATTATCAATTAACAAAACAGATAATATATAACATGAGTAAAAAGTACATTAGTGAAAATATTCTAGGAAAGAACTAATTGACATTCACAAGTAAATGCTGAAACATGAAGAAACTGCGAAGTGTTCCCTAGATTAGACAGCATGGTAACAGACTTTTTGATTTTTGTTCAATTGCCTTTTATAATTTTTTCTTTAACTTGTTAAGAAATACCTTTAAATAATTAGTACATTAGGATGTAATATAGAATTTTTATTTTGATAAACATAACAATGAAGTAAGGGATAATTTCTGAATGTGTTTGATAACTAGCAGAATTAAAATAAGTTTAATTTAGTGTAGAATACTTTTGAAAAATTCTTTAGTTTGTGTTAATTTTTTATAAAGATTGCTTTTTAAATTTGAAGGCTATGCGAGAATTTCTCACACCATACTGCAACGTTTGTCGTGTATTCTTTAAGACTCCAATGATCTATCAACACCACTTATGTCAACTGGAACATATCAGGGTAAGACTAGCTATTACTAAATATTTAATAGTTATTGTGTACTTCATTTATTAAATTTTATAAATTTATATTTTTTCTTTCATAGGAAATTTTCAGACCATAATAAATTTTAAAGACCTAAAACTTTTAGTAACTCTCTAACACAAAGTATATAGCAAAAGATTGTCCTTGCTTAGAAGATCCCTCCCCCCCCAAAAAAAACATTAACCTTCTTTCAAAATTCACAACTTCTTTTATTGTAAAGGAAAAGGTATTTAGGAAAAGCATTAAAAATCTACAAAACTGTTGATATTAAATTTTTTCTCTGGTCTATCCCCTCCTTTGATTAAGACTGTATGGGTTCCATAACCAGCTTCCTCTCTTTTTTATGATAGCTATTTAACCTTTAACACATATATTATGGAATAAAAATCTGTAAACCTGTATAACACAATATCTATTATTTACTAGTTTTGACATCAATATTCAACTGAAAGTCCAAAGGTTGGCTTTGTATAAAATGAGGACTGCTTTGCATTTATTTTATAGATCCAAATGCTATTCGTCATAGCATTTGCCAGACATTTAACCAATCTGCAACCATGTGTTTAACGTGATATCTCAGGAGCTCATTTAGACACTCGCTGTTGGCCCAAATAGTCTCATTTCGATTTTTTATTGTGTCCTTTATTTGTTCTTTGGTTACATCATTTTGGGTTAGACGAGTTTTGTTTAATATCGGCAAATGTGTAATGTGTTATCTGAAATTTATAAGTTTTTTATTATGGTTATCGTAATGAAATTCACAAAATCTCAAACATTGTGCAGGATAAAAATTTCTTTCAACACTGCATTCATTTTATTTGGTCTCCTGTTATTCATGACCAATTCATTGTCATGGCAACCTGCACATTAACATTTTATGTGAATTTTCTGAAACCCAGGTGAAACGTTCTTTGAGAGCGCCCGGGAGGTCTAATACTTCATTGGCTCAGTTTTTGCTAAATTTGTACTCTTGTTATATTATTTTGGTTTTGACTTGTTTTGTTTTTAGTGAAATACTAATATGTTTGTTTTTAGTATTTAATTTTTATCTGTAAATTATATAAGTTGAAATTTACTATTTTAAAATATTTTTGGCTATAAACAAATGCATAAACTATTATAAAAAATTGTTCAATTTTTTTTCATTTTTACATATATGTAAGAATTGAACTTAAAAAACAACTTTTATTTTGAAATACTAACTCCATGCTATATAGATCAAGTTGTTTATCATATGAAGCACTCAGAGAGATGTAAGTAATAATAATTAAGAAATTATTATTTTATTAAAAAGTATTATTTTGTTTTTATATATGTAATTACTAAAATTTCTTATACTACAAAATATTATTTCTTTTTCCTATCTTATTTTAAAAGTGTACCTGTCTCGAATATTTTGCAAATAATTTTGGACATTATTTTTGGTGCTGCAAGTACTCGTCATAATATTGTTTGTACATTTATATTTTTAAATTCCTTCTATTAGCTCATAGTCTCCTGTATATATCTCGTACAAATTTTCAATTGTTAATAAAATACATTTTTATTCATCCAGTATAGTTGAAATACATTTTTTTAAACCTATAGTGGATGGAAATTGATGTTATTATAAGTTTTTTCAATTATTTATTCAATAATTATATTATAGAAATTTGGAGGTCTATCCGGATTTGAACTACGAATCTTGTAGTTCAAAGTCCAGCGTGCTTTGGTACTGCGCCAACTTTCCAATACCAAGAAATGAATTTCTCATAAAGACACACACACACACACACACACACACATATATATATATATATATGAATTTCCCCCCCCCCAATCAAAAAAAGTTCTTGATATATATTTGTATGGTCCCCATGATAGTAATAAATATTTTTTGTAATAGATGCTTGCTTATAAACAAAGACACAATACTGAGAAAGAAGAAGGCACTGTTGTAGATATTGATAAATTCATGATCCTGGATTCTGTCGGCTCTGGTGAAGAAGGTAAGTAATATGGCGGCTCTTCAGTCGTTTAATTTTACTTATTAGTGTATTAATAAAAGTGGTTTCATAATCTACAAATGCATGATTTTTCAGCTCTAGAAATCCTTTACAATTTTGTTCAGAAAGATAGTTATTTACAGAGAATTTTACAAAAATTACATTGGTTAAGTGTATCAGTATCAGTTTTATACTGTATATTACTATTGGTTTTAACCCTTTTTAAGACTCCATATTTGTCAAATAACGTGAAAAAAACACCATTTTTCCGTTTTTTTTAGTACTTATTTTAATGTTATGTGAATTCCATATAAATAAGGATCGAAATCTGATTTTTGTGTTATTTGTTCCATAATTGCCTCGATTAAATTAATATTGTAATAAATCATTCAATTTTGAAGATTTTCATGCATAGAATCAATAAGTCTTTATAAAATCTGTTTAATAAAATTCTGTTACCTTGAAGCTCTCGCACAATAATCACAAGAGGCTATCTACATATGTTGTATTACATTTAGACAATTTCAATTGTCTACTCTGAGGAGAACCTTATTTTTTAAAATTTTATTTTATATTCGCAACCATTATGAGTCTGAATATAGATATGCCTACATTGTGCAATATTTGCACTATGACTTTATTTACAGTCTATCTGTTAACCTATATTATTTCATCAAATCTAAGTATCCTATAATATATCAAATGAAATTTTAACAAGTATGTTTAAAGATGCATTGCCCATGAAGTCGCTTATCACATTGTATGCATATAGTCTACAATACTTTTCTAGTTCCCAGCTTAGAACAAATAACCTACGTCACAAACTAACATCGAAAAACAAAATTAGATAATAAATTAAAACATGTCGGAAACAATAGTAAATGAGTTTAAAGATATTCTTCAAATAAATAATTACAAAATACATAAAGAAAATGTACACCGTATTACATAACAGAAGAGACAACTTGAACAACGGAAACCAACTAGCCCAAACTGCCGTGAGGCCGCTATCTAAATATCGTCCTCATTCAACACTTTATTCCATGGAACCTATGTAATAAATGAACCATTCAGTTCTAAACAAAATAGGCTTTCTTTTAGTAGTAATTATAATGTGATCTGTTAATTTTAAGAACAACCAGTGTTTGAAATTCCAAGCCAATATATTGGCGTGCAGTCTTTTTCTATTGAAAATCAGAGATCCGATATATTGGTGCATGGTCATAAAATCTTTAATGTACTGTATAAGTATTTTTTTAAATTTTTTTTTCCTAATACCAAAACAATGGACATTTATTTCAGTTTGCATATCTGCCTCCTTATAAAACCTTCTATTCTAAACTCTATAACTGGATATACAACTTTGTAACTATATTTTATAACTCATTCTTATTTACGTTTGTAAAACACAATCAGGCGTCTATATCAATTCAGGCATATTCAGTATAATTGAACACTTCAAATCATTTATGTACCTAATTTTGGTGTTATCTAAATGAATTTTGAACCCAACTTTTTAAAGTTTCTTTCAAAATGTAAAAATAGGTGTTAAATCTTATGATAATGATGTGATGAAATCTCCAGAATTTATTAACTACCACACTAAACAGCAAATATACTAACTATAGGCTTGAATATTTACATTGTTTAAGACTGAATAACAATAGCTATATAATAATAATACCTTGTTAATTCAGTCTCTAATTCTATAATAGACACACTAAGATAATGAGTATTCTTGTATGTACATTATAAAATTAGACTGTCCTATTACCAATGTTAATCTGCCCATCTCTTATCTATTCTACATCATAGTGTAGCTGTTTTTTGTATATAACATACAGTATCTTCACATTGAAACTGCTATATTTTTCTTAGTTACAATCAGGTTACTCGTTTAATCTGTTTTCCTTTTACTCGTTTTATAGAAATAACTAATAATAAAACATTTTATTTAAAACACAAAGCATACATTTTTTTTATAATGACTTAATAGACTCTAGTGTACTGTGAGAGAAGTTGACATCCTCCTACAATAAGCTTTAAATATAGCAATGGAACAAATCCTCACCAGGGCCATATTGGGATATATTTATTTTTTAGAAAAGTGGCCAGCAGAACTCCATTTTACTGAAGCCAGTGATAGTGCATCAATCACAGGGTCTCCATGGTGTAAGATAATATAATTACATGAGAAAATTCATGTTGTCGCCAAGAATTTCTAAAGCATTAAGTATTTGATCAAATAATAGATAATACATGGTAAAATATATAATTTCCTGACATAAAGCCATTGCCCTCCATAGGAATTAAAATTTGTAATTTAGTTTTTAAGTGAAACCTGTATTAAATATGTGTATAAATATAATACATTTGTTGTTGTTTTTTAAGAATCCGATGACGAAGAAAAAAGTGAAGAGAAAAAAGAGGGTGTTGAGGGAGAAGAAAAAACTGAAGGAGAACCGAAAAAGAAAAAAAAGAAGAGATCTGAAATTGGTAGGTTTTAAAGTGAACATTATTTTAGTGTTACTTATGTAGTAATATATAAATTCTAGAATCTAATGAACCACAGAAGACCATTTTGTAACCAATATTTAATTCAATTTATGTTAGTTTTCAATGTTCTGTCATATAGTTTTATGATCATTATCAAGACTAATACAATAATAATTATACAGAGCCAACATCAAAATAATACCATGAAAATTACAAAAAGTTATAACAAGTATTTTTTATATATAGTTGAAACTAAATATTATATGATCATAACAAAATTTAAAACATTTAATTATACTAAATAAGACTAGGTCTCATAAACATATATTTATGTGGTTGAAATTGTTTACTGGAATTTAGGTAAAGTGTTATACTACACAGTAAACTCTGTATAATCCGGCTCCTCCAGTAATTCAGTGTTTTAGTTTCAGACGGAAGATGTAAATGTAATCAATATCTAAACAACGTTTATAATTTTTACGGTATGTCAATGTTAGTAACCATGTTACTTTCACTCTGCGCGGTTGTAGTTGTGTAGCTTGTGATACACGAAAACAAACTTTTTTGAGCTGTATGTTGTTGCATTATTCAAGTACAGTGATTTACTGAAATGCAAGTGAACAGTGTCGTTAGAGTATACAAAAAGAGTCTGTTGTACATTTTAGATATTAGTGTTAAATATTAAAGATGTCGCTTTTTCACTTGCAAGTGCTTGGGGAAATCTCAAGTTATTGTTTGTTTATGGAAAAACTTGTGGCCTAACCTAAGACAGCTAAAAATTATAAGATTTAAAGGTAGGAACAACCAATGAAATACAACAGAGCACAATTTCTGAGAATTCCCAAAAGTGAAAAGAATGTAAATGACAACTTATATCGGTGCCGAAAAGTTCGCAATAGACAACGTGACCACAGGGCGATGTTAGCAAGTGGCTGGCTGGAGAAGAAGAGGGAAACATACAGTTTTCGACAGATGACAAACATTTCGAGGGATGAGGAAGAAGACGCCTTTCCAAACAATATCTCGCACTGCTGCCGTCGATTAATTAGCAACATCCATTTCATGGGCAGAAGAAAATTGCGTGTCAGAGAGCGACATCTTAGTGTTAAAACTACTGCAAAACAAAGTTTTAAAATTGTCATTTCAAGCAAAAAAGCAGAAGAAAATATAAAACCTTTTTATGCCTGTGGGGTACTGTGAATGATGTAAGTTTAAATAACTTCTAAAACCTACTGTTAGCAGTTTTTTTTAAATGTTTGTTTTTAGAGTTATAGTATTCCATATATATGGTAACATTTTATTGTAATGTACAGACTGGTACATTTATTGTCGTTTTATTATTTCAAGCTAATTACAGGACTATTTTCCTGTTTTCTTTATTTTGTTTTTAATGAACCCTCCAGTAATTCAGCAGTATCCCACACCATATCTGCCAGATTAGTGAGAGTTTACTGTATTTTCATTTTTAAACATATCTCCTTTTTATTTTTTTCAAATTTGGTCTTAGAAAATAAGAGTCCATCTTGTAATTCTGAAAATACCATAATTGATCCATATCTTTAATATTGTTTATTGTATGTATGTTTGTATAACTGGGTTAAAGACATTTTAGAGAATATTTTTTTTTAATTTATGTTCTCTATGTAAATATATTTAGGGGTATAATTTCATGATTAAATTCTTTGCCATGTCTGGCAATTTCTGGCATAGGTTTTACCTTTTTTTTGTTTCATGTTTGTGTCTTTTTTATTTAATAACACAATTTTTATATATATAAAGAGAGTTAGTTTACAAATTAATTAATTATTTTTAATACATTGACTGCCAACCAGTTTTTTCGATGACCTTCAAACACAATTTTTATTTTTTGTTTGTCTTTTAGTGTGTTTATTCATTTAAACTAGTGTATTTTATAATGTTGTTAAACACCTGTGGCCGTTATGGCGCGACGTAAATTGTTATACTGCGAGAAGCAGTATTTGTCACATTGTCGGGTTTATTACGCATTCCTCATTCAAGGCTGATCTTCCAAATTAATGTAAAATGTTAGCATTTCTATTGGATTTTTTTCAATATAAATTCAAATATAAATGTATACTATAATGTATTTTCACAATATTATACGTATTTTTTAAAGAATAAATAAAGTTATTAGATTTTTCTCACGTTTTTATAGATAAATTTTTTAGAATGTAAATATAATCTGAACATTCTTACATTTATGTTTGTATTGTTTCAATACAAGTATGTTTTATAAATTGAGCCGTTTTTATGATTTTTGTATGATCTTATGAATTGGAGATAGACGTTTTAAATTAAAGTTTTTAGTTATAAATTTCGAATTGTTCAGTTTTTAGGTGATTTTTTTTTTAACGGATCAAATCAAATTTAACACTTCTAAACCGTAATATAGTTATACAAAGAAGTGTAAATAAAAACTATTTCCGCTGCGGCCTTATGCAAAAATACGATGTCGGTCACCAGTGACCGCAATGGCAGTCAACGTGTTAATTAATATTTATATTAAATTATACTGAGTTTGAGAAATACCTAGTAAATCCTAAGTTACAAGATTTTAATAATTTATTCCAGTTCATTTTTATAAAATCACTGTAGATGGCCTGTTTGTTCTTGTCGAAGTCTAAAAACGCATCTTTCTAGCAAATATTCATTTTTTTTTTGTAGGAATTGAACACTGCAAAAAAGTTGAAGTCTATTTTTGTGACTTATGCAAGTTCTACCTTCCTCGTGTCGGCGAGGAAGAAACTTTGCTGGCAACTCATTGTCGCTCTAGGAACCACTTACATCGTTATGTGCGGTTCCGTGATGATCAGGCTTTACGGAAACGAGCTGAGCGTCTGCAGAAAATGCGTGAAGAAGCAAAAAAGAAAGATGCTGAAGAAAAGGTACAAAATATTTCAACATTAAATGTTTGTGTTTGAAATTTGTAATAACGACACCTTCTAACACAAAATAATCTTTTATTTATACTTTGTACTTTTTGATTGTAAAGAAACTATCTTCAAAGACAACATTCTCTGAGAACAATTGATTTTGAACTGAAATTTACATAAGATAACAAATTATTGTGACCAGTAAAGTTATAATAGTTTGATTCTGTTTAACCTTTATTTTATACCTACATAACAATACACTATTAATTGTAACTCTTATAATTACAGAAAGAAGAAGCAATGGAGGTTGATCAAGATCAGGAAAATGAAGAAACAAAGACAAATAAAGCTGCTAGTGCAAATGATGAGAAATCTTCAGAAAAGAAAGCTGGTGGTGGTGAAGATGTAGAAATGGGGGGTGGAATTGATGACAAAATGTGGTCTGAAGTTGATAAAGATTTAGGTGATCTTTTAAGAGAAGTAGAACCTTGCAATAAGTCATCAGACGATGAAGATGATTCTAGAGCTGGTAATGGTCGTTATGATCGTTTTAAGCACTCTGAAAAAGAAAAAAAGGAAGACGATGAAGATGACGAAGATGTAAGAAAAGATGATATCCGAAAAAAGTCTGAAGTAGAAGAGGATGAGGAGGAAGAAGACAGTAAGGTTACAGCTCTAGAAGTAAATGGGGAAGATAAATAGAATGGCTGGAGTTGTCTATCAATCATTCTACTACACTTTCATATTGTATCTAAACAACTACTTGGCTGGAGTTGCCTAGCAAACATTCTACTTTACTTTCATATCCTATCTTAACTGACTTACTTATAAATTTTATGGACAATCTTAAATTGTGAAACAATATTTGTGCTAAATGTAATACTAAGTTATTTTGCAATTTTTTTTGTTTTCAAGACATAAGTTATTGTTGCTTTAGTGTAGCAACATTACAATACTTTTAATGATTAGGTTTAGAATAATAAAGCAGTTCTCAGCTAAATACTGTTGTTTATTTGTAATACCAGGTTGTATCAATGTTTTGTTTTTTTATTCTTCTCAATTGTGAATTTGTTTTCTACATCTATTCAGTAAAGATGTTAAATTTAGATTCAGTGTGTCTGTGAATGTGATTTTTATGACAGTATGACTTGTCCTTGTAAATATTTATAACGCATTTTAGGTAATTCACATCAAACTACTTCATATGGAGAGATTGATGAAACATTAGTATCAAAATAAGAGGAGCCTTACCCAAGCCTATGAAGTAGATAAGGCTGTTTAAAAGCAATATGTGACTAAATAGAAAAGAAAATTGTATGATTATTATTTGAAACTAGCTCGAGTGTTGGAAACGGATCAATATATTATATCTGCACTATATAGCTTTACAGTAGAGCGTCAGTAATCTGGATCGGTGTTTCAGTGTGCACAACACTCAGCATGAAGAGCACAGCACTTGGCGCCACTGCAGTGCAAATCTAAACTAAGTGCTGTCTTTAGTTATAAATGCAAAGAAGATACATCTGTTCCGAAAAAATGTGCTATAACTAAATTTAAATTGCAACAGTGTATATTTAATTGTTTTAATTTTATTAGATTTGTATATTCTGCAAGGTAACTAATAACACATATTGTAACCCAGCAGCAAAATAATAAAATTTGTTATTAAACTATTCTTTAGCTAATTTATCATATAATGTGCTTTAATATTATTCATATGTAATGGCAATTTTTAAACTTTTGTTCAAAAAACAGTAATGAACTTTTTCACTCACTACGTTTCTACAAGTACAGAAATACCTCGACTTACGCTACTCCGTCTTATGCAATTCCCAAGTTACACTGTTCTAAATCATGCTGTCCGAGTCACGCAGAAACTTGCCTGTTCTGGAAGAAAATGTTTATGAGAACTCATGAAAAGAAAATATGTTCAGGTTATAAGGCCTAGAGACCAATTGACAGTGATATTTGGTGTAAATACAGCTGTTGACTGCAAGTTGCAATATCGCTCAGACAACCCAAGGGCATTGAAAATTTTTCTAAAGCTAGCTTGCCTGTGATTTGGAAGTCGAATCAGAAGGCTTTGGTGACAGCTTTTTTTTAGGACTGATTCGGTCATCATTTCATACCTCAAAACAAACGTTATTGTCGGTCTAAACAAATTCCTTTAAAAGTAATTCCTATTAATTAACAATGCACCTGGTCATCCCCCTATTACTTAACTAATTTCGACAAACTTGTGAAAGTGATATTTTTGCCACCAAACACAAATAATTTGCTTCAACCGATGGATCAGGGGGTCATCAAAACATTTAAAGCTTATTACATAAAAAAATTATTTGCGCAGCTGCATGAAGCTATGAGACAGAAAAACTAGCTCTCTGTTGGAGATTTTTTGAAACAATTCAATACTTTAGATGTTTTGAGAATCACTGGACAATATTAGAATGAAATTTCTCAAAAAAAAAAATTGAATGGGGTTTGGAAAAAGGTGTGTCTTTTTTTACGCTACTGAAACTCAAGCGGAATCAGTGCCAGAGTCTGATGAAATTGCTGATATGATTAAATAACTGTCGGTTTTGCCAGTCAACTAAATTTAGAAGTGGATAATGACGTTCAAGAACTGCTGGATTTATACAACCAAGAGCTGACAATTAATTGATGAGCTCATAGAAATGCGTGAGCAAGAGTGAAACCTTAGAAACGCAGATTCTTTAGACCCAGTTGACGTAGAATGAAATGACGGTTAGACACTTGGCAAAAGGCCTTAGGTTAATTTAGCAATTCAAACGTACACAACACTATGTATTAAAATAGATTATAGTTAATGAAATATCAATAATATGCAGTGGTTTAAAATTCGTTTGAAAATCCAGATGGGTTCTGGATTTTCGATGCTTCACTGTAAATGCTGTTTTAATTTGCCAAGAATAGTTTTAATACCATTGAAGTTGCTTTATAACCATAAAATAATCACATTATGAAAAAAGTAAAATTTGTCATTCCAAAATTTTAAAAAAAAGATAAAATGAATTTGGAAAGAGTAAACAAAATCATGTTTTTCCAACTCACTATACCGAGAAAGCAAAAGTGAAATTAAATTAAGTTGAAAGGATTCAGTTTTAAAAGTTTCCTTTCAATTAAATGATTGATCACTATTATCATTGCTCTGGCATTGGCATCTGTGTAAACAAGGCGGGAATAGTTTACAGGCAGGGCTTTTAGCACCCTTGTGGTCATTTAAAAAAAAATTCTATGAGTGATATGCGAATCTGTTGAGTATGATTATTCAATTATGAATTCATAATATTTAATGTAATACAAAAAAGATCAATTATAGCTGCACTGCCCATAGTTATTGTTATTAAATGAATAACAAGCTTTTCAGTTTTATCACTGACTACATATCAATAAGCAGTGGTCAAGGATCAAATTTAATAAAATAGAGGTATATGTTTCACCTGCCTAGCAACCCTATATTAGACAGCACTGCTTGTCATTTTACAAGAGCAAGTGGGCAACAAAGATGAAACTCTAAAGTAGGATAAGAGAACAGGATAGGAACAGATCCTCTAGCCCTTAGTTACCAAGTGTTTTTTGACTATTTAAAAAGCTATAGTGTCATCAGCTGGTGATTTCGCACTGACAGAAATACATAGGTTTTGGTTAGTGAAAAAGGCGTTTAACAATATTAATTTCCTTGTTTTACTTGAACAGGTAAAATTTATTCTCTTCCTATAAATGTTGGTAAGTAAAACATACCTTTAAAACCTAGTATAGAAGTAAATGCTTATTAGTGGAAGAATAGAATATTGTAAGTGTAGTAAATTGCCGTTACATTTAATGAAAACATAAACCAAATGCCTGTAAACAAATTTAAACAAAAAAACCGTTTTAGATTGTTTTAATAAACCCTATAAGTGCATTTATTTATTATTTCACTATAATACTTTTTTGTCAACTAACAAGCATATGGAAAATAATTATATATAAATATTTATAAAGTAGTTTGAATCATTTATTAATTAAAGAACCAAAATACAGTTTATCCGCCCACCTCACAATCTTTTAACATTATAAATATGAAGGAATCAAAAGCCTGTGACAGTATTCCACTTAAGTACAGGCCGTCAAAGTTATGTTGGCGTGGTGCGCAGAAACGGATTTTGTAAAGATACGATGGTGGGGAGAAAGAGTAAGGCGGGTAGGGGAGGGGGCTTTTACAGCTGACTTGCTGGAATGCACAACACAGCAAATAGTACAGTTATCGCTTTAGTTTGTGTGACAGTGTTTATGTGTTTAGTGTATCGACCAAATCAGTATTTTTCAATACTAAATATGCCTCAACCGAAGACAACAAGTCCGTTCGGCAAAGGAGTGGCGCTCAGAAGCCAAACTAAATGCATTATTATTAATGTATTTGAAAACATATATTCTGAAAATCCCAACATGTCTTACTCGGTAATTCAAGACCGCGTAGCTAACCTTTGTGGAATATCTGTTCATACATTAAGGAAATTATTGACTGAGGAAAAACGACTAGGAGAAAAAGAAACATTCAGTACACCAGGTAAAATTCGTACAAGAAAAATTAAAAAAGTCAACATCGATGATTTTAAAAAATGTGCATTACGAAAAATAGTTCTTAATTTTCATATGACTCATCACGCGCGTCCAACATTGAAGAATGTGCTAAAAGTTTTAAAGCTTAAATATCCGGAATTAGAATTTAATTTCACTCATGAAACTTTACGCAAAATTTTAAGATCCATTGGATTTAAATGGAAAAAACTGAAAATAAAAGAAGGGTTATGATCAAAAAACATGACATACGCTTTAAAAGAGTATGATATTTAAATAAAATTCGACAGTGTAGAGCGGAAAATAGGCCAATAATATTTTCAGATGAGTCTTATATTCATTCAACCCATACCACGAATTTAGCATGGACTGATGAATCTGTTAACGGCTACAAAAAAAAATATTTCAAAGGGATCAAGACTAATCATAGTCCACGCTGGCAGTGAAACAGGAGGTGTGGAAAATGCCCTTTTGGTCTTTAGAACAGGCCAGAAAACAGGAGATTATCACAACGACATGAATGCGGGAAACTATAAGAAGTTGTGTTTCTCCTTTCTTTACGTCAGCTGGAGTAGAACGAGCCAAAGCACGTAATAATGTGAGTCATCCCTTCTACAGTCGGCCGTACTCCCCACTCACTTCTCCTACATGCGCGAACTACGCTTACAAAACTTTGACAGCCTGTACTTGACTTAAATAGTCCTTAGAGTTTTGGGGAAGTATTTAATGGGTGCAGTTTCTTGAAGGTATTGAATGTTTTGTTACAGTTCAAAATTAGTATGTAATTTAAAATAATTTGTGTAGCTTATAAAGACTAAAAAGAAACTTAGTAGCCCCTCTTGCTTTGTTCCTGATTCACTGATATTAACAAAACTGACTTCTGTATTCTTGCTGGTGATGCTGCTATGGCTTTACAAATAATGGATCAGACAATTGGTAACAATAAGTAGCATGTGTCACGAGTGATCTCTTTTTCTACTTTAGTTGTCTTTTTGTATCACACAGGAAATAACAGGCACTGCTATAGAGTTGCTTGAGATAACATTACTATTCTCCCTTTTTGTCCGAAACTATCTTATTGACGTGTAGCCAGGAGTTACACGATCACTAGGTTTCACACTACACATAACTATAAAATCAATTTCTTTTTTAATAAAAAACCGTGCACATTACAATATAGCTACAAATTATCCAGTTAGGAACGGATTGTTTTTTTTTTTTTTTAATGTTTACCATTGAATATTAACCTAAATGATGGAAGCTGTTTTGCGAGGTACAAAAACGCATACACGCGTGTGTCCTGGCAAGCCTGAGCACTGAGGGTGCAGCCTTCTCCCTCTCACTCTCTTTCACGATACAGTCACAAACATCTGATAACTTGTAAAAAGTAACATCGTCTTTAGTGTGTCCTGAGCACTGAGGGAGCAGGCATCTGGCTCTCACTCTTTTTCTCAACACCAAGTCACAAATGTCAGAGAATTTGTAAAAAATAACATCGTCTTTAGTGTGTCCTGAGCACTGAGGAGCAGACTTCTGGCTCTCGCTCTTTTTCTCAACACCAAGTCACAAACGTCTGAGAATTTGTAAAAAACAACATCACCATCTATAGTGTGTCCTAAGCACTGAGGGAGCAGGCCTCTGGCTCTTACTCTTTCTCGACGCCCAGTCACAAACACCTGACAACTTGTAAAAAATAACATCACCGTCTATAGTGTGTCCTGAGCACTAAGGGAGCAGGCTTCTGATTCGCATTCTTTCTTGATGCCCAGTCATAAATATCTGACAACTTGTAAAAAATAATGTCTATAGTGTGTCCTGAGCACTGAGGCAGCAAGTTTCTGGCTCTCACTCTTTATTGACGCCCAGTCACAACCGTCTGAGAACTTGTAAAAAATAACATCAACATCTATAGTGTGTCCTGAGCACTGAGGCAGCAAGTTTCTGGCTCTCACTCTTTATGGACGCCCAGTCACAACTGTCTGAGAACTTGTAAAAAATAACATCACCATCTATAGTGTGTCCTGTTCACTGAGGGAGCAGGCTTCTGATTCTCATTCTTTCTCGATGCCCAGTCATAAATATCTGACAACTTGTAAAAAATAATGTCTATAGTGTGTCCTGAGCACTGAGGGAGCAGGCATCTGGCTCTCACTCTTTATTGACGCCCAGTCACAAACACCTGGCAACTTGTAAAAAATAACATTACCATCTATAGTGTGTCCTGAGCACTGAGGGAGCAGGCATCTGGCTCTCACTATTTTTCTCGACTCCCAGTCACAAACATCTGACAACTTGTAAATAATAACATTAATGTCTATTGTGAGTCCTGAGCACTGAGGGAGCAGGCATCTGGCTCTCACTCTTTTTCTCAACACCAAGTCACACACATCTGACAACTTGTAAAGAATAACATTACTGCCTATTATGAGTCCTGAGCACTGAGGGAGCAGGCATCTGGCTCTCACTATTTTTCTCGACACCCAGTTACACACATTTGACAACTTGTAAATAATAACATTACTGTCTATTCTGAGCACTGAGGGAGCAGGCTTTTGACTCACTATTTTTCTCGACGCCCAGTCACACACATCTGACAACTTATAAATAATAACATTACTGTCTATTGTGAGTCCTGAGCACTGAGGGAGCAGGCATCTGGCTCTCACTCTTTATTGACGCCCAGTCACACACATCTGACAACTTGTAAATAATAACATTAATGTCTATTGTGAGTCCTGAGCACTGAGGGAGCAGGCATCTGGCTCTCACTCTTTATTGAAGCCCAGTCACAAACACATGGCAACTTGTAAAAAATAACATTACCATCTATAGTGTGTCCTGAGCACTGAGGGAGCAGGCATCTGGCTCTCACTATTTTTCTCGACTCCCAGTCACAAACATCTGACAACTTGTAAATAATAACATTAATGTCTATTGTGAGTCCTGAGCACTGAGGGAGCAGGCATCTGGCTCTCACTCTTTTTCTCAACACCAAGTCACACACATCTGACAACTTGTAAATAATAACATTACTGTCTATTCTGAGCACTGAGGGAGCAGGCTTTTGACTCACTATTTTTCTCGACGCCCAGTCACACACATCTGACAACTTGTAAATAATAACATTACTGTCTATTGTGAGTCCTGAGCACTGAGGGAGCAGGCATCTGGCTCTCACTCTTTATTGACGCCCAGTCACACACATCTGACAACTTGTAAATAATAACATTAATGTCTATTGTGAGTCCTGAGCACTGAGGGAGCAGGCATCTGGCTCTCACTCTTTTTCTCAACACCAAGTCACACACATCTGACAACTTGTAAAGAATAACATTACTGCCTATTATGAGTCCTGAGCACTGAGGGAGCAGGCATCTGGCTCTCACTATTTTTCTCGACACCCAGTTACACACATTTGACAACTTGTAAATAATAACATTACTGTCTATTCTGAGCACTGAGGGAGCAGGCTTTTGACTCACTATTTTTCTCGACGCCCAGTCACACACATCTGACAACTTGTAAATAATAACATTACTGTCTATTGTGAGTCCTGAGCACTGAGGGAGCAGGCTTTTGACTCACTATTTTTCTCGACGCCCAGTCACACACATCTGACAACTTGTAAATAATAACATTACTGTCTATTCTGAGCACTGAGGGAGCAGGCTTTTGACTCACTATTTTTCTCGACGCCCAGTCACACACATCTGACAACTTGTAAATAATAACATTACTGCCTATTGTGAGTTCTGAGCACTGAGGGAGCAGGCATCTGGCTCTCACTATTTTTCTCGACACCCAGTCACACACATCTGACAACTTGTAAATAATAACATTACTGTCTATTGTGAGTCCTGAGCACTGAGGGAGCAGGCTTTTGGCTCTCACTATTTTTCTTGACACCCAGTCACAAACATCTGACAACTTGTAAATAATAACATTACTGTCTATTGTGAGTCCTGAGCACTGAGGGAGCAGGCTTTTGGCTCTCACTATTTTTCTTGACACCCAGTCACAAACATCTGACAACTTGTAAATAATAACATTACTGTCTATTGTGAGTCCTGAGCACTGAGGGAGCAGGCTTTTGGCTCTCACTATTTTTCTTGACACCCAGTCACAAACATCTGACAACTTGTAAATAATAACATCACCATTTATTATGTGCCCGGCCAGCCTTGAGCACTGAGGGACATGCTTGCTGCCTTCACTCTACTTCTCTGTTACTTTGTAGAAACAATATTCCAAACAAGTAATAAAAAAAGTAAAAACCAAAAGTTTACGGTTGTACAATGAAGGTTTTGACGACAACCAGATAGGGGAGAGAAATTCATATATTACATGTTTTTGAGAAATTTATTTTTTTGTTATTGTAAGGTTAATGCAGTGCCAAAGCAAGTCAGACTTTGAAGATAAATATTTATAGTCCTAATCTGGGTAGACCCCAAATTTTTATAATTTTGTTATTGAATAAATATTTGTAAACACTATTAACATCAATTTTCATCGACTATAGGTTTAAAAAAATGTATTTGAACTTGATTGGATGAATAAAATGTACTTTATTAACGATTGAAAATTTGTAAAATATATATATCAGGAGAGTGTGAGCTAATAGATGGAATTTAAAATGACCATGTTTTAAAATATTTTTTGTGTGTTGTGAGGTAAAGCTATTTTTGTTTTTTTTCAAAATTATAAAAAATGTCGCAGCAGGAAGTTTTATTTTCTCTATGTTCCTGCTTACTTTTTGCAGGTGTTTTTGCCACTATCAATTGGATGTAGAATGTCAATAATTACCAGTTCATTAGTTCAAAACATCTTACCCTTTTTCAATTGTTAAACTTCGCTACAGAAGTTTTGTTCCTTTAAAGTACCCAAATTCCATATCCTTGTAGAGAACAGAGGAATCGACCCTATAAAGCAGGCATCCTCACTACGCGGCCCGCGGGCCGCATGCGGCCCTCGGCACGATTTTTTGCGGCCCTTAGACGGTTAGGATTGAAGTCAAATTATTTTTTGTTGCTGTGTTATGAAAGACGTTGTTAAGATCGTGAATTTCATAAAATCAAATGAACTGAACCACAGAACTTTTCAAGAGTTTTTGAAAGAACTTATTTCGCAATACGGGGATGTGCTTTACCACACAGAAGTTAGATGGCTGAGTAAGGGTAAAGTTTTGGAACGTTTCTTCAGCATTCGACATGAGATTACTTTGTTTTTGGCTACAAAGAACAAAGAGTACCCTGAAGTTTATAATTTTAGTTGGTGGCTTAAAGTAGCGTTTCTTACTGACACAATGGGCATTATGAATGAAACGCTGAATAAATTGCAAGGAGACTATAATAACATTGTAACTAAGATGATGAGTATCGTATTTGCACATAAACATAAACTCAATATGTATATTGAAGAACTATCAAACAGTGATTATTCCAGCATCCCTTCAGTTAAAACACTGTTTTATGAAAATGCTGATGAAAGTCAAAATGTTTCCGATTTACTAAAACTGTTGAAAGACCTGAAGGAAGAAGTCTCAGAGGTTTAGTGACTTCAGGAAGTATCAGGAACCATTTCGCTTGGTAGAAAATCCATGGGCAATGAAACCAGCTAATGTAGCTCATCTTTCTGTTTTTGGATATGAAGCTAGGGATTTAAAAAATGGAGTAATCGATCTTCAGAACGATACGGAACTCAAAAGTATTTTTGAAGAAAAGATGAAGAATAAAGCTCACTTTAAGTTTTGGAGAGTTGTTGAAAAGGACAAATTTCCTAACTTACTTGAATGTGCTCAGAAAATATTGTGTTTTTTCAGTAAGCGGAATTTTGTAAAAAACAAGTACAGATCTAGGCTAACAAGTGAGAATGTTGAGAACATTTTAAGAATTTCAGTTTCTTCCCAACCTGCCAACATAGATGCCATATTAGAGGACTGTGAAAGATTTCGCCCATCAACTTCAAAGAATTAACTAAGTAAAAAAAAAGACATTTTCAAACTTTTTTATGCGCAAAACAGTTTATTTATGTTGGTAATGTAATAAACGTATGTTATAATCATATTGTTTGTCAGTTATTTAGTGCCTCTTGTACTTGCGGCCCTCAGAAAAATTTTATGCAAAATGTTTGGCTCTCAAAATATTCCTAGTGAGGACTCCTGCTATAAAGTCATAATATTTTCCTATTCATACTTCCATGGGACCATTATGTCACTTCCATGGTGTTACTTTATTCCATCCATACACAATGATAGCCGTAGGTAACTCAGCAGGGCTGCCAAAAATTCCTCCTGCAAGAGGGGTGGTATCTGAGAGAGATTTTGACAGTAGTTTAAACTGGAGCTAATATATACCCCAGGCAAACGTTTAAAATTGTGTCATTTTATGCCCCTCTAACCCTTAAATTAGAAACTGCTGACAAATTTGCGAATTAAATTTATTTATTGTAATTCAGAGTTGTATTTATTTATTAATTGGTAAAGGCTTGTAAGAAATAACAAGGTCTTAAAAACAAACTTTAAACTTTCCTGTTATTTGAATCCAAACCTCAGTTTGAGATACCGGCCTACACTTACACACTTTGGACATATTAGGCTATTATTAACCCTATTTATTATATTTACAAGCTGCAGTTGTATAAAAAGAGGTCTACGAAGCCTCTTTGAAAGTTTGTTAGAAACAAAAAAACGGTTACTGCAATTTCTCATGGAAAACCCACAGGTAATCCATTTAGACCCTGTTTGACAGTGTCATTTCTGAAATATGAGTAGACCTATATCACCAAACAAAGGGACGTAGATTGAAATATTTCAAGGAAATTGAGCATGTTTATTAACAGCTATCAGTTTACTATCAATTAGTATAAAATTACCTTGAAATTACAATATTGTAGTTACTAGCCAGAACATGAAACTTATATAAAGTTTGTTACAAAACCGGTCAATTTAAAGCAATTTTTAGGCGAAAAAAAAGTTAAAAGTGGCTTTTAATATAAAATAACCCTTTGGGGAGGGGATAACCTACAAAATCCCAATTTGCTACACACCGGGGTTAAATAAATGCCCTGAAACTGCAAAAACTCAACTTTCATTTCCTACATGAAACTGGTAGACATTTACCAATGATCCCGAAAGGGAGTTGGTCTATTCTACATATGAAATTTTAGACGCTTGATGCCATATTTGTTTTCTTACATTCTGGACTGTATATCCCTTCTCTAATTCTGGTATTCGCAATTTCTTGATGTCCCTAGCCTCGTCCTATTTTATTGACATCTTTTCTTCATTTTTTGTAGCCGGTATAGGCTATAGGGTTATAGGCTATAGTCAAATTAACTGATTGCTTTAAGAAACAAATCTATAACCGTATAGGCTACCTTAAACTGTTAACTGTTCTAATCTAGAAAAAAATTCGCGTGATAACATTTCTACGTAGGCTATTTACTTTGCGTGACCATTTAAAATTTCGTCCCGCAGCGAAACTGGTTATATTCGGGGGACAGGTTGTCATTGAAAACTCCTTGATTATCACAGCAACCGTAGACAAGAGGCCAGTATTTGGAAGGCGCTGGTCTATTTGTGAGTACCTTACCGCCTATTCTCGCTTACCTTACATTGTTCTCACCGGACTACGAAGGTTTGAATTTCAATTTGCACTCGAGAATTTACATCAGTGGACCTGGTATTGTAAATAAAAATATATATTTTTAATTTTTTATTTTAAAATAAATAATAGAAATAAAATTTTAAAATAAATTGTAGGCCTATTAATAAAAATTTCATGTTTAGAGACATCATTTAGATTTTGTTTCACTTCAAATTGGTAATTTTTTAATGTTTAAAATTATTTGTTATAATGATGGATTATTTATTTGCATGTTACGTTTTCGAATGTTTGCGATCATTTTATTCTTCAATGAGATATTTTCTCCCTGTTGATTTTGTTGTTCATGACTAAGGGCGGCTGTAGGATTTATATTTTGAGCAGGAATAGTTAGGGTAGTCGCAACTACTGGAGGGGAGTCTAGCACCTTCCCCCACAAGTTGTTTAAAATTTAAATGGTGAGTTTCAGGGCATTTTTACTCTCAGGGCAAATAGATAAAATAAGCTGAAGAAAAGAGCCATTATTTGCTACTTTATTGTTGCTTGGTGCATTCTGAATTTCGCTATAATATTATAAGCATTTCTTTTTTATTAGATATACAGTACAGTCTCGATAATTCAAGGTAAATGGGACCGAAACACCTTCGGAATAACGAAAAGTCGGATTACATGGAAATACGTTCCTGTAGGCCTACATTAGAAAAAACTGGAGTTTTAATGAACCCTAATACTGTAATTAGAACGGCAAAAATTTAGAACTTTATTGATTACATTACTTACATAAATTATTGTTGCTTTGGAATACATTGTTCTCACGGTTGCCCCATATTTTGGAAAAAGTTGTTATGTGTCTTCTGCGTTAGCTTATCAGATAGTTTTCATACTACGGTGTCGCGAGACGTCTACTAAGAAGAGAAGCTGGAGATTTCGTACGGAGCTATTCGTACGAATCTTTGCAGTATTCCGAATTAGGTCAGCCTTAGCAGAAGCAATCTGTTGGCGTGGTATCTGTCTGATGCTCAATTTATCGTAGTGCAATTTCCATGGCGGTTGTTCTTTCACCGTGAGTAATATTCCCTTCTTGTTCTGTCTCGGTCGAACCTTCATCTTTATTCTCGTCATCACTGCCTTCAGTATTTTTTGTACCATTTCAGTAATCGTAACAACTGTTATGTCAAAATGTTTACATTGGAATTTTCACAACCCCTACGTTTCTTGATAAAAATATGTCAAATCTGTTTCTTCTTGTGGATCAATGACATAGTCGACAGTTTCATTATGACTCAGGATTTTATCGTCAGTTTTAGAATAGTTCTCTATCCATCCAATCAGAACTATAGTTCTTATATGAAACCGATAATGTTAATGTGGAAATATTTTTAAACGCCGAGTCGAGCTCGGGCTCGAATTTAACGGAAGATTGAAATATCGGGACTCGGAATTTTGAGACTCTATTGTATACTATTTTTCGTTTTTAACACTCATAACGCGCAGTGGCGAATCCCCGGTTTCTTACCTAATTTTGTAATATTACCAAACGGACGGTAATATTTGCGTGAAACTCGAGGACATCTCCCCTATACCCACCACACACCAGAAAAAACCGATTCAGTTGATCTTGAGACAACCTACAACGACAGTTTATAGTGGTTTTGGCGGAAAATCCCCGCTTACCGTTTTTTCATGTTAAAAACATTATTCTTTGATTTAGTGATTCATATATTTTGTAATACAAATTATTACTTTTATTTATCAACGTGGACTTAATTTAGGTCAGCGTATTAATTTAGAAGGTCTATATTAGTTTGTAGAGTATTTTATATAGCCTAAGTCCTAAGTCAGCGAGGAATTTACGGCCTACGTATGTGACCACTTTACAGAAGGTATAGGTCTGCTAGTGGGATTTGAGGCATATAGATAATTATTTCAACTAACTTTACTGATTAATAAATGAAAGAATTTTTTCGTACAAAATGACAGTTAAGGCTCCAAAAATTGTAAACATAATTAATAGGTTTATTATAAACCTAATAATAATCAAAATAATTGAAACAAATAATTCAGTAAATTAATTGAAACAAATAAAAGAAATTTGGAGTGGGGAATCCCCGTCATGCGTGTAGCCGTGCTACTTTTTCTACGCGTGTAACTACGCGTAAATAATTGAGAATTGAGGATTTTACCAGATAGATATAAAAACGTTGAGTAGGAACGGGCCTACCACCTGGAGCATAGCTGTAAATGTATAATACGCCTACTGTTATTAGCAAACGTAACATCACACGAAAGTTGGCCTAGGTAGAAAATGCAATATTTTTAACAAATAGGTTATGTATCAGGTTTTAGCTAGTTATTTTCGTTTTACCCTACTGTCAGATATCGTAGCTATAATAATATAGAAGCATAGCTGTAAATTTATAATACGCCTACTATTATTAGCAAACGTAACATCACACGAAAGTTGGCCTAGGTAGAAAATGCAATATTTTTAACAAATAGGTTATGTATCAGGTTTTAGCTAGTTATTTTCGTTCTACCCTAGTGTCAGATATCGTAGCTATAATAATATAGAAGCATAGCTGTAAATGTATAATACGCCTACTGTTATTAGCAAACGTAACAGCACACGAAAGTTGGCCTAGGTAGAAAATGCAATATTTTTAACAAATAGGTTATGTATCAGGTTTTAGCTAGTTATTATCGTTTTACCGTAGTGTCGGATATCGCTGCTATAATAATACAGAAACATATCTGTAAACGCAAAATACGATTATTGGTATTAGCTATCGTACCATTCAAGAGGACAGACATGTTGTGGTAGGCCCCGTGTGTTTAAACAGGAATAACAGGCTTCGTCGGCCTTGTGAAGTTTGGAAAACAACATCATTTGGATTTTTATTTAATAGATATGCTATTTCATAACTGGTGCCATTGTTTAATATGCCTGCAAAATTGTATGTAAGACTTGATTTATTTTATACATTTAAGACCATAAATTTCTATATATTTATTTTTCTGGGGATAGACAAAATTACAATCGAATAATCCTTCTGTGACTACTCACAATAAATAAATTTATTACAAGCGTGTTTCAATGACGAAATCATCTTCGGTACAAAAATTAACTATATTTGTAAGATAGATAGGTTATTCAAATGCTTCTATTAATTCACACTCTCCATATAAATAAATAAATATATATAAATATATATATATATATATATATATATATATATATATATATATATATATATTATATGACTAATCGGATAGTCATAAAGTAATGTTTAAGTGATTAATAATATATATATATATATATATATATATATATATATATATATATATATATATATATATATATAGGCTACATCTTGTACACATTTTCAATCGTTAATCATTCATGTTTTTATTCTTCCAAACAAGTTCAAATAATTTTTTTTTTACCTGTAGAGGATAACAATAGATGTTAATACAGCTTGTTCAAATATTTATTTAATAATTAAATTTAAAAAGGTTTATGCCTCAGTGGGATTCGAACTGAATGACGTCATGTTTAAAATTCTCCACTTAGGCACTGTCAACTTTCCAATTGCTAAAAATAGGTTACTTAAAGATGTTTATGAAATTGTAAAAGACAGGTTTCTTGAAATAATGAAGCATTGCAAGAGATGGATAGAATGAGAAATTATAAAACGCAATCAGCTCTATAAATCAAAAACTAATAAAAGCGAATAAATAGTAACAATCAAAAATAATACTCTAACCCCATATAGGCTACTATATAGAAAGGAAAATGTAAAATTGTATGAAAATTCGCTTTCAATTTTGCCACTTAATATTGTTATTCTGTCATATTTATATACATATTTATATTAATTTTAATTATAAAATAAAAAGTAACTCAAACTAAAATACAATTTTTTTTGACCTCAGTAGGAATTGACTTGAATTTTCGTTTTTTAATATTACTTGTTATTTACCCACTCAAGTTGAAATACATTTTTTTTTTTTTAACCTGTAGTGGATGACAATTTGTGTTAAAACATCAAGACAGTATCAATACCGATTTTTTTAGTTTTACACGTGTTATTTGAAAATACGTTTTTAACAAGAAGAAAGTATTTTAAATGTCTCAACAAAAATAGAGGTTAATATTTGAGAAAAATATGAACAAAACTTACTTCACTAACACATATAGTTAAATATACTTTAGGTTTCTTGATACAATAAAATACTATTTTTTACTACTCTGTAGTCATTCTCTGTAAATATTTTATTTGATTCATAGGTTGAGCTTTCTTACAAAAACAAATTAAACCAGCAACATTCACCAATGCACATTCTCGCGTTTTTGGCTGAGAAATGTAAGTTAGTTATTGAGGCCAAGGACAATAGGGCCTATATAAATTATTATTAGGATAGTGATATATTTAAAAAGTTTTAAAATAATAAGTAAAATACAATACAGATGGCATCGGATATGCTTTTATTTAATACATCTATATTGTTCCCCATGTAGATCATTTTAATTTTCTGACGATCGATATTAGACGTAAGTGTGGGCATGTGTGTGAGTGTGTGTGTGTGTGTGTGTGTGTGTGTGTGTGTGTGTGTGTGTGTGTGTGTCTGTATGTGTATGTGTGTGTGTATATATATATATATATATATATATATATATATATATATATATATATATATATGTGTGTGTGTGTGTGTGTGTGTGTGTATGTGTGTGTCTGTATGTGTGTGTGTGCGCGTGTGTGTTGTCGTGTGTGTGTGTGTATGCGTGTGTGCGTGTGTGTGGGTGTGTGTGTGTGGGTGTGTGGATGTGGGTGTGTGTGTGTATATGTGTGTGTGTGTGTGTGTGTGTGTGTATGGGCTGCCAAAAAATCTCTCATGACGTAGGCCTATCCCTAATTTGGACATTTAAAGCTTACATTTTTCTTTCCCTATTAATAGTTTTCGTTTCGCTCATATTAGGTGTAAAGAGCCCAAATTCCATTCTTTGCTTGATTATTAGATGAATATTATTTAAAATCTTTGAATTTCCGGGACTATAAGAAAATCTTTCACTACACATCTGCCTAGGGGTGCTAGGAGACATCAGGTTTGAAGATACCAATCCTGCCTATACCAGAGATAATAGTACCCACACTGCTTCACGAGATCCTAATTTTCTTCTATCTAAATTCAATACTTCTTCCCCTTACACTACGTTGCAATGGCTAAACTGCTCTCTATGGTCATGCTAGAGCTGAATGCGACCTTCAATACGGCCCATGGGATTTCGTGTTCCTACCTTAAAGCTGCTTTTAACCATCATCCTTTTTACAAGCCTGTCCGCCGTCTTGATTCATACAAAATAATAGGCCTACCCTTTAAGAGAAATGAAATGTCGGAATGTACCCCAGGTTGTAAGATCAGTAAACATTTCACACTAAGTCATTGCCAAAAATAGCAATTTGAATATCCGTTCATGATTCATTATGAAGTTTAAAAAAACTCTCGTTTTGTGGAGTTTACGCAGACATATTTTATAACCACCTGGATGCTATGTCAGCCAAACGTAGTAAAAACTATGTTCCTTGAGCCATTAATTTTATAGCTTTTATTAGGCCTAATTAAAGTAATGAAATATTCGTAATTGCTTTTTTTTAAAAAGAACGACGAAAGTCTCAAGGCTCCGATAATTAAGTCGTAAAGTGGAGACATTTCATAAGAATTCTTTGCCAATGATGCAACGGTGTAAACACGCAAGGGTCTGCGACCCTGTTCTTACTGACGAAGGTGGATCAGCTCGAGTAGCCACCTCGATAACTCGTGCATACGTTGTCCGATTATTTTAATGCACTGAAATATTGAGTTTTAAAAAAATTTCAAATAATAGCTGACATGTAGTGTATGTGTGTGTGTGTGTGTGTGCGTGAGTATACATGCAACTCTGAGACTACATTTCAAATTTTAATAATAATATGTTTTTATATCTAAAAAAAGAGATATAACTGTAATGAACTTTTCGCCAAAAAACTAATATATAACTGTCTTTTAAAGTAAGTGTTATCACATTTTGTAATCTAAATAATTCGTAAATTTTTCTAATATTTTACATTTGCTGTAAAAGCTATAAACATTCAAGGATTTATTCCGCCATATCCTGTATATGTGACAGGCCTAAATATAATTCATTTCCGATAAAAAAATCTTCAAAGTCGTTTTCCGCTTGTTTTGCACAGTCGATTAAACACGTCATGACAATTTCTTCTCAGTTTTGGACATAGCCGTAAATTTTACTATATAAAGAAAATTTGTAAATATGAGCTAACAACAATGTTGTTATTTTATCCATTACTATAAATTTAATAATTATTTCAGTTATTTTTTTTGCGAAGAAAACAAATAATGGACTCAAAATATTTCAAATTGTTTTACTATTTCTCACAATTAGTTTCTTTGGTTAAGCCTATTCCTTAAAAAACAAAAAACAAAAATCGCGCTTTACCTTTCCCAACCTTAACACTGTAAAATTGCATTGGGTTTCTCAATTTTAATAAATTAATTGGAAGTATTAATTTTTGAGTAGGAGCTTTTATTTCAAGTCTAAGCGTTAAACGTGCTACCTAAAAAAAGATTTTCTCCACAGATTTCTCCCTACAGATTTTCTGAATTTCTTAAGATTAATGCATTATTTAAACGTTTAACGTGGTAGCCCCGTAGCCTACCCAAGAAAGACTTGCTCCTCAAAAAGCTCAAAATTTCTGAACTTTTTAAGATTAATTAAAAGTAATAATTTTTTCATCAGAAAACATGATTTAAAAGTTCAATGTTGAACGTATAGAAGAGCGTTTAGTAAAGATTTCATTTTCGTTAGTAAGAATATTGTTTATTCTCTTTAAATATGAATTAGTTTGAATGTTGGGAAAATTTATAAGAATTACCTTAAACCTTGCGCTTTTGTTTTATAAACTAATGAAGCAATGTTTTAAATTTCTTTGTTCATTACAAAAGCTAAGATTAGTTTGTAAGTTCAGTGTCTAAACGTGGTTCTATGTTGTTTCAGAAATATGGACGCCATTGTCAACAGGCTGGTTAAAGACTACCACGACATCGTTAATGAAATAAAAGAAGGTAGGATGGTTGCAAGGTTTTTGTGACTTTCTATTTAGGTGAATATAGTGAATTTCTATATGAAGGGAATTTCTATTTAAGTTTAAGTTAATATTAAAGAAAGTCAACATTTTGATAAAGCTGTAGAGCAAAGCTTCCTGTATCGCCAGTACAGCACTAGAAAGCGATCACAGATTACCCAGTGAGCTATAAGAATTCGCTAATTGCATATAAAATCCTTCAAGCCCCTAGAAAATTCCCAGCAGATGAATGTAAACCTTTCTTTGCTAAGTAATACTTTCCCATAAACCCTAAACTGCCTTCAAATGGTTAGCATTACACAGTCAGATTTATTGTGGGAGTGGTTTCACAATATTCCACTGGCGTATATAGGATTTCAGGATGAACCGAACTCTACTTTTCTACCAAAAATTTTAAAAAACGTTTTCATTTCACTTTTGACTTTTTAGGAAACAGTTTTTTTAAGTGAAAAGTTTTATAGCAACGCCTTCAAAAACTTATTGGATGGACACATACATACAACTTCGCGTCAATTTAATTTCCATCAGATTAATTGCGTCAGTATAAATTCCACCAGGTTAGGCTACGAGTCACCTCAAAGAAAACTAAGTGGTAACATATGTTTTCATACAACAGCTGATTTTTTGTTTTAGGTTATACTGTAGAACGGCTGTTTTACACGTAGAATATGTTGCATTATTTATTGAACATTGTTAATGATAAAGGTTATTATTATGTCGATGTCATGTTATAATGTTTATTTAAATTTAGATAAATCTCAATACAAATAATTTAATATAACGATGATAATAATAATAATAATAAGTTATTTATTTTTAGTTCGAGTTTTTAAATGAAAACATTTTTGGATAATAACAAAAGTTTAGGTAATTCCTCATTATGCCAAATTAAATGTTTTTCTCAATTCAAAATTTCTGCAGACATGGCTATAGGCCTATAAGTTTTCACATTTGTATATAGTCCCGCAAATGTTAAAGTATACGACCAATTGTTAAAATTTTTTTTGAATAATATTGCAAATATTTATATGTAACTATGCTAAATATGAAGTAGGCCCTATAATTTATCATACAGACGTTTTTGAGTTAGAAATCAATAGGCCTACGTACAATTAATTGAAAATACATGACTTTTTATGGAATTAAAATAATGTTTAAAACAAATTACAATAATAATTTTCGGGTTGAGTTGGCCCAGTACGATCTGAGTTGACAATGGGACACATCTCCCGAAACGGCCGTCCTCAACAAATATAAGTACTTAAGTGCTACTATAGGCAAGTTTTGTAAATGTTTACAAATGTTTAGTGAAAACTAGTAGCTCAAGTGAAGATGGTATCAACAAATATGAATAACTTTCATCTAATAATAATATGACTAATACAAATTCTACTTTAAATATTGATATGGCTTATGATTTTCGTTTCACCTTTAATAACATTTCTCAAAGTGTTTAATAAAAGTTTTACATATTTCGGAAGCGGCTCAGGTACCTCTGATCCCCTCTATATACTCCATTGGCACATTCGTAAGTTCGCATGAAAGTCATGAGGCAGGATAACGGTTTGGGAGTAGGTTTACTTCAAGGAAGCTCTCTAGCTTTAAGACTCTATGTTATTCTGCGGTAAACACAAAGCAGTCAGCTTTTCTTCAAGGAGTGTTTTATTTTCCTACTAGAAATAGGTCCATTGAAAGTTTACATCATGAGGTAGGGAAGCGAGTATAACCACTACCTACTAATAGAAGGTACTGGTGTAAGTCACAAGTAGAAACAGGAAGAGAAACTAAACACTGCAAACTTTACGCGGGTTTGAAAACCGTCTCAGTGTTTAAAATATAATATTTTTACATTTTAATTAATGAAAAACTTATAATAGCTTAAAACAAGTAGGCTAATAAAAACAAAAATGTTTAATATCAATTCCTACTTTGGTAAAAAAAAAAATTACAATATCAAGAGCACTGTGGTACAATATGTTACAATGAAAATATTAGGAACGCTCCAATACCATAAAAATAATCAAACATAGTAGACAATACAAGTTAGTTAAAATTAAACCTGTATGTACATTCCGATGACCAAGTCATCCGCATCAGAGGGCCTTAATACAAAATTACTAGCAAAAAAGAAGTTACAAACTAGAGTGAAATAGTTCTCTAGTTTGTAACTTTTTGTTTGCTAGATTGTAAGTTTGCATTAAGACTCTCTAAGGTTGATGACTTGGGCATCGAAATGTAGGCCTACATAAGGGTTTAATCTTAAGTAACTTATATTATTGTTATTTTCGTGGTATTGTGGTTGTTTACAATATTTTCATTGTAAACAAAAAATATTTTAGTTAATTTTTAATAAATAATTACAATTAATATAAATTAAGTAGCATAACCTATATGTTAAAACAGCTGTTTTACCACATATCCTACAACAAAATCAGCTGTTTAATGAAATCATATCTTAACCCTAATTTTAAGCCAAATGGTACGAACTAACTATATTGCATACCCTGCCCCTTTTGTGAAAAGTTTTTATTCATTTAACATTATTAATGAATTAATATTTGAAAAAGCTGCATTTACATCAAGTGTCATCCCCTACAATTTAAGAAAAGTGTATTTGTACTTGAGTGGATAAATAAAAAGTATTTTCTTAACGATTGAAAATTTGAACAAGATATAAACACGGAGAGTTAAACTAATAGAAGGAATTGAATAATTTATATTTTAAAAAACTTATGTTTTAAGATAAATCCATTATTAGAAAAACTTTAAAAGTTAAAGTCATTTAAGAGATGTAACACACACACAACAATGAAGTTCTTACGTAACAGGCATTAATTTTGTAATTATTATCTTTAAAAATATACATTTACCTTTTAGTCCCAGTGTA
Organism: Prosapia bicincta; assembly: GCA_036971475.1. Lineage (NCBI taxonomy): Eukaryota > Metazoa > Arthropoda > Insecta > Hemiptera > Cercopidae > Prosapia > Prosapia bicincta. The sequence continues at coordinate 155,302,790 of JBAIZL010000002.1, forward strand.
AAAAGACACAATGTAAAAAGGCAATATCAGTTTCTTCCCTACACTAAGAAAGGAGATCATGCATTTTATACGTCCAGGTCACGCTTGAATGTATTGTATCAAAATCTATATTTAAAAAAAATGTAATGTTTTTGTAGCCTTTATTGTTTACGACTACCATATAAAGAGATTTATTGATTGTTTTATTTCGACATGACCTGAAGGCATATCCAAAGTGAGGAAGAACCGTGATAGTTCTAAGACAATAATGGACACTGATTTAAAAGTATAAATATATATATTTTACCATCCCGTACAATATAATTTTCTGAAAGTACAGTAAACTCCCGATTATCCGTGGAATAGGGTGGCCCAGCAACGCCGGATAACGAATTCTCCGGATAATCCGCTATGAACAAAGAATACACAAAACGATCGATAATCGATTATTATACCATAAGTTACACAAATAATATCCCCGGTTAATGCAATTCACAAATAATCTTCAGAGGACAAAATAAATACAGAAAATAATTTAAAATGTCGATGTATTTGACAGATTATAACATGTACATTTATATGTCTAACTATTTACAATACGTACATAAGTATATGTCAAAAGTAAGTATGTACAGTACATATGTAATTTCCTTTACACATAATAATTTCACTTTTTAACAAAAAAAAATCTGTCACTTTCGTCTGTTTTTTTGCATTGATTTAGCTTTGATGTGTGATCTAAGTTTCTTGAGAACCATTTTATCGCACAGTGTCTACTTGTGTCACAAAGCCATAAAGATCGATAATGTATATGACAGACATGGATAATGCATATGTCACGTCCTAGACTATTTATAGCCGAAATTAGCTGACATTTGTTTACAATCTTATGATACACATTAGGTTTTCAGGCGTCCAAGCATTTTCTCATTGTCTCTTATATACAGTAGTCTGCTCGCCCCTTTTATTTCGCTGGCCCGCGTCGGGATGCTTCCCTTTCAATGTAAAAATTAGTACGTACATATTTACATATCTATTCCCTTCATCTTACCTTCTATTAAGCCTTATATGTATTTACGTCGTAATTCACCGTTTGGAATATTAAACACATGAATCTGATTGGAATAAAAATTGGATATTTGTAAAACAATGGCAGACCCCGGATAATCCGCAAACCGGTTAATCCGCCCACGGATAATCGGGAGTTTACTGTATAATCAAAGTCAAACTGTACTCATAGTATTCCTGCAGTGTTCACTTTACCTCTTCTCTTGAAAAAAATAAGCATTACCTAAGTTCTTAAAATAAACTTTAATCCTATTTTCAGGGATTAGTGTTCTTTCAATACATTTTTATTGATTTTTAAAATATCCTTAATTTGGAAAATTATGTCTCGTTGCTCAGCATGGGAACATAAGCTTATAGATTATAAATATCATAAATAGGGATACAAATGTAATACATAAACTTAGCTATATACACGCTTGTGTTATATGAAATGACTTTAATATATATACAATAGGAATTAATATAATAAAGTATGATTACCTTTATATTTTTTACAATTATTTTTTTAAAATTCACTCAAGCGTATATTTTATTTTACAATAGGTTTATAACGCTCCTAGCTTATTGCAATCTGATTTTATCCACAGATGAAGTAGTAAACTCTTGGGTTTTATTGAATCCGTGGATGATCTTTGGCATCATATCCATATACCTCTTCGTCGTACTCAGGCTAGGTCCAGCTTTCATGAAGAACCGGAAAGCATACGATCTGCAATACTGTTTGGTAGCATACAACTTTGTACAAGTAGTATATAACCTACACATGTTCTCTAAGGTAAGTAAACAGGCTTGTAGTTTATGTAGGTATTTACTCTGAAGGCTGGTGTTCAGGCAGTATTGCATGATCCCAAGCCTTATCAGTCGACACTACACTTTATAAGAAGTAGAAGAGCTATATTTTTTATTTTTTAATGCTTGTTTTCTGGTTTAAAACTTTTTGTATCCTGGTGCGACTTTTTGAAATATAGAGGAAGTAAAGCGACATGAATGAATTGTCCTGAAGATGCTCAAAAACCAAAGATGAAGAAGGTAAACGTTAACTCCTACTATGCTCTTCTTTTAGAAGTTATTTGGAGGCTATTTTGAAGTTACTTAAAATTCTGTTTACTATGTATTTATAAATATTGTAAACCTGAATAAATTATGGGATAACTCATGACATCGTTTGAAAACAGTTTTTAACTCGTGAGTTAAACTATTTTCTGCATTTTACATTAACAAAAGGTTGAAATTTTAAATTCTTGAGTTATATTATTTTCTGCATGCTATATTGACAGTAAGTTAAAATGTTTTTAACTCGTGACTTGTGCTATTTTCATAAAAGTAAGTTAAAATGATATTTACCAACCTATATCTATTAATTGTATAATTTAAACATCGGTTAAAATTAGGACAAATATATTTTATTATCAATAAAACTATTAAGAGCTTTTATTAGTGACTTTCATGAAATTAATATGTTACAAATTTAATTTTATCTTATATTTTATTATTTTTTAGGTGTGCTCGAAATAAAACGACTAGTACCAGTTTAACAAAAACTTCCTTAACAACCGAGAGGTTTATTCTTGATCTAAGCATTGTAAAATCTTCAACTGTTCTCAGATTGTCTATTATTCACATACAACAGGTTTTATCTATAGCTCGATGGAGTCTGTGATAAAACAAATTTCTCCATTGTTATGTTTAAAAGTTCTTTAGAAACAAGTTCTTTCTAGAAACGATTAACACAACCATTTAGTGTATGCACAGCATGGACGGAGTTAAGGGGGGCCAAGAGGGGATTCCCTTCCCAACTTTCTGGACCGGAGTATTATTTTTTTATAATCAAAATCTTACGATGAACTCGTTAATATACTACAATAATAATAATAATGTTGACAAGAAATATACTCGGCAGTATCAGTTGTTATTGGGACTTTATGCGAGTTATTTTCTAAATATGATTTTAAGTTCAAAGAAAAATATGAACTTTATTTTAATCTTACATGATGTTCAAAATGAAATTTTAAAAATCGTTTCAAATGAAGTTTAGTGCTCCATGTTATGTTTCTCATAGAAACAAAATCTGGCTTAATTTTGGATCTACAACTGCAATATTCGAAAAAAGTTAGGAAATATTGAATTTTGCAAAGCTTCAAGTCTAAAAGCCCCCGATTTACGTTCTATGAGAAACATAACGTTGAATATAATACCCTAATTAAGCAATAAATTAAGTCGTTTAAAGTATTTATCTTATAATGTACGTTTTTGGATGCTGGCTCAATGTTGACAAGCTTTCAAGTGCTCTCTATTTTTTTCGGGAGAGTACCCCTGGAGCCCATTTGATACCCCACAAGCCAATCTTGTGCCTCTCCGGGACAAAACTTGTAACTCCGACCATGCTATGAACCTGTGAAGAAGTAAACATCATTGGTTTTGGTAAACATTCAAACAAAGACCATATATCATAACAGTATATAACATTTAATCCTTTATGTTGTATCTTGTTAATTAAATGTACTGTCAGAAGTGTAAGCAGTTAGTTGCGTAGAAGTGAAATGAAAAGCGAAATACGTTTGCCATGCTACCAAGACTGTCACTCTAGCTGAAAACATTGTCCTGGGACGTTCAGATATCCAAGAACTCTTAAACAGTACCATAATCTGACATTCGATACAGTTAATAGTTCAATACAGTCATCGGCACCATAGGGGAGGTGTGTAGCTGCATCTACTGAGAGGGATTTGGAGTCCCTCGTGGTAGTGTAACAAAACGCTATTGACAACACTCTGTACCACAATTGGCATGCACACACACACACACACACACACACACACACACACACACACACACACACACACACACACACACACACACACACACACACACACACACACACACACACACACACACACACACACACACACACACACACACACACACACACACACACACACACACACACACACAGCTTCTGAGTGTACTGTGTCAAAGGTGCCTTTGTATAGTACTCGACTGATATCCATCCAGCCTAGTTATGGAAAAAAAACTATGGAACCTGAGTTCTGGGTGGGGGCAGTTTCTAAAGTCCTGCCTGTAACGCTTGTCATAATAGTTGACTTTAAGTAAATTTATGGAATATATTCAAACGTCAAACTTGGCTTTTAAGAAAGAGACTACATTAGATTTAACCAGTCTACCCTTTGACCACTATTAATAGTGGTAAGATGTTGATGGCAGTAATTAATTATTCCTGAATTACCATCATCAAAGTTTTTATTTTTACGTGTTCAGAAGGTTATATGTTCTGTTCATACATTACATACCATCCTTCTTGATATTCAAGGCAATAACTGGATAAAAATAAGCACCTGTCTTTTCATTAGGGAATTCCAAAACGGCACACTGCTCCAAAATACACTGGGACGTGCAATAATTAACTGAGCTAAAATAGACACATGTGGTAGTTTATACAAGTGTCAGAGTATTCGGTAAAACTCAAAAAACCTATATTTTCCAAGTAAAAACAGTATGTTTATATTATAAAGAGATAAACAAATTTTAAATACAGTGGCGGCGGTAAGCAATCATGCCTCCCACGCGTAAAGAAATCGGGGGCCCCCTTTAAAAATTGCTTATCAAACCGATTTTTAAGATGCAATGCAAAGGCTATAATATTTTCACTTATTATTATGCTATTATAGTACAGCGCTAAACGATTTTAGTATAGTATGTTCTTATACCAAAATAATAGAATTTCTTTACCGATTTGGCATAGAAATCTACAACTGAGAATTAGGCCACGCCTCCTTACTCCTGGTATTGCCGAAGAAAGAATGTGTACATTTGGTAATACCGCGAGTAAGAAGGCGTGGCGTAATTATTAGTTGTAGATTTCTATGCCAAATTTATCTATTGTAGATTTCTATCCCAAATTTATCTAGAGTTTTTACTATTTTGTCATAATAACATCCTACAGTAATCCCTCGCTATTCGCGGGTTCGGTATTCGCGGTTGGGAAAATTACGTGACATCCCGCTGATATGTATCGTATTATCAAAGAAAGACAGTATAGTTACTGTGGAGGTTGTAGGATAACGTGTCCTCGTCTTATTTATTTTATACAGTACTGCAGTTACTTATCTCAAAGAAGTCTGATTATTCTCCAAACATCCGTTATACTGTACACTACTAGGCCTACTACTCAAAAGATAGGCTCCGGCGCTTGCATCCAACTCTATACATAGGTTTAGCATCACTTTTGTTTACTTACTGACAATAGTTAGTAATAGTCTTATCGAAACTCAAACATCGATAATCGTAACTAACTCAGATTTTGTTTTCCCACTAGCTACCAAACAGGTATCGCATTCGCTTGTCGTGTGTGGTAGGGAACGTCGAGTCTACTTGTGAAATTGTTTAGTGAACGTTTTTTTGTTTAGTTTTATCTTTTCGCTTGAATTTTTTATCCAAGCCATGATCTCATCAAACATCGATAGGGGCAAGAAAAGGCAAAACAACTTTTTGCGGTTGATTACGGAAATTAAACTTTTGGATAAATTAAAATATGGCGATACCATAGAGTCTGTTGCAAAGCATTTAGCGTTAACGAGTCAATGGTTACATAAAGAAAAAATGAAGAAAATATAAGGAGGAGTGTCAGTAGGTCCTTGTAAATCGTTTAAAGTTATCTCTGTGTGTCGCAACATAAATATGGGAAAAATGGGAAAAGCTTTGAGTGTTTGGGTAGAAGTTCATTCACAAAAAAGGATGCCTCTGAGTTCAACTTTCATTCGTGAAAACGTTTGTACTAACATTTTGTTTAAAATGGTGATAAACATACCGACAGTCAATCATTTTCAGCAAATAAAGGCAGGTTTGGCAAGCTCAAGAGACGGTTTTCTCTTCACAACGTGAAAATTGCCGTTGAATCAGCAGCAGTGGATCACGAAACCACCAATTCATTTCCTACGCATTTTAAAAATCTTGTTTTAGAAAAAATGCTGCACAGTCGATAGGGGTTTTAACTCGGATGAGACTGGATTGTTTTGGAAAAGAATGCCTTTACGAACTTTCTTATCTAACGAAGAGAAATCTGCTCGGAGTTTAAGGCCGCAATCGATAGTTTGACTGTTCTACTCTGCTGTAGTGTTAGGAACTGATATTGTCTCAATAGCACATTAATTAACGGTGAAGGATTTTAAGACATTAATAGTGAAGAAGTCGACAATCTTTTAAAAAGCGCGGACCAAGGTTTGACGTAAGAAGAGTTGGAAGAACTAATTACCTAACCTGAGCCTATCTCGGGTAACGAAAACGAAGACATTCAGTGGCGGCTCCTGCCCAATTACATTGGTGGGGCTCATGACAAGGGGTCTCCCCAGATTTACGAGGTGCGGAGACAATTTTGAAATTTGATACCCATTTAACTCGTTTTACATTCTAAGCACCTACAACTTTTATTAAGTTATACTTATTGATTAATATATTAACATTGCTATAACTAATAGACGTATTACGGTGTGATTTACGAAATGTTGCTAGGTTGGGTAGTTAAGCGATTGCCTATGCTAAAGCGTCGAGTACTCAACGAGTAGTGTGAATCATGTTTTACTTTTAAAAGTATATTAGGCCACTGTGTATGCGCATCAAAGGATCTATAAATGGAAACATTGTGAGAACATTACAAATAAGCCTTCAGTGCTACTTCCTAAATCATATAGAATTGTACTGAAGAGTAGCAGCACTGATTAGTCATTTCTCAGCGCATGCGCATGACTACGGGACTCCATCCCAGGCCACCCGTATCAAGCGCGTTGAGTGATGTCACCGCACGGTTTTGGCTGTTTCAGCTTATTCCACGCACACTCAAATGGGGCTCTCTGCTGTGAGCCCCGCGCGGAGCTTGCGGCTAATTTCATGCGTCAACTGCTAAATATTTTATGGTTTTAACATTGCTTAAATAATTCTAAGCTCTTCTTAACCTAATTTAAGACAAATGAATATTAATTAAAAATGAATTTTTGTATTTGGGAGGGCTGCGCCCCAGAGCCCTTTTGGACAAACCGCCACTGGAAGAAATCGTAAAAATGTTTGGCCAGAGTTGACATTAAAATCTGTCGGTGAAATATATGAACAGCAGCAGCCGTTTCTGAAATGGGTGCCTTTAGAATGGGCATTCAAATTCAATCGATAGCTGGAAGAAGTACTGTCGTCATGTCATATAAAAAAAGGTATAGAGAACTAGAAAAACATCGTATACAAAGTAAAATTACTAGTTTAAAAAAAAATAAATTAACAATGTTTAAAACATTATTTGTCTAAAATTAGGTGTTTAAAACTTGGTGGATAGTGTTTAACAATAAAGAATACGTGTGTCTGTGTGTGTAAGCGCGCATATTTAATAGAATTTTCGTGTTTTCGGATTTAAAACGTAAGTAAACAATAAAAATATGTAAGTACGTAAATATACCATACTGTGTTACAAGTAGGGATGGGCCGATTCCGATTCTCGATTCCAGGAATCGTCGATTCTAGGTGGTATCGAGGAATCGTCGATACTCGATTCTTCATTCATAAAATTGTCGATTCCGATTTCTATTTTGTTAACTATTAAAATATGCGTGTGGAGACCAAACAAAATTTATTATATTTGTGTGGAAAAATGATTAATTACCAACTATGTCTTATTTATGTATTAATTGATTTGAATGAATTAAATGATTAAAGTAAACGAAAATATTATTATTTATGAAGCAACAGCAATCAAGATCGTAACCATTTCTGGTCGTTTGACATCGCTCGTCTCTCTCTCTCACTAGAGTGGGTTCGATACTCTCTTTTGCTCTCTCTCCCCCCCGTGTCTTACTGCCACTGATTTATAGATGTCAGAACAAAACACAAAAAAGTACAGTAAAAACTCGATTAACCGTCACCGTCGGAACCGTGGCCAACACGGTTGAGCGAATAGACGGATAACAGAAACACTGTATTATTCCTCCGAAACTTAACCTTAATAAATTATATTATAGACAGATATCACTCTCACGGTTGAAGGTTTTGTGTAGCCTGTTACATTAAAACGGAACTTTTAAAAGGTTTTGCCATATGACCAAGATGTTAACTAAATTAATTATTAGAGAACTAGCATGTAAGCTAATATAACTTGAAAGAATCGAGAATCGAGAATCGAGTAAAGAATCGAGAATCGAAAGGAAAATTTTAGAATCGGAATCGGAATCGGAATCGAAAATTTTAGGAATCGGCCCATCCCTAGTTACAAGTATACAGTAGGTCTATAGCTGGATTTAATGTTAACATTTTTGATATGGAACGTAACTCTTCCCTTTCTATATACAGTTGGTTTTAGTATTCGCGGATTCTCTAAAGGCTAAGCGTTAGTTTGGGAGAAGGAAATCCCCGCGAATAACGAGGGATAACTGTATTTTAGTATAAGTACAGTAGGTATAATATCATAATATTTATACAAATATACTACGTACTTGAATTTATACGTTTACGTCACAAGATTACCTTATACCAAATTAGTATAGTTTTCTAATACTAAAATAGGAACGGTTTTCTTTCAGTGCAGTAATAGCCTGCAGCGCGGTCGAAGGATACTATGTTGTTTCCATTTTCATTTACACTTGTTTTTTTTTTTGAAAGAGCAGTTGGGGGCCCCCTTATACCCAGGGCCCCCCCGCCTGGCGGGGGCTGCGGGGACTTATAACCGCCACTGTTTAAATATATCGAGGATGATTTAGGGTTGAAAATAATTATTTAAAACTGTTTTAGCTAGGTACAAATTATTGTGATTCTTTTTCAGATGTTTTTAACGGAAAACGCAATTTTTTACTTATTCAGGAATTCTTGCCAACACGTAGATGAAGCGGTGAGGGACTGGAATAACCCATTGTACAACAATGTGAGTATAGAAGGCAATATTCTCTTCACTTTATCTAGTGACACCCCTCTGTGATTTCGTTAGAGAGTAAGTGAGGAACCTATTCACACAGTAATACACTTTACATATTCCTAGACTTCAGTAAATGCTATATCCCTTTCTCGGTCCTATCTTCATTTCACTTATCCTTTTTCTTTTGCAAAAAACTCCAATAAAGAATAGGTAAGGAAACTAGTTCACTCAAAAGACCAGGCATACTTTATGACACTACCCTAATCCTTTGTATTATTTATAATATTTTCCTTTACAGATGGTAAAATTCAAACTGATTGATCACCATAAACAAAAAATTAAACAAAAAATGAATATTAACACCTACTATTTATTCTTTGAAATGGTTTTCAACAACAGTCTTTCCTAAACAAACACAGCATTGATTTTTCACTTAATCTATATTTGTCAGAGAACAAATATTTTAATGTTAGTGTTCCCTACTTGAGTCTATAGATTACCCATAATTCTCACAGTTAGTTTTAGACACAATTTTCTTCAGCCTCTTTATAGGTTTTAAAAGACAATTGTCATTATCTCTTCTGCAGCCTCTTCTTAGCTTTTCTATCACATTTCTTCATCTTTCTTCAGCTCCTCGCAGATTTTTCAGTAATATTTCCATCACTCCCTATTGAGCACATCCACAGTTTATATTCATAGATCATTATATTGTTAACATAATTTCACCCTGGGATATCAAGTCTGACTCTTCATCTCGTCTTAGATAGAACCCATTAAGTTTATTATTTTGTTTGCATTTTCACAATAATATATACATTAATAAAAAAAAGATTTTTAAAAGTACTGTTCTGATATCATCTTATTAATGTAAATGACCAGCCTGCCACTAAGTCCTGAGGCTTAGCTTCCTAAAAGAAACAGTTGTTTCAAAACACGTCAGCAAGTAAGCTCTTAAGTATTCACTTAGTTACATATTATTTAATTATGGTTTAATCAGTGAATTCAAGATGATTACAACAAGCAACTTTAATATTAATATTCTGTAACTTAATACATTATTAATGTTTTCTTTATTGGTTAAATTTGTTGATAGTACATTGTTAATTAATACTTCTTTTCTTGTATAACTAGGATTTTATATGCCATAAGAATTTCAGACCATTTTGCATTTTGATTCTAGAAAATGTTATGTCAATGACGAGCAACAAAGCAAATACAAAAAAATTGATTTTTAAGTAATCTAATGAAACTTTTGGTATACGCACTTCTCTACCTGTAAATTCTTTTGAAATAATTTTTCCTCTTAAAATATTGTTGAATATTGTAATAAAATACAATTAATCTTATGCAAATTCCTTCAGAGACATCTAATTTTTTTTCAAAAGCATAGTGGTATTTTTGTAAAGTTTTAAATAATTCATGTGATGCTATTCCAGCCATTTCAATAGAATTTAAAAATTCGGATTTGAAATGAAGAGCAACTTCTGCCTGGTCTTTAATAGAATCACAGTTGTTGTACATCTAATTTTCTCCAGGAAGACTCTTTATAATTTCATCATTGATTTTACTTACAACTTTATTTACAAGTGGTAATACGACTTCGTCTTTCATACCTTCGAATCTACCACTCACTGAGCAATCAACAAATACCTACTTATTAGAACTTCACAAATACTCACCATAAAATTATTTTTAACACCAAAAAGTATGTTACATTACACTCTATATTTGCAACTGCATCTGTTTAGAAATTTTTATCAACATATTTTGTTAATATAGTGAACAACAGCTGGAAAACAAGAGCAATAGCTGCATCAACTACTTTCAAGTACATGTTTCTCAACAACCGGTCATTCAGGAATAACATATATTACACATCTACAAAACATATGTATAGGTGCCTTTTACAGTTCTCACCTGACATTTATCGACTGTTCGACCAGGAATATTACTTTCAAACAATCGTACCCAATCTTACATTTACTAAGAAGTGGTTACTATACACCCAATCAAACATGACATTTTTAGTTACACTTATATTTTCACACCCTTCTTTTCAAAACAAAAACATAACCTTCACCACACACAAATAAACATATATAATTTTGTTTGGTGAAAAACGACCAATTTGATTTTTCGCCAGGTGCAATTTTCACCACAATATTTTTGTGGTGTGTGTTACTCTTTACAGTAAGTAATAATGTTTGTTTTTTTTCTATTAATTTATGGGTAATCATATAACACATAAATATCCAATATTATGATCTAAATAGATAGTAAATTTACTTCAGGTGTGCGACCCTGCACAGGCAATAACATGATCTCCAGTTTATCACCTGTAATAGTGTTTTATATCCCTACCTTAATCAAACTATATTTAACATCCTTTCCTATAAACTACTTCTCGGGTGATAATAATCATACTGTTTGATCGCCTTAAAACTGCAACAACAAATTCACAATGGAAGGGTTGTTTCATATATTTTTATTGTCTGTAGAGAATTTGAAAAAGATTGTAAATATAGTTAGGATTAAGACGGGCATGAGATGGAGGGAGGGGCTTGTAGTTTGATGTTTATAGCTTCAGGTACTCAAGGTACTACTCTCTACAAGAGTCAGAGACAAACAGATCCCCTGGCTCTATGAATAAAAACCATAACGACTCATGTAGTTAACATTGTATATTTGAAGTAGACCTGCTCTCTACTGGTGCCATAGAGTTGATACTGTACTTGATTTAAAGTGCAGTAAATCATAAGAAACAGAAAATATTCAAATCTAGAGCATATCTACAATAGAGAATAGGTCTACTTTAGTTTTGCATACATGATCTGAAATCCCAGAGAAACAATATACAAATTGAGGGAATTTTTATTTCATCTTTCTGTTTATACCCACAGTACTTTTAAATCCCAAAATTGACGATCAAATATGATTGTTTTAAATGTATATATTTCCAACCAATTTAATTATAGAGTTCTGTTGTATTTTTTAAAATTAAAATATAGATTTTTTCAACTATTTTTCAGTTGTGCACCAGTGGTTGGCTGTACTTATTGTCAAAAATTATTGACCTCTTGGATACAGTAAGTCTAATTTTATTTTAAAATTCTATGTAACTTAAATTAGCTTATATATCTTGGATATTTTTATTAATTTATATTTAGAGTAAAACTCAATTGGTTTAACTGTAAGATACAAGCTCATGAGCACATAAACAATGATTTATAGTGTTAAAAAAAGCCTTAGTGAAATTTCAGTCTTAAAGTTCAAACTCAATTTTTTCTAAGCATCGCTTCTGTATGGCTTCCACTTTGGCTGACAACATGACTTCTTGGAAGCATCACAACTTCCTGCCTTCTACTTTGCCAGACATCTTGACTCCTTGGAAGCACTGCTCTTCCCTGCCTTCCACTTTGCCAGAGAGAGCTTGGAACACATTAATCTTCAAGTGAACTAACTTTCACAACAAACTTTTCTTTTTTCCATCTATTCTAATACAAGTGGTTTTCTGACGAAAGATCCTTAGTCTTTCTATAAAAATAAAGGTATGACGTTAAAGAAAAATTAGTTACTTTAAAAATAAAAACTGCTTGAATCAAAAGAATGTTTCATAATATTATCTTCAATCAACAACAATAATCTGGCCTATCCAAGGACGATTTTATTCAAAGATTAATGTACATCAAAGTAAACACGAGTAACTAAATAATGCAGCCATTTTTACAATTGTAAGAATGCAGAACAGAACCGTGCTTGCCTTCCAATGGATTATAAGCTCGAAGATCCGAAATCCCAGTAACTGCATTTGTCACTGATATCGAGACAACAAAAATAGTAGAAAGAGGAGAAAGAACCAGCGTGTTTACCTATGTATGTTATTTGGATTATATTACTTACAAATAACGATTACAATCAACAGTAACAAAAAGTATCATCAAATATTTTTTATGCTTACTTAACTTTTGACTTACTACTTTTAAAGCATTCAAATTTCAAATATGATCACACCTTTGTAATTATACCTATCATAAATATAATCCAATATTTACAATAGGGTTTATTTGCATTTATGTATGTTGTTGACAGTTGTTTTTCGTACTGCGGAAGAAGCAGTCTCATGTATCATTCTTGCACGTGTACCACCATTCAAACTTAGTGTTCACTGGTTGGGCATACTTGAAATATGTTAGAGGTAAGAGCAATCACTCCTTAATCCATCACTTGCTGTAAGGATACTAACTGCATGAGCATGTTAGACGGAGGCAGCTTGCTAGAGAATGCCTGCCACGTCGGCTGGGTGGGTTTTGGGGGACCATATGGCCATAATTGTATTAACTATTAGATTATTACGTATAACATATAAGTAAGTACCATTTGATTATTTAAAAACAATGTCAAAATATAACTAAACAAAAAAGTACATATAACAAAATCTTGATCAATAGTCTATTTAGTATTATAAGTTAAACATTAATTTACTATTTACTTTAATCCCCAATACATAAAATAGTATTGATGTATGTAATATGTAATGATGTATAAATTATACAGAGACATTCTTATTTATGAAGATTCTTAAAAATAAGATTCTCAAGATTATTATGAGCTTTCATTATTTTTTTATTGTTTGTGAAATGTACAGTGAATAATATATATATATATATATTTGTTTGTTTGTGTGTGTAACTTCTGCAATATTTTTTAAAATATTCCTTCTCTCCTGACTTTTCCTTAATTTTATTATGCATTTGATTTGGTATTGGACATCTAATAGGATCTTAGTTTCATCTCTTGCTCATTGTTTTTTTTCCTCTTGTTATTCATTCCAGCTCTATTTTGAGAAGCCTTTGTTCTGGCATTCTCTACATGTGCTCATGCCATATTAGTTGTTTCATTATATTTATCATCCATGATTACTACTAAATTGCCAGCCAATTATGACGGCGGGTCATTTGTTTCTTTTTTTCGTCTAAATATGATCTAATATAAGATCTAATTATGTCTATTTTAACTGGTTTTGCTTTTCTTTCATCAGCCTCAGTTATATACATCAGCCTAACCTTTCTTGAAATTTTGATATTACACCATATTGTTTTAGTTTTTTTAATAACTGTTGCCTTGACCTAAAAGTTCTATACTTGGAAATTCTTGGGAAATAAAAAAAAAATATTTTTTAGTTTCCTTTCGCCAAACAAAATAATTGGAGACAGGCATAAGTCAGTTATCTGCTTCAATATATTATTTTCCTCTACTCAACTTTCACAATTGTTACAAATATTACATTGAATAAAATAATCCAATTGACTATTAATTATATATTTGTAAACTTTGCATTCTTTCAATACAAAAGGAATACTAAACATTTATTATGCGTCGACTGCAACGGACCGGGCCACCACCTACGCGGCGCCGTCAACCCAACCGTTGACCAACACGCGCGCGCAAGTCCGCCCACCAACGCCCATTGCAGAGCAAGAATTTTGAAACGAGCCGCTCGCAGCCAAAACCACGAACGCTGTGCAATGTTCGCCAAAATCTGCCAGAGAACAAGTCACTGGACTTAAAAAAGAAAAAACCTAACTTGCTGCGGATTCTACCCTTAACGGGTAAGTCATCCCGGGGGATGGGTTCTTTTGAAAGACATCTAAACGGCGAAATGACCATAACAGCTGTAGGAGAGTGTAAGAAACTTGTTTAAAATAATACTCAGTTTGTTTGCAAGTTAGTTAAAAAATATTTATTTTTTAATTTTAAAAAATTTAAAATTTAATTTTACAATGCACAGTCTGCAATTTATTTGACTTAAAAATATCCTTTGTGTTGGTTCTTACACAGTTAAGAAACCATACTCTGCTTATTTTAGTTGACATTAAAATTTAAATTAAGAATTTACGATTTTATTTTTCTTTCAATCGGAGTATACCAAAAGCGTAAAACTTTGCTCTACTTAACGGTCAATCTTACTTGTCGAAAATATAACCCTTTACTACCTGAAATTCTTGTTCTTATCTTCAAATTAAAAAATTCTCTTTTCCCTTAAGTGACGTTTTAACAACCCTTTACTGCTTGTCCTAATTTTATTTCAGTATCCCAGGTTCTCAACCTTGCAATTTTAAACGTCAATAGTTGGTTTTGTTTACTTAACTTTTTACTGTAAATTTAATTGTTACAAATTACAAATATTTGCTTTAACCTTTTGGATTCAAGCAAAGCCTTACTCTTCAACACACTCCGAAAGATCCCTACTTTTCACATTTTGTTCAATTAGTTAAACTTTCTAAACACACTACTTTATTTATGGCCATATTTTACATAGCCATGTAAATGATAAGATTTTTCTATATCTTTATCAATTTTAAATGACCTTTTTAAAATTCAATTTCTATTTACTTTAGCAGGTAAAGTTTCAATCAATTTTACCAAACAACCTAAAAACAATTTCATAAATTATATCAGATTATATAAAAACCAATTATCAAGTCCATACTGAAACAAAACTTATATATAAAACATATAGCCATATCTCCTACAAGATTATCAAAATATTTACTGAACAACAAATCATAATTTATAAAAATTGTTAAATCATCTGCTGAATAAATTCAAACACCTTCCCATATTGAAATTATAATATTTAAATACATAATTTAATAAAAACGTTTACTGAAACATATTTAAACTGTTTAAACATATCCTCAATCATTTACAAAATCGACAAATTTATTTAAATTCACTTAACCCTTTCACTAGAAAATATTTAACACTTTGGTTACTATTTGATTAACCCTTTTGGCATGAAAATCCACATAATGAAATTTATTAATATTTATTAAAACCTAGTTACACCCTTTTGAACTGATCCTTGATCATTTACAAAGAAATTTACAAATTTTAAAATTTATTTAACCCTTTTTATATAAAATAAAAACCCTTTGGTTCTCATTTGAATTAACCCTTTCTTCATGAAAATTATAAATACTGAGTTTTGTTTACAACTTTTTTAATCATAGTTAAACCCTTTTAATATAAAATATGTAACCCTTTGGTTATCATTTGGTTAACCCTTTCGGCATGAAATTTATACATACTGAAGTTTAATTAAAATTTATTTAAAATTTATCAATGCAATTTCTGAAGGAAATTGATATTTAATAAATCTGGAGTAACCTTTGCTAAATGGCTACTAACCCATTTGCCTTTATTATAGAACTTACATTTTTAAACCAATTTGCAAAAATTTCAATTTTCATTCTAAGTTACCCTACCACCAACATATTATTTTATATACATATAAATCGTGAAATAAACAATATATATACTTATAATTCAAAAAAGAAAACTTATATTAACATATTTTTATTTTAGCTAGCCCCACTCACAATTTTAAAATCTCTTGTATAACTTAACCCTTTTGTTGCACTTTTTTAAAATATTTAAAATCTACACATATCAAAATCATAACCCTTGTTTATTTTATATGAGAACAATTTATGTCAATTTGTTTCATATGGAAAAATGTCGTAATGACTCCTTCTAAATAAAATACCAATTTAGTTTAATTTAATTATATGAAATAACACTCCTGTTTATAGGAGTACCTGAAACTAAAGCATAGCCTTCCAATCAGCTGTTGTAAACAATGGCCTTTTGTCCGCCATCTTGGATATTTACCTTTAGCAAATTATATTTAACTTTATTACAACACATCTTTTATTTAATTTCTTTACACCTTCATAAGATTTTAACTCTTTAAATAATTTAAAACCCTTTATTTGATTTGTTTATTTAAAACCCTTCCCTTTTATATAAGTTCTAACCTAAAATTTCTATTTCCCTTACATTCATGAAATACAACATAATTTCTGCTTCTATGGCATCGCCATCTTGAACACCCCCCTCTCTTTAAAACAAAGCCACCAGTATTTACTTATAAAATTCAAAGTTTACTGTTAATGGTTTGAAAATTTATTTAAATTTTATAACATTTTCCCAATTAAGAAAAAATTCTTCAAATTAAAATTTTTAATTTGCAAAGGGAAGACAAAATAGATCTGACCTTGAAATCCACACAAAGCACGGCTTGCCTATTTTCTCCCTCTCTTCTTTGTCTCTCCCTTTGTTCTCCAGCGGGGGTGGGGAAGGTCCGGCTTGGATGTTGCATCGTTCCCACGCAGGTATACTTGGATGACTTCCCACGCGTTGCCGCCATCTTTGAAACCCTCCATCCCTTTGTGTGTCTGGTACGCCTCAGGTAGATCAGCTTGCTTCACCCTTTGGTTGAAATTCTCCCATCTTCTTTCTTCGATGACATTCGCACCTCTTTTAAATTTTAACAGTTACTAATAAAATTTTAGCTTTAAGCCCTTCTTTTAACATAGTTCTTAACTGGGCATTTTTTAACACAGAAAAGAAATAGAAAAATTTTTTAAAACGTTTATCAAGTTAGTTAAATTTTGTTTAAATTTGTTAGAAATTTAGAATCACTTTTTTAAAACTGTTTGCTAGGTTACACTGTTCACATCGCCTTGTCTTTCTAGTAAGGCTGCAACACACACTATTTAAGACGCTCGCACATTATTTGATGGAAATTTATGGGGAAACCTCTTTCGCCGCGATCTTGAAATGCGAAAGGGCCCCATTTTCGAAACTACAGCGTCACGACATCTCAACGAAACGAACTTTCCCTAGCCACTCATAGTTTTTGAACTATTAACGGTAACAAAACTACTATTCATTGTTTTACCGGAGCTACGCCCGACAACGTCCTCACCCTTCGAGAGTCCTGGTTTAGCTGGGCTTAAAGGACGCTTGGCTTTTGCTCAAACAGGGAAACGCCCCCACCTTGCAGTCCGTTCCCACGAGTTGACAACCAATAAGGATCTTATATCGATGTCGCCTGATCGGCGCGCGCACTTCTTTTGTACAAGAGCTTAACGGCTCGCAAAATTGATAAACAGATCGATTCAATCCACTTTTTCGATCAAGCCGTATAACTCTTTAAGGGTGCTTCTGATGAAATTTTATTATTCTTTATTATTGATTTTTCTCGTCTTGCTTTATCTCTGGAAATGTCGATGGTAACTCTAGGTCAATTTTGACCATCTTCCCCTTGCAAACGGCCTTAAATTTAAGTTTCTAACCCTTCTTACGGTGGCTTGGTTTGTTTTACTTAAAAGCAATTTAAACTCTTTATGTTTTAAATTTTATCTTTTTGCGGCATGTATTCCAAGAGAATACTGCCCGCCGCACAACACGTCAAACAACTTGATTTGAAACACACTTTTAATTGAGCTATAGAAATCATTACTGGATTTAAATATACACTATCCTTTTTAATTATAAATTCTCAACATTTTTAGGCGGGAATTTCTAAGTGTTTTTAATTAACATATTTTCGTGAAGGGTTTAATAAGTGTTGCTTATAATTTAATCTCACTATTTTACTCTATGAGTATTCAAATGAGTGTATTTGCAACATACAAAATTTATTTAACTTCTTTTATCTTCAACATTTAATAATCTTAATATGTATTTTATTTGTTGCAGGAGAACCAGGTATTGTGGTGGGATTCATAAATTCAGGTGTTCATACTGTTATGTACACTTATTACTTGCTCTCTGCTTTGGGACCACAAGTACAAAAATATCTCTGGTGGAAGAAATACATTACTAAGATACAGATGGTAATTTCCACAATATTTCTCGACAATATAGATCAAATTTAAAGGTTATAGTAAGATTTTTGTAGAGTTGACAAATTGGTAACAACACATGTTTAAGCAATTTAAAAATACTATTTGTCCTTGGAGATAACCTATTTGTAAAAGTCAAATAAGGAGAAAGTGTTTATAACAGATTGGAAGCCCTGAGTGGATCTATTCGAACAATACTAGGATTTTGTGCTGGTGGTTTCCCAAGTCCTCATTTTATTGATAATTATGTTTGAGTAATTATAATAAAATTGCTTGTTATAATCATCTTGACTGAATCAAATTGACTGAATAAATTAACTAAGTATTAAGTAACAGTGAATACTTTCTTGCAGACGAGTTTCAAAACAATTGTTTCATTAACAAAGTCAATCCACTACTCAATATTGTGGTGAGGATTTGGTGTGGTTTGTATATGGTGCAGATAACTATCTTTTTTAGCGTAAAATTGTTTGATGTTATTTTTAATAAATATTTTCTGTGCTGCTATTAAAGTTTTTTGTGCAGTAGGTAATATGTTTTGTATTGTTATTTTGGCATATGTAGGTGTTAGGTTTTGTTTGAGGCATTGTGAGTTGAAAGAAATATAAAGGAAGGTTTTGTACTCCTCTATATGTTTCCAATGAATTTTTTAATAATTGATCTTCCTAAATTGGCGATAATTATTATAAATCCTTGACTTAATTACCTGTTTAACAAGTCTGCAAAGAGGCAGACTATTGGTCAAGTCTACCTCTTAGCAATCTTGTCAAAAACTCTGTCCAAGTAACAATTGATTAACTATAGAAAAGTTTGTCTTAGAAGCTTGTAATACACAACAAGAGGCAAGAAGAAAAGAGTACGTTTATCGACTTTGATCTGTTTCAAAGATCCAGCTGCTCTCTAGGTAACAGAAATCCTTTCCTTCTGTTCTCCTAATTAAAAGTATCATTTCAAAAAAATATTGTATTTACTACGTACTACTTATGCATATATTTTAGAAATGTATAAAGTGGATGAACATCTGTACCAGTAGTCTATTTATCACGGGTGTAAACAAACACAATGAGACCTTTAGTCTATAGTGTGGAAAATAGCTTACTAAGAACATACTTCTTTTATAAAACATTTAATTTTAATTTCACTTTATATTGATTTTATTTGCTGTTTCCATTTATCAATTCATTTGTATATTTAGGATTTTAATTTTATGTTTTATTTTATAACAATTGTTGTTTCTTTTGTAATTTTTTTGTAAAGCTATTGTTTCTCCAAAATTCCATCGGACAGCCGACCTCGGTCAGTTGTTTTTATATTGTAGCTTGGAGTGGTATATATAGTATGGAAATCTCTAGTTATCTGAACTAAAGGTGTGAAGGATACCTTAATTTTTTTTGCCTAAATTAAATTTTTCCTCAGTTCTATAGTGTTATCAGTTCAATAGGTAACAGAAAATGAATAATTCCAGTTTGTTGTATAACTACATAACATTAGCACCAGAATGCATTTGTTTATATATGTATATAAAGATATTATTCTTCTATCTAACAATATAATATTATCTGTTCTCAATATATATTCTCATTAAGTATTACAGTAAAATATTGGCTAAAAACAGCAATACCATAAAAATAATTAATATTATAAGTTTCCTAAGATTAAACCCTTAGGTCAGTCTATTTCCTAAATTATTGTATTCTAGAATGTAATTATGTAATAGAACCCTCTAATGACGAGAACATGGTCATAGATATTGTACATAAGAGTTTATCTTTACATAACTTGAAATATTAATTATTTTTGTGATATTGAGGTTCATCCCTATATTTTATTATATTGTACCACTGTGTTCTTGATATTGCATATAACTATTAGGTAATCAAATTTCTTTAAATTTAAGTGTATTGATTAAAATTTTGTTCTCTTATTGAAATAATATTTATTAAAGCCACTTACTGTTGTGTGCTTTGTAGAAGACAAGGGTGTTGTTTGGGAAGAGGACGTCTCAATTTGTTGTGATGTCTGACTTACCCAATTTGAGGTTGTATCTTTACTTAACGCCTTCACACCTGTCAAATAAAAAAGTGTTGTTCAACACGAAAATATAAAATTATTTTACTAGACAATTTTTTTTGCATGCAAGGAAGACAAATGTTGAAAGTTATTCAATAAAAAAAGAGACAAAGATCTTTCTAAAGTAGTCAACATTTTTAAAAATTATAATTTTTATTAAGTATAATTTTGCAAAGTTATAAGTTATAAATTATTTTTCTTCTATGAAAAACATAACGTTGAATACCAAACTTTGGCTGAAACTTTTCCTAAAATTTCATTTTGAACATCATGACTTGTAAGATTAAAATAAGGTTCATATTTTTCTTTGAACTTACAGTCATGTTTAGTAAATAACTCCCATATGATCAAAATAACAGCTGATACTGCTGAATATAGGATATTTCATGTCAGCACTATTATTTTTGTAGTATCTTAATAAGTTCATTGTCAGTTTTTTGTTATAAAAAAAATTATACACCTGTCTAGAAAGTTGGAGGGGCGATTGCCCTCATTGCCCTCCCCCCCCCCTTAACTCTGCCCATGTATCCAGCACAATTAAGACGCAATAGTAATTTGAAATTTGTATAATATAATTAATTTATATGTTGAAATCTTACTGGTTATTAATTACTCATTACACTTTTGCTATTATTTGCGACCAGACTTTTTGTTAACGAAAGGTTGTTAAATTGTTAACTTACGCATGGAGGAAACGTTTTCGTCTTACGACTTCTTTAGCCTCGTATTTTTGCCGCTAGGAATGGTACCGAGGAAGCACAACTGCAGCATTCCTAGTGGCAAAAATACGAGTCTGAAGAAGTCGTAAGACGAAAACGTTTCCTCCAAGTGTAAGTTAACAATTTACCAACCTTTAATTAACAAAAAGTCTGGTCGCAAGTAATAGCAAAAGTGTAATAAGTCATTTATATGCTTTATATGATGAATATTCTTGAATTATAAAATAATGCCTAATACATAAATCATCTGCCTTTTCTAGTAAAGTGTTTTCTTCTAATTAACACATTTTAGATACCAGTACTCCAATGATCAACAATATCTATGTATAGAGACAACTTCATTTGGAAAGGCTAAAGATTTCTTTAGTCATAATACTTAGGTATTGTAACTAACACTTGTAAATATTATAAACCTTACTTATTCTAACCCAACATAAATTTTATTATTATTCCACTAGGTATGAATATTATTGATATTTGGCATATTGTAAGTTTGAATATTTTTGTTGTAGGTCCAGTTTGTGTTCATCATATGTTACTTAGGATCACTAATAGTTTTTGACTGCCATATGCCTAAAATTTATAGCTACTACATGTTCTTCAATGGGGCTCTGTTTCTGTATCTATTTTTTAAATTTTACAAAACTACTTATCAATCACCATGTATAAGTATAAAAGAGAAACAGTTTTAATACATATAACTTATATAAAGTTATTATTGTTAATTATAAACAATTATATATATAATTAACAATTAAAAACATTTCAAATACAAGAATTGTTTTAATTTATATATATATATATATATATATATATATATATATATATATATATATATAATATATATAGTACATCCGTTCGGTCTGAAGTGCACAAAATCGCGGTTTCGACGTTTCGCTAGAATCTCATCCAGCATTGACGAGGTGAACCCAACAACAGTTGAAGAGTGAATCAACTGTTGTTGGGTTCTACTCGAGAATGCTAGATGAGATTCTAGCAAAACATCGGAACTACGATTTTGTGCACTTCAGAATGAACGGATGTACTCCATATAATAACTATTCATTATATATATATTCTGTTAAAGATGAATTATTAATAGAACTAACCTTTGTTTAACAAATAATTCTTATATTTGAAATATTTTTATTCATTAACTATATTACAAGAAAACGTATCACCATATTTAATTTTATATTACTTATATATATATATATATATATATATATATATATATATATATATATATATATATATATATGCTGTGTATTTTGAGGTGTTTTAATAATAACTTATTTACCAATTTAACTTGGCAGAAACAACTCCTTTTTAATATTTCTTAAATGTTTTACACTTGTCAGCATTAAAACACTTTACTGAGATATATAAGTTAAGTAGTGATTTTTTGCGAAGTTAAATTGGTAAATAAGAGATATTTATAAATGTATATACAACATTTTTAAAACAAATAATTATTTTTAAGCTCAGCTAATTATACGTTTTCATTAATTATGTAAGTTATGAGTTTTTAATGGGAGATTGCAACTGTATTTGAAGTGGGGAGTATTTAAGTATTTTTAAAAGTATAGCAGTTAGTCTAGTTGAAGGTTTACTACGATATTTGTTTAACTTTTTCAAGAAAATGACTGTGATGTACTTTTCAGAGTAAACATGGAAATTTACTGAACAATTAAATTTGAAAAACATATATATTGAAGTAACTCATGCACTTAGAGTTTGAAATTACTTCATTGTACATGGCATTTGGAGAAACTTTCTTGTTGAAATTTAGTAACCTCACAAATTTGATAAGCTTATATTCAAAGAAAAATTTAGTAAAAGTAATAAGACAAAATATTTTTTACTGCACTATGTAGTCGTCATCAGTTTGTCAGAGTCACTAAAGTCATTATTTTGTGTCCTCAAGTTTTAAAAAAACTATTCAACACATAAAGTTTGAACAGCTTGTAAAGTTATCGAGTTTCAACATTAAAACTATCTGTCAATAATTTAAACCTATAATTAATTATTACTTAACATTATTGATTCCGTCTTCCATTTGAACTACTAGTTTTATATTAAATCACCTGAATATATATTGATATGTCACGCTCACCTATAGGAGCACTTACTTTTTTTGTTTATTGAGAATGGTTGTTTCGGGAGATGTACCCCATTTACAACTCAGACCGTAGGGTGATGGTGGGTTAAGGTTGGTGTGGTTTAAGACATTAGGCGGTTTTTAGAGGGTTTTGGAAGTTATGTTGTCAAAAAGTCTATGTGTATTATAATGTAATCGGGTGTTGAAAATTTATGTTGGGTGTAGCTTGAAATGTTTGTATATTTTGTAGTGCTAGGTTGTATGGTGATGGTTATTTTTTTCCCATATTATTTGTAGGTTTGACTTTATGTTTGTGTTTATTTAGTTGTGATTTGTGGATATGAGACGAACTGCAACTCACAACTATTCCAACCTTACCCTGCCCTTAACTTTACATAAAACCACCAAGGAGGTTCTCAATAAGCAAAAGAATAAGTGGTACTGTAAACAAATGTGACATCAATATATGTTCAAGTGATTTAGTTGTAATAAAGGGGTTTCCAATTTAATCTTTTATGGTGTTCTCCCTCCATGAGGCTACTCCCAACTCTTGACATCCCTTCGGTTGTCCTATTTGATATAACTTTCATCTGAATTCATAAGTCTGTCATTATTAATTTAGTTTGTATTTTGTCATATTACTATTTAATCTTAGTTGATAAATCAGTCATTCGAACCTCGTCAACTTAAGGAACAACATAATATAGGAAATCCATCTTTTTTAAAAAGAAATCATTCAGTCTGTCTGTTACCGTAAAGCAATTGCCACTTAAAAGAGTTTTCTCGATAGTGTATTATTTTGCTAAACTATATACCAAAAATGTTACAGGTTTTCCTGACAGGTTATGCAGAATTATTTGACCTTTTTGATGATTTTCTTAATCGATGATTTTGTCTGTTGCAAAAACACCCATAATTACTTTCAATCTTCTTCTCATTTATCATATAGGTAATGGAATATTCCAAAGATATTGGAATATTTATTGTTTCTGGTTGTATTTGTAAACCCAATATCTCTGTTCTCTTTCTGTAGAATTAGAGATAGATTTTTGCACAAATTTTGAAGATGCATAAGCCAAAGTTGTCACAACTATATACATATATACATTATTTTTCTCAATTTCACTGACAGTTTTTATAAATGGTCAGTGTACAATTGTGCACTTTGTTAATGATTTTTATTTCAGTTTGTTGAAAACCTATTATGGCACATATAATTTTCATTCGTTTTTAGATGGTTTAAAACAATTATTTCTTTTTTACATTTATATAACTTCAACAGCTTTGTTTCTAAAATCCTGCTCATAGTTATAAATTTTATTGTCAAGACCTAAACATTGTCATATCGCTGCTAAACATAATTTAGAATCTCTGTTCAACTCACTATACACAAAATTAATATGTAAGAAATGTTTGTTAACATAGATGTTATGGCTTTTACTGGAATCTGGAAAATATTACATGTTAACAAGATACTAATTCTGGAAACTTTCCAGTTTTATCTATCAAATTTAAAAATACCACCACAAAAAGTAACATTGGGAATTATCTAAGTATTAAAATCAAGAGATGTTTAGAGATTATATTTTAAAAAAATAGTTTTTAACTATTATTGGGTTTTATTGAATGGTCATTTTAAGCTTACGTGATAGAGCATTTTGTACAATATTTTGCATTGTCAAACATTTTGTGAATATATTTCAAATACTCCTTGATTCAAACTTAAAAATTAGTATTTAAATTCAGTTTTAAGGTGTGATGTTCTAATTTTATTTTATCTTCAAATTTTTTAAGTAATTTATTTTGAATTTCTATCAATTTTGAAAATGCTGTATAGAATTCCACAAATTTCTATTCACAATTTTAAAACAAATTTGTTTATTCAGTAATTAGCATTAATTTTGTAGTGAAATTCATATATAATAGAAAAAAATAATATATAAAAGTATGTCTCCAATATGTATTCAATGTTCCACACAATTACAAATGTTCAAGTAAATGTTATTACATCAGGGCTCTGGCAATGACTGGTGAGATTAGTCAAAAATATTCTATCCTCAGTAAGTTTTCCAAAAATATTTTCTAGAATTTTAAATATTTCAACATGTGGTCTACAAAGTTTTTATTTGAAAGGTTCGCCAAAAGTTATTGACTGTTACTGAGGAAGAAAACAAACATTTTAATTCTTGCAGTTTTTGTGTTGTATATCTTGAGGTTTTTGTATAAATTACACTTTTTTTGTAATAAGTTGGCAAAAAATCACTACTTACTGATTTATTCAGCCGACATGTTTTGCACTAGATCAGAGCATTATTCAATGCTGTGAGGCTTGTCAGTAACTCACAACATTAAATAATGTGCTGACCTATTACAAAATGTGTCTGCTGAATAAATCAGAAAGTTGTGGTTTTTGCCAAGTTAATACATAAAAAGTGTAAAACATTTAATTACCTGTAACAAACTTAATGTAATAGAGAGTTTGGTATCAACTTATTCCATTGTAGATCAAAGAAATAATAAATATAATTAGGATAGACATCATAAATAAGATAATTAAGTATGTAAATTTATTATAAACTTTTATACAACTTGTAATGAATAGATATAAATTATATTGTATTTTATTTTGTAATTAAATCTATAATTAGATACATGTATTCTTGTTTAAAATATGAAAATATTTTACTACATTTATTTTATCATTTAATTCTTCCAATAATTTCTTAGTTTTATCTTGGTAAAAATTCTACTTCATATTAAATATTCTATTCTTGGTCAATTGGATAATCTAACTAATGGTATATGTAAATACAAATCCCTTGTGTAAAGATTTCATTTGTGACTAGGAAACTTCTTAGTTTCAAATTTTCTTGCAGCCACAATAATTTAAAAAATGTTTCTAAGTAGAGAAGATGAAAGGCATAAGTTATTTCTTTATAGTTATTTAATTTGTTTAGCAGGTCCATGAAGAAAATTTTGTATAACTCATAATAATTTTGATAAATTTGGATAATCTTAACACAGTATATAACTTTGAGATTATAAACAGGTTTGGCAAAGTATAACTTTTGCAGTATTCAATTTAAGTAGATTTCTTAAAACTTACTGAGAAAAAAAATATTCTCAACTGTCTATGGCTGTAACTGAGATGAATTGAATACTGCTGCCTCTAAAACCATCCTGAATACAATGGTGACTGGGATGACAATAAAAAGTTGTTGTTCAGTAAATTTTAATAAGTCTTATAGAATTTAAGTTGTACAAATCAAAGTTTGTTACCTTTTTCCCCTTGAATAATCTTGTAGATTTAACTAAAACGTATTTTATATATATTTCCATCTAGTTCATGTTTAATTTTAAACTACAAAGTGATTCATAATCCTTCAAAAGTTATGTAGAGTCAATAAGGACTAGCAAATTAGAAACATTTTAAAAATTTGTTTTAATTTGGTTTTAAAACCTGACCATTTCAAACAATGCTGAAAAACAATGATACAAACGCTATCAATATTTTTGGCTGCAGTATAATTTTGGTCTGTAGCTATAAATAATTTCATTGTGCAAGGTGCAAAATAATTTAATGAAAAAGCAGTGTGAAAAGTACTTAAGAGAGATAAGTGGAAAGCAGATGAGGTAATGAGAATACTGAATATGTTATTTTCAATAGCTAAACTCTCCCAACACCTCAAATTTTTACCTACATCTTTTGTGTTCAGTGTATTTTGAACAGTTAGAAAAATCAACTGTGCCTTAATCATTGTAGAAATAATTTATTCGCTCAATAGTTGAAATAAAAACCTTCCTTTTTTAAAGCTAAACCAATTACTCAAACCAATTAATGACTTTTCACAATAATAATTTAAGTAAACATATGAAACATCTACTAAATCAAAATGTTTTCAATTATATTACACCATCTTTGCACTAGAGGTACAGATGAAAATCTGCCTAATATGATCACAACATTTTCTTTTGGTATGTTTTTCATAAATTACTCAAGTTATGTTTGGCAAGTCAATAAATTGTTTAATGTAAAATGTCAATGTATGTTGAAAGTGTATACACTTTAATACACTCATAAAATTAATTTATCCTCCAACAATACTATTTCTTATGGTAATGTACAATAGTCAACTGGTCCATCTCACAATGGATTGTAACAAATTTCACCCTGACTAGTTCCTTAACCAGAATGAACCCTTTCGTAGCTTTTAACCAGCATATTTACTTTCACAACCACTACGATTAGGTAAATAATTTAACCCCTGAGCTCAAGCCCTAGTTATCTCTAGAATTGAATCTCTCAGGAAAACCAATCTTTGAATTTTCAAAGAAAAAACATTACATTAAAGATTATCAGACTTTCTTGTGGTAGTGAGTATTACAGATGCTTAACTTGAAAACTATAGTGTTAAGGGATATGAAACGTTTTTACCCTGATGGGTTAAATATATACACTTTTACATTTCAAACTACTACACATTTATATTCTTTTCGGAACCATGGTCATAAATAAATTCAAATAGTACCACATTTTAATTAATTTTTCAACTTGTCAATAAAATATTAAGGCACTAGATTTTAAAAAGTTGTTGATATTCAATAGCTTACAATTATATTATATAAAAAAAATTATGTATAAATAAAAACCAACAGATGAAATAATATATTTGTTCCTTTGAATATTATATGAAATTTAGTTTGATTTACTTTTTGAAAATATAATTCATTCATCATTTATCCTTTCTCATAGTGTAAAATGTGGAGAAGTTTTGATACAGAAGTTTGTAAAAAGTTAGCTTCTTTATAATGAGTAAATATTTAGATTTGTAAAAAACAATATAGAGAAATAAAGCTTCAACCCTCCAACCTTCAACACTCTACTAATTGATTTAAGTCTTGCCTTTGAAAAATTAAATTTGTCTTTCAGCCAGAAGTAAATTTTAAGCCAAAAATATTATCTAAAATATTTTCTCGATTTTATTAATTGCTCTAGTTAATTTTTAAAGTATCAATGTTTACTATATTTTTAAATTACTTTAATAATCTTTTCCCCCTAAATTCTGATTATAGAAACAATGTAATCACCCTCCCTTCATATACAATTTAAACCATTTATGGTGACCATTTATAGCCTATAGTAACCTTATGTCTATCCACGTCCCTCATTTCACTTTCAATTAAAACATACATAAATACAATTATGAGCAGTAAAGGGGTCAGAAAATTATTTCGGGTAGTCCTACGAAATCTCCCAAATAATTTTAAAAACTCAACACGCTGATTACAATAACAAAATTTGCCACTTTTAAACCTAAATTGAATTTGGCCTAATAAAATTATTAACTGAACTTTTTAATTCGTCTGAATTTACAGAGGTATCCCAAATACAGAAATTTGTTTTCTTGAAACACAAAAGGTTGATGGCATTAAAGACCTAAATAAAGCTTAAGCCAAGCTAAATTAGATTTTAATGAGACCGAAGTATAGCATTTTGTAGAATGTTGAAACAGTTTATTTAAAAAGTCCAAGTATACAGCGCAGAACCAATAGTTTTCTGTCCTGTCATGTGATTCATGTTGGTGACGAAATTTCCAACAATTTGGTGATTCACATTGGTGACATTAGAATATTTGTTTAACAAAATTAAGAAATTATAATTGTTACAACAATCTTACTAGTTTGACACATTTCAACCTAATTAGTCCTACTCCTAACTACTATATTTAACTACAAAATCTCATGTAAGCCTTTAAAACAATAACTTTTCCGATTTGTAGACCCTCCACTTGCCTTTTCCACTGTTAAAAGAAGTTTAAATAATATTTTTATCTTTCATTAAAATTTTTTAAACTGAAAAAAATTGTTTACTAAAACTTCATTTTTTTATATGTTTATACCAATCTACCTTGAAAACATTTACTCTGATTAAAATACGGTATTTAAATTTTTTTTAGTAATAAGGGATAACTTTTGAAAACTTAAAATTACTTGTTTTAATCATCTTAAATTCACTGATTAAACTATAAGTAGATAATTATTGCACAACTAAGAGAATAGTTTATAACTTACTTGTTGACGTGTTTCAAAATAATTGTTTCATTTACGAACCTCATAACTGAGGTCACTAGCCTGTTAAAAAATTTGTTATTTTGTAAGCATTGACAAAAGTAGACAGTTTGCTTAAACAACATCAAATTAACTCTTCTATGGGCTGAACAGTTCCAAATTTCATCTGGAAGCATCCTCTGTAACTGGTTTATCTCAAACGGCTTGTCCATCATTGTACAAACTAATGTTATCTTGCCATAGTAGTCTGTAAAAATCTCAGATGTAATTTTTTTTTTTTAATCAAAATTTTGTGCCTAAATATTACAAACTTAGTTTTACTTGATTACTTATATTTTAAATAAAATTACATCAAAATGTTCTACAAGTCGAAACCGTAGTTGTTAAATTCAGGTTTAATTATTTACATTTTAACCAAATTATACAGTGTTGTCTGTTTATTCTCTAGGCAAGGCTTAGACAAGTAACTTGAGATTCATTGTACTTTCACTTCGTTTATTTCACATCATTGTGGTTGTCATAAAATTGTACACAGTACAAAATTACAAACTGCAATAAATGTCTTGCACTTTTAAAGATTGAAATTAGAAAAGGAAAAACTCATCAGCCTCTTAGCCAAGCTTCACTTCCCTCCTTCGTTCATTTTATTTAAATTGACCAAACAAAGACCAATTTCTCATTGCTGATTACCTATGTGACATTGTACTAAAGTAACCAGGTAAAACAAATTTTTTTGAGCATTTGCTCAATCCCTTAGATAATCAAAGCTCTTTCCTTGTTTTTTGTCAATAATTTCTTAACCCTTTGGTAGGTGCGTGGTTAAAAGAAACACATTGAGGCATATGGGCTACCACTTTAGCCCACTCTCTTTTTATTAAACATTTATTAACAAAAAATGTTTTTTTTTAATTTGTTACTGTCAAAGCTATTTCCTATAATACATTTTAACATATTTGTAAAAAAATAAATGTAAGATTTTATTTTTAAATTGGTTATAAACATTGTAATCTGATTATAATAATTTTACGCCACAAAATACTCCCAACTTTAGGTGCATAAATCTAAAAAAACATTTAGGATAATGATACTATAAAACTCATTTATTTTCAAATATAATTCATCAGAAATAGTATACAGATGTTTAAAAACATTAAAAATACATTGTAATGTGTAAAAAAGTGTTTTTTACCAAATGAATACATTTTAGGTTAAATGGGTAGGACTATGCACTTACAATCAAAGATGTTACTATTGTTCTTTCCAATGTTTTATTGGTGAGTAGCTCCCATAGGAATGTCACATACTAGCAGTGTATAGTCAGGGCATATCTCCACATTGGTTGTAGCACTTCCAGGTTGATCTATTCCTCCCTCTACCGCACCTGTAGCAGCGCCTAATTTTGTTGTCTATTGGTTGATGTTCAGGCTGGGGTTCATTGATTCCGAAAGGTTTCTTGCTCGCCTCTTTAATTCTACAGGTAGCATAGTTACATTAACCCTGGGAAAAATTAGATCCCAAGAAATGTTTGTAATAAACTCGCTTCTTGACAATGGTGACCCTCCAGGTTTGTTAGCAATGTAAATAAATTGTGGACACATTGATGGGAGCTATATTTAGAAGATAAAAAAATAGAATATGTATCGAAGAGTATGTGTGATTTGTATTGTGTTTGTTCGTTTAACCTCACTAATACCAAATTCACACAACACGAAATGAATTTAATAAACAAAGGCCTAAAATACAACCTACATTATAAACCAAATAACATAATAAACAAAAACATTATATTACAGACTGAAACAGCCATACAAAAAACCGACACCAAAGACCAAGACTCACTTCGACATGACATAAAAAACCTAACCAAACAGAAAAACATAACCAACAAAAACATGAGCAATGAAATTAAAATCACTGAAAACATAAAACAAAAAGCCCAACTAAACAACATCACACTCATTACAGCAGACAAAGGCAACACCACAGTAATTATTAATACAAACAGCCTAAATGACAAAATCAATGATTATATAATAAATAATAATATAGTACAACTAAATACAGACCCAACAGAGAAATATCACAGAACCATCAAACAACTAATTAATACATCTAAATACATTATCAAAAAAAACAAAAAATCCCACCTAAAACAAATCCACCATAAAGCACCTACCTTCCGCGCTCTTCCCAAAATTCACAGCTTTAAAAAAAGAATCGAAGAACACAAACAGTACACCAACTCAACATTTTACAACCACATAAAAGATACAGGACACAAATACACAGACATTTACCATAACCTAGAAATCCTACACATCAACAAAAGAGAACCACATCTCAACACACTAGAACAATATGAAATTTAAAGACACACAAAAACACAAAGTACAAACATATTAAACGAACAAACACAATACAAATCACACATACTCTTTGATACTATCAAAAACCTACCTTTAAAACCGTCACCGCTTGACCCAACATCTCCAAGCAGAAGACACTGATGAAGATCGGCACATAGCGATCGAAAACCTTCTGTCTCAGTAAGTTTTAACAAATCTACTAAATTCTAAGTTTGGATAGTCATAAACTATTGTTTAAGTGATAATAAGATTCACTGAACGTAAAAATTCAAGGATTCAAACAAAGAGTCGAGGAACACAAACATAACACCAACTCAGCATTTTACAGTCACATAAAAGAAACAGGACACAAATACACAGACATTTACCATAACCTAGATCTTACAAATCAACAAAAAGGACTACATCTGAACACATTAGAACAATATGAAATCTACAAACACATAAAAACACAAAGTACAAACATATTAAACAAACATACTTAACACAAATCACATATACTTTTTATTACTATGAAAAACCTGCCTTTTAAACCGTCACTGCTTAACCTAACAACTCCAAGCAGAAGAAACTGATGAAGATCGCCACATAGCGATCAAAAACGTTCTGTCTCAGTAAGTTTTTACAAATTTATAAAATTTAAAGTTCGGATAGTCATAAACTAATGTTAAAGTAATTAATTAGTTTTGTTTGTTATATTTTCATGTTAAAATTTATTAAAGAAAGAAAAATCCACAAGTGATATTTTATACTAAATTGTTCATTGTTTTAAAATACCATTAAGTTAAGTGAATTTATTTTAGGAGACAGTATGGTTTATGACACGTACCACTGTCCATCATAAGTGGTGTAGACCTCATGATACTCTTTCCTTCATTTAAAATTAGTTTACAAAAGAGAAAAGGTAATTTATCCATACCAGTCATATTTAGTTATATCATTAATAGTATCATTTGATATCATTGGTTATATTATTTGATAGTAAGAGTTAAAAGTTCACATCACTCTAAAGGTCTATGGACTCAATCTAGCTCAGTTTATTTATTTATTTATTTATTTTGCCTAACTCAGTGAATGTCTGCAATTATTTTATTCTTGGAGCATCTCAAAATAACTCAAGATATTTTTCAATATCTCTGACACAAGTTTTTCTGCTATGATATTCATCTCCTATTAGACTTACTTCTACTGTTAATTTTATTCAATTGTATGATGACAAACAGTAAACTCTCCCTAATCTGACAGATATGGGGCTGGGATTCTACCGGATTACTAAAAACACAATGTACATTGAACAATATTTATGTGTATCGGTCAAAAATAAAGAAAACATCGGAAAATAGTCCTGTACTGTACTTAAAATGATGAAACGAAACTAAAAAATAATTAAATATGTTTGCATTTACACTGGAACAACATTGCTCTTGCACTTAAAAAGGCTCACTATACATAACTACTGCTACAACATACGGCTCGAAATTGTTTGTATGTCACAAAGTACACAACTAGGGTGGCCTGAAAGTCACTGAAAGACATCGACAAGCAGTAGAAAATATACAACTTATGTTTACATATTGATTATGTTTACATCTTCCGTTCTTTACAATAATGTCTGATTATTGGAGAATCCTTATTATAGAGAGTTTACTGCACGTTGTTTTAATATGCCTTATGTTAACTAAATATTTTTTTGTTGGATTATCAATAATTTTTGGCTTAACATCGTTATTCAACATTTGCTCTATCCAACTGTAATTCAAAAAATGTTGAAATACATATATTTAAAATTCTTCTAGAAATTGATCGGAGAGTATTTACAACAGAAAAAACTTTGAAGAACAAACCATTATAGACATACCATTATAACATTCTTAATTAAAGCAGTATAGTTAACATATTGCAAGACAGGACATTTGCCACTTTGTTAAATAGGGTTCTTGCTTTTCAAATTTTTGATGAAATCTGTAGTTCCAATCACCATTCATTGAAGACCCAGGTTAGGTGAGTGCTTTACTCTTTTTTCAATCCAACATTTCCTACAAAAAATCCACTTTTTAATGTGCTATTATTGATATTACTACCTGTTTTATAATATTCAAACTTGCTCCATTTCTCTTCTCAGAAACAACCCCTTGAGTCGTCAACTTTCAAGATTTGCAGTTTTTGTGTTCAATATCTTGAGGTTTTTTTTTATAAATTACTACTTTTGGTATCACTTGGCAAAAAAACTACTACTTAATGATATTTTTCAGCAGAAGCGTTTTGCACTAGGAGAATTCTGTCTTGTCCATGACTCACAGCATTGAACAAGCACTGACCTAGTGTGAAGCGTCTATTAAAAGTAACTTTTAAGACTTCTATTGAGTAGACCAAAGTAACAGTGTCAATGGCATGTATTATATTCCTGATTAAAATCCCATTTTAATCACGCCTTAAACATTTTGTGTAAGAAGCTCTTAAAAATATCTGTGTCCAATAAATATAAAAAGCAGAGATAACGCTGTCATATTTCTCTATTAATTTCAACATTACTTTTGCTTCTCCATCTATTACTACTGAGCTTTTTGGCCACAATATAGACTTTGAAAGATCCAGGTGAGTTGAGGATAATATTATACTCTTTTAACTCTATAAAAAAATATTAAGTACTGAAGTAAAGGTATTGTTAACAGAAAGGTATTAGTGTCCAAATATAAGATATGTTGATTATTTATGTTTTAAGTATCTTGCAGCACAATTCACATCCATAAGTTGATTGCTCAAGGTTTATATTCTTTGTGACATAACTCACACTCAATAATTGCTAGATGATATTTGTATAGATTACCAACATTGAAACTGACTAGAAGACAATTGACGTTAAATACCGCACAAAGGTAAAAAAAAATGGAAGATACACTCACACTTGATGCTAACAACTTTAAAAGGAAAAAAGTAATGACTGGTTCCAAAATGAAGTGTTATTTCCTTAATAATATTTTAAGTAGAACAATGAGAATATCACTAGGATTTTAACATAAGCTAAAGAGAAAAAAAAGCTGTACAACATAGAAATATCAGTTCAGATCAAGAGGTTGACTTATTGATCCAGCAGAGGAGTATGATGGAGTTTCCAGCTACAGTCAGCGGAGTTTGAGTCAGAGGCATAGATAATACCTTCATAGCCCCCTGAGTGTACAGGCTCAATAGGTTAAGGTAATCGCTCCAGGATCCATAAACAAAACTATAAAGATATGAAAAATAAATTTGATTAATAATGTCATCTAGGTTTATCACGTTTGTTACCTTAAACAGTTCGATTAAACTTAAGTGTGAAAAAATATGGAACAATGTTCATGTTCTAAGCAATTAATGAAACCTATATTAACAAATTTTTAAACTTTAAGTCGTTGATGTTTCTATCTATGACTTTCGACAAATCTCACAATTTAAAAACCTTCTCAAGAATTACAACTTTTGCAAATCTAACAGCTTTAATGATTGTTATTAATAAAAATATTATTAAAAAAGTTATTAATTTAATTTTTTCAACAATTATTTTTGCTATTACTTGCGACCATACTTTTTGTAAACTAAAAGTCTTCGATCACATCCCTTCTAACTTTCAAAATAATGGTATCGAGGAAGCACAACTAGCGGCAAAAATACGAGGCTGAAGAAGTCGTAAGACGAAAACGTTTCCTCCAAGTGTAAGTTAACCATTCAACGACTTTTAGTTAACAAAAAGTCTGGTCGCAAGTAATAGCAAAAGTGTAATAAGATTTAACAACCAGCTCCTCATGAACAGCAAAAAGATTTCAATTATTTTCGGTAATTATGAAGATCAGCGACTACCGCTCCGATCGGCGAATTTTTGCCTGATCAATTTGACATTGCTGAACACGAATTTGAAGTTTTTTTTACTGCAAACACATATTTACATTTAAAAAAATAACCTATCCTGACCTGACCTGACTTTGGTGCTTACTATCGCTCCGATCGGAGAATTTTTTCCTGATAGATTTGACTTCGTTGAACACGCATCTGAAGTAATTTTTAACGTCAAACACATTAAACTAAGAAAACCAGGTCAGGTCAGGTTAAGTTATTATTAATTTTTTAAATGAGTTTACAGTAAAAAAACCTTCAGGTTCGTGTTCAGCAAGGTCAAATTTATCTGGAAAAAAAATTTCGGAGCGGTAGTCCCTAATATTAATATTTACCTTATTTTCAACTTTAACACCTGTAAATATGTTTTTTTACATTTTTACAAGTGTTTTATTATACATACCTAAGTTATTACATTGTCTTATTGAACTTGACTGCTCTTTGATGTTTTCCTGTGATGGGCATGTAAAATATTAAATTTTATAAATCAAGGTTTATATTTTGAAGGTTTTTTCTTAATAGAATGTTTTACAGTACTAAGTTAAAAATACATTAATACTTTTAGCATATCATTATTTAACGTAATTATTATTTGAGGGTCGACTAATCGTTGTCTATAGTAACAAAATTTTCAACGTTTTAAGAATCAATTAATTACTCGAAAACAATAAAATTAAAGTTTGATAAATAATTGTTAACGGAATATTTTTAAAATTCATATGAAGTATTTTATTATTTAAATTTTTGTATCTATAGGTTAGTATTCCATTATAGATTTACTCAATCTGTGGCTTTATATCTAAGACAAATTTAAGACGGTCAACTTTTGGTATCATTTTAAAATGGCGGCTGTTTTAGATGAAGTTGGTAAATCAGCAGAAAAGTTAGTTGATGAAGGTGTAGTCGATTTATTTGATGATATTGAGGGAGAAGATGGTGCAGCAGAAGCTTCTAAGAAAAAGAAAAGAAAGAAAAAAAAGAAGAAAGCTGGTATTGTAAAAGTTTTAATTATCAATTGCTGTTTGAATGAGAGTAGAAATGAGTTAAGTTGGTTCTCCCATGCAACCAGATAGGTATGGAAGGAAATAATAGACAAACTCATTATAGTAGTATTAGCACCATTGAAATATTTGTTTTTTGTATTCTTTAAATGAGATTGAATAAACACACGGTCATTGTACAATTGTGGGTAAAAATATAGTCGTAAAGATGCTGGTTTTTAATTTTTTTTTTTTTTTTTTTTAATTACTCCTTTTAATGTTTAGAACACGAATATCACTTTTTTCCGCGGAAAATACGGAAAGTTACTCTTTTTACATTTTAAATGTCAGTCTGTAATGGCATGTTTAGCGTTGTTTGTTTTAATGTGTAGAACGCGAATGTTAACTTCATTCCGTGGAAAAAAAGGAAAGTTAATTTTTTTGGACACTTTAATGTTAGTCTGTAGTTGCATGTATAGCGTGCAGAACCGGCTACGCAGGAACTACAGCGCAACGCACTAAGTCAAAGTAAGTTTATTTTAATACTAAACTTAAAATGTAAATATTTAACTTTTCGTTATAATTTTATACAATATTACTTTATACCTATGTTAAAATATACCTACGAAGTATCCAGTAAGGATAGATTTGGTTATAATGTTATTCAACTTTACTATCCACCTATATTGAAATATACCTACGAAGTATCCAGTTAAGATAGATTTGATGGTATTTTTTCTGCATTGGCAATAAGTTTAAATATTTACCAAAATTACAACCAAATCTATCCTGAATGGATACTTCATTGGTATATTTTAATAAAGTTATGTAGTGGTGTTCTATAAAATTATAACAAAATCTATCCTGACTGGATACTTTATAGGTTACTTTTAATAGGAATATAGTAATGTATAAAATTACAACCAAATGTAGACGTAGTGCAGTGCGCTGTAGCTAATGCTCGCCTAGTTCACACTATAGGTCTAAATGCCATTACAGATTAACATTTAAAATGTGAAAAAAGTAACTTTCCGTATTTTCCATGGAAAAAAAGTTGACATTCGTGTTCTACACATTGAAACGAGTAATTTTAAAATTTTTTTGTATAAAGCCGTCATTAAGACTATATTTTTATCCAATTATGATTACGGTAATTATTAAGATCAGCGAATACTGCTCCGATCGGCAAACATATTATTTCTGATCAATTTGACCTTGCCGAACACAAATTTGAAGGTTTTTTTTTACTGATAGATTTGACATTGCTAACATTAGAACACGAATATTATCTTTTTTCTGTGGAAAATACAACCAGTTAATTTTTTTGCACATTTTTAATATTAGTCTGTAATAGCATGTATATCGTGAACCGGCCGCGCAGTAGCTACAGTGCACTGCACTATGACAAAGTCGGTTTATTTAATGCTAAACATAAAATCTATATATTTAACTTTTGGTTATAATTTTATACAATGTTACTATATACCTACATT
Organism: Prosapia bicincta; assembly: GCA_036971475.1. NCBI lineage: Eukaryota > Metazoa > Arthropoda > Insecta > Hemiptera > Cercopidae > Prosapia > Prosapia bicincta. Next base: position 155,341,097 of record JBAIZL010000002.1, read on the forward strand.
AAAATATACCTACGAAGTATCCAGTCAGGATAGATTTGGTTATAATTTTATTCATCTTCACTATCTACCTATATTAAAATATATCTACAAAGTATTCAGTCAGGATAGATTTGGTTATAGTTTTATACAACATTACTATATACCTACATTAAAATATACCTATGAAGTATCCAGTCAGGATAGATTTGGTTATAATTTTATTCATCTTCACTATCTACCTATATTAAAGTATACCTACGAAGTATCCAGTCAGGATAGATTTGGTTATTATTAGTTTATACAACATTACTATCTACCTATATTAAAATATACCTACAAAGTATTCAGTCAGAATAGATTTGGTGGTATTTTTTCTGCATCGGCAATAAGTCTAAATATTTACCAAAATTACAACCAAATCTATCCTGACTGGATTCTTCGTAGGTATACTTTATTATAGTTAGATAGTAATGTTGAATCATATTGTAACCAAATCTATCCTGACTAGATACTTCATAGGTAAATTTTAATATAAGTAAATAGCAAAATTGATTAAAATTATAACCAAATATGTCCTGACTGGGTACTTCGTAGGTATGTTTTAATATAGGTATATAATACAAAATTACAACCAAATCTAGGCGTAGTGCAGTGCGCTATAGTTACTGCGCACCCGGTCCACGCTATAGGCCTACATACCATTACAGCCTAACATTTAAAATGTGAAAAAAAGAAATTTTCCGCAGAAAAAAAAAATTGATATTCGTGTTCTACACATTAAAGCAAGTAATTTAAAAACAAAAAAAATTTTAAAAAACCAACGTCATTAAGAATATATTTTTACCAAGTTAGGTTATATATATTTTTTTAAAAATGTGTTTACAGTAAAAAAAACTTCAGATTCATGTTCAACAAGGTCAAATTGATCAGGATAAAAAAAATTTCACCGATCGGAGCGGTAGTCACTGATCTTGATAATTACCATGAACACTTAAATATAAATAAACATAAACATGAAATTGCAATGAATTACAAATGAAAAAACTTGATAAACAAAACATTTAGTAATTATCTGCATTCTAGACGTTATTGACATCTGGAAAAAAATTTGTACTTATTTCCTTTCATCACCTAACAATATTGGCAAAAAATGGTAATTATGTAGTTAGGCACTCTTAATATAATGTGTATAAAATCACTGATAAACGTGTCATGAAGCTATATTGATAATTATTATTTTTGTTACTGCCACGGAAGGTTGATTTTATAAACCTATATTGATATACTGTGAAATATCCAGTTATGATAGATTTGGTGATAATTTTATACATTTAACCAAACAAATGTACACAAGCATTCCAAAATGGAGCTCACATATACTGTGTACAAAAAACAAATCCCAACTTGAATTCAATCAAAAAATAACTTCTTGTGTCAAAAAAAAAACTTCTCATGGACATTGCTTCTGGACATGTTTTTCATTGATTAAGTGCATTAAGGGTGCCTAATCGAAGTACAAACCAATATTATACTAACAGCCCAGAAAGTCGCCAGGACTCAAAACGAAGATTCACTGCAACTAGTTGCAAATGTGGCAACCCTATTTATTGTGAACACTGTCTGTCCAGGATGTAAAAAAGACTAGAAAATAAAAACAAGGAGATTGGTAAACTAAATACATTAAAAAAGAAAATGAAAATAAATTTATTAAATCTACCTAATACTATTTACTTCTTGGTATGCTCAGATGTATAAACCATTTTAAAACAAGTGAAATTTATGCTTGGGTACCCATAAGTGATTAAGGATTAAGTACCTTTCTAGGATTAATGCTTTTTAATCATGCAGATTACAGTTGTATAATATATTACTGTTTAGGTATAGAATTTAGCTACAAAGTACCCAGTTTGATAGGTTTTACATTTAAATAAAATATTAACTTTTCAAGTATTAAATCTACCATTTATCAAAACAGTACCATTTGTGAGCAAAATTAGTAGCGTTCTTGGTTTCTAAAAATTGATGATTTAATGTGACCTAAGTAAATTCCTTTTTTTTTTAAAAAACCAAATCTGTCATAACCAGATAATTTGAAACCATGTAATAGCTATAGTAATGTCTTATAACACTGCGGGTAATTTGACAACAAGAAGTAGCCTATGTTTATATAGTGAGTTATATTTATGTTCCAATATTTACAATACTTTTAAGGACTGTTTCACGGTTTCAAACTTTTTATATAACTTATCCTTGTTTAGAATGTGTTATGTTGTTGTTGTCGTGTCTATTGATGCGCAAAGTGCAAAAAGTTCAGATTCCTCCAAAAGTCTTGATGATAAGATCTGCCAGTTCTGGAGCCCGATGGCCATGAAGCATTTCAATTGGTGGTGCTCCAAGTTGAAAGAGGGAACGGAAAAAGAATGTGTTATAAGTATTATATGTGAAAAGCAATAATAAATCAAAGATAGTTGACTAAAATAAATTATTACCTAATTATATATGTTTGAGTACAGTTTTCTGCCATCCCTAACGTTTCAATATACTCCTCTGTTGACGCTTTTCTTCAAGTTTTGAAAATGGAGTTACTCCGAAACGCGACAACAGAAAAGAATATTGAAACGTTAGGGATGGCAGAAAACTGTACTATAGAAACAAACAAAAACATACAAACATATAGAACATATAGAAATATTCCCAACAAAAATGAAGATGAGTATATTAATAATTTTATTATTTAATTCATTATCAGCGTCATATTGGAATGTTTTTCTCTCATTCTGTTATTAAAAAAAAACAAATGTCACATAAGGGACTTTTTTCTTTCAATTTATGCAAATTATACAAGAATAGCCATAACAATAATACAGTGTTTTTAATTCACAAAACCTAACTAATCGGCCAATAGCAAAGTTCACATGCAATCGTCAGGTCAATTCATTGGCTGGTGGTAAAGTGTAGAATGTTTAAATCGGTCTGTGGCAAAATTAGATCAGAAACAAAAACACCCTGTGGGTTATCAGCCTATGGCACATAAAGGGTTAATTATAGTGATATGTTGGAAGCCGAACTTTTGGAAATCCCTTCAGTGACTTCATTCTAAAGTATGATCACGTTAATCTAAATCCCATTTGTCATTTGATATCCTTTATGTGATTCTATCTTCATTTCACTGTTCTATTAAATGAACCATTTTTTTTTGTAATGTCATAAGAAATTCCTTTTTTTTCATACTTAACTAAACTTGTTCTTCACTAGTATTCCCAAAATACTCGTTTTTATTCTATCTTAAAAGTATTCTCTGGAAATAGATTTCATATACTTTGATTTGTACGAGGTCTGTTCAAAATATACGCGGACTGTTTGAATTTCGCGGCTCAAGTTAGTTTCAGGATAATCCGCTTGGTGTCGCTAGGTTCATATAAACCAGCTGATTAAAAAGCGGTATTTCAGTCACAGATATCTTCATTTGTTGATGAGTTACATGCAGTTTAGTAAAGAGTGTTTTTTTCATTTGTCGGATTGTAAAATGGATAGCCTGAAGGAGCAATGAATTGCTGTGAAATTTTGTGTAAAACTAGGGAAATCTGCAACAGAAACATTTGCCATGCTTAACACGGCCTACGGCGATGTTACCATGAAGCGTACTGCATGTTTCAAGTGGCATGAACGTTTCAAGGGTGGCCGACAGTCGATTGATGACGATGAGCGTCCTGGACGTCCTTCAACGTCAACTGACGACCTACACGTTGACAAAATCAACACCCTGGTGTGCGAAAATCGACGTCTGACCATTAGGGAGCTTTCCGAAGAGTGTGGGATATCAGTTGGATCTTGTTACGAGATTTTGACCGAAAAATTGAAGATGCACCTCATCGCTGCGAAATTTGTGCCACCCCTGATGACCGACGATCAAAAAGCCAATCGCGTCCGGGTTTGTCGGGAACTGCTTGATCGTTCAAAAATGAAGATGATAATTTTTGTTAAGAATTATAACCGGTGATGAATCATGGGTGTATGGTTACGACATTGAAACAAAGGTCCAATCATCCCAATGGGTGAGTCAAACGGGTCCAAGACCCAAAAAAGGTCACTAAGTTCGATCGAATGTCAAGGTGATGTTGACAGTTTTTTTTTATGCTAAGGATGTTGTTCACTACGAGTACCTCCCTGAAGGCTCTACAGTCAACCAGATTACCTACATTGACGTACTGAAACGTCTGAGGGACGCCGTCCGACGCAAAAGGCCAGAACTGTGGAGAAGTGATAACTGGTTTTTCCATCACGACAACGCTCCAGCTCACTCAGCACTCAGAACTCGTGAGTTTTTGGCCAAACACTCGATCACTGTTCTTCCCCCCCCCCTACTCACCTGGCCTTGGTCCTTGTGACTTTTTCTTATTCCCAAAACTCAAAAAAACCCTCAAAGGAGGCAAATGCGACGAAGGAGCTGAAAGCCATCACAAAAGAAGCGTACCAGGACTGTTTTAACAAGTGGAAACACCATTGGGATAAGTGTGTGCGTTGGGGAGGAGAGTACTTTGAAGGAGACCCAGACGTGTAACTTCCAAATAAAGTAAATTTTTTTTATGACCTCAGTCCGTGTATTTTTTGAACAGACCTCGTATTTATTCTTTTTGTCTGTGTTTAAACATATACACTTTACTCACCACAGCTACTATAGATAAGCTACTACTCACCATTTATATAGAATGCTTACTTCATTAATTTCTTCCAAGTTATTTCTCCAAATATTAGAAACAACTTTTTTTAAGTAAAAGATTTCCTTACAACTTTTGTCTTTATTTTCACTGAAAATAATTTACTACTTTCAAATCTGTGTAATCAATATGTTAGAAACATATTTATGTTGTTTTAATAAACTATAGTTAATTGTATATTTTAAACATATGAGTAATTAGTTTTATCTGATCACTATACAACTTATAAATAAAAATTTGAAATTAGTCATTAATGAAATAATTATTATGACTAAGGGTGTGTTTGTGTGATTATTATTATTATTATTATGACTGTATATTAATATTGTGTGTATATTTTACAATGCAAATATTAAAATCATTTCTTTATTCTAAGCGACATATCAGTAAAAACCCACTAATTATATAAGTATATTTATGTTAATTGACCTCAGTTCAACAAATATTATCAGTAGGTTTATCTAAATATTTCTGTTTTAGTAATAAATCCATTAGACTTAGCCTACTAAAATTACTATTTATATTGCTTAGCTCAGTCTACATTGAGACCATGAAAGTGAAAATACAAAACTGAAAATAATCTCTGTCACCAAAAGAGTAGGACATGGGAAACTAATAATTTAAATTAGATCTTCAGCTTCAATTTCAATTTTGTATGTAAACTTAAATACAACACTATTTTTGTTGTGCATTTTTTTATAATATGTGTATGTGTGTGTATTTATATATGTATGTTCTATGTGTGTATAAATGCGCATGTGAGAGGGAGATGGTGAAACAAAATATCTATGGAGTACATTATTAAACTATAAAGCCAATTATATGTTTGTTGTCTTTTTAATAAAATGTGAATGTCAAAATGAAATTTGTATAAATGTTGTTTTTTTTCTGTTGATATTAGAAGTTTATTCATCATTTTCTCTTTATTTATTAAAAAAGTTGAAGCAGTAATTTTGAGCAGATAATGATTTTAGACAAAAATGTTGAATTTTGGTACTTGAAAAATAATTAGAAACTATAATTCTTGATCTTAACTAATAGAAATGACAAAAATGGTTTATGCAGAAAGTTCAAATAATAAAGAAATAAAAATGTTATGAATTTTTGTATGTAAACCTTGTGGTAATTAATTGTATTATGCTGCAGCATTAACCATATACCAAGCACGTGGTTGAGTTAACACATTAAGGTACATTGGATACCCCTGTCCCCAATCTGTTTTTATAAATAAATTAAGTAATTATATTACTTTCAAGACTGATTTATTTAATATTTTTGGTAAACAAATTTTTAAAAGTTTCTAAAAATATCTGAACATTTTACTTTTTACAATGAAAATCTCCAAACTACGGCTACTAAAGAAAAGTTTAGAGTACTAATAAATTATAACAATTTATTTGTTACATATATTTATTAATTACTAATAAGAACAACAAAAGATGTTTAGAGTAAATATTAAAATAATATTTTTGTATAAAACATTTTTGTAATGACCTTGTACTTACAAAAAAAGGATGGTCAAATAGCCTTTGTGATTTATTACTCAGTGATTTATTACTGAATACTTTCTATAGAAAAATCCCAGACTATTAGAGTATGGTCAGGGCAATTCGTATGTCCACACGTATTGCAGCCCTTCTCTTTCCTGTACCTGTAAGCTAAAATAATAGGCTGTTTATAATTTTATTGTCAATAAATACATCAAAATATTCAAGCTTAATTTTTGGGTTTCTAGCTTTATTTTTTAATCCAGGTATTTCCCTATTAAACATTTGTACGGCGATATTTCTTGTTTTTATGCAAACATTTATACAAAGAAATAACACATTCTTTTTCCACTTGATGACACTGCATTAATAGCAATGAATATAATAAGAGAGTTATTATATGTTATTGAATGTGTGTGTGTATAATGGAAAATCAAACTGAATTGAATTCAGTTCACACCCACTTCATAAATAAAATATTGAAAGATCCTTTTGGATCCTATTGGATGTAATGGAATTATCATCTCTTATGAAAATAATGCTAAATGTCTAGGTATGAACCTAGATGCTTAATTAAGATGGAAACACTACATCAAGAAAATAAGGAAGAATTAAATGTCGAATATCATAAGCACTAGGCTCTATGTCAGCCAGCAGAAGTAATGTGCAAAGGAATCTAATGTAGAACTTCTTCAGACGTTCTAAAAGAAAGTACTGAGAAATATGGTCAATGCCCCTTGGTATGTAAAAAACAAAGATATGTACCAAGAATTGAATATCCTGACAATAACACAAGAAATAAGAAGATAGCCAAAAACACATGAAAAGAGACTACACCTTCATCCAAGTCCAGTGGCTCTTCAACTTCTCGTTAACCAGTACATGGTTAGAAGATTGAAAAAAACCAAACCGTTTGAGTTAGTGTAGTTGTAGTCTTGTGTTTTGCTAGTTCTAAACAAATATATGTAATTGATAATGACCAGACAAGAACTAAAGAGTTAATGGGCTTTATAGAACTAAAGAGTTAGATAAGTATTTAGGGTAAGATAATGCAAGAACAGTTAAAAGTTGGTCTAATAAGACAAGTTTTAATAATAAATGGATACCCTTACATAATTTGTTTAAAGAAAATTGTTTTAAGGTCAGAGAACTATGAGAAAATATTCATAAGTAATTTTATTTCACACTAGAAATATTATTTAATATTGTGGTTTCATGGTTTCACATTAGTAAATATGGTTTAAAACAAATTTGAAAGTTTGGGTCATATGTCTAGAGTGTTATATGTCTATTTTAGATTTCATATTTTTTTAGGGGCTGGAGGAGCTTCTGCAGACGTTCCTGGTGAAGGAGGGATTGAAGAAATCTTAGTTAATAAAGTGGATAAGTTGAAAATGAATGGGAAAGAAGAAAGTGGAGGGGAAGGTGGTGCAGCTGAAAATGCTGAAATGAAGACACATGGAAGAAAGAAACGGGGTAATAAAGGAAAAGGAGGCAAAAAACAAACGGATCCACCTTCTATACCAATTGCTGATTTATTTCCTGAGGGTATGTTAATTTTTGGTTATTTGAACTGTTAAAAAATTAAGTTTTTGTTTGAGCAAAATGTTTTTTTCCCATTTTGACTTATTATATATATATATATATATATATATATATATATATATATATAAACTTCATATATATATATATATATATATATATATATATATATATATATATATATATATATATATATATATATAAGTAAGTAAGTAATATAAGTAAGTAAACTTTGTAGCTGAAAAAAATGACATTCCATATATACAAAAGCATTTAACATTTATGCTTCAGTTTAAACTAACACGATTAATTCATTTGGTAAGAAAAATTATTTAAACAATTTTACATTAATTATTTTATACAGTCTGGCAGCTATTGAGAGAAAACAATTTATATTTTGCACTTTACTGACTTACTATAATAGCGTAGGCAGGTGGGTCCACAGGAGATCTGACTCTCCTGAAGTATACAATGTCGTTTTATTTATGAGATTCTATGAATTCAAATCTTAAATAGGATTAAGACTAATTAGATTGAAGTATAGTCATTGACACGTAAGCTGGCACTTGTCCTTAACGCAGCACTATATGCGGGAGGGAGGGGGTGGAGATTAGATAGAAACAGTTCTGCGAACATTTCCATGAATGTAGACATACATAACTTACAGCATTTTGTATTTCATCTACTTTGCGAGCGACTACACGAGGGCCATGAGGACAACTGACGTAACCCGCATGACGGCAGACAAGTTTTTTTATCAAGGCTAGTACATATGATCAGTCAAGTGCCAGTTTAAGTGTAAATACCTATAGTATATATGGTTTACAACATTCAAAAGCTAGCTTATGTGGTAAGTAAAAATTTGTTTAATTTTTCCATTTTATTAGTATAAAAGTAGAAATTACACACAAACACACACACACACACACATATATATATAAAGTTATTATTATTACTTGTAAATAATTTTTTCCACACAGTGCAACGGAAAAATAATGGACAATGTGAAATATCATTATATATATGTACAAACTATTTTTCTACAACTGTAAATTTAAATTTTTTTACTGAACATGTATAAATGAATATTTTAACAAGTAGAGATTTTTTTATTTCAAACTTCATCCTAAAAAATTTGAATCTATCATGAGGTAATTAGAATTTTAATCAGTATAAAATTCACTTTCTACAAGATAAATTTAGTTGTAAGTTGGAGTTTGTAATAGCAACACTCACTGATGATGAGTGATGAAACGTGTATGAGTCAATAAATGAATAATTTGTGAGTTTTGTGTGTCTTTTTATTTCAACATAACTTCACAAGCTAAGCTCAAAGAATAGTTGCATAACTTAGTCTTGTTTGTTATGCCTCTGAGGATGGTTACTTTGTAACCAGAAATGTACATCATGTTAAAATGAAAATATTTTTGTTTAGAGGTTTTTGAGTATTATTTAACTCCAGTTTATTCCAAATTAACAGTAGAGGTGTTGTTTAAAAAAAGTATTCAACACAAAATCACTTTAAAAAATGTAGACTGTTGGTAGGCCTTATATAGTTATCAGTGAGCAGCAAAATTTTTGTCAAACAAATTTTTTGTCAAGATTCAAAATCTCTCTTTCAAACACTAAAGCTGTCACCCTAGTCCTGTTATTGGTTTCGTAAGTAATTGGGAAAATTTTAACTGATTTGGAACTTCTTGGCTCTGCATAATACTAAAATTGTTAAAACAGGTTTTGATCATTTTCTCGATGTTAAATCCATTTTTGCAATATATTACATAAACTGATATAAACACAAAAATATGATTTTGTAATGAAAAATGGGTGTGATTAACAGTGTAGCTACATAAAAAAATTCTCTGTGTTTTGATTAATTTGGATTCTAATCCAACGTAAGTAACATTAGGTTACCCATTAGCAACCTTCTTAGTCAGTGCCCTTATCTTGTAAATAATTAACTCTATTTTCTACTAGTTGGGCTTTGTTTTTTTCAACAAGTTAGTATTACTAAAAATTTAAGAATATATAAACAATAAATATTGTACAATGAAAACAATTAATAAGATTGTAGACTTTATTAGTATTGTAAAAAGTAAGAAGTAGCCTTTAGATTGAACGTTTCAACATCAATACTTTACTGTTCCATGTATCATGTAAATTGGAACATGATCATGTAAATGTTATGAATCATGTAAATTGTTGGTATTAAAAAAAAAATATGAATTAATTTTGTCATTTAAAGTTAATTATGAAAATTGATTTAAAAACATAGATGCAGATAATATGCTAGACACCCTGTTAACGGCAATTGAAAATATAATCCATGAAAATAAATAGAAATATTAAGTATTTGCTGGTAATTAGCTAACACAAATTAAACTGTTAATTAATTTGTTAAGTAACATCTGCATTCCTAAACATTAATAATATATTTTAGATAAAATTAGAAAATTAAAAAGCTATTAATAGCACATTACTAATTAACTAACGACGAATAAGTCATGCTTTTAGATTTTTTAAAAGTAAACTCAGAATAAAAGATGTTTGTAATGCAATCGACAGATTCTGTTTTAAAAACTACACAGAAATTTTATTATTTCCATACCATATTTATTTAGTTCTAGAATTTTACCATTTATAAGCCTGGATGAACACTTTTTATTAATTATACTCTTGAAAAATTCCATTATTCATATTAACTTATTTAAAATTTTTGAAACACTTATTTATAGACTACTTACTTTAGTTGCTAAATGGCATTAGGGGTTTTGGAAGATTAATCTCTTTTATGGCTTTCATCATTAAAACTCAAACATAATTTTCATAATGTATAGTCCAGTCAAGTGGGCTCATCTTGCTTGTTGAGACCTGTAACACCATATACTAAATCTGTTAGAGTTTAGCACTAGACTTTATCTGAAAACCAATTGATGAGAGTTTTATGCTCATTGGACCTTTTACTCTCAAGAGATGATTTTGAGGTATATCTGTTTGGAGACTATGTTAAAAGGTACTCTGTGAACTATGTTTTATATAAAACTAGCTTAGTCGTCGTACTTTGGTACAATATCAATAGAAAAGATTGTCTAGGCAACTTCTTAACAAACAAATTTAATTTAATTACATTATTTTTATTGAAATTTGATTTATTTACATTGGGAAAGCATTTATAAAGTGCCATTTTATTCAATTATTCTAGTGTCTTTTGGATAATTGCATTTTTTAATATGTTTCATATCCTCTTTTAGGTTTTATAAAGAACTAAATTCATGAATTCTAACTACTTATGGTTTCTGAAAATCAGCTATATTAGAGCAGTAATGTTATACTAAAATAAAATACTGTCTACTACAAAGTGTCTAGCTGGATAGATTTGGTTATAAAAGAAAAATAGATAAAATAGTTTGTTGAGAGACCAACTTACTGACAAGTGAATTGGCGTCCATTTTAGTATATATTTTTGGTTGCTGCACTGAACGTGTAGGTCATGTTGAACAGTTTCAACTATTTACCTCAAACATTAATTAGAAAACAAAAATATATTTTTTAAATCAAAACTATTCTAACTGGATTTAGCTGTATAACATAGTGAAGTAAAATATTGAAGTATAACCTTTTATAAAAAAATAGGTTTTACAAAGTTTTGTTTGTATTGTTGTTTATTTTTGTCTTTTCTTAGGCACTTAGACATTGCCCAAGTTTTTTAATTTTCTTTCTAGTATCTAAAGACTTTCCGAATCATCAGGTATAATTTTTTAAATCATAATTGTTTATATGCTATAACATAATTTTTAAAGAGACACAATACAACTCAGGCATTTGTAATTTAAATTCTTTATTACAATTATTTATTAATTCAACAAGTAAACAATTAACACAATAAACAGAACAAAAATAAACTTAACAACTTTTAACAAAATATACTAACTCTTATTTTCTTTTAATTTTTCATAGTTACAACATTTTAATACCCTTGGCTTATTTTACGATCTCTTACAATCTCGGGGTTATAGCATGGGCTATATTTTTTAATTCTTAGGTTAATTAAATAAATTTTGAACAAACAATATTAAATTTTGAAATTAGTTTTAATAAATATTTTCCGGATGGAATAACTTTAATTTTGAATAAGCAAAAAGGCGAAACTATTTGAACTGGATTAAGTTTTTATTACTATTAATCAACTACAAGATATTCTAATGTACAATTTTAAACTTCCCTATTATCCTAAGAGTCCACTAAAGTTTATTTTTTTATATAGCGCTAGGTACTTAACTTATCAAATAACGGCGAAAGGCTGCTTGCTCACACGTAGAATTCCGTTGTCTTTAAATTTCACTTTTTACACACTTAACCCCGTTTTAGTTCTTTCAAATTATATTTTCACTGTATTAACTCTTTCAATTTTCTTATTCCTGTTTAATCTGGCCAAGTTTACTCACAAAACTGTATAATTTTGACGAAGTTTCTAATAAATAGAATTTTGACTGGTCCTGGCAGATCCGTCTTGTCGCGTCCCCACGCTATCTCTGACCAAACTACACGTCCTTAGATTTTACACAATTGTTTGTTTTTTTAATATGGCGGCTTTCTTCTTCAAAAAACAAAATCAGATGGTTTATAATTTAGTTCGATTCCTTCTCACTAGAGTCAAACTGCAACTGACCTACTTCCATTTGTTTTTACAGCTGATGCAATAAGGCACTTGTTTTCACCAGTTTTAATTTTGTTAACATACTGTTTCAATTTTCTATCCTCAACAAACCTTCCAGTGTTTATTTTATTAATATTATTAGTGTGTGAAGTGTCTTTGTGTTTTACTTTTGTGATATTTCCGAATTGTGTGTGTTTTGAGCCGAATTCATAGAAACATAACCTTCCAATCTCATTGTTTACAATCGTATTTCACTTTCTCCTTCAAGTAATTACTTATGCCCTATTTTACTAAAATTTACAATTTTGTTTGAATATAATTATTATTAGATTATCTAGTTTTAATTTATGTGTTAGGTTATTTGATATAACAAATTTCCTAATACATTTCCAGTTCAAAAACCTTGTTTACAATTCTATGCTTTTACCTAAATTTAGTTTTCATTTAACCTAACCAATCTTTTAATGAATTTTTTTTTTTTTTAAATTTTGAGTGAGCTATTTCTAATATATTCTTCCAATTCTTAAATAATATTATATAGCCCATTCTATAAATGTTACAATGTCCCCTAATTTAATTTAAATAAAAAAAAAATATTACTAATCTCTACATTACACATTCTTTACATTTTACAAGCTTGATTAAATATACATATTTTTTTTTAAAATTAAATTTAAATTAACATTTATACTTTAAATTGTCCATTTATACTTAATTCCTACGACACAATTTTATCTTAATTCTTTAACAATCAAATACTGAGCTGAACACTTCAAGCTACATATTACTTAATATATCTTCTAACAATACACTATACTTATAACTACATTCAATCAACGATTCTTTAACAATTCTAACGTATAGTAACAATAAATCATGTTCTGGTATTTACAATTCCTTCCATAATTATATTTTTTTTTACATTTATTACAATTGGAAACCTTCCAATCATAAGTCTGACTCAATATTTATTTAACATATATTCTCTGATACCGTGTCTTTAAGTCCCAGCCTATCCGAGTCATAGTATGTCTAGATTTGGTCAAATTGGTTATAACATTTCTCTTTCCCTTATTTCTGTTTATTCCTTGTTTATTATTGATCTCATATTTATTTTGCTTTTAGCTTCATCTAACTCTCAGTTCTAAGTTAGTATTTTATCTCCCCTTCCAATCTCACATCCAGTTCAATTATTTTCTTATATCATTTCAGTTTATTTTGTATGAAGTTTAACATCTAATATTTTTAAAGGTTGCAATTTCATATCCTCTGTTTGATCATATCTACAGTTCCTCGATTACACTGTCCCTATATCAACGAATATAAATTTTGTTTTAATACTTATTTATCAACGCAGATTCTCCCTTACAATACGACAAAGTTTAAATACACAATTACCATATTTTTATTACAACGATGCTTCAATATTTATTAACATAGATACATATTTCTTTTATAAGATATAATATATATACGACGAAGTTCCATTATTTATCAACGCAGATTCTCCCTTACAATACGACGAAGTTTAAATATACATAATTTTATCTTTATTCATTATTCGACGAAGTTTCTAATAAATTATCGTAGATATAGTTACCATCTCTTAAAACTTATCTCCTGCTAACGTTTTCATATACACATAATCACCTAGAGTTTATTCATATTGCTTCCTTCACCTATATTTAATATCTCCCTTCCTATTTTATTATTATTTTCCTTTTCCAGTTCTCCTTGATACATGTCATTTTACTGCCTGTGTCTATTAATGCCTGTAAACTTGTTTCCTCTATTTAATTTCTATTCCTGGGTTTCCTATGGTCTTAGTTTTCCGATTGACTGTGGGCACCATGCTCTTTTCTTGTCCCCACGCCTGTCCTTGCCTTAACACCGTTTACATCTCCATTGTATCTTTCATCTGCTTCATAAGTTCTATTTTCTGTGTTTCTCTCATATTTAAATTCCATTTCCCATTTTCCAAACTTGAGTTGTGCCTCCACATCCATTAACATATCCGTACCTATGATCATTTCTCTCAACAAGCTTTGTACCACTATGCATTGAAACGGATATTTAACTCCTTCCATTTCTCCTATTACCATTTTCATTTTATTAATCTGTTCAGTCTTCCTTTTAGTTGCGGTTTGAATTGTTATATTTTTTATTGGCAGTACCTCCATCTTTCCTACTTCATTTCTTAATTTTAACTCTCCTAACTCTTCTGTGTTTTTCTTTGTTATATATTCGACTTTCTCTATCTCTTTTTTATTAATTTCTATCACATCAGCTATTATTTCTTTTGTTTTCTCAAAATTTTCCTTAATCTCCTCTAATTCTCCATCTTTCTCCTCTAAGTCTCTTCTCTCATCCTCTACTACAGCATTATTCTTTTTTCTCCACTGTTCCCTCATATCCTCTATCATTCTCCTATTTTCTTCCTTTAGGCTTTCGAATTTCTTATCCAACCTACTCATTTCCAACCTACTTGAGGCAAATCCTCTGTTCATCTCTTCTCTCATCTCCTTATTTTCCTCCTTTATCTCTCCTTTTACTTCGTTTATATTCTCTTTTAATTCCTTTTTTAATTCTCTCATATCCTCCTTCATTTCCTCTCTCCCTTTTAAACTCATTTCCATGAGAGATCTCATCATTTCCCTTAAATCTTCATTTTCATCATTTCCCCATTTTTTTTGTTGGGTTTGCATAGGTAGTCCCCTAGCTTCTTCTAGCTCAATGTTAACTATTGGCATATCTGTGCCTTCCATTTTTATTTCTTTCATTTCCAAATTTGTCCCTTTTTCCTGGTCCCCTACAACTACCAGCTCGCCTATAATATTTTCTTCTTTTTTTTTCTGTAAGTAACTTATTATACAAACATAAATAATTTTTATATATACTATAAACCTAGCCTTGATTCTATTCAACTCAGTGCTTAATTTTACAAATTTTTTTCTAAATCTATTTCCAGTTCAAATGTTTTTCATATAAAAAGTTCTAAATTAATTTTATTTCAAAATCTCTCTAAATAAATTTTATCGAGCTCCACGTTGTTGCGCCAATTATAAAGTAATTTTTATAACAAACAACACAACTCAGGCATTTGTAATTTAAATTCTTTATTACAATTATTTATTAATTCAACAAGTAAACAATTAACACAATAAACAGAACAAAAATAAACTTAACAACTTTTAACAAAATATACTAACTCTTATTTTCTTTTAATTTTTCATAGTTACAACATTTTAATACCCTTGGCTTATTTTACGATCTCTTACAATCTCGGGGTTATAGCATGGGCTATATTTTTTAATTCTTAGGTTAATTAAATAAATTTTGAACAAACAATATTAAATTTTGAAATTAGTTTTAATAAATATTTTCCGGATGGAATAACTTTAATTTTGAATAAGCAAAAAGGCGAAACTATTTGAACTGGATTAAGTTTTTATTACTATTAATCAACTACAAGATATTCTAATGTACAATTTTAAACTTCCCTATTATCCTAAGAGTCCACTAAAGTTTATTTTTTTATATAGCGCTAGGTACTTAACTTATCAAATAACGGCGAAAGGCTGCTTGCTCACACGTAGAATTCCGTTGTCTTTAAATTTCACTTTTTACACACTTAACCCCGTTTTAGTTCTTTCAAATTATATTTTCACTGTATTAACTCTTTCAATTTTCTTATTCCTGTTTAATCTGGCCAAGTTTACTCACAAAACTGTATAATTTTGACGAAGTTTCTAATAAATAGAATTTTGACTGGTCCTGGCAGATCCGTCTTGTCGCGTCCCCACGCTATCTCTGACCAAACTACGCGTCCTTAGATTTTACACAATTGTTTGTTTTTTTAATATGGCGGCTTTCTTCTTCAAAAAACAAAATCAGATGGTTTATAATTTAGTTCGATTCCTTCTCACTAGAGTCAAACTGCAACTGACCTACTTCCATTTGTTTTTACAGCTGATGCAATAAGGCACTTGTTTTCACCAGTTTTAATTTTGTTAACATACTGTTTCAATTTTCTATCCTCAACAAACCTTCCAGTGTTTATTTTATTAATATTATTAGTGTGTGAAGTGTCTTTGTGTTTTACTTTTGTGATATTTCCGAATTGTGTGTGTTTTGAGCCGAATTCATAGAAACATAACCTTCCAATCTCATTGTTTACAATCGTATTTCACTTTCTCCTTCAAGTAATTACTTATGCCCTATTTTACTAAAATTTACAATTTTGTTTGAATATAATTATTATTAGATTATCTAGTTTTAATTTATGTGTTAGGTTATTTGATATAACAAATTTCCTAATACATTTCCAGTTCAAAAACCTTGTTTACAATTCTATGCTTTTACCTAAATTTAGTTTTCATTTAACCTAACCAATCTTTTAATGAATTTTTTTTTTTTTTAATTTTGAGTGAGCTATTTCTAATATATTCTTCCAATTCTTAAATAATATTATATAGCCCATTCTATAAATGTTACAATGCGTAAAGAAAATAATTTCAAAAATTGTATACATATTTCTTCATAGATAACATGTAACACATTAAGTCGTTGTAAGATTTATTTTAAATAAATTCTTAAAGAATTTAGGTGTTGAATAATGCAGTTATCTGCTACATAATTAATAAAGTGGCCTGCAAAGTCAAGAGCATTCCTAAATTGAACTTGAGAATGCTGCATTCAATAAATTTACCAATTGTTTCAAAATAATATAAATCAAATTTTAATGTACAAAATTTACATAAAAGATAAAACAAAAAAATAAAATACATTTAGAAGCGTTTACACTGTTTTAGATCTGGTTTTTTATATTTGTTTAACATGTTAAGAATTTACACAAATATTTTCTCTATTTTAGTATTTATGGCATTGACATATGATATCCACAAAGAGATTGTTTCTATATAAAATAAATGCATTTCAAATTAATTTATCTAACAGTTGAAAATTTGTTATTGCATCCCACGGATTAATCATAACTGCCTGCATTATTAAAATATGAAAACTTGTACTATTTTGCCATCTCGAGTTAAATTTTGATTTCACATCACCTTACATAAAATTAATAACTTATCTGGAACTGGAATTTATGTTGTACAGCGTGGCTCCTGGATCAAGCCTTGCCATTATTCATTTTGGATACGTGATGGCTAGGGTGCTCGCCAGATGTTGACTAATCAGTGATGAAACGTTTTTAAAAATAATTAAGGAAACTTTTAGATATTTCTTAACATAATTGATTTAAATTAAATTAAACTGTTGAAAATAAAATTTGTTCTTGATACGCCCCATCTTGCGACGTCCTTTCGGTTCGAAGACCTAACCGAGAAGAGAGTGTTTAGAGTTTACGTTGTGATTCCTGACCTTTTGCGCAACTTCCCGGTGCTTGTTGGCTGTTTTCATTTAAAAAAAAGGCTTGTGGAAATCATATCTCAACCAGTATTATGGTACATAGAATTATAATTTACAATTTTTTTTTTAATTTTTATTTTTAAACTAATATTTCAGTTTGTTTTCTGATGCTGCTGAAAATGTAACATTTTTGCCTAAAATAATGTTACAAACAATAAATAAATAAATTTTGTTAACAAATAAGCTTTGTTAGTGTTTATAGAATACTGCAAAATATTTTAAAATCACATAAACATATATATATATATATATATATATATATATATGCAATTACATAGACAATGATACATATTTCACCTGCTTTTATACTGCACCTCTTATCTCTGAAATCTAAAACTTCTATGACTATAATTTTTTTTACATCGGTAAACAATTTATCACTGTAATAAAACCAAACAAATTTTGAATTCAGGTTTAATTACTGTAAATAACTGTATTTTACTTTGATTGTAAGAAGAATAATCAAACCTCATGTATTTAACAAAAATTTATAGTTATAAAATTTAACAATCTGAAATGGTGAAGATGAAATACAATTGAGTTGTTTTGTTATGTATAATGAGCTCAGAAAGCATTACATTAAATCGAATATTATATTTGCGAATTATCTGGAAATAATTTCTCAAGTTTCAACTCAAAAGATAGAAAATAAAAATAATCATAAAATTTCTAATTAACACATGTGAATTTAATTAATAAATAAACCTATTTGATCTTTAAACAAATGTTACCCTAACTAAACATCGTTGTTAAGTTTATTTAATGTTTCTCATATCTATGACATTGTAGGATTTAACAATGCAATGTGCTAATTATTTAATATAATAAAATAACTGGGTAATTTCTTATTTATCTTAACAAATTGTAGCCTAATATAAAGAAATTGTATTTAATAATATTTACTACATTCTGAAAACAATACTAATTCTCTTAGAAGTCCAAATTAATTGGCAAACATTTATATTTATTTATCATTTGCAATTTTCCTTACTATAATATAGCAAAGCAGTCTATCCCTTTTAATGATGTCTTTTTAATATTATAATTTGTTCATTAATTTGTTGTAATTGCCCCCCCCCAATATTCATTTTGTTACTTCTCCTTTTTTTTATTAATTAATCTATTCATTGTGCCTATATGAATATATCCCCCTAAATTAATTGAATAACAAGCCATAACTCCCTTCTCCTTAATTTAATATATAGTTGTTAAAAGAATTTATTTACACTCTATTCTTAGATTCTATTCCTAATCTCATTAACCCTTTATGTACACTTTAAAAGTCATTTAAAAAGTTATAATACTTTCATAAATTCTTATTTAAAATAATAATCTTCAAATTTTCAACCTGTCCTACATTACATTACATGCTCTATTATCAAACATTACCATTAAATTTTGGTAATGATAGAAGTTTTTGAACAAAAAATATTGTTTATTTCAAAATGAAAATTTTGATTTTTAAATTAAAATTTATAAAATAAATTTCAAACAAGAATTTTTTAATAAAATGAATAAGTATAAATCAGTTTCAATTTTCCAAAATTGTAAGGTTATACCACACCACCATTTGGAAACAATGGTCGCATCTCCTGTATTATCATTGTGATAAAAAACCTCCAATGCGCTGTCCATTTTGAAGTTTTTGATGATTCTGTATATTATCTATGTTAGGCTAGCATCTCTAGAAATATACTTTCAACTCCTACAATTTCAAAAGTTACTTGAAAAGAGTTTTTTAATTAGGACTAAGTCCAGTTTATATTTAATACTGAGTTGAAAAACATTTAAAACACTTTAACTGTATAATATGTAATGAAGTTCATTGTTTAACCTTTGTGAGAATATATGTTTTGCTGAGTCTAAAGCTGGTTGGACACTGTCTTTCCCATGAAGTTTTGCTAGCTATCCCTTCTACTAGCGTCCTTTTTCAGATAGTCAACAAGACTGCATTTTATTCGCAATATGAGGTAGCCTTCTTCTTGTTGGTTCCAAGTTTTTTTACTTCATCTAATGTAGTGAAATCGAGAGGAGGTTTTACTTCCATCAGCCATTACTCAAATTTTCATCCTTCCTCTTATCTTACTCCATAAATGGTAACAATTTTATAAATATTTTTGATATCTACATTGTCAACGTTTGATATACACCTACATTTAATGATATTAATCTACGGTGATAACTGCCAGGAAGGGATTATGGCTATGACTGCTACTAAGTGGTTTTGACATTTGTTCACAATTTACTTGATTTAAACAATATAACTAAAAAAGGTAAATTGAAAATATTTCAGGGGTCATTTTTAAAAACATGTATTTACAAGAGCGGCACCGTGTAAATGAATTTTAAAATGTAAACTCAAAGGTTTGGCCTTTACTTTAACTGTTTATATACAGGATTGGCAGTTGAAGTCTAAGTACATTAGTGTTGCTTGCTCAGTTAGATCTATTCATTAGAATATTTTTGTGGGAATAATGTTATTGTATATCATGGTTAATATTGTAATTTAAGGACATAGGAATTATATTTTATTATTCACTGTTGATTATATGTCACCTTTGTCCTGGGTATTTTTTGATTCTCTTGTCTACAATACTCTATTCCGTTATCATTACTTTTATTCTTAGGATAGATAAAATGATTTCAAAATCTTCAACTTACATTTCATCTGAAGTAGATAAACTTATTAATTTATTTCTAGTTCTATTCCTTGATATTTAAAGCAGTATATATATATATATATATATATATATATATATATATATATATATATTTATATTTATATTTATATTTATATTTTAGTTTTGGTTGGTAAAGATTATTTAGATTTTTTGGACTAGGAGACTGACAGACTTACCTTGGTAAGAGTCCACTCTGTAGTCTTGAAATAGAAACACATAAAAGCACTTAAACAATGATATATTTCAACCACACAGTGGTCTTTGTCAATCGAAGAGAAAACACAAAAAGAAATATGAGAGAATGAAATAAAATGATCCTTTTATTTCATTCTCTCATATTTCTTTTTTTGTGTTTTCTCTTCGATTGACAAAGACCACTGTATGGTTGAAATATATCATTGTTTAAGTGCTTTTATGTGTTTCTATTTCAAGACTACAGTGTGGACTCTTACCAAGGTAAGTCTGTCAGTCTCCTAGTCCAAAAAATCTATATATATATATATACAGCCTGCTAACAATACGGAGACCATACATTGGTCATTTTGCATTCAAACTGGCAGCCGGGTACTTGTGGCAGCCGTATACGGCTGCCACATAGTAATCCATGGTAATGTAACACCCTCTGACAATAATCGAAATAAAAACCATGTCAATAAGTGTAAAAAGAAGTGTTTTATTGGAGCTATACTGTATTTGGAAGTTCTATGGTCGTTCTGAATTTTTAAAAAATAATTTGTAATAACCAAACGGTGCTCGTATTGATAGCAGAGTGAACGGGATTTGTATATCACAAGTTCGTAACATTTCCGCCAGGGGCAGCATAGTCGCCTCCTGTATATAAATTTACTGTATATTTCAACCATTCTCTAACATTATAGCAGCCACAAACTTGGCAACATTGCTGGTATCCACATGGATATCAATCGTACTACGTAATGTATATATTTGAATTGGACAAAGAATCGCTGGAAAGTGACCAATCAGGGGTTTTTGAGGATGCTGAATCAATGCCGTCATCGAAAGTCACCGGCGATGTACTGGTGAGGCTAAACCCATGTGCAAAAGGGGTTGAATTAGGGTAAAAATGTCAGATGCCTAAGAATAGCGGGATAATGACCGTTCGAGGGTTTTTGAGAATGCTAAATTCAATGGTGTCATCTAGAGTCACCGGGGATGGACCGGATGTGACTCTACGTAAGTACCAAAGAGATGATTTGGGGTAAAAAAGTCAAAAAATCGCTGGAACATAACCACTCGGGGGTTTTTGAGGATGCTGAATTCAATGCCGCCATCGAAAGTCACGGGGGATGGACAGATGAGACTCTACGTGAGTGCCAAAGGGATGATTTGGGGTAGAAATGTCAAAAGTGAAACAATTACTAGAAAATAAAAACTCGGGGGAAATTTGATGAGGCGGAATTCAATGCCCTCACCGAAAGTAACCGGTAATGCATTGGTGTGGTTCCACGAGAGTACCAAAGGGGTGAATTGGGGTGAGAATGTCAGAGGTCAAAAAATCGCTGAAAAATATCTGCTTGGGGGTTTTGAGGATGCTGAATTCAATGCCGTCATCGGAAGTCTCCGGGGATGTACTTGTGAGGCTAAATCCATGTACCAAAGGGGTTGAATTAGGGTAAAAGTGTCAGATGTCTAAGAATCGCGGGATAATTACCGTTCGGGGTTTTTGAGGATGCTAAATTCAATGGCGTCATCTAAAGTCACCGGGAATGGACCGGATGTGACTCTACGTAAGTACCAAAGGGATGATTTGGGGTAAAAAAGTCAAAAGTCAAAAAATAACTAGAAAATAACCACTCGGGGGTTTTTGGTAAGGCGGAATTTAATGCCGTCCCAGAAAGTCGCCGGGGATAAACTGGTATGGTTCCACGCGAGTACCAAAGGGGTGGTTGGGGTGAAAAAGTCAAAACTGAAAAAATCGCTGGAACATAACCACTCGTGGGTTTTTGAGGTTGCTGAATTCAATCCCGCCATCTAAAGTCACCGGGGATGGACAGATGAGACTCTACGTAAGTGTCAAAGGGATGATTTGGGGTAGAAATGTAAAAAGTCAAAAAAAATACTAGAAAATAACAACTCTGGGAATTTTGATGAGGCGGAATTCAATGCCGTTATCGAAAGTCACCGGGAATGCATTGGTGTGGTTCCACGCGAGTACCAAAGGGGTGAATTAGGGTGAAAATGTCAGCAGTCAAAAAATCGCTGGAAAATATCCGCACGGAGGTTTTTGGGGACGCTGAATTCAATGCCGTCGACGAAAGTCTCCGGGGATGTACTGGTGAGGCTAAACCAATGCACCAATGGGGTTGAATTAGGGTCAAAATGTCAGATGCCTAAAAATCGCGGGAAATGACCGTGGGGGTTTCTGAGGATGCTAAATTCAATGACGTCGTCTAGAGTCACCGAGGATGGACGGTTGTGACTCTACGTTAGTACCAAAGGGATGATTTGGGGTAGAAATGTCAAAAGTCAAAAAAGTACTAGAAAATAAGAACTCGGGAATTTTTGATTATACGGAATTCAATGCCGTCACCGAAAGTCACCGGGGATCCACTGGTGTGGTTCCACGCAACTAGCAAAGGGGTAAATTGGGGTGAAAATGTCAGAAGTATAAAAAATCGCTGGAACATAACCGCTTGGGGGTTTCTGAGCGTGCTGATATCAATGGCGTCATCGAAAGTCACCGGGGATGGACGTATGTGACTCTACGTGAGTGACAAAAGGGATGATTTGGGGTAAAAATGTCAAAAGTCAAAAAATTACTTGAAATTTACCACTCGGAGGTTTTTGAGGATGCTGAATTGAATGCCGTCATCGAAAGATACCAGGGAAGGACGGGTGTAGGCTCTACGGGAGTAGCAAAGGGAGAATTGGGGTAACAAGGTCAGAGGCCAAGAGATCGATATAAAATGATGACTGGGGGTTTTTAATGATGTTGAGTCTAATCCTAGCACCGAGGTTGGCCATGTACAATCCGGGATAGGACTGCGGGTGTCGCTGTGGGTGATTTGAGGTAAAACTTGCCAGAATCTAAAATATTTCCCAAAAATGGGCATTCGAAGATTTTCGAAGGTCCTAGTCCCTTGTCATCAAAATAAGATGTAAGGGGTTACCAAGGGGTGATTATATCCCATTGACAATAAATCGCCCGAAATTGGCATGTTTCCAACTATGCAACATAACCAAAAGAAAGAGTCGGGTTCCCGACCTTGTATTGGACAGAAGCTGTGCTACATCTATTGACAGAAATGTTTGTGATATGAAAATATAAACAGGCGGCACTCCGATAGCAGTTCTAGCACGTTTGTTTACGTCATGTCTGTCAAACTAATCTTTATAGCTTGAAGCAGTGTTTCAATGCAGCCTGTCCATGTGCTTTAAGAATTTTAAAGACTGTATGCTAAAACAATTCAATTTGAAAAGATAACCGTTTGTCCCAAATTGATAATTTTATAAAAATTAAATTTTTTATTTAATTTTTAAAATAATGTATATTGTCTACCTAATTGTCATATATTTTCTTTCCATTTTTACTTAGACTATCTAAACATTTATGTTTGTTTTCTCATTCTTCTTCGGGTAATTAATTTTCTCTCTTTTCGTGTTATTTTTTTTTTCTTTTAAAAAGGATGGTATCGTTAGCGGGGGCAGCGGATGACTTTTCAACAATCCGTTAATGAAATATTTCTACTATAACCGTAAATAAAAAAACTATAAATAAGTAGACCTTATATTTTTTCAACCTTTATACAACTTAAAATAAACGACAAAGAGAATTTGTTGACCCACATCATTTCATCGACTTATCTTGATCAGTTTATATATTCAGAAATCCTATGATGCCAATATCTACAAATGCCAAGCTTAACCTTTAACTACCGTCATCGTGCCTGACCATCAGCGACGGGTTAGCCGAAGAAGACAGTGATTCAGGTGCCGTATCTAATGATAACTTTTAGAAGGCATTAAAGAGAATAGGGGAATTGTGCAACAAAGTGCAGAAGTAATTTAGTAAAAGATCATGATACCGAATCTCAACGAAGTGCATCAGACGATGAAGATGATTTCGAAAAACTGCAACCTCCAGAAATTTACAATTTTTTCTATTTGTATAGATAAATTGTTATAAACAATGTAGAATTTGTCCAGCAACAAAAAATAGAAGGACTAGTTACACTTTGTAAGCTGACTTTGAACAGCCAATATGTCTAGAATGTTCTGAGCCGCTGTGTAAATACTGCTGTCAAAATTGAGTTATTATTTCTAATGCATTTCCATAAATAAAGCTTATAATGTGTCAAATGTTATCTTATACATAAAGTTAAGTGTGTACAATCAGTGAACAAGATATAATTAGTGTATGTTAATTATTGTGCGATTATAAGTCTTTTTAGCTAAACTGCGCTAAAATCTGTAGAAGGTTTTATTTACTACAG
Organism: Prosapia bicincta; assembly: GCA_036971475.1. Classification (NCBI taxonomy): domain Eukaryota; kingdom Metazoa; phylum Arthropoda; class Insecta; order Hemiptera; family Cercopidae; genus Prosapia; species Prosapia bicincta. The sequence continues at coordinate 155,366,039 of JBAIZL010000002.1, forward strand.
TTTTCAATTAGTAAATAAAATATAACTGATCTCATAAAACTACGTTTACCGTAGTCACATGCAACCAGAATAATTTTTATAAAGTAAATGCAAGATAAATTGTTAAACCGCACAATAAATCACACTTAGAAATTTCGTGCCTGTGAGCTACAACGGAAGTACTAATGTGACAGAAATGTGCAGGACGGTAGTTAAAGGTCAATAAATACTGAATCATCTTTCGTGAATCTCTGTATTGTATACATGAACCTAAATGACATCTGTGCGAGTGTTGTCAGTTTATATTACGATATCACAACTGTCTGGTGTAAACAAGCATAGGTCCAAGCCATACAAAGATAAAGCCTCGCACTCGACAAGTACTCTCGTGGATGAATGCCCGAAAAACTGACTTTCTGCATTCTATCTTTTCCATCTCTTTCTCTCATTTACATACGGCGTAAACGTAAATATTTTATCGTATTCTCCCAGCGTCAAAATGGTCGTATAAAGACGGAAACATTTGTTTCTATCCTCGACTTTAGCCGCTGGTAGTCTTTATTTTATTTTATTAATATGTTTATTGAATACATTGGTATTAACTTTTAGTGAATATATATGGCGTAGGCCATATTAAGTGTTACATCTGTTAATACAAGTGTTAACATGTTTGTAATGTTACCAAATTGTAACAATATACAGCAAATAATAGTCACTTTTAGATTATTAAAATCGGAAAGAGATGATATGACAATTAATTTGAAAAGCAAGTTAAATTAAAAAATAAATACTTTATCGATCCTATAGTATCTAAGAGCACCAAGGGAAAAGAACGAGATGCATTGACCGGACCATTAAGATAAGTTTGGTCATCAAGTAAACAAACGCGTCAGAATGTCTTTCGGAGTGTCGACTGTTTATGTTTCCATATCAGAATTGTGTCTGTAAATACACAGCATAGTTCTCTCCAAGATAAGGTCGAGAATCCACAGCTGTATGTCCTTTCCAGCAAACCAACAGTGTATGTTTGAATTAATTGACAGATGTAATATAATGGGAGTGGTACAGTCTCGTAAACTACCGAGTGTCAATTTTTATGAGATTTTTTTTATATTAGGATTTTATATTTATTTGCTAATAAGTTCAAGAAATAATTCCGTTCTTGACGATAACACTTGCGTTTTTGCAAACACAAATACCAGTAACCCCATAATTATTTATAAAGTTTTACAAAAGCATGCTAAAATAGCATGTTTATAAATTCCTGAAGTACTTACATCGAGGACTCTAATGAAACACTTGGCAACATTATCTCAACTCTTCCAAATAAATGACCTAGGTATTAAAGAACTAGCGTTATTTATAGGCCATACAACATCATTTTTATCAATAATAAGATTATATTTTTTTTTCATCCAAAATACACAAAAATAGTTTGAAAGATATAAATAATGTAGCAAAGAAAGAACACGTGGATATATACACAGATTCTATGAACATAAGGGCAAAACATTTTAAGTACTTACATGTATCATAGGTGTTAATTTGCCAATTAAACTAGAGAGCAGTTCAGGCGGTTTAAGCAATGGTAAATATTTAAAATTCTTTATTTCTACATCTCTGAAGATTATATATAAGTATATAGTTCTTCCCAATGTATATTGCAGTAATCAAAACGTTTTCGGTAAGCAATGTAATAAATCTATTATGTTTATCCTCGATATTCTAGTCTCAAGAGTAACTTTAATGTCTATGGGATTTTCACTCACTTTAGAGTTGCATAAAAAACTGTTTCAAGTACGGTGATCATTGGTACGGAAACAAATACAGTAGTGCATGGATAATTCGAGGTAGATGGGACCGAGACACCGTCGGATTACACGGAAATAGCTTCCTGTACACTAGAAAAAAACAGGAGTTCTAATGAACCGTAATACTATAATTAAGAATGCACAAAATACGTTTGTAGAACTTTATTGATTACAGTACATACATAAATTAATGTTGCTTGGCTCTTCAAGACTACTGTACTAATTCTTGCTTGAGAGGATACCATACGATATGAATACCATATAAGTATCGGCAATTATAGCTAAAAAAAGCCGATGCCCTTGTAATCTTTATCAGGACGCCCAATGTTTTGATCATAGATAGTCTTTTTGTTCGCCTACCATAAAAATAAAACGAGATTATCAGTAAATCTAAAGTATAGTGAAAAATTACCGTGATCATCGGTAGTAAATATTTATGATTATCAACGTCTAAAGATTGACTACAAAACGTTATATAAGCTCTTGGTTAAGGTTGCTTAACTGAAGTAATTTTCTATCAACGAAGAATAGAGAATATTCAAATTGAAATATTAAGTCTGTAATTAGGAGTTATTACAAACTAGTGGTAGGATTAGTAAAATATATAAACAAAGAAGACAGTTTTGAGAAGTGATTGAGTATTAGTAGACTTTGTCTTGAGATCAGACACAGCCGAACGAACTAAAATCATTCTGATATTAACTATAAAAATGTATTTAACATGTCGACCGAAGAACGGAGAGATTTTTTAAAGTGAAAAAAATCTACAAAACAGTCATTATCTCTTACGTCTTGTTTTTTTTAACAAGAAATACCATCATAGAGACTAATTTTATTCTGTCACTCTGCATAATGCTATTTTACAGCTAGTTTTTGAAGACTGGTTCCTCAGCTATATTCGCCAAAATATTTGTAAATTATTTCACCATAATAATAATAATAATAAATCAAATTGTAGATATGCGAGCCAGGAGGGATACGGTTAAAGATAGAATTAAAGAAGAAGATTAAAATATGCTTAAATCTTATCAGATATATTTTCAGGTGCATTCAACGTGTCTTGATGAAAGTAACATCACAATCAAGGTGAAATGTCATTCTTTCAGAAAATATCTAATGGAGGAATTAAAGAAATGTTTTCACCTGCCAACAACGACTACCAGGAAAATTTAATGAATGTAGTTAAAGAAGAACTTTTAGAAAAAATAGGTCTTTACTGAAACACATTTGTACCTATAACAACTTATGACAAATCAAATATGGTGGATAAATAAAAGAGATGTATTACATTGCTTACCGAAAACGTTTTTCACCGTGATGCCTAGCTACAATGTAATATACATTGGGAAGAACTATATCCTTACAGTTTTTGGTTACATTTGGCTGTCGTAAGTACAGAAATACTATTATTTCAATGTTTAATTTTTTTACCCGAAAATGGTAATTTGTGCTCGTTTGAACCTATAAAATATAGACGTGTTCAATGGGCCTATGTGAGCAAGAAATTACCATTAGATGAGATTCGACCAAATAAAAGCCTTCTTTTATTTACAATGTACAATAAAGGTAGATTTTTCTGGTTACCTACCTGAGGTAAAGGTGATACAATATATCGACGAAGTTTTTGAAATAAAGTAAGAAATGTATCGCCATTACGTCTAAGCTAAATTAGAACAGATGTAAATTGGCCTTTACATTCATTCGTCGCAGAAATTAAACACCACACAGACACAGTGTTTGTTAATCCCTGTGGCATGGGCTTGATAGGCACTTATAGGTGGTTTTGGTTGCCAGGTGCGTCTTCAGTTTCAGCCACAATATCTGGATTAATGAAGTTGTACTCAATGTTTTTACCTTCATCGAAGTTGATTTTTAAAACTATTTCTTCATTAATTAATTAGTTTTTAGGTTTACATTTTTTTTGTTACTTTTTTTCTCTATTTATATATAGGTAAAGAAAAATAAATACTTGTTTAAACACAAGGTTTTCCTTTTAATATATTTTCTCGTTTTATATTTATTAGTCATTTAGTTAACTAGTGTTATAAGTAATATAAAATTTGCAATTATTATTTCATTCTTAATTTCATATTATATCTACACAATTTTGTATATTAAGTTTCGTTTCTTTGCTACATTATTTATATTTTTGTAACAATTTTTGTTTATTTTGGATGAAAAAAAATATATATTATGTTATTATTGACAAAAATATCATATATCATTGAAAGTGTAATAAAATATAGTAGAAATCACTTGAAATACAAAATTTCATTACATCCTGGGCCCTCAGCTCAAGTGGTCTGACGTAATATCTTATTATAATTTTTGTCCGTAAAATGCTTTAGTGATAACCCGAAATCATTGCAACTAAATGTATGCTCCACATTACAAATATTACATTAACATTTAATTTGAAAAAGCATTATTATTGGTTATTCTTTTTTTTATAAAGACAACAGTATATAGAATTTTATGTTTTTAAAATCATAAAATATATACTTTTCTATTTAACCTACTTTAGATCAAAGTAGTAAACATTATTAAACTAAGAAACATTTACCCTAACCCCAAGTTAAAAAAAAATATCCACATTAAGGGGGTTTCCCAAGGTTTTCATTTTCGTAAAATAAGGTTGACTTATAATTTGTTAAATCAATGTTTATTTCCCTTAGATCAAAAGTAGCGTTTTAAATGAGGTATTAAAATAATATTGCTTATAAACGCTATGGAATTGGAATTTTCACAAAATATAATAGTTCTTAATTTTTTGCGTTTACATTATTAAAGTTGAATGTGAAAAATTTGGTTCACGATATTTTGTATAAGAATTAAAATCACTGTATGAATGGAGAAATCAAACTCTTACCTTTAATAACTATACTCATTCGGCATTTGATAGACAACAAACTGTAAAGTGAGTTTCAAGCCACCGGCAAGAATTCTATGACTTAACTGATAAAATCTTCCCTTTGTCCTGAATTACGAACAGTTTTCTAAATTACTACATCAAAACATAAATTTTTACTTACTTTATTATTTGTAATTTTTAAAAATATCCACACACAAAATTAAATATTTTCAACATAATATGTATATAACAGGTGTTATCATCGATCTATTAATTGTACCACAAGTATTACACAATATAATCCTAGAACACAAAGGGTCAACAATATTTGTAATATAACATGGGGAACAGCATGTGTATTTGAACACAGAAAGGTTGAACTTGCTATAATAACACTAACAGAGTTTTATAGTATCTAATTTTTATCTCTCCCTTTGAGCAGGATCTTGTGACACTTGCAAAGCGCTTGACTGTGCTTGTAAATATTTCAATAAATTAACAGCAAACATTTACTATCAAACACTTGTATAAGAAATATTCATAACCCAATGATTTTAAATTAAACAATTAAAATTAGAGATAAGTTCAACAGTGGTTGTAAAATAGAATATTGACTAATCTATTACATGGTTCAATATCTTATTCGCAAACGACTTGTCGCACAAGTATATTAGGAGCTAGAAGGTAAAACAAAATTGAAACAAGAAAAGTAGGCCTAAACTTGTTTTATTTGGAACTGCATGAGCTCAATAAAATACATTACAATCTGTCTAACTTGCTTACAGATTACGACAGCTGATGATAAGAATGAATAATCTAATATTTATGATTGTGCCTAGCTTCCACTCATCTTCCGTTCCAAACATATGACTAATCACACTTTCCCGCTATTTTTTAACAGTGTCTGGAATCACACTCTCGAAAACTCACACGTGCGTTATCCTTGACTTTCGATGACGAAATTAGAGTCACCCCTTACAAACCCAGAGTATTATTTTACTAGACATTTTTCTAGTATCTGACATTTTCATAAAAATTAACCACCCTTTCTACTCCCGTAGAACCACACCCTCATATTCCCATTAGCTTTTAATGACGGTATTGGACTCAGCACCCTCCAAAACACTACGATTGATCTTTTTCTAGTTTTTTTGCCTTCTCGCAATTATACCTCCAATTCATCATTTGCTATTCCCATAGAGGTTCACCCGTATATTCACATTGACGTTCGATTATGGTAAACGACTCAGCACCATTAAAAACCACCCGAATGTTCATTTCAATTGTTTTTTTTTTGCCTTCTGACAATTTTACCCCAATTCACCCCTTTTCTACTGCCGTAGAGCCACACCCGTGCATTCCCGATTGATATGGAAGACGGTATTGGATTCAGCAACCGAAAAAACACTAAGATTGATCATACTCTAGCTTTGTTTTGCCTTCTCACATTTATACTCCAATTCATCATTTGCTACTCCCATAGAGGATCATCCGTGTATCTCCATTGACTTTCGATAACGGTAAAAGACTCACCACCTTTAAAACCCCCCGAGCGATCATTTTCCATTGTTTTTTTGCCTTCTGACAATTTTACCCCAATTTACCCCTTTCTACTCTCGTAGAGCAACAACCGAGCATCCCCGTTTAATATTGTAGGCGGTATTGGACTCAGCACCCTCCAGAACATTACCATTGATCATTTTCTAGTTTTTTTTGCTTTCTCACAATTATACTCCAATTCATCATTTGCTACTCCCATAGATGGTCACCCGTGTATCCCCATTGACGTTCGATAACGGTTAAAGACTCAGCACCATTAAAACCCACTCAAATGATCATTTTCAATTGTTTTTTTGCCTTCTGACAATTTTACCCCAATTTACCAATTTCCTACTCTCGTAGAGCAACAACCGAGCATCCCCGTTTAATATTGAAGGTGGTATCGGACTCAGTACCCTCCAAAACACTACGATTGATCATTTTCTAGTTTTTTTTTGCCTTCTCACATTTATACTCCAATTCATCATTTGCTCCCCCTTAGAGGATCACCCGTGTATCTCCATTGACTTTCGATAACGGTAAAAGACTCGCCACCTTTAAAACCCCCCGAGCGATCATTTTCCAATGTTTTTTTGCCTTCTGACAATTTTACCCCAATTTACCCCTTTCCACTCCCGTAGAGCCACACCCGTGCATCCCCTTATAATATTGAAGGCGGTATTCCACTCAGCACCCTCCAAAACACTACGATTTATAATATTCTAGCTTTGTTTTGCCTTGGCACAAATATACTCCAATTCATCATTTGCTATTCCCGTAGATGATCACCCGTATATTCACATTGACGTTCGATTACGGTAAACGACTCAGCACCATTAAAAACCACCCGAATGTTCATTTCAATTGTTTTTTTTTGCCTTCTGACAATTTTACCCCAATTCACCCCTTTTCTACTCCCGTAGAGCCACACCCGTGCATTCCCGATTGATATGGAAGACGGTATTGGATTCAGCAACCGAAAAAACACTAAGATTGATCATACTCTAGCTTTGTTTTGCCTTTTCACATTTATACTCCAATTCATCATTTGCTACTCCCATAGAGGACCACCCGTATATCCCTATGACGTTCGATAACGGTAAAAGACTCAGCACCATTAAAACCCGCCGACTGATCATTTTCTAGTTTTTTTGCCATCTGTTATTTTGACCCCAAGTCACTCCTTTACAACTCCCATAGAGCCCCACCTGTCCATCCCCGTTAAATTTTGTTCACTTCTATCCCCGTCAGTTTTCGATAGTTGTACACGTTTATGAAAACTAACATCCAGGGCTTATGTGAGTTGAGTAAATAATTGGCCAGCTGAAATGAAGAAGGGACATTCTAATGTTTATGTTTTCACCGTGATTACACACACCCAGTGTCTTACAGTATAAACATTTGATTAGTCAGACAGTCGCACCATAGTGGCAACACTGTGGTTCTCGTATCGTTAGTGGCGTGGGAATAATATACACACCGGCTGCCATATTGACATTAGACTGAACGAAAATATACACTGGCTGCCATATTGATGCCTAAATGAAATGCTGCCGTATTGATAGTATTTCAGTCAATTTTGTATTTTTAAGATTTTATGAAATTAAAGTACATGGAGTAGTATCATGTTTATTAGAAATAAATTATACACGACGAAAAACATATATACTTCACTCCTTCAAGTGGCTGCCATATGGTTGCAAAATGAAATGCTGCCATATTGATAGCGGGATGTATATATATATATATATATATATATATATATATATATATATATATATATATATTGTTATATATATTGTTATATATTGTTATATATATATTGGACTCTTACCAAGGTAAGTCTGTCAGTCTCCTAGTCCAAAAAATCTATATATATATATATATATATATATATAACAATATATATATATATATATATATATATATATATATATATATATATATATATATATATATAACAATATATATATATATATAACAATATATATATATATATATATATATATATATATATATATATATATATATATATATGTATATATATACATCCCGCTATCAATATGGCAGCATTTCATTTTGCAACCATATGGCAGCCACTTGAAGGAGTGAAGTATATATGTTTTTCGTCGTGTATAATTTATTTCTAATAAACATGATACTACTCCATGTACTTTAATTTCATAAAATCTTAAAAATACAAAATTGACTGAAATACTATCAATACGGCAGCATTTCATTTAGGCATCAATATGGCAGCCAGTGTATATTTTCGTTCAGTCTAATGTCAATATGGCAGCCGGTGTGTATATTATTCCCACGCCACTAACGATACGAGAACCACAGTGTTGCCACTATGGTGCGACTGTCTGACTAATCAAATGTTTATACTGTAAGACACTGGGTGTGTGTAATCACGGTGAAAACATAAACATTAGAATGTCCCTTCTTCATTTCAGCTGGCCAATTATTTACTCAACTCACATAAGTCCTGGATGTTAGTTTTCATAAACGTGTACAACTATCGAAAACTGACGGGGATAGAAGTGAACAAAATTTAACGGGGATGGACAGGTTGGGGCTCTATGGGAGTTGTAAAGGAGTGACTTGGGGTCAAAATAACAGATGGCAAAAAAACTAGAAAATGATCAGTCGGCGGGTTTTAATGGTGCTGAGTCTTTTACCGTTATCGAACGTCATAGGGATATACGGGTGGTCCTCTATGGGAGTAGCAAATGATGAATTGGAGTATAAATGTGAAAAGGCAAAACAAAGCTAGAGTATGATCAATCTTAGTGTTTTTTCAGTTGCTGAATCCAATACCGTCTTCCATATCAATCGGGAATGCAGGGGTGTGGCTCTACGGGAGTAAAAAAGGGGTGAATTGGGGTAAAATTGTCAAAAGGCAAAAAAAAAAAAAAAAAAAAAAAAAAAATATTAGCGAGTTACGAGGAAATTCTGTGTGAGAAGAAAAACCTTTAATTTGTCAAACGAATTTATTAGATTTTATGAAGCCCTCTATGTCAAAATAACTTCTTTTTACTTACTTCTTTGCTATATGAATGTATATAATATAATTTGTTGTTGTATTATGTATTTAAGATTTTAATACATACACATTTTTCTTCTAAATTATTACTTTATTTAGTCTTTGGTCCCAATTAAACATGATTCCTAAGTGATTGTATGTAAATTTATACTCCGGCTTACGCGAATTCGACTTACACGATTATCGCTTGATCCTACCTATCACATAAGTTCGGGGTATTACTGTACTATCAATAACAAGAAGTTCTTCATACACTTAATAGCTTTTATCTACTCCTCGAATAAAAATCAATACCTGAGCTGTATCTGATACATCCGTTGATTCACCCAAAGCTAAAGAAAACCATTCAAGTTGTTCATTTTAGTCAGACAGTTGAGTTATATATTTTCTGCGATTGCTTCTACCTACTCCAAGCCACAATGTATGCTGACAAACTGACAGATTCAAATAAATTTATTTTTTCGGGGTGCTTCTCTCCATCTACTGCAACTACGCATTCTTTGATAATTTCTGCATTAGTGAATCTTTTTTCATGTTTTGCGATTTTAAGAGCATACGAACTGCCACGAGTTAGAAGCTGTAGCCTCTTGTTCAGTATTGAGTTTTGTAAATGTAAATTGCTAAAGCTTCAAAATTTTCTGTTCACAAACTTCCAGTACATTTTGAATAATTTTTTAAATGTTTTGTTTCGTAATGACGTTTAATATTATAGAGTATTCTTTGAGAACAGCTATGATGTCATTGAATATTAGACATAGCGCTTTATTACTCTAACTCAATTACAAAATATTGAATGTTTCACTGATCTTTGAATGTTTTGCATTCATTGTCTATTTTTTGCTTCTTTTCTATACGAGTAAATTGGACACAACAACAGTAAGTCAAGTCATAATACTGTCATGAAGATGTCTTTAAAACACACATAAACACATTTTAAGGAAAGGAGTTGCGCACAACTACTTCATTTTATAACACAGGTTCGCTTCCTTTGCGTTTCCTTGGTAGAATGACTTGCGGCCACGCCATCGTTTTTATAGTCAGATTACTACCATCTAGAAGTGAGTGGATTACACCAGAACTTTTTCGAATTAACAAAGTTCTACACAATTTGAACGCTATCTGTTAGCGATGGATAGAGAGGTGAATTACCCATTTCTATGTGTAACTACCAGATGTTGTCAAGTGTTGCGGTTGTAATAATACAGTATAGCACAATATAAAAAACAAATTTAGCAAGCAAATGCTCGCTCAGAGCACATACTCAGCAACTAATCTAGGTCTAGAAATTATAGATACTGGCAGGAAAATTAAAACTGTTTTAACTGTGTTGGCCCTTTGAACTCACTGAAGTAATTAGAATGGCCCCAAGGCTGAAAAGTTTGGAAACCCCTACTTACTCTAGAGCCCTGTATTGAGCTTTTAATTTCAGGATTGTGAGTAAAATCTATTTTTCATCACAAGTAACAACATACAAGAATAAATTCTTATTTTTAAGTATTAACTTCAATGTTTCAAATTTCAAAATTGTTATTTTATTGATTTCCAAAAACATGTTAAAGTTTGGGCATGGTTAAGATGAAAAACAATTTTAAAATTATTTGCTTAAAGTAAACATAGTTCGATGTTTTCTCTGTTCTGAATTAGATTCATATAAACTTTAATTTAATTAATAACTTGAAGCAACTGTGGTGTAATTTTAATTATAAATAAATAAAACTTCTTAAACCACAAAAACTTAGTATTGCAGTTATTGCCTATACTGTCCAATCAAAATGTACATGAGGACATAAATAAAAAGTTTCTGTGGCTTAAGAGGTTTTATTTATTTATAATTTTAATTTTAATTGTATAGATTTTTATAAAATGTAAGATAGTGAGAATTTAGTTTTGTCATGAACTTTATTAATACTTTTTAAAAATATAACCTATAAATTTTAATTGTCAGTAAATTTCTTTATTGGCACATTTTATTTGTAACAAAAATAAACGACAATAAAATGGCTTGATCATACCACTCACTGGGGCTCCCTAAAATTGTTTGTCCAACTCCAAGTAAATACTATACCATGGGGCATAGTTGACTGCTCTAATGTATTGTCAGTAATTAACCTTACTTGTGAAATCTATTAACATTTTGTTTATTTCTGTATTTTAAATTCTGGAATATAGGAGCTTATCCTGTTGGTGAAGAAATGGATTATCGCACAGCAAAAGATAGGGTGACGAATGAGGAGAAGCGAGCAATAGATCGTCTCCATAATGATATATATAATGAAGCTCGTCATGCGGCAGAAGCTCATAGGCAGGTAAGGGATACATACATTTCTCTAAACTATTTTTTTTTTTAATTTGCTTGCAATTTTTTTGTATTATTGCTAAACTTGAGTGTTTTGGTGTTGTCAACTATATGACTCTATCATCTTTTAGCCTTCAAAATCTCTGGAAATGCATCAAGATCTTTCATTTCCTTTAACACCTGTTATTCCTAGTGGAAACATAGTCTCCCCAGCCTCTTTCCTTTACAATTGTATTTATTCCAAATCTATCCCAGAGTTGTTTAGCACGGAATGTAATATACTTGTGCTTAACCCCAGTGTGAATGGAATATCTACTGGTTCAGCAGGTCCCTCTGATGTAAAAATAACATGTGATATTGTTTTAATGTAAAAAATCAAAAATTGAAAGTATGAGAAGATTAACGATTGAATATTATGTTGAAAATTATATCTTCATAATTTTATACATAATTTGCCAACTTTTATAATTTATTTAGAATTAAAACTTTACTTAATATATTACATCGTTCACCCTATTGCACCCTACAGATAAAAGATATTGGTCAAGTAATATGTATGTAGAGACAGGGGTGCAGAATATGTCCGATCTGGCGATCTAGGATCAGGGGAAATCTTGGGTTTCTGGGAAATATTTGGGAGAAATACAGTTTACACAATTTTGTTTAATAATTTGTTTCTTTAATGAGAAGAATTTATAAACCGATTCTGAATAAAAGAAAATTCAAAAGGTATCAAAACTTGTTTAACAAACAGACTGATAGGTTAGAATTTGTATCTAGTTGTCTGTTATTATTTTCTTGCAACTACACTTGTAGCGTATTGTTCTTGATTTGGCAGAGCGGAGCAGCTCGACTCCACATGTATGTAAGACTAAACCAAACAACACAAAACCTCATTACATTTGGCAATGTATTGCGGGTGTTACGTATCATAATAAAATAAAAGATTTAGTATATATTAATCATATTAGCTTTTATTTGTTTGTTTAATAGTGATTATTGAAACTATATGATGTGCATATTTTTTTTAAAACAAGGAGTAAAACTATAGTTTTATATTCTCTCTCCTCCCTGCAACATTCGGCACAGTTTTGCATGTTTTGTTTACTGCGGTTGGCGGGGATGGCGTGATAAACTAGTCTCAAATATATCAACTAAATATGGGGGAAACGACCGAGGCAAAAAAATCAAGCCAGCATATCAGGATTTTTTGTTCCTAAAGGTACTGATTGAAATTCTAGGTATTTATTTCCCGTTCCCTTATGTACGTTGTTAGCAAAAAAAAATTATACGGAGCGACACAGCAAGTCATCATAGATACCAAAAAAAATTATAGAAACTAACTGGCGCTTCAAAAATTAACAATTTTGGAAAATAGAAATTCCCCTCCTACCCAGCACAAGTGAGATATTACTAATTTAACATGTGGGCTTTATTTTTTTGACCTAATAACTCGGAAAATGCCTCAAAATGTAATTAAATTTGGTCTTGACTCCCAAAAGTTACAAATTTTTTATAAAAATCGACTTTAACAAAGCACTATTACTACCATGTTTCACCCAGCACACAATCCTTATAGAATTATAAAACACACATTTTATTTTTTGGCGATAATACATCGCAAAATTGCTTAAAAAGACAAAACAAACACTAACAGACCCTATTTTGCATACAAATCAGTCAAAATTGCATTCAGTATTTATACATATTTTATGTCTACCTCCAAAAAAAACGATAGAATTTACACTGTACAAAGCATTTTGAATTGATGTGTTAAAGTCGATTTTTTTCAAAATTATATACTTTTTGAAGTCATCAGCAAATTCAATTACATTTGGAGGCAATTTGCGAGTTACTTCATCAAAAATAATAAAGCCAAAACATTGAATTGTAATGTTTTAGGAGTACCTTGAAGGGTAGGAGGAACTGTTATTTTCTATAATTTTTAAATTTCTGGGGTGTGAGGGAAAGTTTTTATAATTTTTCCTATTCCTAATGACTCTCTGCAACGCCCGGTATAAATTTTTTCCCCCAAAATCAACCACAAGGGAATGGGAAATAAATACTGACTTCTAATAGGACTTAAAATGAACTGACAAATGATCATAATAAAATTAGATGTTTGAAAATGAAGACATGAAGACAAAATTAACGAGAACGATGAATAATTTCTATATTTCTAGCTCAAATCCGGTTTTCACATGTAATTGTAAAGTAGTTTAAATAAAACAGAATTTGAAATGTTACATAAAGTCTAAATTGAAGAAATGTTTATAAGAAAGAAATCTTTTTAGGAAAAAATAATATACTCTTATTTCCACTGCATGGAATTTGATTAATGTTGTCAACTTAGTCCTTTCTAGTTTATGGTTTGTGCTGACATTTTTAACACTTTCAAGCCTACACCTGATTATAGAACTGGCCATTTAATAACGCCAGCGCCTACACCAGTGTATAGCTTGGGATCCTGTATTTATTTCCATAGCAACGTAATTCCTGCCTATTCTCGGTTTTGTCAATATCGTTCTTTATATTGGTTATTCTGCTTTATGTACCTACACTTTTAGGCCAATCAGAGTTGCTTTTACGAACAAAAACGTAATTTGTGAAGTGTAGCGATTGAGAGCTAGCAGGTAGTTGTTTGACAGTTGTTGGTTTGGTCAGGTAATGGCTGTTTTGTTAGTGCGAGTTGTTTGTGTTTAGAGTTCGTTGTTGTTTGCTCTAAATTTTATCTATCAGTTATTTCGGTTACTTAATTTGTGTAATTTTTTATAGGTTTTAAGTTTGTTGACCTACGGTTTAAATTTTATCATTCAGTTATTTAGTTTATTTAATTTCTATTGTTATAGATATAATGGCGAAAGACACTTTAGGAAGCGATTCAATACGAGATATGTTGCTTTTAGACAGAGACAGTGTGTGTCACAAGCTGACTCAAGTTATACCACACCAAATAAATTATGTGTAGTGAAATGAAGTGTTATTTGTGGGTTTTTTATTCTTTGAAAGTATTTCTTTAACTGCTATCCAATATAATAGTAAAGGTGGTGTAAATATATAGACCGATATCTAACATTTTCTTTCAGCTTTAAAATCATATATAACATGTAATATTTATTTTCAATCCCATATAAAATATGTATAGTGAAATGCAGTGATATACAGTGTTGCTATTTTATTTTGTTGACGTTTTCATACATTTTTCAAAGGAGCATATGTAAGTAATCAATTTATTTGTATATATTTTATATGTATATAAAAAGCTAATTTCATTCTCTTTACAACATGTATAATTTGTTGTAAATATAGTATTTATTATAAGTCAGGATTTTTTTAAATATTTTTAATAAAAACCCTCCTGGCAGATAGAGATGGGTGTATATTAAGGGATTAGGCTTCAGAGTTTTGGAAGGGCCTTCAAGGCCTGGGAAAAGTCCTTAAATTAATTTTAAGTCCTTGAAAAGTCTTAAAATTGTATTATTATATTATTTCATTAAATTAAAGTCAGTCATTCCAAATTCACTATCCACTAGAGTAGACATACTATCGAAGATATTAGAGTTATAATGTAGTACACTGTCTGTGACTCTAAATAAATCTTTACAACCATTAGTTTTTTGTATCGGTTTTAGAAAAACGTCAGAAGTTCTCCAATTAAACTTGAATATGAAGTTATAAATAATATGTGGTGTTACTTTTAAGCGTATAATTATCTTGAATAAAAATGCTTTACAAATAATGAGTTATTTCTTTAGAAAGAAATAACATTTTTATAAAAAGAAGCAATTTATTTAAAATGACTGTTGATGGCGGATGAGTATATCACAGCCAGTTTGTCTAATGTACTGTATGTCTTAATATGATTTGTCTTTCTTTGTTATCATCACCCAGCTTTAGCGTCAAAATGTTTTAAAATAATATTGATATAAGTGGTGATATTTTTGTCCGCTTGGTATTCATTTCATGCATAATATTCCTGTGTTCCATATTGTGACCTTAATCATTTTGCTGTTTAATAGACATAGGTCTAACTGCTTTAAGAAAAATTGTAAAGTTTGAATCTGTATTAGTAACATGATTAGGTTTTTAATTTTATCTAACTTATAGACATGGCTGAAAATTGAGTTTTTATGTTTTTTGGTTGAAAAATTGTGATTATAATAATTGGTTCACAATTGAGGTCCAGACAAATCAAAAACAAAATTTACTAGAGTGTTGGCAAAAATGAGCTTATCCCAGAAGTCATATTAAAGGAAAAAGGATATGGCTTTAGTTACAATAAAAAATCAGTTGAAAAGAAGGCTTTTTGCCTGGAAATTATGTTGCCCTCTAAAGTCGAACATCTCTATAGATGATATTTTACTAGGTAAAATATTTACATACTATTTTACTAAATGATATTAAACAAACTTTTCTTGTACAGTGGTAAATATTATTAGTGATATATCTGATTTTGGTAAGTTCAATGAAATCATGATGGAAACAATATTTTATTATACACTACTTGTTTTTATTTGGATATTAGCATATTAATTTAAAAAAGTGAGAAAAATCTAATGGAACATTTTGGGCATACCTAAAAACCTTTATGGGTTATTTAAAGACTCACATGCAAAGATAGAAAACTACGAATGTTACATAGTCAACTAGTTTTCCCTTAACATTTTGCAGGGTCCACTCGGTAGAAAACACCAATTTTCTGAATCAAGCCATTGAAATCTGGGCTAATACTGTAACATATGTAAAACCCATGGGAAATAAACTTCTGACCCTTAGATATTTGAAGTGATCAAGAGTACATAAATTATTCAGGGACAGTTGTAAAATTGAAGTTTTTCCTTTCAAATGTTAAATTAATTGAACCATTTTTGCTTATGTACCAAACAGCCCAATACTTGCTTTATTGGCAAAGTATTTAAATAAAATGTAAAACATTAAGCATTTATATAAATTGATATGATTTACAAAAAAAAAACAATGCTTACAAAAAAAACAATCAGAAATCGCCACACTACAAAGTGGATTCAAGGTTCTTTGCAGAGAAATCATTAAAAAGATTTGTTTCACAAATATCTTTAAGTAAAAGTTTGCTGTTCAGAGAGTACTGTAGAAAAATGTTAAAGAAATCATTTTTCTCTCTTGTAGCAATCTCTACTTCATTATTTAGTTGTATAACATTCTGCTTGTTTTGAACCACAAAATATGAATAACAAAAATCTTCAGATGAAAACTTAAGTTTATTACTACACTTACTAAACAAATCAAATTAAGTGAATGAAGTAATCTGTAACAATTAATTGCATCATATAAAGGAATTGGATTATCAGCAGATTTTAAAAGCTTCACACCTGAAAAAGATTTCTTAAATAATGCTCTTTACGAAGTCTCTTTATTATCTTCAAAGTGTGATAAATTATGTAAGGTAATGAAAATTGTTTTAAGTATTTGTCATGGTCAGGCCTTCAAGGAGAGAGTGTTTTCAGTCAACAGGTAGATTAAGGAAAGCTAAAGTGTAAAACATTTGGAAAAACATATCCAGTTTACTCCACTATTTCATTTCCTGTGGATTACTTTTTTCATCAACATTGTTTAGAAATAACTGTATTTTTTGTATCTTTAGAGTTGTATTTTTTAAATACCTCTGAAGATGATTGCTGGGCAATTGAAATGTACATAAGGATTAAAATAAAAGTTATTTGTGGTTTAGAGGTTTTATTTATTTAAAAATTGTTTAGAAATGTTATTTAAATAAATTTTGATTTTCAGACTCGCCAGTATATGAAAAAATTCATTAAACCCGGAATGACAATGATTCAAATATGTGAGGAGCTTGAGAAGACTGCCCGTACTTTGATTGGGGAAAATGGACTGAAAGCAGGTCTTGCCTTTCCTACTGGTTGTTCACGCAATCACTGTGCTGCCCATTATACTCCCAATGCTGGAGACACCACTGTTCTTCAGTATGATGATGTTACTAAGATAGACTTTGGTACACATATAAATGGTATGTAATTATTTTTCAATATTACATAATAATACGAAAGCAAATATAGAGAACAGTAGAGTCAATTATAAATAACAGTTACAATCCCTAAGCCACAAATTCAAAATCACTCGAAAAACCTTTATCTATATTTCACTAAAATAGTTAGCATTATCAGAAAATTACAACTGAACTGATATAAAATCTATACATAAAAATCACATTGGATGCCACTCCACTTTTCCACCCAGTAACCTTTCCTAACCAACCAGTCCAGCAAGTTCACAATGTTAGATGAAGAAGTAGAACCACACCCACTATCAACCTTTAAGCTACAAATATAATATACACACTATTATGTACTGCATATAATATGAATTACTTATAATACAAATTTAACATTTGTTTTAAGTTCTTAGTCATAACATGAAAACAGTAGAAGTAGGGGTCAGGCTTTATTTGTAACCAAACAATGTTCATCAAGAAATTACTATTAATTTTGGGAACGAAAATACTGTTATAAATATTAAGTAATTTGTTAGATCACACTGTTTTGCCTTCCTAAAAAAAACTCTTACTACATAATTCATGGCTGATATTTCAGAAATGTTCAGCTACATTGGTCTTGTGTGGCCTCCTATATGTTATTATATTTTATATGAGCTAGATGTTTTTTAACCCATTGAGGATTAAATTATCCACAATCCAAGTGATCTAGCATGCACTTATTAATTCCTCCCACAAGTGGTCAAGACATCTAAATTGTTTGCAATAATTTATTACTTTTTAATTTATTACTTGTAATCATTATGAATTAAAATATGTAAAATAATCTGTAACAGTAATAAATATGTTGAAAAAAAATGAATAAAGTTCTACCTACAGTTTAAAGCTTAGTTGGTTTCCCTAACATTTATGCAACCAGTTATGTAAAAAAAACTTTAAAAATTAAAATAATTTAAATTTTAACTAAAATAAGGAAAGGCCACAGTACAGATCTGGTGTCTTTGCACTTACCCATTTACTGCCGTCTCTAAAGCAAAACTAAACGGTAAAATGATATAATACTAAAGTAAGAGGTTTATGTAAATGACTAGCTGATAAGTTAGTTGTAAACATTTGGATGGTGATGAAAACTCTACTTAATGTGTTCTATCACTCCGAGGGAGCATTAGACAGACAAAATATCTTTCACTATGGTGACTGTTTCAAGAGGCAAAAACCATTGTTTAGAAATAATTAATGTGGCATGTGATTGTCTGAAACATTGAGACAATAACACATTAACATAGGGCAAACAAACTGGACTTTCAACAAAAAAAAACACGATTTCTTGAAGGAGCGACAAAAATTGATGTCGGGAAACCCTCAGTAATCCTACTAACAACATTGTGTAAAGACAAGATAGTTTTGTCAGAAGTTTTACAACTAATAATGTAGGTTTTGACTATCCGACCATACAAGTTTATCCTTAGGATTCCAAATAAATCAAACAATTCATTAAATCCAACAATTAAAATAAATTAGTAGGATTCTCATACTTTTAAATTAAAATGATTGAAGCCCTCTCACGAGAATTGTTTCAAAAGTGAAAATTAATTTGTGTTTGGACTTATCCAAACTAGTAAAAAGAGTGTTGGAATTCCCTATTTTTATTTATTTTTTTAATATTGTTGTTTCTTATTACATCAGCATATAAAATGTCCTCATAAATATGAGTGCCTAAAGTCCACTGATTCAGTTTTTCTCATCTAGCAAGTGCGTTTGTTTGGAGCATTCCACGAATGTGGACAAATATGGCAGGAGAGAAATTACTACACTGCGTACAATGAAATTCAACACATTTTTTCTGCAGATTTTTGAATGAAGTTGATAGATATAGGCATAAATGCATTATAGTTTACTCTTAAACAACTAAAAGAAACTCATAGTCTTGCCTTCTTTATACTTTGTATTGTCTTTAATAGGTTAGGTCTGGTTATCTTCGTGGTATCTATTCAAACAACAGTTGAATCTTATTTCTATAAAGAACCCCCTCACTGTAATGTGACACTATACATTTGTTTACAATATTACTAATAATTATAGATCAAATGTAGTAAAAAATTTATGGGTATAACTGTGGTCGGAATCATTCAAAATGAATCTGTTATTAGTAGTAGATTTTCTATATGTGTCAAACTAAATCTTAGAATTTTTCTTATTATACAAAATATCCAAAATCGCTATACCTTTTTTTCATAAATTTTGTGGATCAATGTTTACCGTTAAAATTATCAACACTTTGTTTAAATCAGAAACAACAAGTGTCTTCAATATTTTGTAGCCAAATCCTAGGGACAAAATCTTTAAAATTTGTTTAACTCCATTTTAAATTCACTCATGTAAAATCAGTCATAAATTTGGTAGACAACATCCTATGAATTGGTAGTACTTAATAGTTCAGTTAATAAATTTAATTTAGTATTTGTTAAATTAAAAATAATTTGTATCATGTAAATCTCTGCAGGTTTAACAAAAGCACTTATCTTGAATACTGGTCATAAATTAGGTAGTAAAAGCATTAAGGTGGTCAAACAGTATGCTCTATTAAGTTATATAATAGTTTTGAACATTTTTCTAGTAATTATGACAGTATACACTTAGATGGTAAAAAAACTTACCTGGTTATACAGAGAGAAATAAAGTTAATTTACTGAGATGTGACCTAAAAATTTAATATTTTAAAAATACATAATCCAACAATAAAACACATGGAAAACCTCACAACACATCATTTTACTAATATAAACCCGTCTTTACTGAGTTACAAACACTATCAAACACAAACAATGGGAAAATATAGAAAATGTGTAGCATTTTGTAGAAATAGAATGTTTATATGTACAAAAAATTGTAGGTAACAGCTGATGCTAATGCATCAGGGATACCTAATGGTATGAGAGGCCTTAATTTACCATTAAGTAACTAAAATTCTACCAGTTCCTACATGATAAAGTTTTACACATTGCACTTTAAAACACAAGTAAAACTGTATAAAGTCAAATTTTCAGAAAAAACATGTTAGAAAAGATCAATTTTTTATTTTACATTTTTGTAAATTCATTATAACTCTTAAGAAACATATTTTAAAATATACCAAATATATACTCGTATATACATATTTTAAAGATTACGATTGTAGTTACAATTATATCATAAAAAAGATAATTAATTAAAGGTGAAGGAAACCAGAAGGGCCTCGCTACCTCGACCTATGGATTTTTCTCATAAAGGCTCCTATTATTACTCTTCAACAGGATACTCTATTGTTCTCAGTTTCTGCTCAATTGCACTCATCAGTGGCTCCTTCGTGTTTTTTAAAGGCTTTAGTTGGGAAATAACTACAGTCAGTGTCACATCATTATATTCACAGTATACCCGTCTCACCATGGAGTGTGTGTTTGATAATATTATTGTGTTCTATCAACACATGTCAAAAAGTGGTATGAAAAGTTTTCTAAAAGACTATAAACTGGTGAAATCATCAATAAAATGTGTGAAGTGTGCTGCAATGATGCATCTCAATCGCGGAGCGAAGGACATCATTTATAAATGTTGAATTCGTAACTGCAGAGCTAAAAAACATGTATGAGACAATACCGTTTTTGGATTAGCTCAAATTACTCCACTTCAATTGATCACAGTTCTGGTAGCGTGAATATTGAAATATTCGTTTTTTATTATTGTTTGTGAGACTGGACTTTCGCCGCCTACAGTGGGGAAGCTGTTAAATGCTTTCAGCGAGATTCTCTTAGTTTGACTTCTGGAGAATTCAACTAAAATAGGACAAATGTTGTAGTGGATGAAAGCACGTTTGGGAAACGTAAGCAATCGTGGGCATTTGACTAAAACTCATTGGGTAGTTTAGTCATATAGGTGGTGGTATAGATAGAGACAGTAAAAAGTGTTTTCTGAAAATTGTTGAAAAAAGGGATTCAGCTACATTACTGCAAATGATAATGGAAAATGTGGAGCCTGGGACGACAGTCATTACTGATTTGTGGAGGGGTTACAATTCTCTGAATCAAAATGGATATCTACACAATACGGTCAATGACTCTCTCAATTTTGTTTGTCTTGGTGATCGTAATGAACATATGCAGACAATAAAAGTCTTTGGGCAAAGATAAAACATGATATGCATCGACGAATGGGTTGAATGGCAGTCATTACTTTCGAAACATACCTTGTGAAATATGTATGGAGAAATAATGTTTTAACAAAGCCAGAACAGTTTGAAGATTTTTTTTAAATCAATCAATTATTTCTTCCCTCAATGATTGTGTGAAATATTTGAATTAGTAATATATGAATATAGAGGTTTATGTCATAGAACAGAATAAACAAAACAAAGCCAATCCTGGCCACTTGATGTAAATAATAGATAGGTAGTTTAGATAAGTCCTAGATTAAGAAGAAAATGAGACAATGCTACTTTAGCAGCTTCATGTAGATATAAATGGCTACCTATGAGGTGACTCCAAGGTTAAGAAGAAATATGACAAGGCTCTCTCGGCCGCTTTGGGTAAAATGAGGAAATTGTTCTATAAATAGTTTACTATTTTAAATCGATAATTTTCCATACTACTTGGAGCGGCTGGAGAAGCATTCTACTCTGAAATGAAATAGCCGTGAAGAACTTAAAGTTTTGCGTAAGTATTTATTTTGTTCTACTTTAATTATTTCTTTTTTATATGCTGAAAAATATGGTTGATTAGTTATAATAATTAAGTTACTTTTGTTAGTGTTTCGCTCTTTGTACAAAGTATAGTATATGTGATTTATAAAAGTACCTTTATTAAAAGAGAAGGATCCAACAATATTTCCTTCCGAATGGTAAAGTTGAAATTCAATAACAATTGGCGACCAAAAGGTCAAAATTTAATAACAATAGACGACCGCTGAGCTTATAGCACAAATTCTATTTGTCCATCTATTGTTGTTGGTGGGCCCGGCTAGTTTTCTTAACCCTTAATTTATATAATATTTTTAAAAAACTGTCATGGATAATACACATAATATAAAAGTATGTATGTGTACACTTTATCTATGACATATTTCTATATATTCTACAAAGGCTTAAAGAAGATGAAGTTTAAACTGACTTGAAAACTATTGTGTATTCCTGATTTTCTGCTCAATTAAAACAAAACTTGCTATGTTTAAATATGTTATGAAAATACAAATAAAGTATATCTTACCATATTGGATAGACATAAACCAGGGGCTGGGTCCAAGTCATGTCAAATATTTTAGTTTTGGGTTTTTATACCATTACATTTTAAAACCTTTATCATATTTTATATATCATACTCTTTATAACAAGCTCATGAATTTTGTATGAATTCATTATGTTCAGTGAATCTTCATTAATCACTTTAACATTAGTTTATGACTATCCGAACATTAAATTTTGTAAATTTGTAAAACTAACTGAGACAGAACTTTTTCGATCGCTATGCGGCGATCTTCATCGGTGTCTTCTGCTTGGAGTTGTTGGGTTAAGCGGTAACAGTTTTAAAGGCAGGTTTTTGTTAGTATCAAAGAGTATGTGTGATTTGTATTGGGTTTGTTCTTTTAATATGTTTGTACTTTGTGTTTTTGTAGTAGATTTACTACAACATCCAGTTCATTTGATGCTCGAAAATGAAGATACCATTAATCATCTAAAATTAACTCATATAAATACCAAGTAAGATTCTTGTTTAACTACATAGGGTGAAAGTGATATATATATATATATATATATATATATATATATATATATATATATATATATATATATATATATATTCTTGATATTTAACGTTATCCATTGTTTTTCCGTTGCACTGACTTTATGAAGTTAATATATTACTATTGTAAGTAATTTTATCCACCATTAAGTGCAAGGTAAAATTATTGCACTTAATGGTGGATAAAATTACTTACAATAGTAATATATTAACTTCATATATATATATATATATATATATATATATATTGTAACATTTATAGAATGGGCTATATAATGTTCTTTAAGAATTGGAAAAATGTATTAGAAATAACTCACACAAAATTTAAAAAGAAATTCATTAAAAGATTGGTTAGGTTAAATTGAAATTAAATTTAGGTAAAAGCCTAGATTAGTAAACAAGGTATTTGAACTGTAAAATCGATTAGGAAATGTGTTATATCAAAACCCCTAACACATAAATTAAAACAAGATAATCTAATAATAATTATATTCAAACAAAATTGTAAATATTAGTAACATAGGGCATAAGTAATTACTTGAAGGAAAAGTGAAAAACGATTGTAAACAATGAAAGGTTATGTTCTATGAATTCAGCTCAAAACACACACAATTCAAAATATTACAAAAGTAAAACACAAGGACACTTCACACACTAATAATATTAATTAAATAAACACTGGAAGGTTTGTTAAGGATCGGAAAATTGAAACAGTAAGTTTCAACCAAAGTTTAACCAAATTAAAACGCCATTGTAAACAATCGCGTTATTGCATCAGCTGTAAAAACAGAGGTGAAAGCAAGAAGTAGGTCAAGTGTGCAGTCGACTATAGTGAGAAGAAATTGAACTAAATTATAATCCATATGTTTTTTTTTTTAAGAAGAAGGAAGCCGCCATATTAAAAAAACAAACAATTGTTTAAAATCTAAGGAGGCGTAGTTAGAGTCAGTCTGGCGTGGGACGCCGAGTAAGGTAGCGAATCTGCCAGGACCAGTCAAAATTCTATTTATTAGAAACTTCGTCAAAATTATACAGATTTGTGAAGAAACTTTACAAGATTGAACAGGGATAAGTGAATTGAAAGAGTTAATAAAGTGTAAATATAATTTAAAGGAAATAAAACGAATTTAAGTGTGTAAAATGTCAAATTAAAGAGAACGGAATTCTACGTGTGAGCAAGCAGCCATTCGCCGTTATTTGATAAGTTAAGTACCTAGCGCTATACATAAAAAAATAAACTTTAGTGGACTCTTAAGATTAATAGGGAAGTTTAATTTTGTACATTAGAATATCTTGTGATTAATAGTAATAAGATCATAATCCAGTTCAAATAGTTTCGCCTTTTTGCTTATTCCAAATTAAAGTTTTTTCAATCGGGAAAATATTTATTAAAACTAATTTCAAAATTTAATATTGTTTTTCAAAATTTATTTAATTAACAAGAGAAGTAAAAATATAGCCCATGCTATAAACCCCGAGATAATAAGAGATCGTAAAATTAGCCTAGGGTATATTGTAATTGTGTAACTATAAAATCAAAAGAAATAAGAGTTAAACCGAGTTTTTTAAAACTTGTTAAGTTATAAATTTTTGTTTTGTGTTTATTGTTTAAATGTTGAGATGAAATTGTGATAATAAAGAATTATGAATTGTTCCTGAGAAGTTTTTTTTTGGTTATTAAATAGAAATAATATATCTTCATTTAATAGTAAAAAAAAAGTTGTATTGCGTTTTATAAATACATTACATTTGGCACACCAACGTGGGGTACGATTATTAGAAATAAATAATTATAATAAAGAATTTTAAATTATTCAGGAGTGTGTAATTGTAACTAGAGAAATTAATTATTTTCATTTAATAATAAAACCCCGTTGTATCGCGGCACGGAAGAATATTTATAATTGGTGCAACAACGTGGGAGCTCGATATAATAAGAGATAAAATTTATTTAGAGAGATTTTGAAACAAAATTAATTTAGAACTTTTTGTATGAAAAACATTTGAACTGGAAATAGATTTAGAAAAAATTTTGTAAAATTAAACACTGAGTTGAATAGAATCAAGGCTAGGTTTATAGTATATATAAAAATTGTTTATGTTTGTATAATAAGTTACTTACAGATAAAAAAAAAGAAGAAAATATTATAGGCGAGCTGATAGTTGTAGGGGAACAGGAAAAAGGGACAAGTTTGGAAATGGAAGGCACAGATATGCCAATAGGAAACATTGAGGTAGAAGAAGCTAGGGGACTACCACCTATGCAAACCCAACAAAAAAAACGGGGAAATAATGAGAATGAAGATTTAAGGGAGATGATGAGAACTCTCATGGAAATGAGTGAAAAAGGGAGAGAGGAAATGAAGGATATGAGAGAGGAAATGAAAGATATGAAAGAGGATATGAGAGAAATGAAAAAAGAATTAAAAGAGAATATAAACGAAGTAAAAGGAGAGATAAAGGAGGAAATAAGGGATTTAAACAAAAAATTAGAGGAAGATAGAGATGAAATGAGAGAGATGAAGGAGGATTTCAAGTTAATAACACAGGAAATAAGGGAGGATAATAGGAAAATAATAGAGGATGTGAGAAGAGACATAGAGGAGAAAGATAGAGAATTAGAGGAGGAGATTAAGGATAATTTTGAGGAAACAAATGAAATAATAGCTGATATGGTAGAAATTAATAAAAAAGAGATAGAGAAGGTAGAAAATATAACAAAGAAATACACAGAAGAGTTAGGAGAGTTAAAATTAAAGGTGATAGGAGAAAGAGAGATAACAGATGAGCATTTTAGGAAAGTCGAAGATGTAAGGGAGAAAATATTAGGAGAGCAAGGAAGGTTAGGAGATAGAAATAAAATGGGAAAATTAGAAATATGGCAAATAAAAAATTTAACCATTCAAACCGCGACAAATAAGAAACTTGAAAAGCTGAATAAAATGAAAATGGTAATAGGAGAAATAGGAGGAGTTAAATATCCGTCTCAAGGCTTAGTGGTACAAGGCTTATGGAGAAAATTTATCAGAGGTACGGATATGTTAATGAATGTGGAGGCACAACTCGAGTTTGGAGAATGGGAGATGGAATTTAAATATGAGAATAACAGAGAAAATAGAACTTATGAAGCAGATGAGAGATACAATGGAGATGTAAACGGTGTTAAGGCAAGGACAGGCGTGGGGACAAGAAAAGAGCATGGTGCCCACAGTCAATCGGAAAACTAAGACAATAAGAAACCCAGGAATAGAAATTAAATAGAGGAAACAAGTTTACAGGCATTAATAGACACAGGCAGTAATGTGACATGTATCCAGGAGAACTGGATATTGGAAAATAAAAATAAAATAGGAAGGGAGATATTAAATATAGGTAAAGGGTGCAATATGAATAAACTCTAGGTGATTATGTGTATAAGAAAACGTTAGCAGGAGATAAGTTTTAAGGGATGCTAACTATATCTACGATAATTTATTAGAAACTTCGTCGAATATTGAGAATAATGAATAAAGATAAATAGGTATCTATGTTAATAAATATTGAAGCATCGTTGTAATAAAAATATGGTAATTGGGTATTTAAACTTCGTCGTATTGTAAGGGAGAATCTGCGTTGATAAATAATGGAACTTCGTCGTATATATTATATATTATAAAAGAAATATGAATCTATGATAATAAATATTAAAGCATCGTTGTAATAAAAATATGGTAATTGTGTATTTAAACTTCGTCGTATTGAAAGGGAGAATCTGCGTTGATATATATAAGTATTAAAACAAAATTTATATTCGTTGATATAGGGACAGTGTAATCGAAAGAGCTATAGATATGATCAAATAGAGGATATAAGATTGCAACCTTTAAAAATATTAAATGTTAAACTTCATACAAAATAAACTGAGATGATATAAGAAAATAATTGAACTGGATGTGAGATTGGAAGGGGAGATAAAATACTAACTTAGAACTGAGAGTTAGATGAAGCTAAAAGCAAAATAAATA
Source organism: Prosapia bicincta (assembly GCA_036971475.1). NCBI lineage: Eukaryota > Metazoa > Arthropoda > Insecta > Hemiptera > Cercopidae > Prosapia > Prosapia bicincta. Next base: position 155,393,328 of record JBAIZL010000002.1, read on the forward strand.
TGAGACAAATAATAAACAAGGAATAAACAGAAATAAGGGAAAGAGAAATGTTATAACCAATTTGACCAAATCTAGACATACTATGACTAGGATAGGCTGGGATTTAAAGACACGGTATCAGAGAATATATGTTAAATAAATATTGAATCAGACTTATGATTGGAAGGATTCCAATTGTAATAAATAAAATAAAATATATATATATATATAATTATGGAAGAAATTGTAAATACCAGAACATGATTTATTGTTACTATATGTTAGAATTGTTAAAGAATTGTTGATTGAATGTTAGTTATAAGTATATTGTATTGTTAGAAGATAAGTTAAGTAATATGTAGCTTGAAGTTTTCAGCTCAGTATTTGATTGTTAAAGAATTAAGATAAAATTGTGTCGTAGAATTAAGTATAAATGGACGAAAGTGGACAGATAAAGGTATAAATGACTTTTAAGTGGACAATTCTAAAAGTTGTAAAGACAATGGACGATAAGTTAGCCAAAGTGTTGAGGTACTTACTCAATAAAAAATGTGTTCAATTAGTTATTAAATAAAATGTACAATTAGGAAATAAATGTTAATTTAAATTTAATTTAAAAAAAAAATATGTATATTTAATCAAGCTGGTAAAATGTAAAGAATGTGTAATGTAGATATTAGGAATATTTTTTTATTTAAATTAAATTAGGGGACATTGTAACATTTATAGAATGGGCTATATAATGTTCTTTAAGAATTGGAAAAATGTATTAGAAATAACTCACACAAAATTTAAAAAGAAATTCATTAAAAGATTGGTTAGGTTAAATTGAAATTAAATTTAGGTAAAAGCCTAGATTAGTAAACAAGGTATTTGAACTGTAAAATCGATTAGGAAATGTGTTATATCAAAACCCCTAACACATAAATTAAAACAAGATAATCTAATAATAATTATATTCAAACAAAATTGTAAATATTAGTAACATAGGGCATAAGTAATTACTTGAAGGAAAAGTGAAAAACGATTGTAAACAATGAAAGGTTATGTTCTATGAATTCAGCTCAAAACACACACAATTCAAAATATTACAAAAGTAAAACACAATTACACTTCACACACTAATAATATTAATTAAATAAACACTGGAAGGTTTGTTAAGGATCGGAAAATTGAAACAGTAAGTTTCAACCAAAGTTTAACCAAATTAAAACGCCATTGTAAACAATCGCGTTATTGCATCAGCTGTAAAAACAGAGGTGAAAGCAAGAAGTAGGTCAAGTGTGCAGTCGACTATAGTGAGAAGAAATTGAACTAAATTATAATCCATATGTTTTTTTTTTAAGAAAAAGGAAGCCGCCATATTAAAAAAACAAACAATTGTTTAATATCTAAGGACGCGTAGTTAGAGTCAGTCTGGCGTGGGACGCCGAGTAAGGTAGCGAATCTGCCAGGACCAGTCAAAATTCTATTTATTAGAAACTTCGTCAAAATTATACAGATTTGTGAAGAAACTTTACAAGATTGAACAGGGATAAGTGAATTGAAAGAGTTAATAAAGTGTAAATATAATTTAAAGGAAATAAAACGAATTTAAGTGTGTAAAATGTCAAATTAAAGAGAACGGAATTCTACGTGTGAGCAAGCAGCCATTCGCCGTTATTTGATAAGTTAAGTACCTAGCGCTATACATAAAAAAATAAACTTTAGTGGACTCTTAAGATTAATAGGGAAGTTTAATTTTGTACATTAGAATATCTTGTGATTAATAGTAATAAGATCATAATCCAGTTCAAATAGTTTCGCCTTTTTGCTTATTCCAAATTAAAGTTTTTTCAATCGGGAAAATATTTATTAAAACTAATTTCAAAATTTAATATTGTTTTTCAAAATTTATTTAATTAACAAAAGAAGTAAAAATATAGCCCATGCTATAAACCCCGAGATAATAAGAGATTGTAAAATTAGCCTAGGGTATATTGTAATTGTGTAACTATAAAATCAAAAGAAATAAGAGTTAAACCGAGTTTTTTAAAACTTGTTAAGTTATAAATTTTTGTTTTGTGTTTATTGTTTAAATGTTGAGATGAAATTGTGATAATAAAGAATTATGAATTGTTCCTGAGAAGTTTTTTTTTGGTTATTAAATAGAAATAATATATCTTCATTTAATAGTAAAAAAAAAGTTGTATTGCGTTTTATAAATACATTACAATATATATATATATATATATATATATATATATATATATATATATATATATATATATATATATATATATATATATATATATATATATATTGTAAAGATTTTTCCAACACAACAACGGGGTTCATTATTGAATGAAAATAATTCATTTCTCTATTTAATAACCAAAACAAAAAACTACTCAGGAACAATTCATAATTCTTTATTATAACATTTCTTATTTCAACATTTAAAACAATACACAGAACAAAAATTTATAACTTAACAAGTTTTAACAAACTCGGTTTAACTCTTATTTCTTTTGATTTTATAGTTACACAATTTTATATACCCTAGGCTAATTTTACGATCTCTTACTATCTCGGGGTTTATAGCATGGTCTATATTTTTTTTTTCTTTTGTTAATTAGATAAATTTTGAAAAACAATATTAAATTTTGAAATTTGTTTTAATAATTATTTTCCTGATAGAAAAACTTTAATTTGGAATGAGCAAAGAGGCGAAACTATTTGAACTGGATTATGATCTTATTTCTATTAATCACAAGATATTCTAATGTACAAAATTAACTTCCCTATTATCCTAAGAGTCCACTAAAGTTTATTTTTTTATATAGCGCTAGGTACTTAACTTATCAAATAACGGCGAATGGCTGCTTGCTCACACGTAGAATTCCGTTGTCTTTAAATTTCACTTTTTTCACACTTAAATTCGTTTTAGTTCCTTCAAAATATATTATCACTGTACTTTATCTTTACATTTTCTTATTCCTGTTTAATCTGGCCAAGTTTCCTCACAAAACTGTATAATTTTGACGAATTCCTTTCAAATTGAATTTTGACTGCACAGGGCAGGTCCGTTTCCTCGGCGTCCCCCACGCTATCTAAAACTAACGCGTCTTTAGATTTTTAACAATGTTTTAAAATATGGCGGCTTCTCCTTCTTCTAAAACACATGTTGCTATAATTTAGTTCGATTTCTTCTCACTAGAGTCAACTGCAACTTGACCTACTTCTTGCTTTCACAGCTGTTATAACAACGAGATTGTTTTCACCAGTTTTAATTTTGTTAACATACTGTTTCAATTTTCCGATCCTTAACAAACCTTCCAGTGTTTATTTAATTACTATTATTAGTGTGTGAAGTGTCTTTGTGTTTTACTTTTGTAATATTTTGAATTGTGTGTGTTTTGAGCTGGACTTCATAGAAACATAACCTTTCTAATCTCATTGTTTACAATCGTAATTCACTTTCTCCTTCAAGTAATTACTTATGCCCTATGTTACTAATATTTACAATTTTGTTTGAATATAATTATTATTAGATTATCTTGTTTTAATTTATGTGTTAGGGGTTTTGATATAACACATTTCCTAATCGATTTTACAGTTCAAATACCTTGTTTACTAATCTAGGCTTTTACCTAAATTTAGTTTCAATTTTAACCTAACCAATCTTTTATGAATATCTTTTTAAATTTTGTGTGAGTTATTTCTAATTCATTTTTCCAATTCTTAAAGAATATTATATAGCCCATTCTATAAATGTTACAATGTCCCCTAATTTAATTTAAATAAAAAAAAATATTCCTACTATCTACATTACACATTCTTTACAGTTTACAAGCTTGATTAAATATACATTTTTTTTTTTTTTAAATTAAATTTAAATTAACATCTATTTCCTAATTGTACATTTTATTTAATAACTAATTGAACACATTTTTTATTGAGTAAGTACCTCAACACTTTGGCTAACTTATCGTCCATTGTCTTTACCACTTTTAGAATTGTCCACTTAAAAGTCATTTATACCTTTATCTGTCCACTTTCGTCCATTTATACTTAATTCTACGACACAATTTTTATCTTAATTCTGTAACAATCAAATACTGAGCTGAAAACTTCAAGCTACATATTACTTAACTTATCTTCTAACAATACAATATACTTATAACTAACATTCAATCAACAATTCTTTAACAATTCTAACATATAGTAACAATAAATCATGTTCTGGTATTTACAATTCCTTCCGTAATTATATATATTTTTTTCATTTATTACAATTGGAACCCTTCCAATCATAAGTCTGATTCAATATTTATTTAACATATATTCTCTGATACCGTGTCTTTAAATCCCAGCCTATCCGAGTCATAGTATGTCTAGATTTGGTCAAATTGGTTATAACATTTCTCTTTCCCTTATTTCTGTTTATTCCTTGGTTATTATTTATCTCATATTATTTTTGCTTTTAGCTTCATCTAACTCTCAGTTCTAAGTTAGTATTTTATCTCCCCTTCCAATCTCACATCCAGTTCAATTATTTTCTTATATCATCTCAGTTTATTTTGTATGAAGTTTAACATCTAATATTTTTAAAGGTTGCAATCTTATATCCTCTATTTGATCATATCTATAGCTCCTTCGATTACACTGTCCCTATATCAACGAATATAAATTTTGTTTTAATACTTATATATATCAACGCAGATTCTCCCTTACAATACGACGAAGTTTAAATACACAATTACCATATTTTTATGACATCGATGCTTTAATATTTATTATCATAGATTCATATTTCTTTTATAATATATAATATATACGACGAAGTTCCATTATTTATCAACGCAGATTCTCCCTTACAATACGACGAAGTTTAAATACACAATTACCATATTTTTATTACAATGATGCTTCAATATTTATTAACATAGATTCATATTTATCTTTATTCATTATTCGACGAAGTTCCTAATAGATTATCGTAGATATAGTTACCATCCCTTAAAACTTATCTCCTGCTAACGTTTTCTTATACACATAGTCACCTAGAGTTTACTCATATTGCTTCCTTTACCTATATTTAATATCTCCCTTCCTATTTTATTTTGTCTCGTTTGAGTTTATCTCCCTTGCATCATGGTACTTTTTTAGTTCTGTTGAATGGAACATCCCCTTATTTATATCATATTTATCATCCCATAGTTCGAATGTCGATTCTCCTAACTTTTTGTGTATTCTATATGGCCCACTATAAATATTAAATAATTTCCCCATTTCTCCCTCTATGCCTTTTGCCTGCCAGTTTTCTTTTACTAACACTAAATCATTTAAATTAAATGTGAAAAGCTTATGATTTCTATTGAAATTTTGTGCCCTAAGTTCTGTCTTTTTTTTCATTCTCCCTCTTGCCAAATCTATTACTAGTTGAGTATTAACGCTTTGTTCGTTTGAATTTTGAATTTTGATATACTTATGCCAAAATCTCTCATCTATTTTTCGTAACTGTAACTGATTAGGTGTGAACCCTGTGGTCTCATGTGGTACTTCATTCAACATCTCATTTATTAAATGTATAAACTTTGCCCATTGTTTATGGTTCCCATGGCAATAGGTGCGAAGACATCTCATTATCTCCCTGTTTACCCTTTCTACTATATTGCTTTGAGGTCGCCTAATTGGTGAAAATATTTGTTTGATCCCTTTATTTTCTAAAAATGTTGACCATCTTTTACTTGTGAACTGAGTTCCATGGTCTGTTTGTGCCCTTTTTACCTGTCCATATTTTTCTAAATAATCTTCTACACATCTAATAGCTGTAGCAGTATTTGCTTTTTTTATTTTATAAATTTTTATAAATTTAGTAAAAATATCCAAAATAACCAAAATATATTTAAATCCCTCACTTTTATGAAATGGTCCACAAAAGTCAATAGATAGTTGCTCTTTAGGCCCTTCTACCTTGATTCCTTTCATCACCCCATAACAAGTTTGATTTGTGTGTTTCACCCTCTGACAAGTGTCACAGTATTTTAAAAGGTATTTAATCTCCTTGTACATCTTTTTCCATGTGAATATTTCATTTATTATACTATAGCACTTCTTGGCCCCTATATGCATATAGTACTCATGGCATGATATCACTAATACATTTATTAACTCTCTGGGTACTATTATTTTCCAACTTGTTTTAGAATTTTTATATAGTATGTTATTTTCAATTTTAAATTTCGAATTGTATTCCTGGACATTTTCAATAATATTTCTTAATTCTAAATCACCCCACTGAAGCTCATTAAGTTTTGTCAATTTTGTCACTACTTCCCTACATATTACTCTTTCCATTAAATTGATACTAAACTTATTTTGATTCTCTATATGTTTTGGCTCTATCTTATCCCATGGGTTACGACTTAATATGTCTGCCACCACGTTCTCCTTCCCTTTACAATACTCGATCTCAAAATCATATTCCTGCATGAGCAATATCCAACGATATAGTCTTGAATTTAATATTCTGCAAGTCTTTATGAAAGTCAAAGCCTGGTGGTCAGTTTGTATTACTACTTTTCTCCCCAGTATAACCTGTCTAGCCTTCTGTAGACAAAACAACACAGCCAATAATTCTTTTTCAGTCGTATAATATCGTATTTCACTACCTTTTAGGGTTCGGCTCATAAACATAATTGCCTGTTTCTGTCCAGTCTCTGTTATCTGGTACAGATGCCCCCCAATAGCATATTCGCTTGCATCTGTCTGTAGATAAAACGTTTTTGAATAATCAGGGTGTTTTAGTACGTTGGTATCTATAAATGCTTCCTTTAGTTTTCTAAAATTTTGTTCCTCTAAATCTGTCCAATTAAATTTTGTTTCATGTCTCAAAAGTTTCAGGAGTGGCTCTACTAATTTCGAATAGTGGTCTACAAACTTGTTGTAATAATTGGCAAGGCCTATAAACCCTTTTAATTGCTTAACGTTCTTTGGTGTGGGGAATTCCATTACAGCCTTAATTTTGTCCTTATCTATCTCTATTCCCTCAGTTGTCAACCTATAACCTAAAAATGCTATGTTTTCTTTACAAAACTCAGTTTTTGATAATTTAATTTTGATATTATTTTCCCTAAATGTCATAAATAATTTTTTTAAATGGTTTTTATGTTCTTCAAAACTCTGTGACATGCATACAATGTCGTCTACATATACTAAAGTGAATGGTTCTAATTCATTTCCCATTATTCTACCCATAGCTCTTGCTAAAGCTGCTAATGACGTTTTTAGCCCATAAGGTGTCACAATGAAATGATATGTCTTTCCATTATACTGAAAAGCTGTGAATTTTCTGGATTCTGGCTCCAACTCCACCTACCAAAAACTATTCGTGAGGTCCATAGAACTCAGGTATTTTACCTTTCTTGCCTTATGTAATATTTCATTAATACCCTGGTAACACTCATAATCTGGTATTATGATTTCGTTCAGTTTCCTTGCGTCCAGGCACAATCTTATTTCTCCATTACTTTTTATGACAGGAATAATAGGGTTAATATAAGGGCTATTACTTTTTTCTATAATTTTCATCTCCAACATTTTGTCAATTTCTCTTTGTACCGCTTCTTGATACTTTGTGGGCACAGGATAGTTTCTTTGATAAAATGGTAAATCTGTTCTTACTTTTATCTCATGTCTATATCCTTTACACACTCCAGGCCTATCTGAAAATACATCCTTATATTGCTTTATTATCTCTACCAACTCCAGTTTTTGCCTATCTGTTACACGGTCATCTCCGATACTTCCCACAATATCTCTATCACTAATTTCCCCTTCTGTTTCATTTTGTTTCTCATAATTTTGGTCCCCCTGTCCTAAATTATCTAAATTTTCCGATTCCTCATTAATTTGATCGAATTCGTTAATTACATTATCTTCCCTTTCTAAATTTTGTACCTCGTTGTTATTAATTCTTTCGTCATCATTTTCACCCTCCGTTTCTTTCATATCTATTTTAATATAGTTTTCCAAATATTTCAATTTTATACTCCAATCCTCACAACTTATATCAGCCTTTGTATTTTTTAATATATCCATCCCTATGATCATTTCTCTTAATAGTCCTGGTATGATGAAACATTGAAATGGGTAATCAATCCCACCTAATCTTCCCATTATCAGAACAATTTTATTAATTTTTTTACTCTTTTTATTTGTTGCTGTCCTAATGTTCATTGCTCTGATTGGCAACGTTTCTACTCTTCCTAGTTTTCCCTTATTTATACTATACCATTTTTCCTGAATACATGTAATATTACTACCTGTATCTATTAAGGCTGTAACCCTAACCTGTTTAAATTCTATCTTTATTTCTGGGCTCATATATATTTTGTTTTGCTCTAAATTCAAATTTCGCTCCGTCCCCTCACTTTCCAAAAATTCCCTATCTATTAATACGTTGTTAATTATTCCTAACCCCAAATCCGTATTTTCATTAAATTGATTGTTACCCTTATTCTTGTCACAATTAATATTTCCAAGGCTCTTTAGCACTGGCTTTCCCTCTTCAGCATCCCCTGTAGTTTTCCCATGATGCAATAAGGTATCACCAGTGCCCTCTAGTTTTCCGAGGTCCCCTGGTCTCCCTCACATCTTCCACTGGTCGATTCCTTTGGTCGTATCTGTATGCTGTTTACTTCTTTATTAGGCCTATCTCGGCTTCCTATATTCCTTGGATCATCTCTGTGACCCCTGTACCCTATCTCCCTGGTCTGCGGCTGTATTCTTTCCGGTCCCCTATTCATGTGGTCATCTATCCGTCGATTATAAAACTGAACGGTCGGTCTAAACCCGTTTCCAAATCTATTTCTTGGTTCAGTTATTCCTCCCCTATTTATTTGTCCCCCAAAACCATTCTGGTTTGGGAACCTTCTGTCCCCTTGTGGTGCTCTCCCTGTCTCTAATGTCCGCTCTCGGTATCGGCTTAGTTCTATTCTCATGGGTGGTCTTTCCCATGGTCTGCCTCTTTGCCTAATAACTCTATTTCTGTCTTCTATATCCTCCTCATTTAGGAGTCTCTCCATCTCTCTGACCGTTCTAATGTTCTGAACCCTCTTTGCGGCTTGTATTTTTTCACCGAAATGTCTGCTTAATTTCCGTACTACTTCTTCTTCGCTTAGGGGAGGTACCATATTTCTTAACAGCATCACTCTTTCCACAAAGTAATCCGTTCTGGCTAAATCGCCTCCTTCTCTGTATCTTTCTACATCAATCCTGTCTCTTATTCCCTCCTGGATCTCCTTTGCCCAATACCTATTTATAAAACGATCTTTCCATTCATCATAATTTTCTACATCCTCCCTTATCGACTCCCACCATCTGGCTGCCCCAGCCTCTAATGCCTCATCCATACTACTCCGCCAGTCATCCTCACCTTCCTCCATATACCTATCGCCCAATATTTTTTCAAAAAACCTCTCTAACCTTTTAATGAATTCTACAGGATTTCCATTCCTTCCATTGAACTTAGGACCCTTTTCCTGTTTTCCGCACGATACCTGAATTACTCTTATTTGCTCACCCGTATTTCCATTATTACTCTCGATTTTGTTAATTCTATCTCCTAACCTTCCCTGCTCTCCTAATATTTTCTCCCTATCATCTTCAACTTTCCTAAAACGCTCATCTGTTATCTTTCTTTCTCCTATCACCTTTAATTTCAACTCTCCTAACTCTTCTGTGTTTTTCTTAGTTATATTTTCTACTTTCTCTATCTCTTTTTTATTAATTTCTACCACATCAGCTATTATTTCTTTTGTTTCCTCAAAATTTTTCGTAATCTTCTCCTCTAATTCTCTATCTTTCTCCTCTAAGTCTCTTCTCACATCCTCTATTACAGTATTAGTCTCTGTCCTCAACTGTCGCCTCATATCCTCTATCATTTTCCTATTTTCCTCCCGTATTTCATCTTTTATTACTTTTAGATCCTCCTTCATCTCTCTTATTTCGTCTCTATTTTCCTCTAATTTTTTGTTTAAATTCTGGTTCATATCCTTCATCTCCCTCTTTATATTCTCACTACCTTTATTGATGTTTATACTCATTTCCATGAGAGTTCTCATCATCTCCCTTAAATCTTCATTCTCATTATTTCCCCGTTTTTTTTGTTGGGTTTGCATAGGTGGTAGTCCCCTAGCTTCTTCTACCTCAATGTTTCCTATTGGCATATCTGTGCCTTCCATTTCTATTTCTTGCACTTCCAAACTTGTCCCTTTTTCCTGTTCCCCTACAACTACCAGCTCGCCTATAATATTTTCCTCCCTGTTTTCGATCCCCTCCTGAAAACTAACAAATCTCCCCTGAGCAGCCCCTTCTGTTTCTATCACCCTTTTCCGCCTACCCTTTTCTAATTGTTCCCCTTTTTCTGTTTTTTTAGCTTTTTCTCCCCGCAAATTGTATGATTCCCTCTCATCAGACATATTTTTTCTTTTTTTAACTGTAAGTAACTTATTTTACAAAATTAAACAATTTATATATATACTATAAACTACTAAACCTAGCCTTGACTCTATTCAACTCAGTGTTTAATTTTACACAATTTATTTTAAAATCTATTTCCAGTTCAAATGTTTTTCATATAAAAAGTTCTAAATTAATTTTGTTTCAAAATCTCTCTAAATAAATTTTATCTCTTATTATATCGAGCCTCACGTTGTCGCGCCAATTATAACATATATTTCTAAGACGCAATACAACGATGTTTATTATTATTATTTATTTGAATGATGATATTTAATTTCTATTTAACATACAAACTCCTGAATAATTTAAAATTCTTTATTATTATTTTTCTAATAATCGTACCCCACGTTGGTGTGCCAAATGTAAAGATTTTTCCAACACAACAACGGGGTTCATTATTGAATGAAAATAATTCATTTCTCTATTTAATAACCAAAACAAAAAACTACTCAGGAACAATTCATAATTCTTTATTATAACATTTCTTATTTCAACATTTAAAACAATACACAGAACAAAAATTTATAACTTAACAAGTTTTAACAAACTCGGTTTAACTCTTATTTCTTTTGATTTTATAGTTACACAATTTTATATACCCTAGGCTAATTTTACGATCTCTTACTATCTCGGGGTTTATAGCATGGGCTATATTTTTTTTTCTTTTGTTAATTAGATAAATTTTGAAAAACAATATTAAATTTTGAAATTTGTTTTAATAAATATTTTCCTGATAGAAAAACTTTAATTTGGAATGAGCAAAGAGGCGAAACTATTTGAACTGGATTATGATCTTATTTCTATTAATCACAAGATATTCTAATGTACAAAATTAACTTCCCTATTATCCTAAGAGTCCACTAAAGTTTATTTTTTTATTTAGCGCTAGGTACTTAACTTATCAAATAACGGCGAATGGCTGCTTGCTCACACGTAGAATTCCGTTGTCTTTAAATTTCACTTTTTTCACACTTAAATTCGTTTTAGTTCCTTCAAAATATATTATCACTGTACTTTATCTTTACATTTTCTTATTCCTGTTTAATCTGGCCAAGTTTCCTCACAAAACTGTATAATTTTGACGAATTCCTTTCAAATTGAATTTTGACTGCACAGGGCAGGTCCGTTTCCTCGGCGTCCCCCACGCTATCTAAAACTAACGCGTCTTTAGATTTTTAACAATGTTTTAAAATATGGCGGCTTCTCCTTCTTCTAAAACACATGTTGCTATAATTTAGTTCGATTTCTTCTCACTAGAGTCAACTGCAACTTGACCTACTTCTTGCTTTCACAGCTGTTATAACAACGAGATTGTTTTCACCAGTTTTAATTTTGTTAACATACTGTTTCAATTTTCCGATCCTTAACAAACCTTCCAGTGTTTATTTAATTACTATTATTAGTGTGTGAAGTGTCTTTGTGTTTTACTTTTGTAATATTTTGAATTGTGTGTGTTTTGAGCTGGACTTCATAGAAACATAACCTTTCTAATCTCATTGTTTACAATCGTAATTCACTTTCTCCTTCAAGTAATTACTTATGCCCTATGTTACTAATATTTACAATTTTGTTTGAATATAATTATTATTAGATTATCTTGTTTTAATTTATGTGTTAGGGGTTTTGATATAACACATTTCCTAATCGATTTTACAGTTCAAATACCTTGTTTACTAATCTAGGCTTTTACCTAAATTTAGTTTCAATTTTAACCTAACCAATCTTTTAATGAATTTCTTTTTAAATTTTGTGTGAGTTATTTCTAATTCATTTTTCCAATTCTTAAAGAATATTATATAGCCCATTCTATAAATGTTACAATATATATATATATATATATATATATATATATATATATATATATATATATACATGTGTGTGTGTGTATATATGTATATATATATATATATATATATATATATATATATATATATATATATATATGAAGTTAATATATTACTAAGTAAGTAATTTATCCACCATTAAGTGCAATAGTTTTACCTTGAGTGATGAGGCACCTTTCGGTCAATTGACTATTGTCGAATCACTGATGTTATTCTGTTGTAGGTGTTCGGTCTGTGACTATACTAGAAGGTCTGTGAAAATACTAAAATTACTTACTTAGTAATATATTAACTTCATAAAGTCAGTGCAACGGAAAAACAATGGATAACGTTAAATATCAAGAATATATATATATATATATATATATATATATATATATATATATAGGTTAGTTCTAGTAGAGCTTAAAGCTTATTTAGGAATTTTTGGACTTGATAGGAGACTGACAGACTTACCTAATAAAGGCAATAGTCCAAAACTGCTATCTCTTTGGAAATAAGCACATATAAAACACTTAATACACTTTTATTTGAAATATTTCGATCAACATGATCTTCTTCAGTCAAGAAAGAGAAAAAACTTCTTGGTTTTTCTCTTTCTTGACTGAAGAAGATCATGTTGATCGAAATATTTCAAATAAAAGTGTATTAAGTGTTTTATATGTGTTTTATATGTGCTTATTTCCAAAGAGATTGCAGTTTTGGACTATTGCCTTTAGGTAAGTCTGTCAGTCTCCTATCAAGTCCGAAAATTCCTATATATATATATATATATAGATTTTTTGGACTAGGAGACTGACAGACTTACCTTGGTAAGAGTCCACTCTGTAGTCTTGAAATAGAAACACATAAAAGCACTTAAACAATGATATATTTCAACCACACCGTGGTCTTTGTCAATCGAAGAGAAAACACAAAAAAAAAATATGAGAGAATGAAATCAAATAATTGTAATCACAGATTGTGTAGAGTAGAAATCAGATGTCACAGATGCACAGATTAAACATATATATATATATATATATATATATATATATATATATATATATATATGAAGTTAATATATTACTATGTAAGTAATTTTATCCACTATTAAGTGCAATAATAATATAAGTCCAAATATCCACCATAAAATTACTTACATAGTAATATATTAACTTCATAAAGTCAGTGCAACGGAAAAACAATGGATAACGTTAAATATCAAGAATATATATATATATATATTGTAATATTTGTAAAATTCACTTTATAATCTTAATAAAAATTTGTAAGTTAAAAGAAATAACGATTCAATGCTGCTTTTGTTACAATAATTTTTAATATCTTAATATGACATTCCTTATTTTCTTTTACAAAGTCGCTTACTAATTACAAAGTCTTATTTCATCCACAAAGAATTACAAAAATTAAGCTTTATTAGCCTAAGTCTAAAATTTGTTTATAGCAGCAAGAAGTTTAGTTATAAATTTTAATATTAATTGAATTTGATTTAATTACTTCAATTTGAGCTTGAGCTCTCTTTATCTCGGATTAATAGGTGGGTTTTTTAAATTTTGAATAATAAAATTTGAGTTGGCACTTTCAAAAAAATATCTAAGTTACAATTCTTACAAGCTAAAATTTTCTACAAGTTATTTGGTTTCTAATTAAATAATTTCCTGAATAATGTCTTCTTAATCGATCAGTTCAATGATTTGGCTTAATGTTATTCTGTAATTATGATTTGAATACGATACTGCACTTTCCGCACCAGTAAAAAAAATAAAATTTCTACAGCCAATTCTGAAACACATCTGCCTCGTTCAAATGCTCTGTCCCAACTAACTGACGCTCCCTTTTTAGCAATAAAATGGCCAAGTCGACAATTTCCGCTATTTTCTCGTTTATTCCTTGTAACAGCTTTACGGATGTCATGTTCACCGCCTCTGATACACTTCTTCTTCTTAACAACTGCACTTAAATTTCTTTGCAAAACAATTGCATTTAAATCTTATTTCCCAAACTGTTTTAGATTATATCTCCACGAGAAATATTTAAAACGAATATCTTTTGCCGGTCAATGCGCACGCAACTCCACAAATTCGTTCTCCCATCTTGTTTACTTCAGAACATTTCACTAGCTTGCCGTTTGAAAGTTTTAAGTGTATTTATATCGTTCTATTGTTCTATTTAAATTGTTATCTATCAATTACTTCTAATACATTTTCTTATAAATAGTGATTTGTGTGTTTTTTTTCTTTTTATATAAAATCTTGTGATTAGATCTAAAATGTGGCCGTGTGCATTTTCTACACAAGTGAAATTAGGTTATGTTTACATTTCGTTACTGGTATATTCTAGTAATTTTTTTACATACTGAATTTATTTATATATTTATCTTATTTTGTAAGTGCCTTTTATATATATACTACTTCAAAATGTTACAATATATATATATATATATATATATATATATATATATATATATATATTGTAACATTTTGAAGTAGTATATATATAAAAGGCACTTACAAAATAAGATAAATATATATAAATAAATTCAGTATGTAAAAAAATTACTAAAATATACCAGTAACGAAATGTAAACATAACCTAATTTCACTTGTGTAGAAAATGCACATGGCCACATTTTAGATCTAATCACAAGATTTTATATAAAAAGAAAAAAAAAACACACACAAATCACTATTTATAAGAAAATGTATTAGAAGTAATTAATAGATAACAATTTGAATAGAACAATCGAACGATATAAATACACTTAAAACTTTCAAACGGCAAGCTAGTGAAATGTTCTGAAGTAAACAAGATGGGAGAACGAATTTGTGGAGTTGCGTGCGCATTGACCGGCAAAAGATATTCGTTTTAAATATTTCTCGTGGAGATATAATCTAAAACAGTTTGGGAAATAAGATTTAAATGCAATTGTTTTGCAAAGAAATTTAAGTGCAGTTGTTAAGAAGAAGAAGTGTATCAGAGGCGGTGAACATGACATCCGTAAAGCTGTTACAAGGAATAAACGAGAAAATAGCGGAAATTGTCGACTTGGCCATTTTATTGCTAAAAAGGGAGCGTCAGTTAGTTGGGACAGAGCATTTGAACGAGGCAGATGTGTTTCAGAATTGGCTGTAGAAATTTTATTTTTTTTACTGGTGCGGAAAGTGCAGTATCGTATTCAAATCATAATTACAGAATAACATTAAGCCAAATCATTGAACTGATCGATTAAGAAGACATTATTCAGGAAATTATTTAATTAGAAACCAAATAACTTGTAAAAAAATTTTAGCTTGTAAGAATTGTAACTTAGATATTTTTTTTGAAGGTGCCAACTCAAATTTTATTATTCAAAATTTAGAAAACCCACCTATTAACCCGAGATAAGGAGAGCTCAAGCTCAAATTAAAGTAATTAAATCAAATTCAATTAATATTAAAATTTATAACTAAACTTCTTGCTGCCATAAACAAATTTTAGACTTAGGCTAATAAAGCTTAATTTTTGTAATTCTTTGTGGATGAAATAAGACTTTGTAATTAGTAAGTGACTTTATAAAAGAAAATAAGGAATGTCATATTAAGATATAAAAATTTTTGTAACAAAAGCAGCATTGAATCGTTATTTCTTTTAACTTATAAATTTTTATTAAGACTTATAAAAGAGAATTTACCAATTATTACATTTGGCACACAAACGTGGGGCTCGATTATACAAAAATTTAAGAATTAACCTTAAGGCACTTTAGATAAGATTATTAATTAAATATTTGTATTAATATTGTTTACTTTTCAGGACTTTGCAACCATAAGTCAATAATTTTTTTTAATTTTCAAAATTTAAATAGCATAAAGGGAATTTTGAAATTTTAGATAAAGAAATTTAAAAAAAAATGGAATCTGAAACAGGTACATATAATTTAAGGGAGGAGAAAGCGAAAAAAACAGAAAAATTAGAGGAATATAACAAACATAGTAGGTCTAGGAAGGGTACAGAAATTGAGGAAGCTGCAAAAGGAAAATATGTGACATTAAAAGAAAAAATAAATGAAAAAGAGGAAGAAGCTACAATAGGCCTAATAGTATTGGAAAAAGGGACAAGCCTAGAAATACAAGAGACAGAAACGGAAGGCACAGATATGCCTATAGAAGAGAGTGAGGTGGAAACCCAAGTAGATGAGGCTAGGGGATTACCACTGATGCAAACCCAACAGAAAAAGGGAAATAATGAGGGTGTTGATTTTAAGGAATATAATGAGGACTTTAATGGAAATGAGTGTAAACATAAATACAGGGAGAGAGGAAATGAATAGAAAATTTGAAGAGAGTAAGGAGGAAATAAAAAAAGAAATGAATAGAAAATTTGAACAGAGTAATGAAGAAATAAGGAAATTAAATAAAAATAGTGAAGAAATAAAGGAGGAAAATAAGGAGATGAAAGAAGAGATGAACAGAGGATTTGCCTCAAGTAGGTTGGAAATGGATAAGAAATTCGAAAGCCTAAAGGAAGAAAATAGGAGAATGATAGAGGATATGAGGGAACAGTTGAGAACAGAGAATAATGCTGTAATAGGAGTTATGAGAAGAGACTTAGAGGAGAAGATTAAGGAGAATTTTGAGGAAACAAAAGAAACAATAGCTGATGTGACAGAAATTAATAAGAAAGAGATAGAGAAGGTAGAAAATATAACAATACAGAACAGGGAGGAGTTAAGAGTTTTAAATAGGGAGATAGCGATTGAGAAAAACAATAATAATGATAGAATTGACCGATTGGAAACAGAAGGAAGGAGGAATAATGAGAAACAAGGGGAATTGACCCAGAGAATGGAAAAGGTAGAAAAGAAGGTGGAAGAAAGTAAAGGAGGAGAAGGCCTAAGGATCATACAAGTGTCTTGCGGGAATCAGGAGGAGATGCCCAAATTTAATGGAAGGAATGGTAACCCTATGGAGTTCCTCAAAAGACTGGATAGGTATGTGGAGAGAAAATTTGAATGTAGGACAGGGGAAAGATTTGAAAATGAATGGAGAGGAATCATAGATAGAGCTTTGGAAGTAGGAGCGGCTAGATGGTGGGAATCAATCAGAGAGGAGGTGCAAGATTTCGCGGATTTACAAGATAGATTTATAGAAAGATACTGGGCCAAAGAAATACAGGAAGGCATTAAAGAGAGAATGGAAAATGAAAGGTATATTGAGGGAAATGGAAGAGCCAGAGCAGATTATTTCATAGAAAGAGTCATAGTTTTAAAGAACATGACACCACCGCAAAATGAGGAAGAGATAGTCCGGAGATTAAGCCGGCATTTTAATGAAAGGATACAGTTGTCAAGAAGGGTGCAAAATATAAAAACGATCCGAGAGATGGAAAGGATGCTGAATGAGGAGGACATAGAGGAGAGAAATAAGGAAATAAGACAGAGAAACAGGGGACCATGGAATAGGCCTACCCCTAGAGAGGAACAGAATGGAAATAGATTCCACCCAGAAGGGGTGAGGAAGGGATGAGACAGCAGGGAAATAGAAGATTTCCAGGACCAGGAGAATTGTATAGAAGGAATGAATATAGGAATGAAGGGCGGCCATATGTCCAGTTTTTTAACAGAAGAATAGATAATCATATGAGGGGGAATGTTGAACCAAGACCAGGGCAGGAAAATAATCGAGAAAATAGAGGAGACAGGAATTACAGAACCAATGACAGGAGCCAGAAGGAAGTAAATCAGATAGAGACAAGGAGATGTGTGGGGACAAGAAAGGAGGATGGTGCACATAGTCAAACGGAAAACTAGAGAACACTGGTATCGTCGCCTTGGATCAGGAAAAGGAGCATCAAACAGAACAAATGAGGTTGCCAGTGATAAAATTTGATAAAAGCTCCTACGATAAAAATAAGTTAACTATAAATAATGTATTAATCAGTAGAAAATTTTTAGAACAAGAAGATGAGGAGAGAAATTATAATTTAGGAATTGAAAAAAAAATAATAAACCCAGAGATAGAGATTAAGATGGAAGATACAAGTTTACCAGCATTAATAGACACAGGCAGTAACGTAACATGTATCCAGGAGAAATGGATGTTAGAGAATAAAAATAAAATAGGAAAAATAGAAATCCTACCAATAAAAAATTTAACCATTCGGACTGCAACAAATAAGAAAACTAAAAAGATAAACAAAATGATCATGGTAATAGGAGAAATAGGAGGGGTAAAATATCCGTTTCAATGCCTAGTGGTGCCAGGCTTATTGAGAAAATTTATTATAGGTACGGATATGTTGATGGATGTGGAGGCACAACTTGATTTTGGAAAATGGGAGATGGAGTTTAAATATGAAAACAAATTATA
The DNA here is from genome assembly GCA_036971475.1 of Prosapia bicincta. NCBI lineage: Eukaryota > Metazoa > Arthropoda > Insecta > Hemiptera > Cercopidae > Prosapia > Prosapia bicincta. The sequence continues at coordinate 155,412,010 of JBAIZL010000002.1, forward strand.
TAAATCAAAAATGAGTGTAGATGGGCAGACAAAATTTAAAGGGGAGATGAATAAATTTGAAAATGAGATGGAGGAGGAATTGAGTTGTGATGAACAGGAAGGAATGAATGATATGGAAAAATGGGAAGAATTTGAAACTTTTGGAAACCAGAGTCAAAATTATATTAAAATTGTACAAGAGGAGGGAGAGATAAAATAAGAGGATATTTTTGAAAGAATAGGGAATGAAGAGGTAACTGAGGAACAAAGACAGGAGATGAGTGATTTAATAGAGAAGTATAAAGAAGTATTTTCAGACCAGCCCGGTTTATGCACTGCATATAAACATAAGATTAAAGTTAGGGAAGATGTACCATTTTACCAAAGAAATTACCCAATTCCTACAAAGTACCAAGATCAGGTACAAGAAGAGATAGAGAAAATGTTGAGGTTAGGTATAATTGAAAGAAGTACTAGTCCATATATTAATCCAATAGTCCCAGTCATCAAAACCAATGGGAAAGTTAGATTATGTTTAGATGCAAGAAAACTAAATGAAATTATAATTCCGGATTATGATTGCTATAGAGGAATAAATGAGATTCTACACAGAGCAAAGAGAGTTAATTGGTTGAGTACCATGGACCTCACTAACAGTTTCTGGCAGGTTGAATTGGAAGAGGAGTCAAGAAAATATACTGCATTCCAACATAGAGGGAAAACATACCAGTTTGTTGTTACACCCTATGGATTGAAAACATCTCTAGCAGCATTGGCAAGAGCTATGGACAGTATTATGAGGGAGGAATTAGAAGATTTCACCTTAATATATGTAGATGATATAGTCTGTATGTCTGAGACATTTGAGGAGCGTAAAAAACACCTAGAAAAGATCTTCCAAATTTTTTTAAAAAACAACATGACCATTAAATTTGATAAATCAGAGTTCTGTAGAAAAGATATTTCATTCTTAGGGTATAGATTGACTACAAATGGAGTAAAAATGGATGAAGAGAAGGTTAGAGCTATATTAGAATTTCCCTCACCTAAAAATCCTCGACAGTTAAAAGGTTTTATTGGAATGGCTAATTATTATAATAAATTTATAGAAAAATATTCAGAATTTGTACAACCATTATTAAAATTATTATCTAATAGAAACAAATTTATTTGGACAGAAGAGGAGGAGCGAAAATTTATTAAATTAAAGAAAAAATTTTTGGAAACAAATGTACTTACTCACCCAGATTACCAGAAAACATTTTACCTACAAACAGATGCCAGTGAATATGCCATAGGAGGACACATCTATCAGATTGATGAAAAGGGGGAGAAAAAGGCAGTAATGTTTATGAACCGCACATTAAAAGGAAGTGAAGTTAAATATTATACCACTGAGAAGGAATTACTTGCTATATTGTTTTGTCTGCAGAAAGCAAGACAGATCATCCTAGGAAGAAAAATTGTGATCCAGACTGACCATCAGGCCTTAACTTTTATTAAGACTTGTAAAATTTTAAATTCAAGATTGCATAGATGGATATTACTAATGCAAGAATATGATTATACTATTGAACACTGTAAAGGAAAAGAAAATGTAGTTGCAGACCTATTGAGCAGGAACCCTTGTGACAAAAATAAGTTTGAAAGAAGAGACCAAAATTCAGAATTACAAATAAATTATATAGAAAGAGTTATGGATATGGAAATGTGTACAAAATTTAAAGAATTTAGTAAATTACAAGTACAAGATTTGGAAGTTAGAGAAATAAAAGAAAACATTCAAAATTATCCTCAAAATTATAAAATTATTAATAACTTAGTATATAAAAGAAATAGGGAAAGTTGGAAAATAGTAGTACCAAAGGGAATGATTAAAGAAATAGTGGGTACTTGTCATGAATATTACCTGCATGCAGGAGCTAAGAAATGTCATACCATATTATCAGAGCGCTTCACTTGGAAGAAAATGGGAAAAAGCATTAGGGGAATTATTAAAACATGTAATATTTGTCAAAGAGCTAAAAATGTAACCCAAGGTAATTTTGGAGAGATGAAAGGGATCCAAGTGGAAAAACCAAAGGAGCAATTGCCAATTGATTTTATAGGACCATTTCAAAGAACTGTAGGAGGCTATAAGTATTTATTAGTAATTTTAGATGTATTTACAAAATTCGTTCAAATCTATAAATTGAAAAAGGCAACCACAGGGGAGGCAATTAAATGTTTAGAAAATTATATAGAAAAATTCGGGAGAGTAGAAAGAATACAGACTGATCATGGAACCCAGTTTAATAATAAGAAATGGCTGGAGTATATTAAAAATAGAGAAATGAAACCAATATTTTCTCCAATAAGGAGGCCACAAAGCAATATCGTTGAGAGGGTGAATAAGGAGATCATTAGATGTTTGAGAACATATTGTCATCATAACCATAGAGAATGGGGAAAATATGTAGAGGTTATTAACCAGGCAATTAATGAAATTCCTCATGAGACTACAGGATACACACCTAACCAGCTACAACTAGGAATTCAGGATGAAAGGTTTTGGCAAAAGGAAATAAAAAAATTTAGGCTGGAGTTCAAAATTAATAAATTTAGAAAGACATTTAGAAATTGCTAGGAGTAGAATTAAGAAGAAGGCTCATAAGAGAGCAGAGAAATTTAATAGAACTCATAAAATAGAAGAATTAAATGTTGGGGACAAGGTATTAGTAAAAGAAAATTGGCAACCACAGGGTATAAGAGGTGAGATGGCAAAATTATTTTATATATATGATGGACCTTATGTGATCACCAAGAAATATGGCAAGGCGACTTATGAAATCAAAGATGCTAGAAGCAATAAAATTAGAGGAATTTTCCATATTAGCTTGTTAAGGAAATTTTATGAACCAAGGGAGGCACACCATGGAGAATCAGATAAATTTCAGATAGAACAAATTAAATAGTAAGGGAGAAGTCGAGAGAAAGGAAAATAACAAGGGCTAATAAGATGGTAACAACAGGAATGACTCAGGATATAAAAGTATTAGGAGAAGGAAGCGAATGTAGGAGGGATAGATAACAAAAAAACCGGAAATGACAATGGACCAGAAATGACTTAATAATTAAACAAACACTAAAAAAAAAAAATAAAGAAATAAAAAATATATAAATTTAAATAAAATAGGAAGGGTTGAACGAATAAGAACAAGGACCTAACCTACAAACAACCTAGACATGCTATGACTCGGTTAGGCTAAAATTAAGAAAAAAAAAACACTGTGTCAGAAGATAGATTATATAGATAAATAAAAAGACTTACGATTGGAAAGATTCCATTCTATTAAAATTAAAATAAAGAAAGAAAAAGAAAAAGGTTATAAAATAGATTCTAAGAATCAGAAAATGATTAATGTACTAGATGTTAAGAGTATAAGAGGATTGTTGATTAAATGTTAATTGTTAATTTATTGTATTGTTAGGAGTTAAGTATATCATATGTAATTAGAGGGCAGCAGACAAGCAAGAAGGATAGAGTAAGAGTTTACTCCCAAAATGTGAAAATTGAGATAAAAAAAAGGAATTTTGAAATCAAAATTTTTTTATCTAAATTTGGGGACTATGTAACATTTTGAAGTAGTATATATATAAAAGGCACTTACAAAATAAGATAAATATATATAAATAAATTCAGTATGTAAAAAAATTACTAAAATATACCAGTAACGAAATGTAAACATAACCTAATTTCACTTGTGTAGAAAATGCACATGGCCACATTTTAGATCTAATCACAAGATTTTATATAAAAAGAAAAAAAAACACACAAATCACTATTTATAAGAAAATGTATTAGAAGTAATTAATAGATAACAATTTGAATAGAACAATAGAACGATATAAATACACTTAAAACTTTCAAACGGCAAGCTAGTGAAATGTTCTGAAGTAAACAAGATGGGAGAACGAATTTGTGGAGTTGCGTGCGCATTGACCGGCAAAAGATATTCGTTTTAAATATTTCTCGTGGAGATATAATCTAAAACAGTTTGGGAAATAAGATTTAAATGCAATTGTTTTGCAAAGAAATATAAGTGCAGTTGTTAAGAAGAAGAAGTGTATCAGAGGCGGTGAACATGACATCCGTAAAGCTGTTACAAGGAATAAACGAGAAAATAGCGGAAATTGACGACTTGGCCATTTTATTGCTAAAAAGGGAGCGTCAGTTAGTTGGGACAGAGCACTTGAACGAGGCAGATGTGTTTCAGAATTGGCTGTAGAAATTTTATTTTTTTTACTGGTGCGGAAAGTGCAGTATCGTATTCAAATCATAATTACAGAATAACATTAAGCCAAATCATTGAACTGATCGATTAAGAAGACATTATTCAGGAAATTATTTAATTAGAAACCAAATAACTTGTAAAAAAATTTTAGCTTGTAAGAATTGTAACTTAGATATTTTTTTTGAAGGTGCCAACTCAAATTTTATTATTCAAAATTTAGAAAACCCACCTATTAACCCGAGATAAGGAGAGCTCAAGCTCAAATTAAAGTAATTAAATCAAATTCAATTAATATTAAAATTTATAACTAAACTTCTTGCTGCCATAAACAAATTTTAGACTTAGGCTAATAAAGCTTAATTTTTGTAATTCTTTGTGGATGAAATAAGACTTTGTAATTAGTAAGTGACTTTATAAAAGAAAATAAGGAATGTCATATTAAGATATAAAAATTTTTGTAACAAAAGCAGCATTGAATCGTTATTTCTTTTAACTTATAAATTTTTATTAAGACTTATAAAAGAGAATTTACCAATTATTACAATATATATATATATATATATATATATATATATATATATATATATATATATATATATATATATATATATATATATTGTTTCCATGAACATATGAGTGATTATAGTTTATTTAGGTCTGTCAGAGGAAAAGATATAAGGCTATTTGGAAAAAAAAAATGAATGGATTTATCTGATGTTGACGTTAGGGGATTCTCTGGACTTGGTATACCACTGGTATGATAGTTCCCACCTTCTCAGTTCTGAGGAATTGCAATCAGGAGGGAGTGATTTAATTATTTTTGTGGTATAGCAGTCATCAAAAGTTGTGATGTTGTGACTCGCAGCATGTTGAGCTGTTGGTCTATCCATATTCATAACTTTAACATCATGTCTGTGGCCATTCATTCTGATATTCAGACCATCCGTGGTCAGGCCTATGTACTGTGCTGAGCAAAGTTTACATTGTAGCTGGTATATGACATTTTTCGATGTACAATTATGATGACCCTGTATTTTGAAGACCATTTTTGTTGTTTGGCTGTTGAAACTATTTGCTGAGGGGTGTATTGGACACGTCTTGCATCTAGGTCTATAGCATGGGAAGGAGCCATGAGGAAGTTTGTGTGGTTTCTCTGCATCAGGGTCTGGTAGTTTAGGATGTACTAGGATGTTTTTCAAGTTGGGAGGTTGCTTGTACCAAATTTGCGGTGGATCGGTGAAAAGATTTTTGGTGTGGACAGAAGCTTGAAGAATTTTAAAGCCATCTCTCAATATCTTGTTGAGTTTATGTAGACCAGGATGGTAGTCTGTTATTAAAGACAGTTTATTTTGTTCTGTTTGTGGTTTATGGTGAACCGAGGATTGTGCTGAATGAATTTGGTTTTCAATGAGTTTTTTTGGGTATCCTCTTCTCTGGAAGGCTGTTGATATCTTTCTATTAAAATCTTCCAATTCCCTATCATTCGAACAGATTCTCTTACCCCTGATTGCTTGACTGTATGGAATGGATCGTTTTATGTTTATTGGGTGGTTGCTGTCGAAATGGAGATATTGTAGGTGGTTTGTCGGTTTGATGTGAATTAATGTGTTGATATTTCCATTCTGGAGTGTTACCTCTACATCCAAAAAGGTAATGGCTGATGTAGATTTCTCCCAGGTAAATTGAAGAGTGGAGAATTGTGTCAGGCTGTCTAAAAATGCCTCAAGTGTTGAAGCACCCTGTGTCCAAATTAGGAAGATGTCATCTATATATCTATACCAACATAATGGCTGGTGTGTTTGTGTCTTTAGAAAACTTTCTTCCAACAATCCCATGTACAGATTTGCGTACGATGGTGCCATTCTGGTGCCCATTGCTGTTCCCTTTATTTGAAGGTAGTTCCTTCCCTCAAACTGAAAGTTGTTCTTCTCGAGGATGAACCTGGTCAGGTTCACAAGAAAAGGTGTAGTGGGAGAAGGCTTGCCTGGTCGTTTGTTTAGAAAATTCTCTATTGGAGATAGGCCGTGTGCATGAGGGATGTTGTTATAGAGAGAGGTGACATCTATGGTGACCAAAATAGTTACCGGGGGTAGAGGTACAGATATTTGTGAGAGTCGATCTATGAAATGATTGGTGTCCTGGGTATGTAATGGAAGGTTCTTTACTAAGGGTTGAAGGTGTGATTCGAGGAAAGCTGAAATTCTTTCCGTTACTGAATTGCAGCCAGCAATTATTGGTCTACCAGGTGGAGGGATTATGTTTTTGTGGATCTTTGGTAATATATAGAATTGAGGAGTAGAGGGGTTTTCATTATATAATAATTTTAGAGATGTTTCCGAAATATTTTGTTCAGGAGCTGTATATTTGAGTAGGTCCGAGAGTAAATTGTTGAATTCTGTAGTGGGGTTATCTGTAAGTATTTTGTATGTTGTGATGTCTGACAGTTGCTTATTTGCTTCTTAGATGTAGTAGTCTTCTTTGTTCATAATGACAGTGGTTGAACCTTTATCTGCTGGAAGAATCATAATATCTTTATTGTTTTTCAACGAAAATATTGCCGCTTTTTCTAATTTGGTAAGGTTAGGTTTAGTCTTCAGATTTTTAGTGAAATTTATATCGGTGATGCTTTGCATGATGAAGTTGATGTAATGTTCAATGGGGTGATCAGGTGGTAGTGGTGGTGGATCCCAGTTGGAGGGTGGTTTGAATTTTGCAAGACATACGTCTATGTTTGTATCCGTTTTGAAATTTGGTGTCTGAGCTATATAATTTTTTATCCTAAGTTTTCTGGCAAAGCTGAAAACTTCTTTTCCTAACTTGAATTCGTCTATTTCCTTAGTTGGTGTGAATGACAGGCCTTTAGAAATTACTTGTAGTTCATGTTCCGAGAGTGTGTGGTTGGAAATATTGTGCACGGCAACTGTTTTTGGTGAAGGGTTATTTCTTATATCGGGACTGTTATTATTATTATTTTTGTTATTTAGTAATAATGATTGGGTTGGCAGTTTAGGGAGTTGTCCACAGGGTACTGGTATATTGAAGAGAGAACTTAGGCTAGGTTTGTCACAAACAAGAGGTGGTTTGTCGGCAGGTAAAACTGGATTATCATATTTTTTGATTTGGCCAAAAAGATTTATTTCTTGAATGCAGAGTTTTGAAAGTTTATGTATTTTATTCTTTGCAAGATTGTCTTGCAGTATGTATGCTTTATTGAGAGTATCTTCCATTTGTTGTATTAGATATGGAAAATTGGAGGTAATTAATTTGGCAGTTGAGGTTAATAATTCAGATAATTTAACTTGTTCTTGTTTGTGACACTGTAAGACCAAACGTGTAATTTGGAAAGAGTTGTTTTTGTAAATTGGAGAAATAACAGTTTTGATATACTGGGGCATACCTGACAGTGGTGATTTCATATTTAAACCCTTTGGTGTAATGCCTAGATTTAGACATGCTTCTAAAAACAGTATATGCATGTTTATTTTTGAGATTTTAAAAGCCAGGTTTTTAAGCTGTTTCAAATATAGCTTAGGAAGATTCATTATATGTAAGATAGGAAAAGAGGAAAGAACACATACAAAGATAGGGAAGGAATATGAAAATGGAAAGATTAAATATATGTATAAATATATATATAAACTGTCTTTAATAACAGACTACCATCCTGGTCTACATAAATTCAACAAGATATTGAGAGATGGCTTCAAAATTCTTCAAGCTTCCGTCCACACCAAAAATCTTTTCACCGATCCACCGCAAATTTGGTACAAGCAACCTCCCAACTTGAAAAACATCCTAGTACATCCTAAACTACCAGACCCTGATGCAGAGAAACCACACAAACTTCCTCATGGCTCCTTCCCATGCAATAGACCTAGATGCAAGACGTGTCCAATACACCCCTCAGCAAATAGTTTCAACAGCCAAACAACAAAAAATTGTCTTCAAAATACAGGGTCATCCTAATTGTACATCGAAAAATGTCATATACCAGCTACAATGTAAACTTTGCTCAGCACAGTACATAGGCCTGACCACGGATGGTCTGAATATCAGAATGAATGGCCACAAAAATGAAGTTAAAATTATGAATATGGATAGACCAACAGCTCAACATGCTGCGAGTCACAACATCACAACTTTTGATGACTGCTATACCATAAAAATTATTTAAATCACTCCCTCCTGATTGCAATTCCTCAGAACTGAGAAGGTGGGAACTATCATAACAGTGGTATACCAAGTCCAGAGAATCCCCTAACGTCAACATCAGATAAATCCATTCATTTTTTTTTCCAAATAGCCTTATCTCTTTTCCTCTGACAGACTTAAATAAACTATAATCACTCATATGTTCATGGAAACAATATATATATATATATATATATATCTTTAATCTGTGCATCTGTGACATCTGATTTCTACTCTACACAATCTGTGATTACAATTGTTTGATTTCATTCTCTCATATTTTTTTTTTTGTGTTTTCTCTTCGATTGACAAAGACCACGGTGTGGTTGAAATATATCATTATTTAAGTGCTTTTATGTGTTTCTATTTCAAGACTACAGAGTGGACTCTTACCAAGGTAAGTCTATCAGTCTCCTAGTCCAAAAAATCTAAATAATCTTTACCAACCAAAACTAACCTAAAAATATATAAACATATATTTAATCTTTCCATTTTCATATTCCTTCCCTATCTTTGTATGTGTTCTTTCCTCTTTTCCTATCTTATATATAATGAATCTTCCTAAGCTGTATTTGAAACAGCTTAAAAACCTGGCTTTTAAAATCTCAAAAATAAACATGCATATACTGTTTTTAGAAGCATGTCTAAATCTAGGCATTACACCAAAGGGTTTAAATATGAAATCACCACTGTCAGGTATGCCCCAGTATATCAAAACTATTATTTCTCCAATTTACAAAAACAACTCTTTCCAAATTACACGTTTGGTCTTACAGTGTCACAAACAAGAACAAGTCAAATTATCTGAATTACTAACCTCAACTGCCAAATTAATTACCTCCAATTTTCCATATCTAATACAACAAATGGAAGATACTCTCAATAAAGCATACATACTGCAAGACAATCTTGCAAAGAATAAAATACATAAACTTTCAAAACTCTGCATTCAAGAAATAAATCTTTTTGGCCAAATCAAAAAATATGATAATCCAGTTTTACCTGCCAACAAACCACCTCTTGTTTGTGACAAACCTAGCCTAAGTTCTCTCTTCAAGATACCAGTACCTTGTGGACAACTTCCTAAACTGCCAACCCAATCATTATTACTAAATAACAAAAATAATAATAATAACAGTCCCGATATAAGAAATAACCCTTCACCAAAAACAGTTGCCGTGCACAATATTTCCAACCACACACTCTCAGAACATGAACTACAAGTAATTTCTAAAGGCCTGTCATTCACACCAACTAAGGAAATAGACCAATTCAAGTTAGAAAAAGATGTTTTCAGCTTTTCCAGAAAACTTAGGATAAAAAATTATATAGCTCAGACACCAACTTTCAAAACGGATACAACATAGACGTATGTCTTGCAAAATTCAAACCACCCTCCAACTGGGATCCACCACCACTACCACCTGATCACCCCATTGAACTTTACATCAACTTTATCATGCAAAGCATCACCGATATAAATTTCACTAAAAATCTGAAGACTAAACCTAATCTTACCAAATTAGAAAAAGCGGCAATATTTTCGTTGAAAAACAATAAAGATATTATGGTTCTTCCAGCAGATAAAGGTTCAACCACTGTCATTATGAACAAAGAAGACTACATCAAAGAAGCAAATAAGCAACTGTCAGACATCACAACATACAAAATACTTACAGATAACCCCACTACAGAATTCAACAATTTACTCTCGGACCTACTCTAATATACAGCTCCTGAACAAAATATTTCGGAAACATCTCTAAAATTATTATATAATGAAAACCCCTCTACTCCTCAATTCTATATATTACCAAAGATCCACAAAAACATAATCCCTCCACCTGGTAGACCAATAATTGCTGGCTGCAATTCAGTAACGGAAAGAATTTTAGCTTTCCTCGACTCACACCTTTAACCCTTAGTATAGAACCTTCCATCACATACCCAGGACACCAATCATTTCATAGATCGACTCTCACAAATATCTGTACCTCTACCCCCGGTAACTATTTTGGTCACCACAGATGTCACCTCTCTCTATACCAACATCCCTCATGCACACGGCCTATCTGCAATAGAGAATTTTCTAAACAAACGATCAGGCAAGCTTTCTCCCACTACACCTTTTCTTGTGAACCTGACCAGGTTCATCCTCGAGAAGAACAACTTTCAGTTTGAGGGAAGGAACTACCTTCAAATAAAGGGAACAGCAATGGGCACCAGAATGGCACCATCGTACGCAAATCTGTACATGGGATTGTTGGAAGAAAGTTTTCTAAAGACACAAACACACCAGCCATTATGTTGGTATAGATATATAGATGACATCTTCCTAATTTGGACACAGGGTGCTTCAACACTTGAGGCATTTTTAGACAGCCTGACACAATTCTCCACTCTTCAATTTACCTGGGAGAAATCTACATCAGCCATTACCTTTTTGGATGTAGAGGTAACACTCCAGAATGGAAATATCGACACAGGAATTCACATCAAACCGACAAACCACCTACAATATCTCCATTTCGACAGCAACCACCCAATAAACATAAAACGATCCATTCCATACAGTCAAGCAATCAGGGGTAAGAGAATCTGTTCGAATGATAGGGAATTGGAAGATTTTAATAGAAAGATATCAACAGCCTTCCAGAGAAGAGGATACCCAAAAAAACTCATTGAAAACCAAATTCATTCAGCACAATCCTCGGTTCACCATAAACCACAAACAGAACAAAATAAACTGTCTTTAATAACAGACTACCATCCTGGTCTACATAAACTCAACAAGATATTGAGAGATGGCTTCAAAATTCTTCAAGCTTCCGTCCACACCAAAAATCTTTTCACCGATCCACCACAAATTTGGTACAAGCAACCTCCCAACTTGAAAAACATCCTAGTACATCCTAAACTACCAGACCCTGATGCAGAGAAACCACACAAACTTCCTCATGGCTCCTTCCCATGCTATAGACCTAGATGCAAGACGTGTCCAATACACCCCTCAGCAAATAGTTTCAACAGCCAAACAACAAAAATGGTCTTCAAAATACAGGGTCATCATAATTGTACATCGAAAAATGTCATATACCAGCTACAATGTAAACTTTGCTCAGCACAGTACATAGGCCTGACCACGGATGGTCTGAATATCAGAATGAATGGCCACAGACATGATGTTAAAATTATGAATATGGATAGACCAACAGCTCATCCTGCTGCGAGTCACAACATCACAACTTTTGATGACTGCTATATCACAAAAATAATTAAATCACTCCCTCCTGATTGCAATTCCTCAGAGCTGAGAAGGTGGGAACTATCATACCAGTGGTATACCAAGTTCAGAGAATCCCCTAACCTCAACATCAGATAAATCCATTCATTTTTTTTTTTTTTAATCCAAATAGCCGTATCTCTTTTTCTCTGACAGACTTAAATAAACTATAATCACTCATATGTTCATGGAAACAATATATCTATACGAAGTTAATATATTACTATGTAAGTAATTTTATCCACCATTAAGTGCAATAATTTATTAGTGCGATAAATTATTGCACTTAATGGTGGATAAAATTACTTACATAGTAATATATTAGCTTCATAAAGTCAGTGCAACGGAAAAACAATGGATAACGTTAAATATCAAGAATATATATATATATATATATATATATATATATATATATATATATAGAGAGAGAGAGAGAGAGAGAGATTTTTTGGACTAGGAGACTGACAGACTTACCTTGGTAAGAGTCCACACTGTAGTCTTGAAATAGAAACACATAAAAGCACTTAAACAATGATATATTTCAACCACATGGTGGTCTTTGTCAATCGAAGAGGAAAAAAAAAAAAAAAAAAAAAAAAAAAAAATATATATATATATATATATATATATATATATATATATATATATATATATATATATCTTTAATCTGTGCATCTGATTTCTACTCTACACAATCTGTGATTACAATTATTTTATTTCATTCTCTCATATTTTTTTTTTGTGTGTTTTCTCTTCGATTGACAAAGACCACTGTGTGGTTGAAATATATCAATGTTTAAGTGCTTTTATGTGTTTCTATTTCAAGACTACAGAGTGGACTCTTACCAAGGTAAGTCTATCAGTCTCCTAGTCCAAAAAATCTAAATAATCTTTACCAACCAAAACTAACCTAAAAATATATATAATAAATATTTATAAATGGTGGATAAAATTACTTACAATAGTTATATATTAACTTCATATATATATATATATATATATATATATATATATATATATTGTAAAGTATTTATAAAACAGACGCAACGGGGTTTATATTTATTATTTATTTATTGAATGATATTTAATTTCTATTTAAAACAAAAAAAACTACTCAGAAATATTTATAATTCTTTATTATAACATTTTTTATTTCAACATTTAAAACAATACACAGAACAAAAATTTATAACTTAACAAGTTTTAACAAACTCCGTTTAACTCTTATTTCTTTTGCTTTTATAGTTACACAATTTTAATATACCCTAGGCTAATTTTACGATCTCTTATTATCTCGGGGTTATAGCATGGGCTATATTTTTACTTCTTTTGTTAATTAAATAAATTTTGAAAAACAATACTAAATTTTGAAATTAATTTTAATAAATATTTTCCTGATGGAAAAACTTTAATTTGGAATAAGCAAAAAGGCGAAACTATTTGAACTGGATTATGATCTTATTTCTATTAATCACAAGATATTCTAATGTACAAAATTAAACTTCCCTATTATCCTAAGAGTCCACTAAAGTTTATTTTTTTTATATAGCGCTAGGTACTTAACTTATCAAATAACGGCGAATGGCTGCTTGCTCAGACGTAGAATTCCGTTCTCTTTAATTTTCACTTTTTACACACTTAAATTCGTTTTAGTTCTTTCAAATTATATTTTCACTGTACTATATCTTTTAATTTTCTTATTCCTGTTTAATCTGGCCAAGTTTCCTCACAAAACTGTATAATTTTGACGAAGTTTCTAATAAATAGAATTTTGACTGCACAGGGCAGGTCCGTTCCTCGGCGTCACCACGCCAGACTCTAACTACGCGTCCTTAGATTTTCTTTTAAAATGTTACAAATATGGCGGCCTCCTTCTTCTTAAAAAAAAACATATGGATTATAATTTAGTTCAATTTCTTCTCACTATAGTCGACTGCACACTTGACCTATTTCTTTACTTTCACATCTGTTTTTACAGCTGATGCAATAACGCGATTGTTTACAATGGCGTTTTAATTTGGTTAAACTTTAGTTGAAACTTACTGTTTCAATTTTCCGATCCTTAACACACCTTCCAGTGTTTATTTAATTACTATTATTAGTGTGTGAAGTGTCTTTGTGTTTTACTTTTGTAATATTTCGAAATGTGTGGGTTTTGACTGGACTTTTCCAAACATAACCTTACATTGTTTACAATCGTTTTTCACTTTTTCCTTCAAGTAATTACTTATGCCCTATTTTACTAATATTTACAATTTTGTTTAACATATAACTATTATTAGATTATCTTGTTTTAAATTTTATTTGATACAACAAATTTCTTTATGTATTTACAGTTCAAATATCTTATTTACTAATCTAGGCTTTTACCTAAATTTAGTTTCAATTTTAACCTAACTAATCTTTTAATGAATTTCTTTTTAAATTTTGTGTGAGTTATTTCTAATATATTCTTCCAATTCTTAAATAATATTATATAGCCCATTCTATAAATGTTACAATATATATATATATATATATATATATATGTGTGTGTGTGTGTGTGTGTGTGTGTGTGTGTGTGTGTGTGTGTGTGTGTGTGTGTGTGTGTGTGTGTGTGTGTGTGTGCTCAATAGAGTTTCAGAAATCAGAGTCCCGATTTTCTGAGCTTCCGTTAAATTTCAGCTTTTTTCTATTTGAGCCTATTTTATTGATTTGAAAGAAACGGAGTCTGGTGTTCAACAAATGTTTATAGCCAATAAAACATAGATAGGGCGTTCAAGAAATATTTACATCAATATGTCATGGAAAGGAAATCATTCAGGCTTCCAAGAAATGTTTCTATCAATATGGTATTTTTCTTCCTTCCCATTCTGTTGTATCATTCAGTTCACTAGTGTTCTACAGATTGGTGTATTACCTCAACTTTATCAGTTGTGTATGAATGTCCTTATCATTTATGTTTAGAAGTCTGACAAAAGATCAATTGGCTATATATATTTTTCTTTATTTTCACTGTAAGTTTCGTTAGTCGACAAATATCTCTTAAAAAACACAAATGTCTAGTCTAGCCTTGTGCGTGGCATATCAGAAAATAAACTCTTGAAGCAAACAAATCAATAAAACAATGATTTGCTGGACTGGTCTTTATTCCCGCTATTAATAAATCCTGATCAGGTTGTCACCACATTGATCTGAATTTGAGTTACAATCAAGAAATATATATATATATATTACTTTATGCATAGTTTTTCCGTTACACTGACTTTATGAAGTTAATATATTGCTATTGTTAGTAATTTTAATATTGTAAAATTACTTACAATAGCAATATATTAAATTTATATATATAATTATAAAATTTTAGTAATACAATATAATTAGCTCTTAATATTTATTGTTACCATTAAAGAAATTGAATTTAAGGTTTTGAATATAAGTGTTTGAAATTGTTAATTATTACGTAATAGTACTAATTGAAACATAAGTCATTTTTACATTTTGTTTTTAATATTTAAATGTAACACATTAGCTTAAACAGAACTATTATTAGTACACTCATAACTTTTATGCCCTGGCATTTAATTGTTTCTCTACCTTGTCTGTTTACTCCATTAAAATTTTGTGTATGAAACTTATTTTTCATTTGATCAAAGTTATTAACTCGTCTACTTTTTCAGGAAGAATTATTGACTGTGCTTTTACATTGTCATATAATCCAAAATATGACAAATTAATTGAAGCTGTACGTGATGCAACAAACACAGGTATAAAGGTAATGAGAATTATTCATTTCATTGTTATAACATTTAGTAAAATAAGTACTTGGTTAATTATTAAAAAAAAACTACTTGTAAATTTCCAATTGAATCCATCATTGTTCTTTCATTTTCAGTGTTGTTTTGAATAAAACAGTTATTATTTTTTGAATTAAAGCTATGGAACCTTAAAAGTTTTCATCAGAAGAGTTATATTTCTAGAGATTTGTTTTTGTCTTCAACTTGAACTACTAGTACACTCTTGTTTGAATATAACATATGTGAAAAAAAAACGTTAAACAACCATCCTTATTTTAACAAAAGTTTTAAAAATATAACAGTACTTTAAGTTTTATGTTATATAGTCGTTAATCGAATCTGGATTATTAATAACATATTCACATAATTCATATATACAATGTTTGTGCTTAGAAAATACATATTTATGTTACATTATAAAATCAAAACATTACGATTTGTTTTTAACTTTACCTATCAAAACTTCATGAAATTGTTCATACTTGTTCTAGTCTATAAAATAAGGTTATTTCAGTTTTTTTTGTGGAATATAATTTGAGATATAAAACAGATTGGCTATCAATCAGGAAAACAGAAATTTCAGGATTTATACCAAACTTGTTAGCATTGGGAAAAAATTAGAAATTAAACAGGAATTTTAATAATTCTGTTGTGGTTTTGGAAATTTTATTGTAAATCATAAAATTCTAATTTTAAATTCCCATTAATTTGATACGGGGCCAATATGGAAAGGGAATGGTACAGATCTAAGGAGCCTATATCTATTATCATTGCGCTCACACACTTACTTGCTAATGCACAACTGAACGATAAAGTGTTAAGAGCCTAGAGTAAGAGGTTGATCTAAATGGCCAGATGACAAGTTAGTTATAAACGTTAAGAAGTAAATTTTTTTAGAAAAAAGTCCTACTTTATGTGTCCGAGGAAGCATTAAGACAGAGAAAATGCCTTTGATTGTGGTAACAGTTTCGAGAGACATAAACAATTGTTTAGACATAAATATGTTAGACATGGTTATCTGAAACATAGAGATGATAACACATTAACAAGTGTCAAGCAGACTAAACTTTCGACAACAAAAAAACTTGGTTTCTTAGCGATGAAAATTGATCTCGAAAAACTTTCCTCCATAATTCTGCTAACAGCATTATCTAGGAACGAGATAGTTTTATCAGTGGATTAAATCTTTTTTTATAGTATTTCTCTTTTTGTGACCAATATACACTTTGACGAGAGTTTTATAACTAGTAATGTTGTTTTTGACCTATCCAACAACAACAGAGGTTTCCAAATAAATCCAACAACCCAAATAAATTAGTAGGATTCTTTAATCTACTTTTAAATTAAAATGATTGAAAATTATATTTAAACCTCTAGTGAGGATTGTCAAAAGTTAAAGTTTTATATTTGTGTTTGGACTTATCCTGTGGGAGAAAAGTGTTGGTATTACCTCTTCCTTATTTAAAAAAAATTTTGTTGATTTTTTATTACACTGGTGTATAAAATATCTTCATAAATATTAGTGTCAAAAGTTCACTGTTGCAGTTTTTCTTATCTAGGCAAGTGTGCTTTTTTGAAATATTCTGGTAAAGTCTGCTTTGTGGATAATATTGAGAGGTAGACATTACTACAATGTGTGCAACAAAATTCACTCACACCTCTTTTCTATAACTTCTCTGGAGATTTTTTAATGAAATATGAAAGAGATAGTTATAGACTTGAAGTATGTTATAGTTTGCTTTTAAAAACAACAACTATAGGGAACTCATTGTTTGACTTACTTTTAAACGTTGTATCTTCTTTAAAATTTTATAGGTCAAGTCTGATTATCTTCATTGTATCTATTTAAACAACAGTTATATATTATTTGTGCAAAGGAACACCCTCACAACACTATTTACATTTTCTCACAAATTACTAATAATTATTAAATCAAAGTCATAAATTGAGCTAGTTTTGGCATATTTAATTTAATTAACTAAATATTGAAATAAAAGAGATTATTGTCAGCACTATATCAAATTTGGTAGATAATTTATAGGTACAACTATGGGTATAAACATTTTCTTCCTAACAAAATTTTATGTTTTCAAAGAGAAAATAGTTCAGAAGAATTTTTTAAAGGTGACTTAAAAAGGTATAACTACTTGTTATTGGGAAAATGAAAAACCTGATAAATTTTTTAGACAATGCGTCTAAAAAATCAGTATAACATT
Organism: Prosapia bicincta; assembly: GCA_036971475.1. Taxonomy (NCBI): domain Eukaryota; kingdom Metazoa; phylum Arthropoda; class Insecta; order Hemiptera; family Cercopidae; genus Prosapia; species Prosapia bicincta. The sequence goes on from JBAIZL010000002.1 coordinate 155,429,729, forward strand.
CTACAAATCAGTACAATTTAGACATATTACAGTAAATATAAGAAATGTTTAATTTCTGTTTTTAGCCCCCCCCCTCAATCAAAACTTTTATTTAACCTTTGGATAAGGAATAATGCATGTTTTCAAAGATCTACTCAGATCTATCTTGAAGCACTAGATAGCAAAAGTTAATTCTGTTAATGAATACTCCTACTGTTATACAATCTATATCTGGATTATTTAGCAGGTAATTCATTGAAAATAGTTACAATTTGTAACTATTTATTGAAACCATGATTTTGAAACAAGTAATAGTGAAATTGACGTGGAAGATCATGCAAGGAATTTTGGGGATCTTTCCAAAATCATCTAAAACAAGAAGGGCATGAAAAAGCTTGGGTCGAGTACTTGACAGTCATGTAAACATTATGGAAAGTTCATTGCATATAAATAGAATTGTAGAGAGCTTAAATATAACAGAAATGGGCAATAAAATTTGTATAGTGATATAAAAGGATAGATATACAATACAAACTATAACGTAGCTAGCCAGGCAGAAGAAGTGCTTGAAAATCTCTGCTTGTAGCTACAGTGTCTGGTGCTGTTTTATTTATCCAACAGTTGAAGAAGTACCAATGACCACAGAAAACATAAACAAAGAACTATACACCATTAAATATCTAACATACACAAATAGATACAACACCACAATAATAGAGACACTATTGAACAATATTTTTAAAAAAACACTAAAATTAACACTACAGAGAGGGAAAACAAATACATCACTATTCCATACATAAACAGAACATATTAAAATAGCCTACAAATTTCAAAAAACAGGATACAGAACTAATAACAATTTACAATACAAAATACAACACAACACCAACAACAAAGAAAAACTACAAACACCAGGTGTATACAAATTAAACTGCAACAAGTGCAACAAATTCTATTGGACAAACAGACTGCAGCTTCAAAAAAAGAGTCGAGGAACACAGACAGAACACCAACTCACCATTTTACAATCACATAATAAAAGAGGACACTAATACACAGACATTTACCATAACCTAGAGAGATCTTGCACATCAACAAAAAAGGACCACATTTCAACACACTAGAACAATATGAAATTTACAGACTCACAAAAACACAAAGTACAAACATATTAAATGAACAAACTCAATTCATATCACATATACTCTTTGATACTATCGAAAACCTGCCTTTAAAACTGTCACCGCTTAACCCAACAACTCCAAGCAGAAGACACTGATGAAGATCGCCACATAGCGATCAAAAACGTTCTGTCTCAGTAAATTTTTACAAATGTACAAAATTTAAAGTTCGGATAGTCATAAATTAATGTTAAAGTGATTCATTAAGATTCACCGAACGTAAAGGACTACAAAATTCAAGTGTTTTTATTATTTGTTTTATTGGTAATATGAAAGGGTTAGATGCAGTATTCTGAACATCGTAGAAAGTATTTCTCTTACATTTTAATTTTTATTGATCTAAAATTTAAAATGTGTTATCCTCTTCCCAATATAGACAAGTTATTTTTCCCAATTGGTATATGGACCGTTAGGAGACTTCTCTATATTTTTCAAATATTTTAATAAAGATGTTGTTACACTCTAGTTACACATGTGATTTAAATGTAAGTAGTTACAGTATAAGTTTGCATTTTTAACAATTAACTTGATTCTCCTAGGCTGCAGGAATAGATGTGCAATTGTGTGAAATTGGAGCTGCTATTCAAGAAGTTATGGAATCCTATGAAGTTGAATTAAATGGAAAAACATATCAAGTTAAGTCAATTAGGAATTTGAATGGGCATTCAATATCACCTTATCGTAAGTACCTTAAGTTTATTGTAATATAATCATTAGACAACTTCTTAAATAATTCGAGACACTTTGTTCAACTTATTTTATTATACACTAGCAGAGTACCCATCGTTTGTACGGGGTTGACGAATATTTGTATTGATTTAATTTGTATTTGGGTTGAATTCAATATACTGAAATTAAATCTTAATAAAAATATCAAACTATAGTTTATAAACCTTTCGTTAAAGGAGTTTCCAAGGCAGGTGGGGTGGTACCCTAACGGAATTTCTGAATAAAAATAGGCCTATGTGAAAACCAGGGACCCTAAAAATGTCCATGTAAAATTTCAGGTATTTATTTCCCGTTCCCATGTGTTCGATAAGGGAAAATATTATACCGGGCGACGCAGAAAGTCATCAGGAATACCAAAAACATAATGAAAACTCTCGCTCTAGGATATAAATGAAATTTTTATCAAATTAAAGTTGGGTTAAAAATTCATTGCAGTGTAATTAGAAGTACTAATTCCACGTATCAACGGCGAGACGTATACATATACATATATTTAAATACAGGACTACCTATAAAGTATCCAGTTACGATAGATTTGGTTGTAATTTTATACAATACTATTTACCTATAATAAAATATATATGTAAAGTGTCCAGTCAGGATTTTGGTTGTAATTTCTTACATTACCTAATACATCTGCTTCCGCAGAGTAATACTTTGTCACGTGATCTCTATTGTAGCCTTAAATGTGTACATTTGGTTAAACGTATAATATTACAACCAAATCTATCCAGACTGGATACTTCATAGGTATATAAAATTAACCTTCCGTGCCAATAACAGACAATAATTGTCAATATAGCTTCAGGACATGTTTTTGATTCATTTTATCTGTATTATATTAGGGGTGGGCAATGTGCATTGTTACTAACGCTATTAGCATCACTTTTGGTGGGAATTATATTTTTCCAAAACTGTAAACTTTTGGGACGTGAACAAGAGTATTCATTATTTTTTTCGTATCTCTGATGACTTTCTTCGTAGCCCGGTATAATTTTGTTTGCTAAAATTGAACGCGTGGGAATGGGAAATAAATACCAAACCTCAGCTTAATGGGCCCAATAGTTTTTACTTGATTAAGTAATACACACACATTCAGCCACCATTAGATTTTTATATATTAGTATGGAATTTGATTCATTTTATATTTTTTTAAAATTGGTTTTCTGCCACACTGTAATTCCTCAAATCCAAACTACTTGGGGCTATAGCCTGTTCGGATTTGGAAAAGTTCGGATTTGCCGAAAAAGTTCGGATTTCGGATTTGGTGTGAATTTAGGATTTTACTTTTTTATTAACAAACAATATTAGAGCATTCATTACATACTTCTTTATCAAAAATTTAACAGTTTTGCAGTGCTACAAGTGAAAAGTCTTTGGAACAATGCCATCATGCGAAAGTTTCTGAGAATGAAAAAATTGACGAGGCCGTATTTTTATAGTTTACACAAGAGAGGTAGAAAGTAGTTCCTATTTGTGGCTCATTAATATAAGAAAAGGCATTACAGTTAAACAAACAAATTAATGAATGGTAATTTGAAATTTACTGCTAGCAATAGATAGATGAAAAGGCAAGGAATTAGACACCTAACGATAAGTGGGGGGGAAGGTATTAGCTGCTAATCTTTCTGCAAAAGAATATTTAGACGAATTCACAGATATGATTTCGTCTGTAAATTAGTCACACCAACAAGTGTATAATGCAGACGAGATTGGATTGAATTATAAAGCCCTTCTCAATAAAAGTCTTGCTTCTAAAGAACAATCTTCTACGCCAGGCTTTAAAACGAGCAAACAGCATCTCACAGTTATAGCCTGCAGTAACGGCCGTGGGAACAAATAAGTTACCATTAATGGTGATTGGAAAATCAAGCCACGAGCCCTTAAAAATATGTACTTTAATGCACACCCTGTCCATTACAGAAATCAGGGTAAGGCATGGATGACTGGTAATATTTTCAAGGAGTGGTTCAGAAATGAATTTATTCCTTCAGTAAAAAAATTTAATGAAAAAAATGGACTGCCACCAAAAGCTCTACTTTTGATAGACAATGTTCCTTCACATCCTTCAGACATGCAGTTGGTATGTAAAGACATAAAAGCAATATATCTCTCACCTAATGTGACATCGTTGCTTCAGCCTATAGATCAATGTATGCTGCAGAACATAAAGCTGAGCTACAGAAAAAAGCTTCTGCAAACATTAATTGAAGAAGATTGTTCTCTTTCTACTCCAGAAAAACTTGAGATGATTACAATAAAGTAATTTACTAAGTGCTGAATCCTGGAATAATATCAGTAACACTTTACTGCAGAAATCTTGGAAGAAGCTCTAGCCTAGCCTAGCCTCGAATTTGTGGAAACACCACTTAGAACACAGGATGATGAAACTGAGCTCTTTCAAAGAGTACTAGGATGTGATGATGCTGAAGAAAGTTACCTGGAAGAGTGGACAGCACTCAACAATGAAGAATATACCGAGCATTAAATGGTTTCAACACGATGGTGTCCAGGATCAACAGGATGACAGTGGAGCAGATAGCGATAGCAAGGAAAGGTGCCTCTACGAATACTTTTACTCATGCTGACGCTCTCGACATTATGTTGCATTACATAAAACAACATGCAGCTGCAACACCCAATGATGCTATGCTAATGTGACGGTGGTGCAACATCGCATCCTCGGAAAGGTTTAAGTCTCTTCGCCAGATGAAAATTACTGATTTTAAGTGAAAAATATAGTTAAGTGTTTGTGTCTTTTCTTTTGAAGTGAAACATATAGTTTAGTGTTTGTCTTTTTTATTTTTATTTTACTGTTAATAAATTCTATGTTAATGAAGTAATACAGTAGTACAGTATAGGCGTTCGTATTATATCATGTTTTTACAATGTCAGTTCCAATATATTACATATCTCAGTCCTGTTTTACGTAGGTAGCAAACTTTCAGTACATACTTCATTAAATTATATATACTTTTTTAAAAATTGGTTTTCATCAAATCATGTTCAGATTTCTGAGGTTCGAATTTGAGGGGATATACTGTATTTATCTAATTTCAATAGACCGGATTGATCAATAAAATAGTTTCTTTTAAGTAACAAAAACTATTATAATTGTTAACAAACCAAACAGATGAGTCTATTATTATTATTTTAACAAAGTTCATTTGATTGATCTCACTAATGGTTATATTCAGATGCTTTGGGCTCTATTTGATTATTAACAATTATTTATGTTACATTTAATAAAAATCTGGTGCTGTATATATTCTATAATAATAATGTTTTTTAAAGTTGCTTTTTGTAATCATCTTGAATTCCTTAATTAAATTATAAGTAATTATTGCAAAACTGAATAAATACTTTTAAACTTACTTGGTAACGAGATTTGAAACGCTAGTACTTCGATGACTTTAAAAATAATTATTGGTTTTCCAAGTCTTTATTATTTATCTTTGAGATCTGAAAATTGTTTACTTTAATGACGGTTTGATAAATGACAGTTACTATTTGAATAAAGAACATCTCTGTCATAGAATTTACCTTTATCTATTCAACTTACAAATGTTTTTGAGATTTATTGTATTAGTCTATACTTATTGATATTATTATTCCTCATTGATACTAACGGATTTATTTCACTGAAATTAACTGTGAAAGTATTGATTTAAACTGGTAAGCTTTTAAATTGAAAATGTAGGTGAGGCAAAGCAACAATGTTAATTCCAGCTATCACAGAACATTAACTCCCAGTTACAAGACAACAAACACATATTTTAATTTTTGTCCATTTACCACCGGACCGGAAAACACCATCAGAAAAATATTTAAGTGATTCGATAATGGTCATGACCGAAAGTTGCCTCATCACAAGTTCAAGATTGTTTGCACTTAATGGTGGAGTAATTGTTTACAATTAACGTATAACAACTTTATAAAGTTAGTGCAACGGAATAATAATGGACATAGTTAAATATCACACACACACACACACACACACATATATCGTGATATTTCATTATTTTTCCGTTGCACTGACTTTATGAAGTTATTATTTTCTTTCCACCACTAAGTGCAATAACTTTACCTTATGTGATGAGGCACCTTTTGGTCACTTGGCCATTGTCAAATCATTGAATTAATTTTCTCTATTTTTCTGGTGTGAATGTTCGATCCATGATGTTGGTATTTGTTGACGTCATACATGTTTCTTCTTGAGCCGTGTGTATAATGTTTTTGAATAGTACGTCGTCTGCATATGTTGTCTGTAGGCTCATTAAATTGTTGGGTATGTTTTAATAAATGTGGTATTTTCTAGTGAGTTTAGCTCTATTGGGTTATTATTTATTTCAATTATGGTAAGGTTATTTTCGTAATTTGTTATTCATGTTTATGTGATATTAGGTGTGCTGCAACATTTGATGCTTTTGTATTTTTATTTTTGAATGCTCTGTAACGTTCTTCAAATCTTATTTTAAATGATCTGGTTGTTTTTCAAATGTAAAATGTTTTGCAGTCGTTACATGTAATTTTGAAAATTCCTGATAGGTTATGTTTTTTTGTATTTGTTTTGTGGTTTGTGTTATTCAGATATTTTATTATTTTGTTTGTTGTATCCATTTTCTATTGCTATTTTTGTAATTATTCATTTAATTTTTGTTTGTTATCTTGTGTGTATTTTATTGCTTTATTTATCATGTTACTGTAAATGAAGTTGCTTTTAATGTAATCATCTTGAATTCGCTGATGAAACTAATTTAAAAAATACTTAACTAAGTGAATACGTAATTGCTTACTTGCTGACGCGTTTCAAAACATTTGTTCCTTTTACGAAGCTAACCCTCTACTGGTGGCATCAGTTAGGTGTAAAGGCTCTAACGGGAATGGATTTATGACTGTGGAATGGGGTGGATTGTTTCGGTTGTGTGTCATATAATAGAAAAGGCTGTTGGCTTCAAAGTGTGTGTGATCATTTAATACATTTTCTTTATCTGTTTGTATATTTCATATTTTTCTAAGGTTGTAAGTTTTATGCTTTCTTTAACCCATTCGCTTACAGTGACGGCGATCCGCCGTCGCGACCCAGTGTGCCATTCTGTGAAGCGACGGTGAATCGCCGTCCTCCAATATAACTAATTTGTGTCGAGTTAGTTCTCAGTAAATCCAATAGATCGCATATGCATCTTATTCTACAGGCTTTGGGCTTTCCAATGGTAGTATTTTTATCTTCTTTGGACTGTCCGTTCTTTCAATATTTACGTTTTATCTGGCGACCGATCAGCTGACATTGTCTGTGATGTTGTGTTTACGTTGTAGTTGTGTGGGATATGTTTATAACCTAACCAAATTGTATTTAATTTGTTATTTGTGTTCTTTTTAAGTTAAAAATGAGTGGATTTATTATTTTATTTGTTGATGAAAGTGAGAAGGAGTTGAAAGATTGTGAAATTGAAAGAATTTTTGGAGAATGGGACAGTGATTTGTTTGAGGAAACATTTGAGAGTGATAATGAAATAAGACAGTTGGACATTGAATCTTAAATAGATGTAGATGTAAGTAATGAATAAAAAAAATCATAGTAGACTGTAATATAACAGGTTCACCACATCATGAAAAATGTAATCTGCCTTGTTCTGCAATAAGTGATAAGTTGCACTTGAGCAGCCCTCTTGTAGTTGTTAGGCCTAGGACTCCACTAGATGTAAATAATGTAATTTCTGATATAAATGTCCAAGATATCCATCTAATTCACCATGGGTATTACCATCTAATTCAGATGATGAAAGTTCACAGAATTCCAATCTAATTGAGCTACTCGATCAAATCTACCTTGATGGAATAATTGCCCCTCTGTCTCGTACTGCTAGTGAGGAGGATGATGCCCCTAGTTTTCTTGATCCTTGTCCTAGGCCTATTAGAGTTAGTACTAGAGATAGGGGTAAACCAAGAAGGGGTAGGCCTACAGAAAAAATTCCATGTTCCAAACCACCTAAGCCCACTAAAAGGCCAAAGAACCAGTCGGTGAGAGTGTGGACTGTGCCTCGTCGCATTTCACCTACCAGAATGTTTCAAAGTATACAACACAAAAGTTAACTTTTCTTAACTCTTGTGAAATTGAAACATATTCTTTGCACCCTGAAGAATATTTTGGAGTATTTCCAAAGGTAATTTATGCTTTTACTTTAGGATAATTGAAATAAAAAAAAATAATGTTTGATATTTTTCGTTGAAACACTTTAGTTGTTTACATATTATTAAATTATAAAGAAAAGATATTATAAATATTAGTATATATTTTGAAAGTAAATGTATTTGTGAATAAAAAAATAACAATAGGTTCCATAAGAAACATAAATATGAACTAAAAAAAAGTAATCAACAAAAACCTTTAAAAATGGTCTAAAAAATTAGTTTTTTATGGCTCAGTCGGTGTAAAAAAAATTGTAAGCGAATGGGTTAATGTGTGTAGAACATTTAAATTAGTTTGTATGTCAGTGTGTGTGTGTGTGTGTGTGTGTGTTGGGTGTTTTGTAGGTGTTTTGCGTAGCTGGATTTAGGGTGTGTTTTTTTTTGGGTAATGTGTTCTTCGAAGCGTGTATAGAATGACCAGCCGGTTTGGTCATTATGCATTCTATATATATTAAATGCATAGAATCAGCTTAATATTTATAAATAAAATCTTTCCACTCATGCAATATCTATACAAGACACATTCAATGAAATAAATATATTTATTAACAGGGTGCCTTAAACAAAGTGAAATCTTGAACATATAATAATATTAAATTTATAAAACAAATCAAATAAATTTAATATTTATTTGTTTGGTTGAGTTATTTGATTATTAATTCAATACCACTATTCTTTGAGCTTAGCTTGTGAGGTTATCTTAAAACAAAAAAAAGACATACACAAAACTCACAAATTAATCATTTATTGACTCATACGCGTTTCAATGACAAGGTTATTATCATCAGTGTTGCTACTACAAACTCTAACTTAGAACTAAGGTGAAAGTAAGGTTACACTTTCATATTTATACGGTGGGCGTTGCTACACCCACCAGTCAAAACAACAATTTTAACAGTACTTTAAACATGATACATCAAATAGAAATTTTATACCTAACTCATTAATTACAATAAAATTTTTAACCATACACATAATTACATATAAACATAATAGATATTTAATATTTTAGTATTATTATTATTATTATTATTTCATGATTTTAACCTTACAATCAAATTTTCTTGTGTCGCAATAATTACATTAATATAGAATTTTGAATACGGTCTGACTCATAATTTGCAATATTATTTTTATTTTTATTGATATACCAAGTTTCCCACCCATCAAATTCTCTACACTTAACAACATTTTTTAACAGAGATACATTGTCTATTTAAAATGCATGTTTTTCCTCTACACAACGTTTTGCCATTGCAGATTTTTCTAATTGTGGGAAAATGACGTCATATGTTATACGAGAGCTATTCAGAAAGTAAGGAATGTTTCTGTCTGACGCCGCCAGGCGCGCGCCGATCTCGTACATTTTAGTGCGTGCGCACTCCGTAACTCAGTGGAGAGTATTTCTTCGGTGTCCGTTTTTTTGCAATTTCAACTGAAGATGTGTGCTGTGATTGAAAATCCCGCCAGTTGTGAGGTGCGGTCAGTGATACGGTTTTTGTTGGCAAAAAACTTTAAACCAATAGACATTTATCGCCAAGTGTGTGAAGTTTATGGAAACGACATAATGAATGAAAGTTCTGTGAGAAAATGGTGCATTAAGTTTAAAAATGGCCGAACTGACGTTGACGACGAAGCGAAGAGCGGACGCCCAAGCATTGTGACTGATTAACTGGTTGCTAAAATTGATGAAAAGGTTCACGAAAACCGCCGATTCACGATAACGGAGCTTTTGCTTTATTTCCCACAAGTTTCAAGGACTTTGTTGTTTGAAATTGTCACACAAAGGTTAGGCTACCACAAATTTTGTGCAAGATGGGTGGCGAAAATGCTCAATGACCGCCTTAAAAGTCAGCGAATGGAGGCAAGCTTGACATTTCTGGATGCCTACGACAGACATGGTGATTCACTACTGGATCGCATCTTGACTGGTGATGAGACATGGGTAGAACACGTTAATTGCGAAACGAAATTACAGTCCATGGAGTGGGGGCACACAAGCTCCCCCAAAAAACCAAGAAAATGTTTGCAAACATTTTCAGCAAGGAAGATTATGGCGGCGGTTTTTTGGCAGGTACTTCTTATTGACTTTGTTGAATGTGGTGCAACAATAAACTCTGAGCGGCACTGTGAAACTTTGCGCAACCTTAGGAGAGCAGTTCAAAACAAACGCCGAGGGAAATTGACGTCAAAAATTTTGTTTGTGCATGACAATGCCCGACCTCACACAGCAAACCGCACCAAGCAATTTTCACTTGTTTTCAAGAATGAAGACCTGGCTAGCAACACAGTGCTTTCACGACGACGCGGAGCTCAAGGTGCGCGTCACTGAGTGGCTGACATCGCTTGCGGCAGAATTCTACGATGAAGGAATTTCAAAGCTTGTCCGCCGCTACGATAAATGTCTCAATTTGTTTGGCAACTACGTAGAAAAGTAGTATTTTAGTTGCTCTTTCAGATTTATATAATACAAAGTTTTTATTGTATTTATTTATTTTTTAATTAAAAAACGTTCCTTACTTTCTGAATAGCCCTCGTATATTTTTATGACGTGGGAAAATGTTCTTTAGCCCTAGTTTTAATATATTTCAGAGGACACTTGCTACATTAAGGCAGTAGATTCCTGACTTTTCTTCATTAGGTATGGCGTCTTTATAGTTCCCTAACAAGTTCTTTAGGTTATTTACAGTGGTAATTGTTACGTTCAACTTACTATTTTTTTCCCAGAGATTTTCGTATATTATTAGATATTGGTGAATGGTGTGTTATTTTTAGCCATTTTTTCTTTTTTCTTTCTTATTAAGGTACTTCTCAGGTTTCTTACTGTCTTTTTTTCATCTTTTTATGGTTTCATCTATAAACATATCTCTGTATCCATTGAATCTTGTTACACTATAAATGTAATTCAGCTCACTTTTAAATTTTCTTCTGATAAAGCGAAATTAATTAAATGATGCACCATAGAATTGAACGCTGATTTTTTGTGTGATATTGTATGAAGTGAATCTCTGGGGATAAATCTGCTTGTGTGTGTTGGTTTTCTATTAACATTAAAATTCAAATTATTGTTTATTCTTGATATTAGAACATCCAAAACTGGCAAATAACCATCTTTTTCTATTTCAACCATAAGTTTTATACTTTGGAAAATCCATTAATTGCATCACAAAACTTGTCCAGGCTTTGTTCATTGTCAAACACTGCAAACATGTCATCCACATATCTGAGCACCACTCTAGGGAAATATTCCAAGGTCTTTTAGGCATTCATGTCGAAATAAATCATAAAAAAGTTGGCTAAAAAACTTAATAGTGGTTTACCCACTGTGGTGCATTCCTTCTGGATGTAAAATTTACCGTAAAACTGGAAACTATTTTGAACCATACATAAATTTAAAAGTAAATTATATTCATCTACTTCATTTCAGAGGCGTGAAGTGTAGCAAGTGTTCTATGAAATAAATAGGCCAAACAAAAAGAAGTATTAAAACTAGGGCTAAAGAACATTTTTTCCACGTTAAGTATATCAGACCAGAAAAATCTGCGATGGCAAAACATTGAAAGCACGAATTTAAAATAGACGATGTAACCTTGTTGAAAAACATTAAATGTAGTGATTTGGATGTGTGGGTAACTTTGTGTATTAATAGGAATAAAAGTAATGATAGGTCAGGCTCTATTCAAAATTGTATATTGTTGTAATTATTGTGATACAAGAAATTTTGATTGTAAGGTTAAATTCTTGAAACAATAATAATACTAAAATATTAATTATCTATTTTGTTTATATGTAATTATGTGTATAGTTTATCATTTTATTGTAATTAATGAGTTAAGCATAAAATTTCTATTTGAAGTATCATGTTTGCGTATTGTTAATAATTGTTGTTTTGACTGGTGGGCATGACAATAAATATAGAAGTGTGACCTTACTTTCACCTTAGTTGTAAGTTAGAGTCTGTAGTAGCAACACTCACTAATGATGATGACTTTGTCATTGAAAGGCATATGAGTCAATTTATGATTAATTAGTGAGTTTTGTATATGTATTTTTTTAAATTTTAAAATAACCTCACAAGTTAAGCTCAAAGAATCGTTTTGAATTGATAATCAAATAATTAAAAACGTGATCCAAAAAAATATTAAAATTTTTTAAAAATACACAATCATACTGAACCAAATCCTATCATATTTAAACACCAGAGAACAATTTGATAAGAGAGATTAGTATTTTAACACATTTATTGTGATTTAAGATGTGTCCAATATGCAGTATTTAAGTATCCAAAATACTGAATTTTTTCCTTGAAACAAAAGATTAGTGGCAGTAGATGATTAATTCTTAATGATCAAAATAGAAATTATTTGGTGTTTCGGAACATGATTCCAATACTTAAGTAAAACTTATGCATGAGGAAGTCTGGATATACAATCAGAAAATCAACAATCTGTGTTTAATGTTCCTGGTAAATGTCTTTACTGAAATGTCATGAATTATTTGAAATGTTTTAAGTACACTATGTTTATAAATTAATTAGCAGATAAATATTTTTCTGTTGAGTTTTTAGTTTCCAGATTGAACATTAATTTTCTAAATATTATCCCAATATTATGTTTATGCAGGAATCCATGCTGGTAAAACTGTGCCAATAGTAAAAGGCGGTGAAGCTACTGTTATGGAAGAAAATGAATTCTATGCTATTGAGACTTTTGGTTCAACAGGTCGAGGCATAGTACATGACGACATGGAAGTTTCTCATTACATGAAGAATTTTGATGTGGGATATATTCCACTAAGGTAGCTATGCTAATAATACAAGTAAAATTGTTTTTTTGTATTAATTGATTCCATCTTCACGTGAGCTATTAGTTTTCAACTAAAAACACTTGTAAATATGTTACACCTGCCTATAGTAGCACTTACTTTTATAATTGTTGAGGATGGGTGTTTCGGGAGATATGTCCCATTGTTAACTCGGACCATAACTGACCTCAAGGTTTTTTTTTGTAGGTTAAGGTGGGGGTGGGGTTGTAGGCGTTATTGATGAATATTGGGGGTTATGATGTCAAAAAGTGTATGTGAGTTATAATGTAGTTGGGTGTTCAGTATGTGTGTAGGGTGTAGTTTGAAATGTTTGGTTATCTCATATTGTTCGGTTGTGTATCATTGGTTATTTTTGTTTTGTTTGTGTAGAATTTGTAGGTTAGATGTTATGTTTGTAGTTATGGTTTGTGGATATGAGATGTTTGGCGAAGTTTTATTGGGTGGGAGGGACACATCTCCTGAAATGGCCATCTTTAACTATTATAATAGTAATTGCTGCTATAGGCAAGTGTAACATATTTACAAGTATTTTAGTTAATAATTTTTATTAAAAAAGGAGCAGGTTATAATAATTATTATTTCTTTGAATTTAGCTTCTAGTTTACACTTGAATATGTTAACGTATATTAATATCTCTTACTTTTTGTATAAGTGAGAAGAACTACGGGAGTTTCTCGTTATCAGCTCGGACCTCAACAATTATGGTTGACAAAAAGTAGGCGGTGTTATAAGGAAGTGTTAACATATAAATATAGGTCAAAGTTCGGAAGTTGAATTGGTTTTTAAAATACAATTAATTTGAATCATTTACTTTTTGTATAATTCCTACTGTTATTAAGTTGTGGTGGTTAACATTTTTATATTAGCTAGTGTCTAATATGTGAATGCAATACCTATCATATATGGCCAGAGCAGCAAACATCAACTGAAGTTCAAACTTTAACATGCGCATTCTTCCTTCTACATTTACCTGAACACTTTCTCCTTACTGTCGTTTAGTTTCTGATCTCTAAATTACAGGCATTAGGAAGTTCAGTTGGGACAACCCTTCAAAATCAGCAGCCCTCATTCAAGATCTAATGGAGTGTTACTTTTGAAAACTATTTTTGTATTAGTTTCCAGTTACTGAAATATTTGTCAGACGAAGTGTATAGATGACATTTTTTACTTTATTTCAATTTAAAAATTATTTTCCGTGTTAATTTTTTTCGTTTATAAATCTTTAGTTTTTCAGAGGATTCTAATTTTAATTCTGATACATGTTTTAATTAAAGTTAAGTAGTAAGCTATTAATGCAGGTAAACTAGAAATTTTTAAATAATTAGGGGGAAATGTAATACCATTGCAAAACCGTATTTTAAGCTGAAAATATTATATGTAGAACTCTACATAAATTACAATGGGCTTTAGATACTGTTCACTTAATACACATTTAGCATTTTTTTTCTACAGAATTTCCAGTGTTGTTATATAACATTAAAGTTTCCACCATTCAGAAAAAGGCATCTTGAAACATTCTTTCCCCTTTGGCCTTTTCTGCTTCTTTGTATAACAACATCCTTCCAGCAATAAGTATCTTTTCCCATGTGTCCCATATCTGATTTTATTCATTCCCGTTCAAAGCTTTGATATTCATTTCATGTATTGATACAAATGTTTATAGTTTTAGTAACAATCAGTTGTAATTATATAGGATTAAATTTGAGTACATTTAATTTCAGATTACAATCATCAAAAGGTCTACTGAATACAATAAACACTCATTTTGGGACGTTGGCTTTCTGTAAGCGTTGGTTGGATCGAACTGGTGCTACAAAATATCAGATGGCTTTGAAAGATCTTTGTGATAAAGGTAAAATTTTGATGTTGGTAATTTAATAGCCTTTGTTAAAGAAAATAGGTACTGAACGTATTGTAATACAAGATTGTAAACTTGTAATCAAGAAAAAACTAATAAAATGGTTTAATGGAGGTCACTTCTTCATAAACTCTGTCTTTGAAATAGGTTTACTGTAGAGAAACAAACTATTAGTAATATTCTTATCCAAAATTTATTTTATACGTATGAGAGGTGTAATGAATAGGCCTATCTAACCTTATTTGTGTGTGTATGTTTTGTAACAGTCTCTTCAATGGACTCTTTGTATTTTGATTCGGACATGGTGGTTATTTATTTGTTTATTTAATATTTAATTTTATTGGTTTAATAAATGTATTTATTTTTAATATATCAGACAGTTATTTTAGTTAAAACATCATTTATTTGGTTTTATTCATGCAGTAAATTAACTATGTATTGGCAATTAGTTTTCATGCCTAAAACACTCTTTTTGGATATAACTATTTGACTAAACTATTTTACACAGTAATACATAGCCAGCTTGTCCACATCACTTAGATTCCCAAACTTGGATCTTGAATAGACACTTATTATAGGAAAGGTTATTATTGGAAATGTAAAATTTTGATGTTTGAACAATTACCTCTCCTTACAACTATGCTTATAAATGAATGATTCCCTGCAAAGCACAGACTGTGTCTTTCCTCTGTAAGAAGATTCTTCTCTTGAGATACTGTTGGCCAGCAATCTCTACAATGTGATATCCTATCCTCTACAATTTTGCATATCCTAAATTGTGATATTGCTGTGTTTTGGTTAGGTGCCAGTTTTAATCTAAATATCAATTACTAACAAATTTAACAATACTAACGTAAATTTAATACAATTTTTTTGTATTTGAGTATGTGACTTTTTTTATCACCTCTACAAAAGTGCTAATAAAACTTATAATAATTTGTTGAAGACATGAAATTTAAATAATAGCAGTCTACATTGCTTATGTATCAATTATAGGCTAATTTGTTCTAATACATGCATCAGTAGTTTTAAGGCTTTAATCATTTTCACTCGAATGTTTTTCATAAAAAATCTTGATTTATAAAATTTCATGTTTTAAATAATTTTGTTTAATATTAAAATAAATGTTTTAATCAGCACGTCGTAACCAAAACGTTGGTAGCTGTCAGATTTATGAGTTGTGCTCATCATCTGTTTTCATCATAGGTTCAAGAAATTTCGTGGTTTTATTTTTTGTTGAGTGTTTAGTCTGCTTGGCTCTTATTAATGTGTTATTTCTCCTTGTTTCGGATAAGTACAACACATTGTGTCTAAACAATGGTTTTTGCCTCTTGAAACTATCACCATATTAAAGCTATTTATGCCTATCTTAATTCGTTCTCGCAATGACAGGACACAATACGTAGGAATTTTATTGCCTTCTTAACACTTATAACTAACTTGTCAACTGATCGTTTAAAAGAAGGTTACTTTAGTTTTTATCAATTTTTCGTTTATAACTAACTTGTCAACTGATCATTTAAATCAAGCTTATTTTAGTTTTTATCAATTTTTTGTTTGTAACTAACTTGTCAACTGATTGTTTAAATGAAGCTTGCTTTAGTTTTTATCAATTTTTCGTTTATAACTAACTACTAACTTGTTAACTGATTGTTTAAATCAAGCTTACTTTAGTTTTTATCAATTTTTCGTTTACAACTAACTTGTCAACTGATAGTTTAAATCAAGCTATTGTAGTTTTTATCAATTTTTTGTTTTTAATCAACTTGTCAACCGATCGTTTAAATCAATCTTACTTTAGTTTTTATCAATTAGCTTACTTTAGTTTTTATCAATTTTTCGTTTATAACTAACTTGTCAACTGATATTTAAATCAAGCTTACTTTAGGTTTTATCAATTTTTCGTTTATAACTAACTTGTCAACTGATCTTTTAAATCAAGCTTACTTTAGTTTTTTTATCGATTTTTCGTTTAGTTGTATGTTAGAGACTGCAGTGAGTGGGTGAGTGCAATGATACCAGATCTGTACCATTGCCTTCCCATATTGGAAAATAAAAAATATATGTAAAACTCTTTTGAAATTATTTTTGTTATAACCTTTTTTTATTAAATGTGAACAATTAGTACTAGAGACTGCAGTGAGTTGGTGAGTGCAATGACTCTAGAGACCTATACTATTACCTTTACATGTTGTTCATTAAAAAAAGTTGTAATGTTTTTTTGAAATTATTTTAGTTATAATATTTTTTTTACAAATGTGATCAATTAGTTGCATGAGTGTTATGAGGGATGGAGGTCTTACAATCAATGCCAAGCTTCAAACTGAAGCATTTTATTTATTTTTTTTATATACTTTAATTCATAGTTATTTCTTTTATTAATAATGATTACAAATAATAATCAATATGATAAATTAGCGCAACACTGAATTCACAATTAATCGTAACCGCTGGGTCACTTGAAACACAAATCATTTAATAAGCAATGGTTTAAAGTTGTTTTCAGCAATCAGCAAAAGCAGTGAAAAGGATTTGTCAAAGCAGGCCAGTGGTTTTCAGTGTATATGCCTAACCCCCAGTAACTCACATTGTTATTAATTTGTAATTTTGAAAATTATAACTCCTTGATATATAGAATTTAAATTAGTCTAGGCTAACTTGATATGGTCTTTATCCTACGAAAATAAATTAATAACCTTATAAAGTTATTATTGCTTTCTTCGTCAATCGTGAAAATTAATAGGATCAGTTGATATTTAATGTTTTGAATTTTTACCTGTTTAGAAGGGAGGTAAATTTTAATTCATGGAATAATTTAAGTAAGCAAATATTTCTGCTAATATGTTTGTTTTAATTTTTTCTGTACAGGCATTGTAGAAGCTTATCCACCTCTTTGTGACATTAAAGGCTGTTATACTGCACAGTTTGAACATACTATTGTTTTACGTCCTACATGTAAGGAAGTAATCAGTCGAGGAGATGACTATTAAATTTCATTAAAAGATATCTCCTAGAAATTGTCAAAAGGATATTATTTTTCTGAACTTTTGTATAAAATTTGATTTTGAATTTCAGATAAATTTTGAAATGTATATTGTTTTTAATGGGTGAAAATCAAACAATTTGGGTTTATTGTTGGTCTTTTGGTTATTGTAATACTTCACTTAGTTTTTAAAAAATGTTTTATTTTATATAGAGTGATATTTTTTAGAATTGTTTTATTATTTCTCATTTTCTACATAGTTAGAAACTCCATATAAATTGTGTAACAATCTAATAACCCTTCATTGGTTGCATATGAAATAGACTATTTACTGCTAGCACAAAATTGTTTAAAAATAAATGTTCAATTTGTTTAAAGCTCTATTTGGATTTAAATTTGTACATGTTAATAAAAATGGAAAAAAAACTAATTTTGTTCACTAGTTTACATATTTTTCTACAAGCAAAAACTATTCAAAATGTTTTTTGCGTATGATAAATTTGAAAGAATTTATCTAGATGTGACATGGGGTTAGATAATCAAGTTTTACAATTGTAACAAAAGTAACATCATGCTCGGGAAACACAGTGTCTAATGAATTCGAAGAATTAATGTCAAACGTGTATGTACAAACTTATAAAGGGTGCCAGTTGATATTATAATCTACTGACAACAAACAAGGTGTTGATTATGATGAAAGTACTATATCAGTTTAACAAGCCAACGTATCCAGCACTCTAATTGATTCTTTTTAATGTCAGTAGGATTCAGATGTCAAATGTATAAATATGAGATACCATGTGATATGTATTGGGCAAAATTTTTACTTATCTTAAGATATTCCTTAATTATTATTTTTTTTTGCAAAAAACCAATTAGGTGATATTTTTTAATACACTTACTAAGGGTTAATAGTTTGTACATCTCATCTAGTATCAGTTGGTTTTTCCTGTTATGTCTTTTAGTACCACATCAAACAAATACAAATTTGTTATCATACTTGCTTTCAGATCACTGAATAGTTTATTACATTTTTAATTTCTTACTTATACAATGTATAAGCTATGATTATATTTCTTATTTTCTTATAAACTTTTAAGTAGAAGTAGATAATTTTTCAATAACATGTGTTTTATTACTAATTATTTGATTTATAAAATTATGTTTTTTGTAATCATTCTTGGTTTTTATTAACACTACATACAGTAGTTTTATATAGCTGTTGTTTTGTGTAAAACATTTCTAGTTCTTGGATATCTTTGTTAATATGAATAAATAATGTTGATTTCTGATGCCTTTTTCACTTATCTGTCATTACATCCAAGAGACACCTCTCCTTAACCTTAGTTGTAAGCACATTTATTTCAGTGACCTTGTCTCCAGAGGCCATTATTTCCCCTATTCCCAATTCCAGGGAGTCTTTATTTCTATTGCTTAGTCTTAACAAAGCCCATCAGCCCTTCCATTTATTTTTTGTTACAAGATTTACATTTTTGGTGTAACAGACATCTCTCTATGATCATGATAGGGAGTAAGTCTATTTCATTGGTATGTTACCCCATGCCCATGATGATATATCTCCCACATATCTTGCACCAACAGGTGTTGTATCTCTACCTTACTCCAATCTATTCACAGTCCTTGCTTATCCTTTGTGCGTACATTTGGTAATAATAATACCTTATGTTATGACTATGCCTAACAGATAATAGTGTTTTCCCACTAGTCATGTTGGCTAATCGTCTTAAAATTACAATCAAAATGTATATTTTTTGTAATTAGCTACTTAACTTTTTGCACTCCATAGGCGAACTGAATCCGACATCACAAAATATCCCGTTCGGCTCTACTGTCGAACTGGAGTCTGAGATATTTTGTGATGCAATTATTACATACTTTCAAACGTCTTACGTAATTATATTGTGTACTATGTTCATGCGCTGTGTTATGAGAAGGCAATGTTTATTTTTATAATGCTGATTGGCCTTATCTATCATCATTTTTTTCGTAGATAAACAACTGGTTCCAGACAGTTGTTTACAATGTACTGGACAGTAAGCGTCAGACATCTAACCTAGTTCATAGATTGCTGTTGATGTGAACATGTTCTCATTCGTGTCTCTTTTATTTATTTAGTATTTTGCTTTTATTTTAGTTCAAACCTATTATGTTATATAGATAAAGGGCTTTCTAATAGGCTTCCAATGTGTGGGCAGTAGGCCTATTGCGTTACTTGCCAAAATAACCCAAGACTACATCCAAACATTTACTTTGACAAGTTTCACACTGTCAAAAATTATAAACAATAATTTAAAGTGTTTTTTTTTAAGTGGCCAAATAGAGGGGTCTATGTAAATAAACTCAGCCTAAACCAATTAAACAATTTTGAATAGGCCTACATGACATGTTTCAATAATTTTATATTTAGACCTATATTCATTTTTATGGTACCTACTTTTGTAAATATATTTTGTGCTTGTAAATGTGGTGTTTAGTGCAATTCGCTTTTCTTTTAAGATAATTACATCAAAGTGTACTTTTATGTTAAATTGAAACCTATGTGCAGCTGACTATCGTAGTAGGTGCACCATTCTTTGCATTTTTATGCATGTGCATAATTTTACATTTTTTAGAATAAATATTACAAATAGATTTTTGTAATAATACTTATCCATATGTTTTATTCATCATTACTTTGGGCTTAAAATGACTATAATTCATCATAAGGAAAATGCTATTTCATCAGCAAAGCAAAATATAATTATTTTTTTATAATAAAAAAATAATGATATTTTATCAAGCCTGCTGAATTAAAACTTCAAGTTTTCAACATATAAATTTCATATTACTATTCCACATTTTATTCTGAACACAGTGGTATATAATAACATGTATTTATTCGAAGGCTTAATAACATTCATGTGCAATAAACATGCCAACTAATTGGATCTAGTGGAGCGGCTTATTTTGGTGACAAAATAATTAGTTATCCAAAAGGTTAAGAGTAGACAGTTGTTTTGTTTCAATTTATTTAAAAATATCACTGTATAACAAGGCTTTTTTGAAAATTAGTTGAAATTCATTAGTTTGTCACAATAAAATGGCAGTTTTAGGTTATTTATAAAAGTTGATAACTTTTGTAGTTATTATTAATTTGTTCAAACAAAATAAACTATATTTTAAAATTAAGGTGACAAAATAAGTTTTCATAAAATTAATGCCATTGTACCTTAGTTAATACAGAAAAATTGCACAAATTTTTGAAAAAAGAAGATGAATACAATTATGACTGTGTTTGAGTTATGTTGAATGTTACATTCCAAGCCTATTTTACTGTTGATCTTACATAATTTGCTTTTATATAAAATAAAAGTAAACTAAATTCTGAATCATATAATTATAAATGTTTTGCACTTTCATAGCAATATTTTGTTTATCTTAGCCTAAACTCAAAGAGAGCACAACCTGGGTCCTAGACAAGCTTCTTTTCAGGACCAGACTT
Source organism: Prosapia bicincta (assembly GCA_036971475.1). Taxonomy (NCBI): domain Eukaryota; kingdom Metazoa; phylum Arthropoda; class Insecta; order Hemiptera; family Cercopidae; genus Prosapia; species Prosapia bicincta. Next base: position 155,450,977 of record JBAIZL010000002.1, read on the forward strand.
TGACCAAGTCAAATAATTTTGTTTATTAAACAATGATGATCTGTTAGTCCTATATATAAAAAAAATTAAAATAATCCGTCTGAATATGATTCCAATTAATATTTATGAATATTTGTCTACCAAACTATTTGTCTATATTTTATTTACCAAATAAAATATATATGAAATCAGTTTGGAAAATAACCATAGCATTTTGGAAACTATAATAAATTAAGTATACAAGAGAAAACTAGTCAATGAACAATTTTTTATATAAAAGCTCAAAAATCCTGTCATTCAGGACAATTGCATGTTTTTGAAATAATGAGTTTGTTGATTTTACATGAGATGGTTATTTATAACATACAAATATTTGTCACAAAATGCAGTTTTATTTTATTTGATAACACTACTTTAACCTTTGAGGGAGCGCATAGAGTTTCAAACAAGAGTGGGTGCTTGCGGAGGTTAATTTTGCACAAAAAACGTTTAAATTTAAACGGTTTTTGTTTTTATATGTGGGTTACTTTACAATTAAATACTATATAAATACATTGTAAACAATTTCAGAAATCACTATTTACAGTTTTGAATTTCTAAACGTCATTATTCTAATAATATTTTTAATTGTTAAAACATGTAAGCAATGAATACTAGACCATTGTTTTCATTAAGGGAGAGGCATTTGCAGGATATTTTTCTGTAATAAAGCAATTAAACGTCTAAACATAGAAATATTTAATTGTGATAATGGTACATATATAAATTTGAAATTTATTATAATATTTAGTGACAATAAGGAATGTTTTATTTCAAATATATAACTCTAAAAATTAGTGGATGAAAAAAATATTGCCTTTATAACATAATAGGTTAGAGTAAAATAAAACTAGCCAGAAACTTACACTCTTTGTTGAAAAAACAACTCATAATTGTACATTTCAAAGCTCACTAGAATAACATGAACATAACCCGAAACACCATTGCCTTAACCTTCCTGGTGCTCAGAATTTGTTTTGCTTTTTTGTTTCGTTGGGGATCTCGAATGTTGCCATTCCATGGTTTGGCTCTTTGTTTCTGGAGTGATATGAGATCCAAGTCTCATCACCAGTAATGATGTAATTAATCATCATCTCTGTCATAGCAAGGTAGGAATAACAATACAGATACATTCGTTTGGTTTTTTGTGCTGACAAAATTCGAGGAGCCCACCTTCCACACAATTATTTATAACCCAGCTAGTCACTAACAGTTTTGTACAACACAGTTTCTGAAGCATCAGGAAAGAATTAGGGCCTGCCTGAGCATTCTTCATTATGAACATTCGCAACCAACCATTAAACATCATTCACCATTTTCAAACAGACTTCATTTACCACATTACCATAGACGTCAGTTATCTGTCTATAAATTTGGATAGGTTGAACTTTTTTGCATAAAAATGCGAATAACGCTGCATAACCTCACATTCAGCGGCATTGTCAAAGTTTCAAGTTGCACAGATAAACAGTAATCAACTACAATGGATCACATCTGTCAACAAACTGAGGCGGAGGAATATTGGTATAAGAGATCACAGCGGAGATGGTCACAACAAACATTGTTTACTTTCCGAACAATACACGTATTTTAAAAATTGTTTAAGAAAGCATAAGTAACCTTACTTTATAAAATTATAGACACACAATATAAAATCACTGTAAGTCAGAGCACTATGTTCTGCTGTATTGAAAAATATATATGAAGTATCTGGTAGTGTAATTTGGTTACAATTTTGCTTTTAATTGTTAGCAAAGCTATTTGACAAGAGAAATGGCATCCATTTGTATGTTTTAGTTATGTCATAAGAACAAGGAGGCAATGTTTTGCATAATGCTTGAACTCTTAACCTCTTGGATTATAGAACTTTATTTCTGTAAAAACCAAATCTATCCTAACTATATACTTTGTAATAATACAATAGCCACCACTGATTGTAATCATATTTGTCAGAAGCATATTTGATAACAATAAACGACTGTGTAATCACCATGTATAGAAGTGTTGTACTGAACTCACTGTATTACGTCACAATTCTTTACTGAACAATATGTAGGCCTAGCATTACAGTCTCATTTTAATTCTATAGCACAACTAAAATGTAATTCAGGCACATGCAAATCATGAGTGTTTACTTACCAAATTTTACAACTACAAACAATTTTATGTACTGTAGTAAAAAATTTGTAACTAGGTCTTCTACTTGTTATATTTTAGAGACATACTTCATGTCAGATTGAATTATTTCAGTGTAGAATTTTTACAACACTAATTGAATCTAGCATATTTAAAAAAATTATTGAACTACGTAAAACACTTCATAAGACACATAACCTTCGAGAGGGTGCATGCGAAGGTTTTCTCTGCATGTATCATTATTTGTTAAGAAAAGGCCTTTCCAGTCGTCAGATGTTTATTTCCAACTTGTTACTCCATAACCTGCATTCTAGGAAACGGCCCAACCTATTTTTGTTAACATTTTCCAAATAGTGTTGGTGTGAATTTAATCTTTGTCACTTGCGGTCAGATTGCGAAGGTTTCATTCAAAAGCGCCCTTTCGTGTAACTTATTTGTGCAAAGTTCCTCGTTGAAAATGAGAGAATTCGTAAAATGCTGGGTAGTGTCGAGAAAGGGGAAATTCAAGAAATATGGCCTACTGGAAATTTTGTTTTTAGATAATTCTGATGAAAACAAGTCTATGCCAGATGATGAATCTGACGAAGGAGCCAATGAAATTGAAAATGAAGACATAATAGATGAATCTGAAAATGACAAAAGTGGCCAATTTGTTAAAAATCTGTTAATTTTGACATTGTAGAAAACATTCTGCTAAAAATCCAGCAGGAAGCGATTAGAATGCAGTTTGACTATGGGGTAAACAATTTTTTAGTAAAAACCTAAAAAATGGTGTAGTATACTGAACCAGTAAGGTAATTGAACACAGTAAGAAGAAACATAATTGTCATGAGAGTGGGTCATGTTCACACAACACTGGTGGTGACTAGTGAGCTTGAAAATGAACAATTATGAGTTGCTTTTTCAACAAAGATTAAGTTTCTGCTAGTTTTATTTAATTGTAAAACCTATTGTGATATAAACACAATATTTTATTCATCCACTAATTTTTAGAGTTATATATTTGAAATAAAACATTCCTTATTGTCACTAAATATTATAATAAATTTCAAATTTATATATATACTATTATCACAACTAAATATTTCGATGTTTAATTACTTTATTACAAAAAAATATCCCGCAAATGCCTCTCCCTTAATGAAAGCAATGGTCTAGTATTCATTGCTTACACGTTTTAACAATTCAAGATATTTTTAGAAATATGACGTTAAGAAATTCAAAATTATGATTTCTGAAATTGTTTACAATGTATTTACATAGTATTTAATTATAAAGTCAGCCAAATACAAAAATATAAAACTTTTTTAATATAAACGGTTTTTTGTGCGGAATAACCTCCACAAGCGCCCTTTAAAAATCTATGCGCCCCCTCGAAGGTTAAAACCATAAAACACTCCAATCTTATTTAATCTTCCAAATTTATTTGCTTTTTCACAAAGAATTCCTCAATAAGAGGTTGTATTCCAGTAAAATATTGTTGATAAATTGTTCATATTTATAAAGTTTATTGAAATTTTCTTGATTTTATTGAACAAACTGCTGTAGAATTTCAAGTGTTTGTGAACTTCTTGCTTAGATCTTCTCGGTATACATTAGTCATTTTTATTGTCATTATCTTCTTCAGTAATCTTTGATGTTAAAGCAACTTTCTTACAAATGTTGTCTTCAGTCATTCTTACTGCTATTTCTATGCTATCGTAAACTCACATTAACTCAGTGTATTCTTTTAAAGTCTTTCAACAGGCTTGAAGTTCTCTTCTGACTCTTCCTCAGATGTAGCTTGCCCTTGGTTTTCTTTAATAAAAACCCCACTTTTCCTAAATCAATTTTTTACAGTTTTTTCAGAAACTTGATTCCAAGATTTTACTATAAGATGAATAGCATCGAGTAAAGACGTTTTTCTTAGTAAATTCATTTGTGCTAAGGGTTTGAAATTCATCCATATTTTCTATTATTCTAGCAGGCATCTCTCATCAGTAAAAGCTTTCCGATTTTCAATTATGACTTAGACACATGGCTAAATAAATGATGTATTATTGGGAAGAAGGTAATTAACTTTGATATGTTTCAGCATAGTACATACATCATTAAGTGCAGTGCAGTTGCCTATTAGAAGGACAATGTTATGTTTCAGCCTGGTATCCCTAGCCAGCCATTCATTAAAAATTGTTGATGTTATTTAAGCATTGGGGTTGGAATGATATTCATCTGGTAGCTTTTTAATACCTTGAAAACAGTGTAGATTTTTAGATTTCCCAATGATTAATAGCTTTTTTTTGTCCAACCATAACATAACACAGAACAATTATACGTTTACATATTGCACAGCCACTAACATTTTCATTTTTGAATACATAAGTTGTAACATTTATAGAATGGGCTATATAATATTATTTAAGAATTGGAAGAATATATTAGAAATAACTCACACAAAATTTAAAAAAAGAAATTCATTAAAAGATTGGTTAGATTAAATTGAAACGAAATTTAGGTAAAAGCCTAGAAAGGTTATAAAACGGTTGTAACATATAAATAAGATATTTGAACTGTAAATACATAAAGAAATTTGTTGTATCAAATAAAATTTAAAACAAGATAATCTAATAATAGTTATATGTCAAACAAAATTGTAAATATTAGTAACATAGGGCATAAGTAATTACTTGAAGGAAAAGTGAAAAACGATTGTAAACAATGAAAGGTTATGTTCTTTGAATCCAGTCAAAACACACACATTTCGAAATATTTTCAAAAGTAAAACACAAAGACACTTCACACACTAATAATAATAATTAAATAAACACTGGAAGGTTGGTTAAGGATCGGAAAATTGAAACAGTATGTTAACAAAATTAAAACTGGTGAAAATAGTTCGTTGACATTAACAGATGTGAAAGTAAAGAAATAGGTCAAGTGTGCAGTCGACTATAGTGAGAAGAAATTGAACTAAATTATAATCCATATGTTTTTTTTTAAGAAGAAGGAGGCCGCCATATTTGTAACATTTTAAAAGAAAATCTAAGGACGCGTAGTTAGAGTCATTCTGGCGTGGGACGCCGAGTAAGGTAGCGAATCTGCCAGGACCAGTCAAAATTCTATTGATTAGAAACTTCGTCAAAATTATACAGTTTTGTGAGGAAACTTGGCCAGATTAAACAGGAATAAGAAAATTAAAAGATATAGTACAGTGAAAATATAATTTGAAAGAACTAAAACGAATTTGTGTGTAAAAAAGTGAAATTTAAAGAGAACGGAATTCTACGTGTGAGCAAGCAGCCATTCGCCGTTATTTGATAAGTTAAGTACCTAGCGCTATATAAAAAAATAAACTTTAGTGGACTCTTAGGATAATAGGGAAGTTTAAAATTGTACATTAGAATATCTTGTGATTAATAGTAATAAGATCAAAATCCAGTTCAAATAGTTTCGCCTTTTTGCTTATTCCAAATTAAAGTTTTTCTATCAGGAAAATATTTATTAAAACTAATTTCAAAATTTAATATTGTTTTTCAAAATTTATTTAATTAACAAAAGAGTTAAAAATATAGCCCATGCGTATAAACCCCGAGATATTAAGAGATCTTAAAAATAGCCTAGGGTATAAAAATTTGTAACTAAAAATCAAAGAAAGTGAGTTTAGTATATTGTGTTAAAATTTGTTAAGTTTATTTTTGTTCTGTTTATTGTTTAAATGTTGAAATAAAAAATTGTTATAATAAAGAATTATGAATTGTTCCTGAGTAGTTTTTTTTTTGTTTTAAATAGAAATCATATTTCTTCATTCAAATAAATATTTAATAGAAACACCCCGTTGTTGTGTCGGAAATTATGTTTAATGTTAAATAGTAAAACATCGTTGTATTGCGTCTCGGAAATTACGTTATAAAGTATGTCCGAGTAAAGAATGATAATGAAGTCCTGTTTCATCTGCATTATATACTCAGCTAGGAGATCAGCTAAAATTTTTGGCCATTTGTATTGTAACCAGTCCTCAGCTCCAACAAAATCAGCATCTTTCTTTTCGCTACATTTAGTCTTATAAACAATGTTTAATCTTGTCTTCTACCAATTAAACCATTCATCTTTAACTTCAAACCTGCTTTTCTATTTTTTTTGCAAGATCCTTGGCTTTTTGGTGCATTAATGTGTGATTAACTCGAGCATATTTTTTGCTACAATTTTGAAACCATACTTTCAAAGTCGATTTCTCTTGTGGATCTTTCCTGGAACGATTTCAACATTTTCATTACACTTTGATAATGACAAGATGAAGTCTTTGTTCTTCAAAAGTTTACAAAACTTATTTGTTCTTATAAAAGTCTTATGTAAGAGATGTTGCGAAACGCCAAGTTAAGAAGCAGAGTTTCTTTGACTCGTTTTTGGTAATTTACTGTAACAATCTAGAATGTCAGGTTTTTCATTTAGACTTAAATCACGTTGTTTCTTATGAAATTCAGACACCTTACTACACTTTGAAAATTCAAGTGACACCAAACCTCATGAAACAATGAAAAAAGATCTTGCAAAATTAAATTATTTAAAATCACACTGAAATCATAAACTTACATGAAAAATAAAGAAATAAATGGTGCACTAGCCACATGAACAAATACCATACGAACAACTAGATGGACAAAAAAGCATTCAATATTATTCTTATTCTGACTGATGTAAAAAAATTTTTGTTGGTTATTTTTTAAGAAAAAAAATATATCTGAATAGTGACTTGTTATTGATTGATTTATAGTTTATAATATTGGTGAATTACTATTATTCATTAAGGCAACGATCTTTATGCTGTGGGATCCTACCGCCTTGTTCTATATTAGGTTTATTATAGTTTATCTAAATGTTACATTCTGAATGTACATCCTTTTTTGACATTCTGAATATCCTTTACAAATGAAGGATGTCAAACTACTGATTAAAATTAAAAAATCTCACACTCATCAAAATAGCACTGAATGTGGATGTCCGTTTCAGAAGATGTGTTCCTCATTTCCTGAAATGGCCATTCACTCATAATTTAGGGAAGCTTGTATTGTTTCAATTGTAAAAAGTTCAATAATTAGTAGCTTAAGATCCGATGGAAAGGAATAATATACAGCTTTTACAAAAAACCTCGTATGCTATTGATTTGTAAGGTTTCAAAATCGGACCACTCTAATTCAACACAATCAGCACGGCAGCGATATTGGAGATCTCATCAAACTACTGACTGTTTTTTCGTTAACTTCCACATATGACAGCAGTGGAATTATTGAAACGCTATGCAGGTTGCATAGCTTGTCGTTGCATCTAATTATCGTGTCCGTTGTTTTAATATCAATAATTTTATTTCTAGTATATACAGGTTTATTGGGGACATCAAAACAGTGTATTAGACATTAAAATATTGTTTTATTTATCGGGTCACAATTAAAAAAAAAAAAAATACAAATGATGAAATACTGTATGACAAATAATAAAACTCGATAAAAAAGATAAAGAAAAAAAGATAATTTGCATAAAAATTCAAAGTACCTGCTACTAAAATATACTGCATACTAAAATTAACCACTCAACGTTCAACTTGGAATGTTTGTTTCCGTTTGTATCATGTGTTTCACAAAGCCATAGAGATCAATAATGTAAACACAGACATACATAATGCCACGTCTGAGACTATTTATAGCCGAGATTAGCTGACATTTGTTTACTACAATCTTATGATGACTGCATCCAAGCATTTTGTCAATGACTCATATTTACAGTAGTCTGTTCCCACCTCAAATAGGTTCATTCACTCTAATAGGGCAGTTATCGTTTATTTTGCGTTAGTTCAGAAAGCTTAGCCTGTTTTTAAGATCATTGTTTTTAACGGATATTTTGCTGCATTAAGTGGTTAATAACTAAAAAAACATTAAAATATTAAAGTTAAACCAAGTTGTCTATTCATAAAACTCCCTTAAGCACTGTTTCAGTTGAAGCATCAAAAAGTTAACTTGAGATGGACGGATTTAAAAACGACTCAGGCACAATGTTCTCCAAACTCTTCTGAAGCAGTGAGGTAAAAATCAAACCTTTATACAAACACTTATCGACACTAAAGAAGTTTTAATTAGACTAGGAGTGAACGTGCCAGTGCGCTCGCTGTCTCTCATAAAGGAAGCAGGGAAAGACCAGCACGCTCTCAGTGTCTCGCAAGGGAACCTAAAGCTTGCCAGTACGCTAGCCGTGCTGAACGTGTTAACTATATAAATTAAATTAAACTATTCTAATCCTACCCTGTGAATATTCTTAATCAAATAAAATCTATATTTGCATATCTTCAATTAAAATTTTTTTATTTGTTTGGATTTATTCATGATGTTTAAATAAATGCCAATAATAACACTTTGATAATAAATAACACATTTATTTCATATTTACACAGGCAATACACTACATTTCCTTCACAGACCCTTAAATTCAAAACTGCTTCCTCTATGTTCTGAGTAGAACTGAAACAAACAAGAAATGTAAGCAAATTAAGTACATTAGAAGAATACAAATGTGACTTATTGTATTGTTATGTAAAATTTGAAATTTTATGCAAAACTGTCATCGTTTCATTATAATAGCAATTCTATACCTATTATAAAAAAATCTTCAAATTTGTATCAATAAAAAGCTAAAGTATAGACAGTGGAAAAATTTTAGTACAAACAATTGAACAGTTGAGTTGAACCTGCAGATGTTATGTTAGCTAAATGTACATAAATGTTTTGTGAGTTTTTAAGTTTTTGGAGCTAAGGATCTTTTATTGTTTATATTATAATTAATGCTATTGTGCTCTGTGTTTATAATTATAAAAAAATAAAATTACATGAAAATCAGTACTATCTAACAATTTACATCATAATATATTAAAGCCAGTATTTTTGAATGATTTTGAAACAACATTGTATATAAAACATTTCATTCTACATAAACAATTTTTTGACAGACAGAATTAACTTTAAAACTAAATTATTAATGTTTTACAAACTTACAAATTAATTAAGCTGCATTTGCTCTGGCTTCAATCCTCTTCTTCCTTTCCAGTAATCTTCGCTCTCTTTCAAAGTCTTTCATACGATCTATATACCTGAATAAACACATGAAAAACTTAGGTCATGTTAAAAACCTGGAATAGGTATGATTTGGTGGTTGACCAAAATAAGTATAAACACTAATAATAAACTCAATAAATATATTAAGTATATTTTAATATTTAAATAAAAAATATTTGTTTTTATTAAAGTTGCTTGTTGTAATCATCTTGAATTCACTGATTAAATTATAAGTAATTATTGTGTAACTAAGAGAATACTTTTGAACTTACTTGATGACACATTTTGAAACAATCGTTTCATCTACGAAGCTGATTACTGCTAGCGGTCACACAATGTTACTTGTACGAGGTTGATAATATGCCTGTAGCCTTGTGCAACCACTAGCAGTAGAATGTCAGCTTTGTAAATGAAGCATTTTTTTCAAAATGTCTTAGCAAGTAAGTTCAAAAGTATTTACTTAGTTACACAATAATTAAATAATACTTAACTAAGTGATTACTTAAGAGCTTACTTGCTGACATGCTAGAAGGAACAATTGTTTCAAAACTTAAATTACAGTATTTGTTTTTAATTATAAAAGAGTTTGCCAAGTCAAAGCCTTATGATTATTTTTTTTTAATTAGAATATTATGCTTATAAAAACAATTAGCAAATAAAAAATAATTTAGACATCAGAAATAATACTTGATCTACCTCCAGCAAAAAAAAAACATGTCTTCAGAGAAAATAATAAGCTGCTCTCTAAAAGAGTCCCCATGTTTTTTTATAAATATTGTAAACTGTATTTATAAAATAAACTAATTTTTTCAAAGATAATTATTTAAACTACTGCCTAAATCATTAAATTTGTTTATATTTGTTTGCCTAATTTATTTTTACTTCAGCTCTTCAACCTCAATGCAGTTTCATTTTTTATCATTTAGAGATATTGAAACGTATCAAAAAGTAATTATTCTTACTCATAATATTCACAGGTTGCATATTCATGCTTCTCGTGTTCGCATTTAACTGGGAAAGGCCATGCCTCTGAAATGCACTTGCGATAGGCTATTAGTAAATGTGCACAGTAGGTACGATCCTCCAATGGCAGTTTAGCACTTATCATCTCTTCTTCAGTAGCAATCATAACTACAATCAAATATTGGAATTATAATATTTGTTTTCATGTAATATAACCAATTTAGATTTTCTATAACATTTAGATACATTTTATTTTTTTAACATTTGTTGATTCCATCTTCACGTGAGCTACTAGTAATCACTAAACACTTTTAAATGTTTTAAACTTGCCTATAGTAGCACTTACTTTGTTTGTTGAGGACGGCCATTTCGGGAGATGTCACCCTAACACCCTAACCTATGTAAACCTTGAGATCAGTTACAATCTGAGTTGACAAAGTGACACATCTCCCGAAACGGCCGTCCTCAACAAACAAAGTAAGTGCTACTATAGGCAAGTTTAAAACATTTATAAGTGTTTATTTTTTTATTGATACCACTTTCTATCTTCTTCAATTCTTCCACTGATCCACATATCACAATAATTACAATAATAAAAATATTATATTATAACAACATTAATTAACTAATTCTCATTGCCATTTATTATGAGGGCTAAACGCATGCTACATCATCAAGATTTGGGCCTAGGAATTAGGTTATTATAAAATTTATATTTTCATATATTTCATGTGATGGAAATTTTTGGCCAAACAAAGTAGGCCTATATAACCTCAAAATTATGAAAAGACAAGGAACTGATAAACTGATATATAATAATACTGTTTCAATATTGGGAGGAACTGTTTTGACATTGGATAATCATTATGTAGATACAGAGGTAATTATTTAGATTTAGAAACTATTTAGACATCTGTTTCCACAGGATAATACATTTTGCCAGATGACATCACCTGATCTCTATTCTTACCTTACATGTGTAGATTTGTTTGGTTACATGTTATACAAAATTACAACCAAATCTATCCTAACTGGATAATTTATTGGATGTATAATAATTTTGTACATGTAAATACTGTAAACAATTTCTACCGAGCGTCCAAAAAAGTAATCCAACTAAAATGTGATGAGAGATAACTTTCTGACAAAAAACAAAAGAAATTAGCTAAAAACACTTATAAATATGTTACACTTGCCTATAGTAGCACCTACTTTTATAATTGTTGAGGGCAGCTGTTTCGGGAGATGTGTCCCATTGTCAACTCAGACTGTAACCCGGAGTTAAAAAACCTTCAACAATTAAAAAAGTAAGAGCTACTATAGGCAAGTATAACATGTTTACGAGTGTTTTAAATTAAAAACTAGTAGCTCACGTAAAGATGGATCAAGGACGAATATGCGGGCTGGCGACATCTGGAGGTAAGTTGTTGTATGATAAGGACTCCGGTGTTCCCAGGACGTGTATCCTGGTTAGGAGGGGGTTGAGTGTTTTGTACTAACGAACTTCTGCTGCAGGGACTTGATAGCAGTGATGGTGGAGCTGCGGGCGAAGGGGAAGATGAAGAGGCTGAACCTGGCCACACGGCATATCTTTCCTTTGACTACGCGGGGGCTCTACCAACACAAGAGCTGAGGAGGCTGGTCGAGCACTGCGGGGCTGTGGATGAGGAGCTGCTGGTGGGGATGGATGCTAACTCCCATCACACTTCGTGGGGAAGTACAGGTACCAACACTAGAGGTGAGGAACTTTTAGCTTATCTTAGCTCTAAGAATTTACTAGTCTTAAATCAGGGGGAAGAGCCGACGGTTGTCACTAGGGCCAGACAGGAGGTCCTGGACATTACGGTGGCATCGAACCAGATGGCTAGGTATGTACTAAATTGGTATGTGTCGGATGAACCATCTTCTTCTGACCACAGACATATTAGGTATGATATCTCCCTAAATCCAGCCATGCTTCGGCCAACCAGGGATCCAAGAAGAACAGACTGGGACTCCTACAGGAGGGACCTGGGTGTTCGGATTGAGGAGGCTGGATTAGAGTATGGTGGGGGGAGAGAGCTAGAAGACTCTGCCACATTAGTTGGCGAGGCTATAATAGAATCCTTTACTGATAACTGCCCTCTCAGTGAGGGGAGGAAGTAGGGGATCCGTCATGGTGGAACAAGAAGCTAGTCAAACTTCGGAAGACCACCAGGAGACTCTTTAATAGAGCAAAAAAGAACGGGGAGTGGGACCTGTATAGGAAAACACTAACCGAATACAACAGGGCATTTTAGAGAAGCACGCAGGAAGTCCTGGAAGGAGTTTTGTCATGAGATTGTCAAAACTCGGGAAGGGGCACGACTGTATAAAGTCCTCTCTAAGGACCCAGTTAACCCGGTGGGGATGCTAAGAACCCCACTGGGAAATATAACAAAAACGGCAGGGGAAACTGTGGAAGAATTAATCAGAACACATTTCCCTTCCAGTACTCGGAAACTTGGAGGAGCAGACACTGAACCAGTTGCCAAACTCTCCACAAGACGTGGTAAGAGGGAGGACTGGGAAGTGGCAAGGAGGATAGTAACTCCACAAAGGGTAAGATGGGCTATTGGCACATTTAAACCCTACAAATCTCCAGGTCCAGATGGGATCTATCCTGTGCTGCTGCAGCAGGGAATGAATATGCTGGTGCTGGTACTTACTAAATTATACAGGCTAAGCATTGCTCTAGGGCATAAGCCGTCAGCCTGGAAATCTAGTAAGGTGGTCTTTATACCTAAGCCCACCGGTAACCAATCGGAAGGGAAAGGATACAGACCTACTACACTCTTGTCCTTTGTTCTTAAGGGACTTGAAAAACTGGTTGATAGGCATATTAGGGGGGGGGGGGTGCTTTAGCTATAAAACCACTGCATTGGAACCAGTATGCTTATCAACTGGGGAAATCCTGCGAGGGAGCTCTCCATCAAGTGGTAGGTAGGATTGAGCAAATGATCGCTAAGAAAGGTTGTGCCATAGGTGCCTTCCTCGACATTGAAGGGGCTTTCATTAACCCCTCAGTGGAGACGATGGTAAGTGGTGCAAGACGTCATAGAGTGGATGTGACCACTTGTGGTTGGATAAGTTCCATGTTAACAAACAGAAGCATTTCTGTAGAGGTGGCAGGGGAGGTCAGAAGGGCGGAGACAAGTCTGGGCTGTGCACAGGGGGGGGGGGTGTTCTCTCGCCTCTGTTGTGCTGCCTAGTGGTTGACAACCTTATTGAACTCCTGAATGAACAGGGGTACTTCTGTCTAGGATATGCGGACGACATAGTTGTTCTGATCCTGGGCAGATTCCCTGATACAGTTCTTGAGGTAATCAGAAATCCTCTACGACTGATTGAAGAGTGGTGTAATAAGGAGGACCTTAGGGTAAATCCAAAAAAGACTGCTCTTATTAACTTCACCAGACCCGGCAAGCTGGCCTGAGCAACCGGGCGGGTCCACAGGTGGCGGATAGTGGGACGGCCTACAGAAATGTAGGTTACCTGTGAATAAGGATTCCGGAAGGTTTCTGAATATGCAGGCCTGGACCAAGGCTATGGTTCAAAGGTGAGGAATTATCCCTCCTCGTCAGTCAACCGGTTGGGCTTGGTAGAAATAACCGAGTGCTCTGACCGGGGAGACTGGGGTAGTTGGGAATTAAGTCCTCACAATGCTACTCTCACCTCCCGGGTGAACCAAGGGCAATGCGACAGTGAAGTAGGGGCGGGAAACTGCCCAAACGACACAGTTGTAAAAAAGAGAGTAAAGCAGGCTGTTCATCTGAGCAGTTAATAATGTCCTGAACTTGGGGTGTGCTTCAAGGTCAGTGACTGAATACCCAATCCAAGGTGGAAGGCATCGTGCCGAAGGATGAATGGCTGCAGGGTATAAAATGCAGTCCCAAACGATCCCCTTGAGGAACCAGACAAAACCTCATTGTATGTTGTCTTGCCAGGGCAGTGGGGGCTCTGCTCTGGTCGACCATTATTTCCCCCATACTCGTGGGACTTTAATGGACCAAGTAGGTATAAGAATTAATTTCGAGACTGCACAGACAGTGGGAGCCAATGAGACGGCAAACCGTGAGTCTGTAGCAGATGTGTCAACGGCAACCATCACTGGGGGTGCGGGGGCGGCTGTCAAGCTGCCGACTGCAGAAACCGGTGAAGTGGCTGTAGAGTTGAGCATGATGCCTAGTCCTGGGGCTGCTCTGCGGACCCAGGCGACTGCAAATTAAGCAGAACAATGATCAAGATCCTCCAAGTGAACCTACAGCATAGCAGGGCGGCGAGTGCTGTCGTGTGTAGGATGCTGGACAGGAGAGAGGTGGACTTGGTGCTCATCCAGGAACCATGGATTTCTGGAGGAAAAATATGCGGGCTGGCGACATCTGGAGGTAAGTTGTTGTATGATAAGGACTCCGGTGTTCCCAGGACGTGTATCCTGGTTAGGAGGGGGTTGTGTGCTTTTGTACTAACGAACTTCTGTTGCAGGGATTTGTTAGCAGTGACGGTGGAGCTGCGGGCGGAGGGGGGGATGAAGAGGCTGAACCTGGCCACATCATATCTCCCCTTTGACTGCGCGGGGGCTCTGCCAACACAAGAGCTGAGGAGCCTGGTCGAGCACTGCGAGGCTGTGGATGAGGAGCTGCTGGTGGGGATGGATGCTAACTCCCGTCACACTTTGTGGGGTAGTACAGGTACAAACACTAGAGGTGAGGAACTTTTAGCTTATCTTAGCTCTAAGAATCTACTAGTCCTAAATCAGGGGGAAGAGCCGACGTTTGTCACTAGGGCCAGACAGGAGGTCCTGGACATTACGGTGGCATCGAACCAGATGGCTAGGTATGTACTAAATTGGCATGTGTCGGATGAACCATCTTCTTCTGATCACAGACATATTAGGTATGATATCTCTCTAAATTCAGCCATGCTTCGCCCAACCAGGGATCCAAGAAAAACAGACTGGGACTCCTACAGGAGGGACCTGGGTGTTCGGATTGAGGAGGCTGGATTGGAGTATGGTGGGAGGAGAGAGCTAGAAGACTCTGCCACATTGGTTGGCGAGGCTATAATAGAATCCTTTACCGATAACTGCCCTCTCAGTGAGGGGAGGAAAGTAGGGGTCCGTCATGGTGGAACAAGAAGCTAGCCAAACTTCGGAAGACCACCAGGAGACTCTTTAATAGAGCAAAAAAGAACGGGGAGTGGGACCTGTATAGGAAAACACTAACCGAATACAACAGGGCAATTAGAGAAGCGCGCAGGAAGTCCTGGAAGGAGTTTTGTCATGAGATTGACAAAACTCGGGAAGGGGCACGACTGTATAAAGTCCTCTCTAAGGACCCAGTTAACCCGGTGGGGATGCTAAGAACCCCACTGGGAAATATAACAAAAACGGCAGGGGAAACTGTGGAAGAATTAATCAGGACACATTTCCCTTCCAGTACCCTGAGGAAACTTGGGGGAGCAGACACTGAACCGGTTACCAAACTCTCCACAAGACGTGGTAAGAGGGAGGACTGGGAAGTGGCAAGGAGGATAGTAACTCCACAAAGGGTAAGATGGGCTATTGGCACTTTTAAACCCTACAAATCTCCAGGTCCAGATGGGATCTATCCTGTGCTGCTGCAGCAGGGAATGGATATGCTGGTGCTGGTACTTACTAAATTATACAGGCTAAGCATTGCTCTAGGGCATGTGCCGGCAGCCTGGAAATCTAGTAAAGTGGTCTTTATACCTAAGCCCACCGGTAACCAATCGGAAGGGAAAGGATACAGACCTATCACACTCATGTCCTTTGTTCTCAAGGGACTTGAAAAACTGGTTGATAGGCATATTAGAGGGGGGGGGTGCTTTGGCTATCAAACCACTGCATTGGAACCAGTATGCTTACCAACCGGGGAAATCTTGCGAGGGAGCTCTCCATCAAGTGGTTGGTAGGATTGAGCAAATGATCGCTAAGAAAGGTTGTGCCATAGGTGCCTTCCTCGACATTGAAGGGGCTTTCAATAACCCCTCAGTGGAGACGATGGTAAGTGGTGCAAGACGTCATGGAGTGGATGCGACCACTTGTGGTTGGATAAGTTCCATGTTAACAAACAGAAGCATTTCTGTAGAGGTGGCAGGGGAGGTCAGAAGGGCGGAGACAAGTCTGGGCTGTGCACAGGGGGGGGGGGTTCTCTCTCCTCTGTTGTGGTGCCTAGTGGTTGACAACCTTATTGAACTCCTGAATGAACAGGGGTACTTCTGTCTAGAATATGCGGACGACATAGTTGTCCTGATTCTGGGCAGATTCCCTGATACAGTCCTTGAGGTAATCAGAAATCCTCTACGACTGATTGAAGAGTGGTGTAAAAAGGAGAACCTTAGGGCAAATCCAAAAAAGACTGCTCTCATTAACTTCACCAGACAGCGAAAAGATCTGACGACCAGGATGCCCCGCTTGTTTGGTGAATACCTTGAGTTTGTGGGGGAGGTGAAGTACCTGGGAGTTACTCTGGACAGGAAACTCACCTGGAATCCACATCTTGAGAGGACAGTTAACAGGGCCAAAAGGGCACTGATGACTGTGAGAAGAATGGTGGGTAAGAAATGGGGACTGAAGCCATCAATGATGCACTGGATGTATCTGAGGGTGATAAGACCTATGATTACCTATGGAGCTCTGGTGTGGTGGACAAAGGCCAACCAGGCACAGACAAGAGCTAAACTGAGCTCTATCCAGAGATTGGCCTGTCTGTGCACACTGGGAGCGATGTCAACTACACCAGGTGCAGCAATGGAAGTAATGCTTAACCTCCCTCCCCTTGAGCTTGTCCTTAGGGGAGAGGCGAGGCTAGCGGCATGGAGATTGCGCAACTCGAGCAACTGGGCTAACCTCCCAGATGTCTCGGGACATATGAGTATCGAGTGCGTGGTCAAAGAACCCGTCTTGGAAATGGGCAGCGACCACATCACTCGAATGTTTGCACCTGACCAGGTCCACCAAACTGTGATGGAATGGTCAGGGACATTAACATCGGGAGCTCAGATCTGGTACACAGATGGCTCCAAGATGGACTTCGGCACTGGAGCGGGGGTGTATTGTAAAAACCCAAGGGTAGAACTAGTTTTTTCCTTGGGGAGGCATACCTCTGTCTTTCAGGCCGAAGTATATGCTATAAATGCCTGTCTGGGAGAGATAGCGAGAAGGGAAACACATGGGGCCCGGATTGCTATTTTCTCCGACAGTCAGGCAGCAATTAAGGCACTAAACGGACACGTGGTCACCTTGGCCATAGTCAGGGAGTGCCTAATTAACCTACAAGCTCTGGCAAGGCAAAATCAAGTCAAGATTGGTTGGGTGCCAGGGCATAGGGGAATACTTGGAAATGAAGCCGCAGATGCGCTGGCCAGGGAGGGGTCCTCGACTCCCCTGATTGGACCGGAACCTGCGGTGGGTATTTCCAAATCCATGGTCAGGATGACAGTGCGAAGGTGGATGGCTGAAAGACACTGTGAGCACTGGATCAGGGCCGAAGGGATGAGACACAGTAAGCTAACCCTTAGGAGACCTTCCTTGGGGCTGCAGAAGAGTCTCATCTATCTGTCTAGGCAGGAATTAAGGATAGTCACAGGACTACTCACGGGACACTGTGGACTAAGGAAACATTTGCATAAAATGGGTATCTACAAGGATGAACCAGTGTGCAGATTGTGCGGGCAGGAACAGGAGACTGCCACACACATTATTTACAGATGTGGAGTACTTGCTGAGAGGCGCTTCAACCTCTTTGGTGATGGAACGGCTTTGGTGGATGGTAAAACTATAGTCAGGAAACTCCTAAACCTGGTAAGAGGGAAGGGGTTATTTGACTAGATCAGGGAGGTAAGTACAATATACCTTAAGGTAGCAGTGCTTCGGGCAAATCAAACCCGCTCCCAAGTTATAAAAAAAAAAAAAAAAAAAAAAAACTTCACTGGAGACTGCCACACACATTATTTACAGATGTGAAGTACTTGCTGAGAGGCGCTTCAACCTCTTTGGTGATGGAACGGTTCTGGTGGATGCTGAAGGTAAAACACTAGTCAGGAAACTCCTAAACCTGGTAAGAGGGAAGGGGTTATTTGACTAGATCAGGTAAGTACAATATACCTTAAGGTAGCAGTGCTTCGGGCAGTTTAAAACCCGCTCCCAAGTTAAAAAAAAAAGATGTATCAACTAATATAAAAAAAAAAATTAATTATCAATATAGTTTTAGGAATGTTTTCATACATGTATTTAAATGGTTCCCTAATATAAATAACTACCCATAAAGATTATATTAAAATTAAATGTTAGAGATAAGAAATCTAGAGTATTTTTATATCAAAAATAAAATAATTTGTTTTTTCATGTTGGTAAATAGCCAATTCCTACTTGTTTTTTTTCTTTTTGTGACTAAGAATTTAATTTAGATAAATTTATTTTATTTCTCATTTTTGACAAGATTTTTAAGTAAAAATTCTATTTTTAATATCTTGTAATTTGTTGGTTGCTAACACTTTGCCTAGTCCATAGCCCATAAGTATTCATTACAGATTAGTGGGCAGTTAGTAGGCGAAGATAATATGTTTATTTTATTTACAACGATAGAGATTTGTAACAAATTAATTTACGTTATTTGATTCTGTGAATTGCCTACTACACACACAAAATAATTCATGTGCATAAGATTTACTTAACAATAGCTGATGAAGATTTATCTTAACATCATAGTGAGCTATTTAAAGCTGCCCTATGTGTCACATCCTTTCTCTCTTACTTGCTTACATACCTGCAATTGTATATTTTACTTTGATCCCAAGATACGTGACTAGTGAAATTAGAGATATTACACAAAAATTAAATTTTGTAAATGAAGTTCAGACACAACAAACCTGAGCAGAGGTAAGCATTCAATTCTCCACTTACATGGATGACATAAGAATTTGCTTACAATATACATCAATAAAAAAAAAAGTTACTGTTGTACCTAAGTATAAATGTGGGATACACATAACCTGATTCCATAAATTGGAACATTATTATAGGCTGACAAAGATTAAAAAAGGAAGGCCAATAACAATAACTACAAATGTGACTAATAAATTTACACAAAGTTTAGATTTTACAAATTAATTTTTTCTATTGCATAGTGATTTTTGGGTAACTGTGAGTAAGATCGGCCACCTGAGATATAAATTGAAAATTGTTCAAAGCCACAAAATAACCACAATGATTTTTTAAAATTTTACTTGGAAAGTTTTTTTTATCATTTTAAAGTTGGGTAAAAAATTCAGTCTGGAGCATTGTGCATCGGCTACAGAGTGATACAGTGACGTCATGCATACCCTATGTGTGTAGATATTTGAGAAATGTTTTACTTAATTTTTATGGTTTTTGGGTAATTATTAAGATCAGAGACTACCGCTCCGATCGGTGCAATTTTTTTCTGATCAATTTGACCTTGATGAACATGAATCTGAAGTTTTTTTTGCTGCAAACCACATTCACATTTAAAAAAATAACCTAACCTAACATTGGTGCTTACTAACGCTCGGCAATTTTTTTCCTGATGATTTGACATTAGAACGCAAATATTAACTCTTTACCGCGGAAAATACAAAAAGTTAATTTTTAATATTATACACATTATATGCAAATAATAATATGCACATTTTTAATATTAGTCTGTAATAGCGTGAACTGGCCGCACAGCTAAAGCGCACTGCCCTACGTCACAATCAGTTTATTTTAATACTAAACCTAAAATGTAAATATATAACTTTTGGTTATAATTTTATATAACATAACTATATACCTACATTAAAATATACCTATAAAGTATCCAGTCAGGATAAATTTAATTATAATTTTATTCATCTTTACTATCTAACTACTGTATATTAAAATATAACTACTAAGTATTCAGTCAGGATAGATTTGGTTATAGTTTTCTATGACATTACTATATACCTACATTAAAATATACTTATGAATCATCAAGTCAGGATAGATTTTGTTATAATTTTATTCTACATTACTATCTACCTATATTAAAGTATACCTACGAAATATCAAGTTAGGATAGATTTGGTTCTAATTCTATGCATTGGGAATAAGTCTAAATATTTATATAGGTAGATAATAATATTGAATAAAATTATAACCAAACCTAACCTGACTGGATATTTTGTAAGTATATTTAATATAGGTAAACAGCAATATTGAATAAAATAATAACCGAATCTATCCTGACTGGATACTTCATAGGTATATTTTAATACAGTTATAGTAATGTTGTATAAAATTACAACCAAATCTAGACGTAGTGCAGTGCCATATAGCTATTGTGTGCCCGGTTCACACTATAGGCCTACATGCCATTACAGCCTAACATTTAAAATGTGAAAAAACGTAACTGTCTGTATTTTCCGCAGAAGGAAAAGTTGATATTTGTGTTCTACACATTAAAGCAAGTAATTTTAAAACAAAACAAAAAAAATTTAAACCAAGGTCATTAAATTTATATTTTTACCAAGTTAGGTTATATATATTTTTATTAAAATGTGTTTGCAGAAAAAAATATTTCAGAACGGTAGTCACTGATCTTAATAAATTACCGATTTTTGCACATGTATATTTAAAAATACTTTCAATGTCTCCAGTTAGGATATATTTGTTTTTTCATTTCTAAATTACGGTTGAATTGCAGTAGCTCGGCACCATACGATATTTAGGGAAATTGTTCAAAACCACCAAATTGGACGATATCCACAAAAATTTTTTTTTAATTGAAGTAGGACAGTTACTTTTTTTCAATTTAAAGTAGGGTATTAAATTCAGCGCTGATGTAGAAGTTGTGAATAGGCGCGGAGTGATACTTACGTCACAGTGCTGCGCATAAGGTTGTACGCATTGTCCGCGGTACGTCACGCAACCTTACGTGTGTAGATATTTGAGAAACAACTTCTCTAGTTAGGATAGATTTGGTTTTAAATATATACAATACTGTATACCTATATTAAAATTTACCGAAAAAGTGTCAAGTCAAGTTAGATTTGGTTTTAATTTTATTTATTGAAATACAGTTGTAACATCACGAAGCATTTGTATCACGCCGCGCCTATTCCCAACTTCTACATCCGCGCTGAATTTTTTACGCTACTTTAAATTGAAAAAAAGTAACTTTCCGAGGTCAATTAAAAAAAAATTCTTGTGGATATCGTCCTATTTGGTGGTGTTAAACCATTTCCCAAAATATCGTATGGCGCCGAGCTTCTGCATTTTTACCTAAATTACTATATACCTATATTTAAATATACCTAAAGAGGGTCCAGTCAGGATAGATTTAGTTGTAATTTTATGCATTACCTAAATGGTTAAATCTATAAAATTAGAACCAAATCTACTCTCACTGGATACTTGATAGGTATATTTGAATATGTATAAAATTAACCTTTCTTGGCCCTAACAAAAATAATAGTTATCAAATCAGGTTTTGTTGATTTTGTATTTGATGCTAAATATTTCTAATTATTTTTTTCAAGACCCAAACTAAGTCTATCTCTGTAGGATTACAGCATTTTTAGTTCAAAGATTAAATTTAAACGGTGAAAACAATAACCCTAAACTCCTTTTATGCTGTTCTACATTGTTATATTAGATGGTTTCAGAATTTAAAACATTAATTATAATTAATTAAAAATCCAGGAGCCCTACTAAAATTATGAAAACCTAAAATAAATGTTACCTTTTTGTTCCCTTCCATTAGGAAATCCGTATAAAGGATCAAATTGTGATTTAGAATCCTGTGGTGGGAATACATCTGAATGTACTGCATTGTTATAAGCTGAAGAAAAAAAACTTCCCATATTCTTTCCTGAAACTATAAGTATAATTAAATTTTAATAACAGATTTAGAGGTTAATCTTAAAATAAAAAGTTTTTTCATTTACTTTTCTCTAAACATTCACCTGTGACCTACCCAGTATTAGAGTTCAATGGACAGGTTGACAAGTATAATTATAATTTTCCAAAATTCAAAATTATTGTCACAGACATGTATGTATATATTTATATATATATTAAATATGGTGATATGTTTTCTTGTAATATAGTTAATAAATTAAAAATATTTAAAAAACAAGAATACTTTTAATGAATATATTTATTCTTTTGAATAAATTTTATATTTTATATTGATTTGAATAAATATATTCATTAAAATTATTCTTGTTTTTGAAATATTTTCAATTTATTATTTTTATATATATATGACGACTAGTAAATCTATACATATTCAAAACATTAATTAAAAAACATGACGTTGGTATAATAATAACCTGCATATTTCTAAAACAGAAAAGCGTAAAAACATTCATTTTACGAATGTATATTGGTTAATTGGTTTCATTTATTAATTGCTTAAATGAAGTAATTTTAAATTTTAATAATATAGATCTGTTATAAGACAAGTATAGTTATTATAAATTTTTTTAAATGATTATATCTATTTCATATATTGTTTTATTACCGAGTCAAGTTAAAATATTTCTCACAAACAATGTTTTTACTTCTATAACTCAATTTTTCAATTACCTTCTTTCTCTTGAATTTCGGCAATTAATTAATTTCAATAGGAAATTATTCATAAAATTTACGTGTAATAATAGGAAAAAATGAATTCAGATATATCATGAATTCAGATATATCATATATATTCATTTTTAATAATTCCTAATTCAATTCAGTATACTCTAGACAGTGGCTATATAATTATAAATAAAAATTACATATTACTTCAGTTCTCTAAGAGGGATTTTTTTGTCGTAAATATAGAATTAATTTTTTAATAATTATTCCTCTGTGGTCGATGTAATTTGTGTTGTTATTATATTCATCTGTTGTTATTTACTTCTACTAAGTCTAAGGAAATATCAACTGTAAAATGGCGGACGTCACAAAAGGTTGTAGATATTTTAGTAATTATTTTGATTTTAAAATATAGTGGTATTTATCCTCATTGTTTGTTGATTTGAAGTATTTTTAACCTAGAGTTATCTTATATGTTTAGTTTTAACCCTTTAGAATAATATTTATTTCTGTGTTTTCTAAACCTATAAACATTGTAGCATGCATTCAAGACGTTTTAAAATTTACAACCTTGGAATTGAAGGATTGGTGTACTATATATTCCTCCTATTCACTCTGTGATTTTAAAATACTTGTATTGAAAGAAGAAATATAAAAACTAATTAATTATTTTTTTCAATAATTTCTGATGAACCTAACCTGGTGCATAACATAGGCTATTCCATAGTGACACATAGTGGTGTACATTTAACTCCAATAATGTACATTGCATTATGTGAAAAAGTAAGACGTTTTAAAATTAATTGCAGAATTATGTTTTAAGTATGATGAATTAAAAAAATATATCAGGAATACATCACTTCAATTATATGATGTAAATGTTTTGATCATGACAAAAGCCCATCAAAAAAATTTACGATTATTCATATTCTCTGTAACTCTTTTAATAATCGGTAATTTTGAGAATTACTGGCCACCTTCAATATGTTTAAAAATTGCTGGTAATTCTCATAATTACTCATTCTTCCTAGTTCATGTGGCCTGTTATGAAAGAAAAAATCTCTAGAGAATCATTATTATAATTGTGTTATTTCAATATCAGTGGTATAGTTCGGTCCCGTAGGTGTTTTTCCTTGAACTAGT
Organism: Prosapia bicincta; assembly: GCA_036971475.1. Lineage (NCBI taxonomy): Eukaryota > Metazoa > Arthropoda > Insecta > Hemiptera > Cercopidae > Prosapia > Prosapia bicincta. The sequence continues at coordinate 155,474,920 of JBAIZL010000002.1, forward strand.
TTCTATGTTTCAACTATACTGTAATACAACGTTGATACGCAAGCGTAGTACTTCTGACTACGCCACACTGAATTTTTTACCCAACTTTAATTTCATAGAATGTTATTTGTTTCCCTGAGCCAGAGTTTTCGTTATGTTTTCGTATCCCTGATGACTTTCTGCATCTGCCGGTATAATTTTTTTGCTAAAATCTTACATGTAGGCACGGGAAATAAATACCTAAAAAAATTATTATTTTATACCACAGTAGCTATTTTACAATATACCTAGAAAGCATCTGATACAAAACACTACTATAATACAGAATAGTACTATGCGGATACAAACTATCCAGTTAGGATAGATTTATTTATAATAAAACCATAAGCCAGCATTTAAATAAACCATTATCAAATTTAAACTAGTGTTTATAAAATTTAAATATGTTTAATTTGCCATAACTTTTATCATTGTACATTGATGTTTTAAATTATTAAGAAATCAAGATAGCAATATCAAAACTCGGTAGAATTAAGTTTTCTCTTGATACTCTTTTTTTTAATAAAGTAGTATATGTTTTATGCGATTTTCAAAAACGTGTTTTACAAAAAATTGTTCAACTTTCATAAGACTCGTCGCAGAGTCCCGACATTGAAGGAGTGCGTTAAATGTTTTAAGGCTTGAATATCTGGAACTGAAATTTAATATTACTCCTCAAAGTGAATGAAATTTTGTTCAATCATGAAATTCAAATGAAAAATAATTGAAAATAATAAAAGGATCATGGTCGAAAAACATGACACGCTTTTAAAGAGCATGCTGTTTAAGTAAAATTTAACAATACAGGGCAAACATTTGTAGATGAGTTGTGTGTTCATTCAACACATACCATGTATTTAGCATGGACTGATGAAGCTATTAAGAGTTTAAAAAAATGTTTGAAATGGATCAAGCCTAATCATGTCCTTGCTGGTAGTGAAACAAGAGGTGTAGAAAATGTTCTTTTGGTCTTTAGAGCAGGTCAGAAAACAGGAGACTATCAATGAAGAAAACTATGAGAAATGAATTCAAAAGAGTGGTTCCAATATGGTGGAAGAGCTTGCGTTACCTTTGGGACTTTTCATTAATGACCACCAACAACAGACAACAAAATAGTCGACCATTCGAGCTGTAATCTGTTTTACGACAGCTTGAGTAGAATGATCTAATTTATACACATGCATATTCACACAATGAACATGTGTCATCCCTTCCACAGCTGGTCTAATTCCCATACTCACTTCTCATTTCTTCACAAACCTAGACTTGCAAAACTTTGACCACTTGTTTATAGTTATTACAGTACCCTTCAACAAATTCGTCCAAGTGCCCCTGATGGGGGCAAATTTGTATAAAAGTCTGCATGCATAATAGGTAAAGTATTTTTAAAAAAGTTAGAAAGTATTTTTATTTAATTTTAGTAAATATGAAAAAAATTGAAGTAGATCTAATCTTTATGAATTATTGACAAATTGGCATTAGAAAAATACGAAGTAAGATGTTAAAATTAGTAGCAGAAGCAATATTTTCTAAAAAAACTCTAGCTGTGACAAGTAGGATTTGAGTGTATTGTTACTATTCCATAGTAAGAGAATAGATACTACAATTTAGTGCTAGTTAGGTATCCATCAATCAGACAATCCCTTATGTTTACTATAAAACTTATTTGAGGATAAACACATACACTATAAATATAATGTAGTATACTATATACTCATTTACTCTTAAACTTTTAAAGGTAATTATAAATGTTATTTATTTTCAGCAAGTGGCTCTGCTGATAAACCTAACAATGAATCTACAAACAACATCAATTTGATGGAAAATCATAAAAATTCTGACAAACTAGTTGAAAAAAATACTAGTGGTAAGTTATAAATGGATTTCTAATATTAAATGTAAAATTGACACTACTTTAACATACACTTTTGAGTTTTGAAGTCCATTACCTTCGGTGAAATTTAATTAAAAATTTACAAGCACACCAAAATACAAACATAATTAACAAACAAACCCAATACAAATCACACATACTCTGATAATATCAAAAACCTGCCTTTAAAACCGTCACTGCTTAACCTAACAACTCTAAGCAAAAAATTTAGACACTTTTTGTTTATTCTGTGGTTGTATATATCATTCATACACTAAAAATTGGTTAAAACCTTACAATTAAAAAACAAATTTTTGATGGCTTATTTTCTATACAGTAAAATCATTATAAACAGAAAACCTAAGTTACCTAGAAACTGATATTTTCACCCTTTCTGTGTTTAGTTTTCAGTATCTAAAATTAATTTTTTTCTTGTTAATACTGTAGTGAAGAAGTAAATAGGGTGTTTCACTGTCCTACTGCAATATTGATTTTTTTTTTCTTGTGGGTTATATCGAACAAAACATTAATTTAGGCTCTTAAATTGGTCTACAATGGTTGAATTCTTGTAATTTTTTCTTGAAGATATATTTATAGCTTTTACTTTTTGAGGAATAAAAGTAATAATATCATGTGTGTTGGCAGACCTGAGTTAAGTGTAGTAGGTGTCACTTCTTCATTTTCAAAAATTGTAGACAAATTTCACAAAAAGTCCCATTTTCTTTTCATTGCTCCAGAATAGTACTCTTTTTCATACAGCTCTGTTTTACCTGCTATCATTATAAAGAACAACTATTTACATCTAAGAATACTATTTGACATTGAATTTCTTAGAATTTGCTTCATTGGCTTTTTTTTTGAAAACTATGAAGAAGTTCTAGTAAAGAAACCTAGCATATCCAATTCAAGTGATTATGAGAGGTTAATAACTAAATTAAAATATGTATGTAGCAAGGTTGGTTAAAATATCTAGGGATCTAGCAAAAACACAAAAACCTGACTCAGATTTGCAAAAAAAAGATTAGAAAATAAGCAGTTGCACAATGGATAAAGTGGTTAAATTTTATTTAAATGAACAACTCAGAAAAATTTCTCCTTGTAAAAAAGACTATGTGTGAGGAAATCAATGAAAAGCAGTTCATAAACAAAAACCTATTATTGTGTGTAATTTTAATGAACTATACTTCAAACTTATATACTTCTACACTTCATAACTTACACACTTCTACATTTATAGAATTATACTTCTACATTTATGTAAAAATTAGTTAATCAACATTTTGTGAACTCCTCCCAAATGCTGTGTCATAACAGGCGCTTCAGGTACTCAGAGTGTCTGTATATCCTCCTATCAAGACATTATACTAATGATAGATGAAGCTAACTACAGTCGGCGCCGTTATTGTGATCACGGTTAATGTTATCATTCGGTTATTGTTATCGTTTCATTGAAAAACAAACACGGACGTATATTAATACATTGTAATTAGGCCGCTTATTGTAATCATCTGTTCGCCTATTGAAGCGACTGGCGCTAGCTGAAATTTAGAAGAAAGCGAGGTTCGAGAAAGTTCCGAAATAATCAAATAGAAAAGTTCTGTAATATGAAGTGGCGGCCAAATGCGTCTTACTTTAATCTCTAAGCACGCAATTACGAAAGTTTAAAAGCAATAGTTCCGTACAAACACATTTGATAACATAGGATAATTTGCACTGAGTTTAAACACATAAATAAATATTAAGTAATTAAGCTTAGGCAGCACTTACCCTCGTGAAGAAAGAATGGGTAAAATGGAAGCGTACGTAGATTCTCGTAGTGGTAGAAATCCTGGGTACCCAGTTCGTAGGCTGCAGATCCAGGCGAAGGGTAAACTAAAACTTAAATGGGTAAATAAATTGGCTGCATTTAAATTGCATAAAGTCATTTACATAAACTATGGCGCGTAACTGAACAAAGAGTCTTACGAACCGGCGACCGTAACTTAAAGTCAATAATAGGAAATGACGCATATAAAACCGCGTTTACACGAACACACTTTAACACGAATAGTTCTTGAAACTTGTACGAGGTTTACGGTCAAAACCGGCACTTTACACGCGTGGTGAAACTTTGCGAACAAGCTCTTCATTAAGGCTCGTAACAGCACGAAGGCTCCAAGACGACAGACTAGAGTAGCCACGGAAATACTAGATAAGGGAGAGGGGTCAGAGATGCCACCAAGAAAATCAATACTTGGTCAATATATCGATTAGTGGGTCAGAAATCACGTGACCATTACTGTCCAGGCACAGCTGAGCGATTTAATAAATAGATCAAAGTAACACGTTCAAACTTTGAGCACTGACTCGAACATACCGCCCACCAAAACGAATGTTTTTAATCCGCCAGGTGGGTAGTGGGCGAAGAACCATTAAAGCACCGGAAACCGAGGGTGCCGAAGAACATGGCCGGGGAAAACGAAAAAAAAACAAGAGAAACAAAAGGGGCAAGAGTGCCGAAGAAAATCAAAGATGAAAACTCAATGCTGCAGCGGAAAGCCAACAAGCTTGTGGACAGGTCGCTTCAGCTGGCCGTGCGAGGTTTTGACAGTAGCTACACGGGATACTTGGTCGTGTCCAGGATGTAGACGTATGATCCGACCCATAGGCCAATGAAAGGGCTCGGATGCTCTCCAGTGATAAAGACGAGCTGACCCTCCTGAAGCGGTGAGGAGTTCTTGTGCCACTTGCGGCGTTGAATCTGCGAATGCAGGTACTGAGTAGACCAAGTCTTCCAGAAACGGTTGGTCATTTGCTGAATCATGGACCAACGAGATTTAAGAGGCGGTTCGGGGTAACATCTCTCCGGAAGTGCAAGGAGCGGACGTCCAATAAGAAAATGTCCAGGAGTGAGGAAAGATGATCCTTCGCTGGGGTCAGGCGAAACCTCGAAAATAGGGCGACTGTTAAGAATAGCCTCTATCCGGGTAAACAACGTAGACAATTCCTCAGGGTTTAATACCGTATTACCAATCGTGCGGTGCAGAAGCCCTTTAGCGGATTTGACGGCAGCCTCCCAAAGTCCGCCGAAATGTGGTGCGGCTGGAGGGTTGAAGTGCCATTCAATGCGTTGGTCAGCGAGTTTGCACTTGATAAGCGATTTCGAGTGGTCAAGCAGTTGATAGACCTAGCTCAGGCGGTTCGCGGCTCCAATAAAATTCGTGCCGTTGTCAGAATAAATATCAGAGGGTAGCCCTCGTCTTGACGTGAAACGGTGTAAAGCTGCGAGAAAAGCATCAGTGGATAGGTCGGATACCATCTCCAAGTGCACAGCCTTAGTAGTCATGCAGACAAATAGACAAAGATAAGATTTTAAAAGCTTAGAGGTACGCAAATGATTTGCCTTTGTGTCAAAGGGTCCAGCGAAATCAATTCCCACCCTGCAGAAAAGCGGCGATGGAGTGACTCTAGATGATGGTAAAGCAACCATCATAGGTGGACGAGGCTTAGATTGCAAACGGAAACACCGCATGCACGCATGAATGCGTTGTCGAAGTAAGGAGCGTAACGCAATAATCCAAAATTCGCCGTTAATCAGCGCTTGAGTGGTGCGCGGTTTGGCATGTAAGGCTAACTTGTGGTAATGATCGCAGATCAAGTTGACGTACTGATGTTTCGGAAGCAGAATGGGGTACTTAGATTCATACGACATGTCAGAATGATTAAGTCTTCCGCCCACCCTGAGTAAGCCCTGGGCGTCGACAAATGGCGTTAGGCTGCGGAGTGGATCGATGATTTGAGCGCCACGACGGAGCCGTTGCAATGTTGCGCTGAAGGCCAGCTCTTGTATGAGCTTGACACAGAGATCTCTGGCGTTACTCAACTCCTGCACCGAAGGCGTAGTAAATGAAGTTTTACTCAAGGCGACTTTGGCCTTGTAGCGGGTGTTATGACCGTGGTTAGTAGTCTGGCCTTTAAGACGGCAATTGTTCACGAACCGCAGGACGTAAGCGAAAACATGGTGAAGAGTAGTTAAGTTTGAATGTCGTTCTATAGTTGTCAATAGTCGATTAGGCTCTTGAACGGCCGTACATAGAAGTCTAGTTTCAGATTTATGTTCGGTCTGGTCCGGGTTAAGGCCGGTCGGCTTAGACAAATGCCACGCAGTAGGACATTGTAGCGCCCATGGTGGGCCGTGCCACCACAGCGGATGTTCAGCAAGCTGATTAGGCAGACACCCACGGGAAGGAACATTCCCGGGGTTATCAGCAGTCGAGACATGGAACCAACGTTCCATGGAGGTATTTGAAACGATTTCAGTAACGCGGTTGGCAGCAAAAGTCTTCAATAAATAAGGCGGGGTGTTCAATACAACACAATTTCAGAATCGGTGAAGAAAAACGTCTCGGCGTCAGACACAAAATCCAAAACGGGCTGAACGGACTTACAGAGTTTGGCCAGCAAGACTGCGCCACAAAGCTCCATGCGAGGTATGCTGATCAGTTTAACTGGAGCTACCCTGCTCTTAGCCTTCAGAATGCTAACGGTAACAACTCCATTCCATTCGGTTCTCAAATATATAGCTGCTGCGTACCCAGCTTCGGAACCATCGCAAAACCCTAACAGGTGATGCTTGGCAGCTCGTGTGCCGACGTGTCGAGGTATTTGGATAGAAGACAAATTGGCGAATTGGACAATGAAGCTGTCCCATTGATTTAGAATCGGGGCTGGCAAAATTTGATCCCAAGACAACTTTTCGAGCCACAAACGTTTAAGAAAGAATTTGATCCAGAAAGTAATAGGCGTTAAGAAGCCAAGCGGGTCGAAAGTCCGAGCGACATAAGATAGTATGGTGCGTTTCGTCGGCACCGAAACGAAATTCTGACTCTGGTAGGAAAACGAGTCCGAGGTAGGATTCCATTGCAGTCCCAGTATTTTGATGGGGGTAGAATCATCCTGGAACAGTAGCGGGTTCTCCAGATGAGCGGAAGGTAGCATTGACAATAGTGCAGGGTCACTTGATGACCATTTCCTTAGTTCCAGGCCGGCGAGTGCGAAAATGTTAATGAGCTGCTGTATCAATTCCTTGGCATCTTCGGGCGTATCGGCGCCAGTGACAACATCATCAACATAAGTCTGCTGAAGTATTGCTTGCGACGCGGCAGGGTATCGGCTACCTTCGTCCTTTACGAGTTGTTCAAGCGTCCGCAACGCTAAGTACGCAGACGGGGTTAGTCCGTACGTGACAGTAGCTAACTCGTATTCCACTAGCGGAGATTGAGGCGTCGGTCGGTATAGTATGTGCTGGTGACAGCGATCAGCTGGGCGCACGACAATTTGTCGGTACATCATTTTAAGATCAGCACAAACGGCTTGAACATACAGGCGAAACGAAATGATGACGTTAGACAGGTCCTTCTGAAGTTTAGGACCGGAAAGCAATTGCTGATTTAAAGAATTCGCACTACAATCAGGCGAGGATGCGTTGAATACTACTCGTAAATTAGTAGTAGAACTGGTGGTCTTAAAAACACAATGATGTGGGATCAAATAGTTAGAAGTATTAAGTGCGGGGTACATATGACCCAGAGTCATATATTCTGTCATGAATTGATGATATTGTCGAGCGACCTCCAGCTGACGACTTAAACGTCGTTCTAAAGCATGATAACTGGCGAGGACAACGTTGCGGTTTGACTTAAGTGTTACAGCGTCAGGTCTGAAGGGGAGGGCGACAACATATCTCCCGACTTCATCGCGTTTAGTAGTTGTAGTAAACAGGCTTTCACAAAGCTGTTCGTCAGGGCTCAAAGATTTAGACTCTGTTACTTCTTCGACTTCCCAAAACCGTCGAATGTTGTCATCAATAGACTTTAACGAGGTAATGAACACTCTCGGTTGATGGGGCATACTATACGGTATGGATCCCATAATGACCCAACCTAATCGAGTGTTAAGCGCAGAGGGCTGGCCATGAATGATAGTGAAAGGCCCATTAGTGAGTATTTGGGTGAAAACATCTGCCCCCAGTATATGTCAACCCCGGCAGGCGAGTCGAAATGAGGGTCAGCTAAAGGTAGATACTGGTATTTAGCACTTATTTGAGAGGCTAACCTAGTAGCCGGCAGCGGGTCAGTAATGTGGTTAAGCACGGCGGCTTCAGTTGTTAGCATGACACCAGGGTCATGCCTCGAGAATAAAATCAACGTAACGTACTTGTGGATATGTGTGGTCTTGGCGGCGACACCCATCAAAGACATATTTGATCTCCGATTAGGTAGGCTCAACAGGACACTTGCTTTCTTAGTAATGGCAGATATCTGACTGCCGGGGTCAATAATAGCTCTAAAGGAACGAGGTTGACCGTAATGGTCTTGGATGACGATTTGTGCGGTGCCCAACAGGGCGAGAGATTCCTGAATATTACATGACAGCGAATGAGGTTGAGCTTGAGTATCGGTTGCGCATCTAGTTGTTGGCCTCGGGTGTCGCGATGTGACTAGTCACTGTTGTGATGGCGGGTTGTCATGTAACAAAGTATGGTGTGCATCGTTGCACTGCTTGCAGCGTTGGCTGGACTTACATTTAGCTTGGAAATGAGATCCAAGACAATTGCAGCACCGTTGTAATTTCATGATGGCATCCTTGCGTTCAACAGAAGTCAGTTCGAGAAAAGATTGACAATTAATGATGCGATGTCCTTCTCCGCAATAATAACACATGCCTGCGTGTGTTGTAGAAACATAGGCTTGATTCATGTGAAGCGGTGGTAATCGGTGACGGAATACTGACATCCTAGGAGGGTTCATAACAGGAGGTATATTTAGAGTCTTACGAACCGGCGACCGTAACTTAAAGTCAATAATAGGAAATAACGCATATAAAACCGCGTTTACACGAACACACTTTAACACGAATAGTTCTTGAGACTTGTACGAGGTTTACGGTCAAAACCGGCACTTTACACGCATGGTGAAACTTTGCGAACAAGCTCTTCATTAAGGCTCGTAACAGCACGAAGGTTCCAAGACGACAGACTAGAGTAGCCACGGAAATACTAGATAAGGGGGGGGGGTCAGAGATGCCACCAAGAAAATCAATACTTGGTCAATATATCGATTAGTGGGTCAGAAATCACGTGACCATTTCTGTCCAGGCACAGCTGAACGATTTAATAAATAGATCAAAGTAACACGCTCAAACTTCGAGCGCTGACTCGAACACCTATTATTATAATTTAATTTGCCATTCAAAATCATATGCGTCAACGTATACTAGCATGGACCAAGTAAAAATGTCTATAAAGTTGTGTAAACAGCACGTGCAACACACAATGACGCCCAATTCATAGAATGTTTATTTTTAGAATGACAGAAATACTTTATAACGGTTTCAGCTCTTAGCACAGTTCTCAGAATGTCTCCCTTACTCTTTGTTTACGCAAACACCCTAGCCTCGCTTGAGTAGTCTTTAGTTGTTTGTTAACATTAGTTGATGTTACTACTGAGCCATTTACAGTACAGTCCTACTGTATTTTTTAACAGTGAATTTTTATGAATGTTTATTACAGTATTTCAGTGTGATGTTACATAACTTAATTTTTAAAGATCTTTTTTGTTCGTTTTGTAGAGTTTAGTGTCACTTGAAGATTCAAAGGACAGTATAGCAAGATGTCCGAATCTCAAAAGAAACGACGCGATTTAAGTCTTAAACAAAAACTTGATATTCTAGATAAGTACAGTAAATTACCAAAAATGAGTCAAAGAAATGCTGCTTCTCAACTTGGCGTTTCTCAACCTCTCTTATGTAAAATATTGAACAACAAAGAAAAAATCTTGTCATTATCAAAGTGTAATGCAAATGTTGAAAAACAAAAGACATCGTTCTGGGAAGGATCCGCAAGATCAGCTTTGAAATTATGGTTTAAAAATGTTCGCGAAAAAGATGCTCGAGTTGACGGTCCACTAATGCGTCTAAAAGCTGAGGATCTTGCCAAAAAAATAGGAAAACAGGATTTTAAAGCCACAGATGGATGGTTCAATCGATGGAAGAAAAGGGAAAACATTGTTTACAAGAAAACGTGTGGTGAAAAAAGAAATGCTGATTTTGTTGGAGCTGAGGACTGGTTACAATACGAATGGCCAAAGATTTTGGCCGAGTATTCTCCTAGCTGCATATACAATGCAGATGAAACAGGACTTAATTATCGTGCTTTACCCGAACATACTTATTTAAAAATGAAATTGCTAACGGCTGTAAAATATGTAAACAAAGAATAACTGTTTTGTTTTGTGTAACATGGTTGGTCATAAAGAAAAACTCTTAATTATCGGTAAATCTAAAAATCTACGTTATTTTCAAGGTATCAAAAAGCTACCGGTTGAATATCATTCAAACTCCAATGCTTGGATGACATCAAAAATTTTTAATGAATGGCTGACTAATTGGGATACCAGCCTCAAACGCAACATTGTCCTTCTACTAGACAACTGCACTGCACATAATGACATAAGCACTACGCTAAAACACATCAAAGTGATTTACCTTCCGGCCAATACTACATCAATTATTCAGCCATGTGACCAAGGCATAATTAAAAATCTCAAAAGTTTTTATCGACGAGAGATGCGTGCTAGAATTATAGAAAATATGGATGAATTTCAAACCCTTACCTCAAATGAATTGGCTAAAAAAACTTCTTTACTCGATGCTATTCATCTGATAGCAAAATCTTGGAATGAAGTTTCTGAAAAAACTGTGAAAAATTGCTTTAGAAAAGGTGGTTTTTTTGTTGAAGAAAATCGAGAGCAAGCTACATCTGAGGAAGACTCTGAAGAGAACTTGAAGCCTTTCGATTTGTCCTTAAAAGAATATACTGAGCAGCGGAAATGACTGAAGACGATATTTGTGAGGTAGTTGCTTCAACATCAAAAGTTACTGAAGAAGAAGAAGGCACCGATGATGACGAAAATGATAAATGTGTACCGCAAAGATCTAAGCAGGAAGTTCACTAAGCTCTTGAGATTCTAAGGCAGTTTGTTCAACAAAAAGCAGAAAATTTCAACAAACATTATGAATATGAACAATTTATAAACAATATTTTACGAGAAGACTACAGACAGTCACATATAAAGGAATTCTTCGAGAAAAAGTAAATGTAAATTTGAAGTGTAAATAAGATTGAAGTGTTTTATAATAAAGTTTTATGTGTTAAAATGTTTTGATCAAGTGTTTTACGTAGTTCTATATACTGTATTTTTTTCAATTATGCTAGATTCAGTGTTAAAAAAAAATCTACAGTCGAATAAAATAAACTGACATGAAATATGCCCACTAATTTTAACAAGTAGAAAACTAAATTACAGAAATTCTACTACTGTACATAAAACTGTCCGGAATAGCATCAAAATTTGGTAAGTACAGTTTAATTATAGTGTTACAGAATTAGAATTACTTGATGTAATGATAGGCTTAACGGTAGGATCGTTCAGAACAAACAGTTGTGGCAATAATACAGTGAGTTCAATGCAGTACGGCTGTAGACTACATCGTGATTAAGCGTTCGGTTATTGTTATCAAATATGCTTCTGACAAATATGATCACAATAAGCGACGCCGATTGTATTAAAAAAACTACAAAGACCTGTATGAGGAGTGTAGAAAAGTATGTGACTTATCGTATTTTTTTTAAATCAGATAAAGTTGAAGAAATGCCTGATAATATTGAGTACAAGGCATTGGATAGCTAGTGACAGTGTTGAAATGGTAACTAAAAATGCTAGTGATTTAAAATCTCATCATTACATATCGAAAATAGATTTATATTTAACACTTTAGCTGCTGGTCACAATATCGGCATTATCCTGGAAAGTTGCCAAAATATTTTAAGCTTATTTTTAAATAGTGTGTTTTTTTTGTTCTCCTATCACACCTAAGTACAAAAATACCTTCATACATATATATAAACACGTGTTGAGCCAATTGACGTGGCACAGTTTTTTTAATAGCACAAATGATAGCTAAATAAACTCCATCAGACCAGTTGACCCGACATTGTTGTTAAGGTAATTATGTTTTCCCATCTGTGCAATACTGTTTTAATATGTTTTGTTTGTCAACAATACACAACAAAACCACATTGGCACATTCCCGTTGCCGAGGTTATAAGCTGAAAGCGAGAAAAGTGTTTTGGTGCTTATCACGAGAACATGTAGACATATTGATATGTGATAAGTAATGCTTCAGATCTGATAAATGTTATGCAAGATTCATAACAAGGAAAAATTTTAAAACTTAATAATTTATATAATAAGGAATTTACGTTATAAGTTACTTCCTACTATAGAAAAGTTTATCTGAGTGTACTAATGTTTGCACTTAACTTCAACCAAGTCAGTTTTTTAAGAATTATTTTACAACTAAATTTAATATTTAGTCAATATTTCCAATTTTGTTTTTAGGTTTTCTAAAATTTTCAAAACAATAGTAAAAATTATATAATACGTTATTAAAAATTATTTATTTTATTATTAAAGTATATAAAGATAAACTTCTTTTAATGAACCAATTTTTTTGGTTGGAATAATCAAATATACTTCACTAAAATTGTTAACATATAAGTGTTGGCTCATAGCTCCTGACAACTAGCTCCCAGAATAACACCATGTTTATAATGCAGTGGGCATTTATCTTTAAAAAAAACAATCGTAATTAGTTCTATACGTAGTGTGAAGGTTGTTGTTTAATACAGTCCATTCATTTTTCTAAAAGTAGTAATACCAGTTTAGTATTAGTAATAAACATAAAATGTTACTAGACAACAATGTCGACGGTATTCGGTTCAGCCTACTGAGCTGTCGGGTCAATTACACCGATATGGCAGCCAAAGTGTTAAACACATGAGGAGTTTAACTAATGAAAAATGTATTGTCATAGCAGATGTCTCTGAAAACTGTACTTTTGTACATTGAGATCCAGAGCTTCCATTGAGTTAACAATGGTATTGTGGAACAACTAAGAGGGAAGTTACCAGCTAGCTTACAATCCATATCACAGGATCAAGTTTTGAATGTTAAAGATTTCTTTGATTTTTATTCACTGAATTTAAAAGACACCCAGTACTTTTATGTTGAAATTAAAGATATTCTTAAATTTTAATCAGAACTAAAAGAAAGATTTAAAGATTATTGAACAAATTCCTACCCTTTGATTATTAGATCGAATCTCATCTGTGTCAAAAAAGTAAAGTTCTGTGCTTTAAAACATGTCAGTCAATCAGATATGTAGAATTTTTATCAAGTTTTGTCTCCTTTTCCTTAAATGAATAGCATGTGTGTATGATGGAAAGTGGTGGCTAGGAGCAATAAAAACTGTGAATACTGAATATAATAACATTCCCTTTTTTGAACTTTATGGGCCAAGGACATGTTAAGACAGTTAAGTACCCATGATGAAGCTGGCTTTACTCTGCACGAAGCCTTGAGAACATCACACCTTTAGTACTTTACTTTATCCAACGCCCACTCTTGGCATTTCAGCCATTAGAGGGTGGCGAGATGCTCTAAGTCGGAACTGTATGCTTCATCGCGGGCGTCCTGCAGTCCTTGGCATTCGAACAGATGTTGGGCATTCAAAATTGCTTCAGGGGCTGTGCAGAGCGGGCGGTCTGCGGAGGAGAGTACTCCTATTCTGGTCAGATGTGCAGGGAGGTAATCGTGTCCTGTTAGAGTTCGAAAGGCGGCCACACCAACTGGACGTGACAGCTTTCGGTTAAGTGGAAAATAAAACTAAAAGCCTTTAGTACTAACTATAGTTTCTAGTCATAATCACAATATTATTTAATAATTGTGTGATAAAAGATGCCAACTCCTGAACTGTCATCATTAAATTTATAATCTGATATAAGTTTATATTACGGTTGAAATTGATACAAATTCTCATTATTTAGTTTATTAGATAGCTTAGTTTAGTATAGGTACCCATTATTGTCATGTGCTAATTATTGTTTTTTTGTTATTTTCTCAGACTTGTTTCTTATCCATAACTCAAGTCTACAAATTCAAATTTTTACCACCAATTCTTCTCATAAGGTACTAAAGTTGCATTTTTGAGACACTTGCAAAAACTACTACACTCAAAGCTTTTCCAGAAAAAAATTATAAATCATTATCTGCTTGGCTTCTTGTAAACAGAATTTAACATTTCAGCTCTTCAAACTTTATGGCATAGTTTGTAATTAAATAATATACGGGATTTTTCTTTTAGAGTAATTTTTTCTCAAGTTTGGTTTTTGATTTACTATATTAATGAGGCAAACATAAGCAGAGTTATAAGTTGAAGCGGAAGCTATGCAATTAGCAAAATTATTGATCTACTAAAACAAAACTGTGATGGGTACTACTAGTAAAATAATTATTTAAAACATAGTGAAATAAGTGGAATTTTGTATAATTTTTAATTGTATTAAATGAGGTAAAATTTTAAAAATATGAAATATCCAAGCAACTACCTCTAGACCACTTGGCTTGTATTTACCCTTTAGAGGCCTGTGTTGTCATTGGTTCTATATATAATCATCTGATGCATTTGAATAGAAGAGACATTTTATTTTTTATTGAATAGAGCTGGTCATTCTGCTCTGTAAAAAAAAATGCCCTACTCTAATTCTTCGGCCTGATCTGTAACTTGCTGCGTTAGATATACTCCTTTTTTGTGTGATATTTTGAAATTTTCTGGCATTTATTTTTGCTGTTTCAAGCGCTCATTTTGTAATCTGTAAATTATGCCTTTTTTTTGAAAATTTCAATTAATTCTTTGCTTGTGCGAAAGTCAAAGTAAGATTCAGAATCATTGTGAGTTTTATAAAATATATTTTAGTTTTGGCTCACATTAATGCAGAATTTATTAGAACAGCCTTTTGAAATACATCCTCAGGCTTTCAGCGTTTTCTGCCTTCAATAGAGTTATGTCGTTCTTGAGAAGTGATTGAAGCTGGGTGTGACTCAGCGATTTATTAATATATATTTTTAAAACAAAGTGCTAAAGACTATGTTTCAAACGTAAATGTCATACTTTCTTCAACGTAAAACAAAGCCTCTCCAACTCTTAAAATGTTTTCTATGAATGACATCACGGTTTCTTTTTTAAATGCAATGGCCATTTCAACAGTTTTACTTGGATACATGAATATAAGATTCT
Organism: Prosapia bicincta; assembly: GCA_036971475.1. Lineage (NCBI taxonomy): Eukaryota > Metazoa > Arthropoda > Insecta > Hemiptera > Cercopidae > Prosapia > Prosapia bicincta. Next base: position 155,489,987 of record JBAIZL010000002.1, read on the forward strand.
AACTGAGTAATATAGTGGTTATTTAAAGCAAAACTTGAGATATATTCTATAATATTCCAACTATTCCAGTTGTTTATCTGCACAATAGAAAAGGGAATAGCTTGTGAATGCCATTCAATGCATTATTCAAGTATTCTTTAAATTAGTATTCAAACAAACACAGGTTACTTGAAATAGTGGTACTTTTCTTACGAGTTTTCACATAGCTTCAAAAAAGCTTGTATATCTTTTTTCGATGTTGGTTGTTTGCGAATAATCAAGTATGCAATTTGTAAATTTGAAATTCTGCTACAACTTATGTTCACCAATGTTGAAGAATTATTCTACTTGTATTATCTTATTTGTTATTAAGTTATAGTGTTGTCCAATTACTCACTTGGTTTTTGTTAATCAAATAATAATAATTTTAAAATATTTACAAAAACCATTAATTGAAGGTAAATAAAGTAAAGCAACCAATCATTTTAATATTAAATTATGAATTTTGTTTAAAATTAATATGATGCCCAAATTTAATAAAACTTTCAATTAATAATTTTGTTTCAATGAGTACATTTTCATACTAGACATGTATAACATTTTTATTTTAGTGTGTTTTTACAAAATATTATTTCCATTAGAATAAGTGTTGCAGTATTCATAATTGATTGAAAACCAAATAAAAGCCTGTTTATTACTTTTCTATATATTATAAGATAACCAAGTAGATGAATTAATAACAAAATTTTGAATTTTAGATTTCACTTCAAATATGAACCGAGAAGAACCAAACATAAAAGTATGCACAAATCCTCTGAGACCTTCATTTTTAAACCCTTGCGGAGGGTTTGGTAGCACATCTCACTTCGGTGCTAATTTTTCTAGGAATCGTTTCACGTTGCGTTCTAGTTTATTTAACTCTGCAAAAGCACCAGAAATAGATCCAGGTTAGTTTCAATAAACAAACACTATAAAAAGGTTTTTCTATTTGTATATTTATTGGTAATATACTACAGTGTCTAAAGGTAATGTGTATTTCATCAGAGATTTATCTATATATTATTTTTAAAATGTTTGATTTTTCTGGTATAGAGGAATAAAACACATAATTAATTATTCAGAAATAAAGTTATTTATGAATTATCACACTAATACATTTTAATATCACAATTCTTAATGTTTTAATTTGGCAAAATGTTAAATTTTTATTTTTTAAAATAAAATTGTTTTGTTTATAATGCAATAATTTTTTATCTTATTTGTATGAATGTTCATATTTTTAATGAAGTCAACAATCTTGTCATAAGTAAAAAAAGCTGTCATCAATAATAGCAGTAAGTTTAGCTCATACAATGTGCCTTTGTATTTATTCTTTTTCTGCATATTTGTTACTTATAAATACTTACTGTATATACTATATACTATTATATATTATAAATACTTATAAATAAAGGAGTATGTGTAAATAAACTTAGCCTAAACAAATTAAACAATTTGAATAGGTCTAAATGACATTTTTCAATAATTTATATTTACACCTCTATATTTTTTGTGATGGCTACTTTTGTAAATATATTTTGTGCTTGTAAATATGGTGTTTAGTGCAATTTGCTTTTGTTTTATAATAATTACATCAAAGTAAACTATTATGTCTCATTCAAACCTAGTTGCAGCTGAGTATTATAGTAGGTACACCATTCTTGAAATGTTTATATATTTGCATACTTTTACATTGTTTATAATAAATATTACAAATAGATTTTTGTAATACTACATATGCATTATAACTTAACTTGCCAATACGTTGGGCGTCATATTATAACTTAACTTTTGTTATAATTAAAATTATTTTTTTAAATGTTATTTAATTACCTTACCTATTGAAGTCACACCTTCAGGTTTATAAAAGAAATAACAATCTTACCAATTTTTTACCATCACTTGGATTTATTCTCTACAATTATTTCTACACATTATTCCTAATTTATATTAATATTGTGCAGTGACAGGCTTGATGTCTTAACTAAACTACAATAATAAAGGTTGACTTCTGAGGCTTTAGATTCTAATAGAATAACAAAAAAAACAGTATTAAAATTTTATTCTTGCTCTTGGGGTCGCGATTATGGGAACTTTGCTTTTAAATTAGAAATGGTGACTAGAATTATATTTATAAATTTTGATGAACTTAAAATTTGTTTTATACTAAAGATAGATGTCTGTTGGCTACACTTATATTTTAAATATACTTATAGTTCTGAAGAGTCCCTGGAATCCTGGCTTGTTCACTTCCGCGCTAACACTTGATACAAAAACTTACTTTAAAAAACTTTTACGTCGCACTTTACTAAATCTTACTTATAAAAAAAACTCTACTTAAATTAACAAAATTCTCCCTTTACAACACTTCCATCCTTGTCCCCACCAACCTGTCCTCCTCCCTCCGAGACTCTCTTCAAAACTCCCTTTAAACTCCCGATCATTTAGTTTTTATGAAATCTAATCTCTCCCACTACCACCAATACGTTCTTTGTCAGTTTCCCACAGTTCTACAATTAGCCAAACCCAACGGTACACGGTTAATTCCCCAGGCTATATCGGCCGCTGGATTTCCCATCTTAACAAGCCTTGGACCTTTGTCTATTTGCCGGACTCCACTTATAAACTTCCTGGAAAAGAATAATGACCTGCTTTGGTACCTGCTTTATCCGCACTAGAAAACTATTTGTATTTCTTTGCTAAATCCTATAGATGATTTATTTTCGCAACTAACTTAATTTAGTCTAAAGCCTCGTACTTTATGTTATAGCATATATTTTTATTCAGTAATACTTTGGGCTTAAAATGATTTTATAATTCATCATAAAGAAAGTGCTATTTCATCAACAAAGCTAAATATAATTTTTTTCTATAATAAAAAAACCGGCATTTTATAAGACCTACTGAATTAGAACTTAAAGTTGTCAACATACAAACCTCGTATTACTGTTCTTCATTTTATTCGGAACACAGTGATATATAATAATATATATTTACTTGAAGCCTTAATTTCTTAGTTAATAATTAAACATACGTGTGCAAAACACATGCTTAACTAATTGGATCTGGTGGAGTAGCCGACAACCAAATAATTGGAGTCCAAAAGGTTAAAATACTATTTTTTTAAAGGTATGCAGTTTTGAACCATGCCTGAAAAAATATATAGTCTCTGTATCTCCTGTCCTAAAATCTTAAGAATTATTGTTCGAAAAAGGAACATTAGTTCTATGCACATTATAACTGTTTACTACTAACAAACAATTTGTCTCTTGGCAAATGAAATGGAAGAGTGATGAATCTTGCATTAAGAACACTGGCATATTAAGAATTAGTCAGATTTTATTTTCTTTCTTTAGTAGCATAAAATATCCATTTTATATCATTGTATAAATATAACAAAGCATTTACTCCTATACAATTTGTGATATGTGTAATATACCCCTGATAATCTTAATTCTTTATATTATTTGATTGTATTGTAAATTGTTTTAAAACCCAATGTTAACAATAAACAAAATATTTATTGTTTTGCATATGTTTCATAATTTTCCTTTAGTTTCACTATTTCAGCAAATCTTTGGTGATATACTGTTGAATCTAAATGAAAATTTACTTTTTGGTTTGAACAACTCCATATTCTGTTGCAAGATATTGTTCTCTGTTTTATGCATAAAACGACTTTTTTTTAAAATTTTGTCATGAAATCATGTAAAATTTCTTAACTGAATGATTTCTCTGACAGGTGATTTAACTAAGATGATTTTTTACAACTTTATTCAGTGTAGTAAAGGGCTGTGGATTGTCACTGTCAAATGAAATTTTGCATATTTATTATTCAATTATACATTACCAACAGATATTAATTAATAATTCTAATTTAATTCGGAATATTTAAAGTTATAATATTAAATATTGGTTTATTTCTTATAAAGTTCTATGAATTTATCAAACTCTGCCAACTTTATCAAATTACATTCAATATGAAGTTGTTTTGAGTTTAAACAACTAATTTCAAACTTTGGTTTAGTTATTTAATTTTTTTATTAGTTCATGAGAAATATTTTGATTAGACTTTATTTTATGTATGTTAATAAAATATTTAATATGTTTAAGGTTAATGACAGACCACAGACCAATTCGGTTTTATAAATATTCTCTACGTTGATTTTCTATCTGAAAATCCTTTTCAATATTAGATTGATAAACTCTTAGCTCTTGAAAAGGATTTTCGGATAGAAAATCGAAACGTAGAGTGTATTTGTAAAACCACGAATTGGTCTGTGATCTGTTATTAACCTTAAAGAAATATCTTATCACTTGAAGTGTTAACTGTGAAGTATGCAGCTTCTTAAATCATCAATAAATGTTTCAAAAAATGTAAAAAGAATTTTTTTACTGGGACCAACAAAAGTCATTATATTTACTTAAAATATAATAAAATAAAATATAGCATGAATAACAGTGTTGATTAATATATTTCAATTTTGTTGTCACTTGTAACTGAGTTTTCAAATTCCATTTATTTCTAAACATTTTCAGGCCCAAGATCAGTATTACGACCATCACAACTGTCAGGAGCCACTAACATCACCAAAACAGACAACTCAACAAAATTTGGAAATCCATTTATACTCAGCCCTGCAAAACTGAAGAGTTTTTCTAATCCATTTGCAAAAGCATGTAAGTGGTTTTTAGAAAATTTATTTATATTAAGTTAGATAACTTGGAGCAACTGTGGTATAATTTTTAATTATAAATACATAAAACCTCTTAAACTACAAAAATGTTTTATTTAGTTAAGGTTACCTTAGTCTTGTAGTAATTAACGTCTGAAGATGATTGCTTTGCAATCAAAATGTGCATCAGGACATATAAAAAAAAATTTTGGGGTGTAAGAAGTTTTATTTATTTTTAATTATTAAGTTGGGTTATTAATTTCCAAATGTGAAATATTTAATATTGAAACAATTACTAATTATATAATTACTGCAGTATATGGCTTTGAAAGTTCCTTAGCTAAGTAAATTTTGTAAGGCTAAGATAATAACTGTATCTAAGTCACATGACAATTTTAAACATAATCATTAAAAAAGATGTAATAAGTGATTTCATGTTTCATAGTTAAAATTTATTTTTCTTCTTACACATATATTTCCTGAAAACGGCCGTCCACTGTACCATGAAAAAGAGAAAGTGTACACATATAGCTTGATATAGTAAAATGCAATTTTATCAAAAGTGCTACAATATCGAAAGTGATCCATGGGTTTACCCGTTCTCATAGTCTTACCCGTAACGCCTGACACAATGGTTAGCTTAAAAACAATATATGGAAAACCAACAAATGTCCAACCAGTTGAATGGAAAGAGGCACCATGAGGTTTCTTCGAACATGCCTAATGAAGTAGATGAGGGTAAGAAAGATGTGGTTGTAACACCACCCAAACTACCACCCAAGTTATAATTGTGTCTTGCATAGAAGAAGGAAAATATCTTTCCAAGGATGTACATCAGGTCCTGTCTCTTCCATAAGGAAGCTATGGAACGGAATACTGCTGTTAGAAACAAGTGGTTTGAAGCAATCACAATATTTACTAAAAATTACTTCTTTCTTTGATCAGGGCGTCAAGGTGTCATTTCTCTGTGTGCCTGGTCACTGCGGAATAATGGGAAACACTAAAGCAGATGAAGGTGCAAAATTACCTACAAGTATGGTGCCATCCACACATGTCCTGGCATCAGATTTTGTATGCAGTGTTAAAAATACACTATTCCTTGCTTGGAATGAGGAATGGCAAAATGTAAATGGAAACAAGCTGAGGGACATCAAGAATACCGTCCGACCATGGAGGTCATCTGCTCGAATCGTCGGATGGCTATTCATCTTCGCATTGGTCTCTCTTTGTTAACGCATTGGTGGTTGATGTGACATGAGGATCCACCACTATATCAGCTTTGTGGAGGTACCATCACAAACAAGCATATTCTGCTTGATTGTGATGAGTTGACCGATTTGTATATAGGTTGCAATCTTCAAGGTAGTTTGAAGGTGGTTTTAAATGACGATGCCACAACCATCAACTGTGTCATTGCTTTCTAACACCACCTGAATATATATAATGATATTTAAAACATCAATTTGTATTTAGTTTAATTTTTAAGCTAACTTAATTGTGTAATTTTAATAGTATTGTTTTAGATAATTGAAATTAGTTTTAACTTTATTTTATTTTGTTTAGTTTTAGTTATTTTAAATAAAAACAAAATATTAGTTAGGCAATGATGACCTTGTTTAGTTTTTCACCTGGCAAAAAAATTGTATGTAAACAATTTTTGAGGACTTTAAAAAATCCAAAAAAACCCATTTCTGTTTTAGGTGTTTACATACTCTTCCTTTAACATGCTTCATTATCTAAATCTACTGTAAAAAAAAAGCTTCCAGAAGCCTTAAAAATACTGTTTTAAAATCAATTTTAGGATTTATGTGAGACACGTTTTATGGCATCTAAAATCTTCTATGTTATTATTCCATGGTCTTGACATTATAAAACAGTTGATTAGAACAATGGGATTGTTTATGCAAGATAATTAAACAGTCGCTTATTGTTTAGCTAAAAGGTGCCTCACATCAATAGCCTGTGTAATCTAGTACATCTACATGTATGGCTATTTCATCATATGTAGATTTTTATTGTGTAATTTTTTTGGTGCTTCAAGTGTTTCTTGTAGCATTTTTACAAGCATAAAAATAATAGAAGCAAAGCTAAATTTACAAAACCAGATATAAAACCAACTGCAATCTGAATGAGTTTTAGTATTTTCTCTTAACACTTTACAGTATTTGAGCTTCCTTAAGTATTATTTCCCTACTGTGTTTAATAAGACTAACAGAATTCACTCAAATATTACAACTAAACATATTACAAAGATTTAGAGATAGAAATGTTTGAATAATATGTTGACTGCGGCGGCAGTGCGTCACACCTAGCCAAGAGTGCGGCAGTTCAACTATGGTAATCAAACTGTCTGTCAAGGGAAGAACTCTTTTTCTTATTATTGTCTCTGATAACATTGTAGAAACCTCTGCTAGTGGTCATTACTTTTATAACCAAGACAAAAATCTTATTGCCTGTATTCAGTAAGTTTAAATGTTTTTCTAACTATATCCCAAAATTAATGTTAATAACAATTAGTTTTGCACTAAAAATTCATTAAACTAGGTTTTTGTAATGGTTTATAACTTGAATATTGTTCAATCTTTCCCTAATTAAGTATGACTCAACTGTTAATTTATGTTCAAAAACACCAAAATAAAATGTACTTCAATGTCATAATAAAACTTTTTTGTGTGACTTATCACTAACCCAAGTACAATAGCCTTTGTAGTTGAACAAATCCAGTATTTGTGGTACCTCTCTGAATTTTTGTGACCCTGAAAGGTATTTTCAAAAATAGTAAATTTGACGTTTTGAACATGTAAGCACAAGTAATTCATGTGGAATTATCCTTTAAGAGAATCTACCAAAAAAATAAAAGGTAGAAATAAAAACCAAAATATTGTTCTATAATTTTGAGACTTTAAATAATGGATGTCATAGGCACAAGTCATAATCACTCTCCTTGCAGAAGTGACTCCCCGTTACGACATGCTGTTGTTATCTATAGTCAATATGTTAGAGTGGCATATGTTTCACTTATTGAAAATAATAATGCTAAGTAACTTTGACATTTTAAATATTACAGCAAGTGAAGAGGAGGTAAAACCTGAACCACAAAGTAATGAAGATGAAAGTCAGTCTTCAGTTCCAGTTTGTTCTCAGGTTAGTTTAAACAATATTTATCTTTTATTATAAGGAATACGAATGATTTGAGTTGTATAATTTTTGACTTCCTAAGGTCAAATCTAGCTTTAGAGTAATTTATTGGGACTAAATTTGTTTGAAGGGCATAGCATGTTTACAAAACTTTGTGGTGAAGTAATGATAGAATGTTTACTACGTGTTACATAATTCTTCATGTAAAAATAAAAATGGTAATATGATAATGGTAGCTTTGTGTAACAGTACTAACAGTATTAGCACAAATATTCAGCCTGTGTGGTGATAAAGCATCCAATGTTCCTGATAAGTTTAACAGAATTGATGATTAAGTTTAGTTATAGTTAGCCATACTTTGCTTTTGTTATCTCCTCCTTTTGTTATCTCCTCCTTTTGTTTCCACTTTCATCTAGTTTCAAGGCAATTTGACTCATTCTATAGTTTGCCGATCCAGCTATTGTCTTTAATTTCGTCTTTAAATTTCCCCAGATTCGTAATAACTCTCAAGTTATTTACCTCAATAAAATTTTTTACTCATTTCCTACATCTTTTGATTTTATATAAATTTATTGAATTTTGTTTATAGTTTATATATTGGTATAATGGTGGTTCACTATAAATATTAAACATCTTAAAAATGTCTTCATATTTCTTATTACGTATGTCTTAACAAATTCTTATTAATATGATTCATATATGATCAGATTCAATTTTAAATTTCTATGAGTTTTTCCGAAATCTGGCCACTATTTCCCAAACATAAATTGATTTTTATACATTCTGTACTCTCATGTAACTTTATGAATTGTTTTATTAATATAATATATTTTTTATGTCTCAAGACTTTGATAAAAGTATATTTACAGATATTTTGTGATCTTTATATTCAGTTATACAAATTACTTTTAGGATCTCCTTAAAACCAAGAATAGGGATTGCATATTTTCTTTGAAATATCTTTTTTTGTTGTTGTTAAATTGGGACCCATATTTTGTTTATACCTATTCAACATTAATCTTAAAAATTTTAATTACAGTATTACAGGCTTATTGAGTTTTCATCATTGTAACAAACCATAGAGCTAAAAATTTATTTAAAATTTTAATAAGTAACAACCAGTGCTTGTACCTCAATTTTTTAAAATTGTTATATAATTTTATTAAAAATATGTATTCTAAACCAGATAAAAGTGATTTTAAATTTTGCAAAACCATAAATAGTGGTTCAAATTTTAAACAATTCAAACTTAACCTCAAGTTACCAACACACAAAAAACTATAAACAAAAGTTTCGTTATAAAATAGAGACTATTTTATACTACAAGTGTTCAGTTAAAATAGTGTTGGATGTAAAAAAAAAATTAATGATAACATTGGATTCAGCAACCAGTTACATTACATTACAAACATTATTGTTTCATTTCTTCTATTACCAAACGTATCTTTACTGCAAACTTAATTTTTATGTAATACAGTTAGGTATTAAAAAAGGATTTTCATGGCAACATTGCACAAAACACAAAAAAAGGTTGCATAGGTACATAATAAACCACACGTATACAATAAATGGAAGTGGGTTCCTTCATGAATCATTCAATTTAATTAAGTAAAGTTAATACCTTTTTCTTAAACCTAAACCATTCCAACCTGATACTTTGTAGCTATATTTTCATTAATTCATATAGTAATATGGTTTAATATATTGCTATAATTTTTTAGTAATTACTTTCTAAAAGAAAATGTGTATTGTAGGTTATGTTTTCATAATGGTTTATGGTTTGTGACATTTATAATAATTTTCATCTTATTTAGAATAAATTTTCTAGTGAGATATGTGAAAATAAAAAACAAATTCAAAGTATATGCAGTCATTGTTATGTATTACTTTCAAAATTTATTTGTGGCCTTGCTGTTTGAAAATGTCCTACAAAAGTCTATAATTTTCCTAAATGTTTTGATTTTAATACCCTTCATGAAGCATAGCATATCTAATTGGTTAACTTAATCATCAATCATCCTTTTGTACGTGATAAGCAGAACATTCTGACAATTGTAAATGCAATTTAACGTTGGTAAGAGGGGTATTGTGCTACTGCTTATAAGAAAGCATTATGTCAAGTTAAGTTGAAAAAATTCAATAGATTTTTTTTTTTTTTTTTTTTTTTTTTTTTTTTTTTTTTTTTCCAGGCGAAAAACCTATTAAGGTTATCATCGCCTAACTAAAGTTATTTGAAATAATTATTTTAAAATAAAACTAACCAACTAAACATATAAAATAAAATAAATGTTTAATACAAATTGTAACTAAAACTAAAGAAACTAAAATTATACATAGTTTAAATATTATTAAATAGATTCAGGTGGCGTAAGAAAGCGAGGACACGGTCGATAGCCGTGACATCGTCTCTTAAAACCACCTTTAAACTACCTCGAAGATCGTAACGTATATACAAATTTGTTAACTCATTACAATCAAGCAGGATATGCTTGATTGTAATATTATTTCTACAAAACTGACATAGTGGTGGATCCTCATGTCGCATCAACCATCCATGCGTTAACAAAGAGTGGCCGATGCGAAGTCGAGTAACCACCACTTCCTCCCTACGATTCGAACGAACAGATGTCCTCCATGGTCGGACAGTATTTTTGATGTCCCTCAGCTTGTTTCTATTTACATTTTGCCATTCTTCATTCCAAACAGAGAATAGTGTAGATTTAACTTTGCATACAAAATCTGATGCCATCACACGTTGTGTCGATGGCAACATACCTGTAGCTAATTTTGCACCTTCATCTGCTTTAGTGTTTCCGAATATTCCACAGTGACCAGGCACCCAGAGAAATGACACCTCGACACCTCGTAATTGGAGCCTGTGTATAGAGCACAAGATGTCTCCAACTAAAGGGTTCTTAGTGTACATTTCCTGAATAGCCTGGAGAGCACTTTTGGAATCACAACATACAAGGTATTTAGATTTTGCAGACGGGATTGATCTTAAAGCTTGGAAAATTGCATAAAGTTCTGCAGTAAAAACGCTACAGGCTGAGGGCAATCCGTAAATGAAAGTTTGTCCTTCCATATAAAATGCACAACCTGTCCCATTGTCCAGTTTTGAACCGTCTGTGAATATAGTCACAGTGTGTTGGTGAGTTTGTTGAATCTGCAAAAACTCCTGACGATAAATAGCGTCAGGAGTATTGTGTTTTAGGTACATGGACAATGAGAAGTCACATTTTGGCTTTTGTATTGTCCATGGAGGGATGTAGCATGATGTTCGTTCGAATATAGGTGGATGTTCTAAATTTAGATTCCTAAAAATGCGCAACGTTCTTATTCCGAAGGGAGCAGTTGAACGTTGACGCTCATTGTAACAATCCTCGAGGTGGTTATCAAAAACTGCTTTGAATGCCGGATGTTTAGGTTTACTTCGAAGACCAGTGTAATAAGAAATTTGTAGCATTTGACGTCGCATAGAGAGAGATGGTTCTCCAGCTTCAACTAGAAGGCTGGAGATTGGGCTTGATCTAAAAGCACCAGTAGAAAGTCTAAGACCAGCGTGATGTATTGAATCCAGGAGTTTCAGAACCGTAGGTCGAGCAGATGAATAGGCTATACAGCCGTAATCTATGCGCGGTCTTACAACGGCGCGATAGAAACGGAGCATACAGGTTCTGTCTGCTCCCCAATTTGTACCACTTAGAACTCTCAACATATCCAATATCTTGCTGCACCGGGTCCTCAAATCACGCACATGCGGATTCCATGAAAGTCTTTTATTAAATAAAAGACCCAAAAATCTCACATTATCCGCGGTTTGAAGCCGCGTACCATCAAGATAAAGAATAGGTTCCTGATGTTGCCTGCGACGACTAAATGCTATTACACTGGGTCTTCGAAGCCGAAAACTTGAAGCCCGTAGATTTGGTCCATTCTTGCAATTTATTAATTACTAATTGTAAGGATCTTTCCGCTGTTGCCATACTTCTAGCAGCCATATATATACAAAAATCGTCTACAAACAGGGAACAGTGGACCGGTGACTGTACGTTTGAAGTGACGCTGTTAATGGCAACAGCAAACAGCGTCACACTCAAAACGCCACCCTGTGGTACACCATTCTCTAGTTCGCAACGATCAGAATATATGCCTCCTAGACGTACACGGAAAGTCCTGTTATTCAAATAATTTTGTATAAAAGCAAGAATGTTACCTTGTATACCCCATGATTTCAATACGTTCAAAATTCCTCTTCTCCATGCCATGTCATATGCCTTCTCAAGGTCAAAGAAAACAGCTACCAGTGTTTGTCGTAAGATGAAGGCATTCTGTATAGCTGACTCCAACAAAACCAATTGGTCAACTGATGAACGTCCTTGTCTGGAACCATACTGAACGTTAGAAAGTAGTTTGTTTGTTTCTAGATACCAGACAAGACGACGGTTGACCATCTTCTCCAGTAGTTTGCATAGGCAGCTGGTCAGAGAGATGGGTCTGTAATTACTGGGATTAGTTTTGTCCTTTCCTTGTTTTAGAAGAGGAATTATTGTCGCTTCTAACCGTGCATCGGGAAAACCGTGCTCCTCGAATATACGGTTGTATATCCGAAGGAGAACTAGTTTTGCCGATGGTGGTAGATTTTTAATCATGGAGTATACAATATCGTCCGGGCCTGGAGCTGAATCCTTCGTTGACGAGAGAGCCGACTCTAGTTCGTCGATAGAGAAATGGATATTCAAACAAGAATCTCCAGACAATCCAACGGTGAAAGGTAAGGCTTCCTGTTTATGTTTGAACACCTGGAAAGCGTCCTTGTATGCAGAAGATGAAGAATGTTTTGAAAACGATAACGCTAGCACATTGGCAATTTCCTCACAGTCCGTGGTCAAAACACCATCCGAATGCCTTAATGAAATTAATGGCATCGGAACGGCAATGCCACAGACTGATCGTAATTTCTTCCATACTGTGGATGGAGCTGTAGTTCTTGTAATTGAGCCAATGTACTGCGACCATGATTCTCGTTTACTTTGCCTAAATATTCTCCGTGCTTTCGCACGGAAGATTTTATATTTTTTGAGGTTTTCACTCGTTGGATGTCTCTTGAACTGGTTCAGAGCTTTTCTCCGTTGACGAAGGATCACAGTGCACTCATCATTCCACCACGGAACAGGTGGTCGTCGTGGTTTGGATGAGGTTTTCGGAATTGCCTTTCCGGCGGCATTCAAAACGGTTTTTGTAAATGAATTGACAATGTCATCAATGGGAGCCAAGTAATCCACGTCCAGTGATTCTAGATCTTGTGAAAATTGTTTCCAGTTGGCTTTTTTCAGGATCCAACGGGGATGTCGAACACAACAGGGTGAGGGGTCACACAAAGAGATCTCAATAGGAATGTGGTCGCTACTGTAAAGATCAGGCAATGCTGACCATTTTAGCCTTGTAGCCAAGTCAGGACTGCATAATGACAAGTCTACAGCTGTCCATCCACCTGTTGATGCTACTAAATGTGTCGGAGAACCGTCATTTAGCAAGTATAAATCCAGTTCCGATCTGATGCCTTCGATCAGATTACCTCGCGGGTTGCATTCTGGGGAACCCCATGAAACATGGTGGGCATTGAAATCGCCCACTAATAAAAACGGAGTCGGCAACTGATTTATAAGGTCTACAAGATCTCTCTGTTGCAGGTTGTCACTTGGTGGAAGGTAGACACAACAGAGAGTGAGTTTGTATGGAACAGCTGTTTGAATTGCTACTGCTTGTAAGGGAGTTATTAAGTTCAGAGAAACGGCGTCTACACAGTCACAGGCTAGAATGGCTACGCCACCTCTAGCTCGATTTTCTGTAACGAAGTCCGATCTGTAAACTGAATACTCCCTTAGATGGAAATTGTGCGATTCATGGAGATGTGTCTCCTGAATACAAATGTACATAGGGGACACATCCCTTACAATTAATTTGAGATCCTCAATGTGACTTTTAACACCGTTAATGTTCCACTGAATCACGGATTGTTTAGGTGTGGACATTGCTGCTTAGTGAAAAGGATTGACTTGGCTCTCATTGTTGGCATTAAATGTTAATTTACCTGGAGCGTCAGGCATTTTTTTTTAAAATATCAAAATTTGTTTTATTTTTCGTACCCTCTGATGGAATTGTTCGAACATTCAATAGAATGTTTAATGTTGGGAAATCATGTTAAATGTATGGCTCATTATAGCTGATTGCCAACATGAACAGTTTTGTCTTGTATAGCTTTGTCATATACACAGACATTCAGTGGGAAGCCTGTTCACAACAAGCAGATATATTTGCTTGCTGACTCAACAGCAAGCAGTTTCAATTTTTTGTTTACTAACATCGATACCTGTTCTTGTGTGATGTTATTTAGTCTGTTATGACAATGTTTGAAGTATTTTATTTCAGTAATATTTTAACTAAATAAATAAAACCCACTAATCACAATACAAAAATCTTTATTACAATTACTTTATATACATTTCGATTACAATTTAATTATCTTCTGAAGTACTATTTAACACTAAATTTTGTAATTCTTATACTGCAAAAGGTCCTCACCCCTCATCACCTACTAACAATCTCGATCAATTACGTATTAACATATGTTTGTCAGACTCAAAAGGGGCTATTAACAGCTATTGACTATTACAAATACAGCCTTAATATTCAACATACCAAAACAATTTTCTCAAAATTGTAAAATCTTATACATATACTATCATTTAATCAGTTAAACTATACAAAGCTGAATTAGGAATAGGCCCGTTGTCATTATTCATTAAATTATTCTTACATTTATGTATATAAATACTTTCAAAAACATTTAACAATCTTCTATCATTTACATTTTTAACTAAATTAACATTATTTAAACTATGGTTTATGTCAATTACATGTTCAGCTACACTTGATTTTTCTGGTCGAAGGTATATAATATGCGAGATATGTTCTTTAAATCTGGTACCGATTTTTCTCCTAGTCTGGCCTATATACACTTTATCACAACTGCCACAATTTATTTTATATATTCCTGATTTTTCTAAAGTAGGTATACTGCCTTTGGATTCCCAAATAAACTTATTAAATTATTTAAACTTTTATATGCAATTTTTATATTAAACTTATTGAAGATTCTGTTCAAACCTTTAGAGTCATATTCTTATCATATGGTAAACTCACATATCTCTTATTTTCTTCCTTAGGTTTTAAAAGTATTTGTATATATATATATAAATGTAGGAATAATTTAATGAATAATTATAAAAAGCCTTGCCTATCCCTAATATTAGGGCTGTATTTGTAATAGCTAAGACCCTTTAGAGCCTGAGAAACATATGTTAATATAAGATTGTTAGTAGGAGATGAGGGGTAGGGATCTTTTGCTATATAAGAATGACAAGGTTAAATAGTACTTCTGAAGATGATTACCATGTAATCAAAATGTACATTAAGTAATGTTAATAAAGATTTTTGTATTGTGGTTAGTGGGTTTTATTTATTTCATTAAAAAATTAGTCCACACTGCTCAACAAATTTATTAATTCAGTAATATTGTTTTAGTAATTGTGTTCTATTGGTTTGTTATATTTATCTCCTATTTTCATCTAAAGTTAATCCCGATGATCCTGATCTCACGAGTTTGTCCTTGGACAATTGACACTATGTTTTCTAGTGTAATGTTGAAACCGTTTTTCCTTCAGACTTTGAATATAATTTACTAAATAAAATAGTATTAGTGAATTAAAGAATAGTGAAGTTAACAATGTAGGAGATAATATACTAAGTATTCCAGGTACCTACCTGGAATAAACCTAAACCTGGTAGGTTTACCATATGAAATAACTTGTTAAACAATAATCCTGCCCCATCAAAAACTATTGATATTTACAATGTAAATCAAGGGCCTAATTTGCCTTACTCTATAAACTGAATCCAAACAAAATTAATAGTTTTGATTTGTTTTTTAACAAAATTACATTGATTATATTTGTACTGAGATAGATCTGTTTCTGTGTTGTTTAAAAAGGTAAAACACATTCTCCTCATTCAAGAGGCTAAAAAGTTGAAGGATATCAGTTGCATGGATCTAAAAACCTTTCTAGGAACTATATCAATTCCCTTGATTGAGTCCTACTTTACCAATTTAATAATGATGTTTTTTCCAAAGATGAATTCCTGATCATATTTTATAATATTAATTTTGATCATAGGGGCATGGACAGGGTGATACTAGAGGGAAAGACTTTTTGATTAGGGTTATTATGGAACGTATAACCAATGTTAGTAAACGTTTTATATTCCAGGTAACAAAATTACTGTTACATGAAAGAACCAATGGATAACAGTCTAATGGAGATTGCTAAAATGTGAAATCACGTGATGAGGAAACATTTCTCTAACAACTCCCATAGATAAAGGTGGGCTGTGGCTCTACCCTGTTGAAACTATATTTCTACCATGTTAATTCTCAAAGCTTCAAGTTATCGTTATAAAAAATTGCTTATCATTTCCACATAACATTGAGAATTAAATGACATGTGCATCACCCTCTTAAAAAAAAATAAGTTTCAATGATATCAGTTTTCAAAATGCTACATCATACCTTAACTTTAGGACTGTGTAGTGGTTTTTAATGCAATTCTTGTGGGTTTTTACTTGACCAGTAGAATTAGCTCTGCTTTTTTACAGTTCCATTAAAATCAAGTAAGCTTCATCACCTTTAAAACAACATTATAATTGGCAACAATATGAAATATTCTCTCACGAAAATTATGTTTGTAAAATCGTGTTTGTAAAGTTACTGAACAATCATAATTTTGCAAGGATAGAATTTAACTCACAATTCAAGATGCACTGTATTGAGTGACACGCTATGCCCAAGGTTGGACCACACTACCTAGTGGAGCATGGTGTTATGTGTAGTAATATTACAGATATTTAAGTAATAACACTAAAAATATAATTTGTGTGCTAAATAAGAAATTATTACCCTGAATTAATAAAAAATAGACTCAAGAAGTCACAGTAAGCGAACTTATGTCTATGTATAGACTTGAGACGACTACAGTAAAAAACCTATGCTGAAATAGAATATTATTTATAGTCAGTCCGATATTTCTTATCATGATTTTAATCTTTCTTTATCATCACATTGTGTACCAACATTGCCATATTATTACCAAATTAAAACAATTTTATTCTTTTTAATTCTATCATATCTATTCCTTTTTCTCATAACTAATTCCTAGTAGACTTTCAGACTACTATTATAGATATGACTTTAACAAGACAGAACTAAACAAATATTCTTTGAGCTTAGCTTGTGAGGTTATATTAAAAACAAATAAAAACATACACAAAACTCACAAATTATTCATTTATTTACTCATACGCGTTTCAATGACCAAGTCATCATCATCAGTGAGTGTTACTACTACAAACTCTAACTTACAATTAGGGTGAAAGCAAGGTTACACTTCCGTATTTATATAGTAGGCGTTGCCTACACAAGTGGGCGTGGCAATGCCTACTGTATAAATACGGAAGTGTAACCTTGCTTTCACCCTAGTTGTAAGTTAGAGTTTGTAGTAGTAACACTCACTGATGATGATGACTTGGTCATTGACACACGTATGAGTAAATAAATGAATAATTTGTGAGTTTTGTGTATGTTTTTATTTGTTTTTAAGACAGAACTAGTTTTGATTTATCTCTTTCTGTTTATTTTCCTTTCTCGATTTCAACATACAAACATTAGTAGTAATCTAGGTATTATTTTAATGTATTTTTAAAGAATATTGTGTGAGATTAAGATTATATTATTAGGGGAGTAGTATCATACTATGCTGACATTTGGTTCCAGGCAAGTAGTGTAGGCAGCAGTATTTCAGAAACAGCAGTATCATCAGCAACACCTATAAGAACAGGAACTGTTAGTTTTATGCCCTTAGGAACTACAGGTAATTCTGCATCTACAAATTCTGCTACTGCACCTGCAACAGGTGCTGCAGTCTCTGGTTTTGTATTTGGACAAAATTTGCATGAAAGAGTGGTAGGTACTGATTTCACTTTATCATTTGCTTTCATGTAATATACTGTTATAAATTAATAAAATGTTAGTGAGTTTGAAATATTTCTTTATCTTTCAAGATAGTTTAAAAGACAATACTTACATTACACCATGAGAGAGTATATTTCAATACTTATGTATGCAAGAGATCAACATGGGGTATAAGGGAGGAGTAACTAGTCTGGCATCACTATTCCAAAAAATAAATAAAATATTGTAAACCCTATTAATTTTATTTTATCAGAATAAAAAACAATATTTTACTAATCTGTAAGGTATCCTTTGGCATGATAATGGTGGAAGAACAGATACATAAAACCCTTTAACCAAAAAATGATGTTATGATTGTTTTTCTCTTGAAATAATCTTGCATGAAATATATAAATTTGTCTCAGCGTAAATGTTAGTGTAAAATAAAATCATTTTATCAGGTGTAGACAATGTTCAACAACTAATATTATGTGGAACGTAAAACTCTGTTGAATTATGTGAACTTAAAAAAAAAGCCTTTACTTTTCTGTATATAACGTTAAATTTGTAACACATTTACTGAATTCGTAACTGATAAAAACTATGTTGTTGCTGTTAACTTAACTCTTGATGTTCTGCTGCCCATGAACACAATGTAACTATGAAAAGAAAAACATTCCAGGAATCTAATATGTAAAATAATTTTGAAAATAAAGAAATATGTATTACCATTCAATTACTTGAAGAAGCTGAGCCAGATTAATAAAAATATTGAAAACATGTAATGAAACACCTACAACACGCCTTGGAATGTGAATCCATCATCCATTTGCTGAGATCAAACATAATTATTTAACTAATCACTATTATAGGAAATAATAAAAAAACCTTGAATTAGTTAATGATATTTACATGCAGAGATTATATTTCTAAATAAATGGGGTTGACTTGAGAGTCGGGTATAAATAGATATACCTGAATCGCAAGTCAACTGCAACTATTTGAACAGCCTTGAATTTGAGCACATATGTATGTGTATCTATTAATAAAAAGAAACACAAAAGATCTTCATAGAATACAGATCTTGTCACTGAAATGAAAAATCTTTTACTCTCTTTACCAAAAATATCATTGAGATGTTTGTTAGCTGAAATTTGTCTAAATCCACTCTTAATCGACCAACCAAATAATTTAACCTTATTTTATTCAAGCTGTTCAACCTCTTGAGCCCTACAAAGAAAAACAGCTATAACATTGGCAATGGTTAATATTATAGATTTGTTATTTTTCAAAAATGAAGGTTGGTTGCCTTTGGACGGCTATGTAGAATTTTGAGCGCGTAAAATCTCCACATCTATCACAAAAAACAATTGCACCAGCAGAAGTTGTTGATATTGGAAGAAAACTCATTGGTCCTTTTGGGACTGGATTTTTTTGGAGTACATCATTAATGCAGAACAATGTCAGTATATTTTAATTCAGTTCATTCCACTCTTGGAAGAGGAAGTCGGATGTGCTGGCTACAACATTATGGTGAAAGATCGCACTACAAAAGTTCAAATTCCGATTTCATTGTGGAATTTTTTGGTAATTGCATCGTCAAGGCTTGTGGCGACCAAGATCTCCAGATTTGACTTGCAGCAGACTTTATTCTATGGGGCTACTTCCCCATAGAAGTAGAAGAAGAACCTCTTATTAACAAACCATGAACACTTGAACAATCTAAGGTTAATAAACGACCTGTATTAAATATTCCTATATATTAAACATCGCTATGTTAATGACATAGATCGAAAACGTTCTGTCTCAGTAAGTTTTAACAAATTTACTAAATTTAAAGTTCAGAAAGTCATAAATTATTGTTTAAGTGATTAATAAGATACACCGAACGTAATGGACTACAAAATTCAAGAATTCATATTGGGCTTATAGACCTACATGTTTCACTCGTGTCATCTCAGATTTTCAAATGCCGTAATAGATTCTGGCATATGTGTGTATATAAATGGTGATATGTAACGTCCATTATTTTTCCATTGCACTGACTTTATACAGTTTTATTGTTAATTGTAAGCAATTGTTCCACCACAAAGTGCAATTAATTTTTACCTTGTGTGATGAGGCACCTTTCGGTCACTTCACCATTGTTGAATTACTGAATTATTTTTCTCTATTTTTCTGATGTCGTTATTCAGTTTGTGATGTTGGTACCTGTTTACGTCATATATGTTTTATCGTGTGACGGGTGCATGCTGCTTTTGAAGAGTAGGTCGTCTGTTGATTAATTAGGTTGTGTTTGTTCTTATAGATGTGGTATTTTTCTAATGAGTTTAGTTCTATGGAATTCATTCATTCAAAGTAGGGTTAGGTTATTTTTGTAACTTGTTATATTATGTTTATATGGTATTAGGTGTTCTGCTACATTTGATGCTTTTTTATTTTTATTCATGAATGCTCTGAAATGTTCTGAAATCTTATTTTAAATGATCTAGTTGTTTTTCCTATGTAAAATGTGTTCCAGCTATTACGTGTAATTTTGTAAATTCCAGATAGGTTATGGTTTTCTGTATTTATTTTGTGTTTTGTGTTATTGAGATATTTTATTATTTTGTTTGTTTTTGTGTAGTGTTCTTTATTGTATACATTTGTTATTTTTTCTATTTTGTTATTGGTGAATTGGTTTCAGTGAATTGTGTGTTGGTTAGGTTTATGAATTTTTTGTTGTTAGGTACGTGATTTAAATATAACTAGCACACAATTCACTGAAAAAGAAAAATAATAATTATAAACATTTTCAAATATAACCTACCCAATTTCAACAAATAATAAAAAACCTTATAATTGACAACAACAAAAAATCCATAAAATCAATAATCAAAACACAGAACACATAAGAAACAGGATTAATAATAGTATTAACTTAATAAAAACACAAAACAAAAAATCAAAATAATACATCAACAAAAAAAAATTTTGGAACTTAAACAAAAACTAAAAAAATAATGACAACACAATACTAAAATTCGATAAAACAAATACACCAGTAGTAATTGAAAACACTAAATACATCAATTCAATGACAAACCACATAAAAGATAATAAATACGAACAAATCTAACCCAACTAACAAATACCTTAATACAATAAAAAACCTAATAGTAACACACAGAAATACCCTAAATTATAACAATAAATTAAAATACCACACAAGACTATTCCCATTTAAACCATGCACACCAATATTAACAGGCATTCCTAAAATCTACAAACCTAACACACCATTTAGACAACTAATAAATTTCAAAACAGCACCTTCTTACATAATTGCAAAAATACTAGACAAAATAATAAGATCTGAAATACATATTAACAACACAGACAATATAGAAAACGGATACAAATTAATTGTAAAATAAAAAACATAGAAACAAACAGCAACACACAAACGATTAGTTATGACATCACCATGTACCCTAACATTCCAATAGAAAAAAACTATAGAAATAATAAAAAAAACTAATACACAATAGCGAGAAAGAAAAAACAATAAATAGCACTATTACACTAAAACTATTTCCAATTTAACAATAAATACTATAAACAAACAACTGGACTTCCCATGGGATATTAATTAATCCTATACTACACGCACATAGCATTTCACTATGGACAAGATATGTAGATGATATACTTTTAATACATCAACCTATCATTCACAACGAACACATAATACTAGATAAACTAAATGCATACAACAAAAACATACAATTCACCTATGATCTGGAAACAAACCGAACAATTAACTATCTTGACATCACATTAATCATCAACAATAATAAAATAGAAACTTCAGTACACAGAAAACTAACTTCCAACAATACCACAATACACTACAAATTTAATCACTCCTGGGCACACAAAATTAACACTTACAGTAACATGATAAATATAGCAATAAAATACACACAAGATAACAAACGAAAACTAAATGAAGATTTAGATAACATTACAAAAATAGCAATAGAAAATCTTTTCAACAAACGCCTTATTAAAAACATATACAATAAATTTACAAAAACCCCTAACCTCAACAAAACACCTAAATATAATTTCACCAATAACAAAATAGAAAAAATAACAAATGTATACAATAAAGAACACAACACACCAACATACAAACAAACAACAAAATAATAAAATATCATAATAACACAAACCACAAAATAAATACAGAAAACCATAAACTATCTTGAATTTACAAAATTACATGTAACGACTGCAACACATTTTAGATAGGGAAAACAACCAGATCATTTAAAATAACATTTGAAGAACATTACAGAGCATTCAAAAATAAAAATACAAAAGCATCAAATGTTGCAGCACACCTAATATCACATACACATGAAATAACAAATTATGAAAATAACGTAACCATACTCGAAATAAACAATAACCCAATAGAACTAAACTCACTAGAAAAATACCACATTTAAAAAAACGTACACAACAATTTAATGAACCTACAGACAATGTATGCAGACGACGTACTATTAAAAAGCATTATACATGCGACTCAAGAGGAATGTGTGTGACGTCAACAAATACCAACATTATGGACCGAACGTCCACTAGAGAAAAATTAAGCAGTGATTCGACAATGGTCAAATGACCAAAAGGTGCTTCATCACATAAGGTAAAATTATTGCACTTAGTTGTGGGAAAAATTATTTACATGTAATAATAATAACTTCATATATATTTGTATGTATAATAAAATATGTATTCTTGTGTATCAATTTAAAAAAATTAGAGAAATACAAATACAAAAAAAAATTATTGTTGTATACAATTATAATACATTATTCTTATATTTGTATTTCTCTTATATAATCACATATTAAAATTGTATTTTACCTAATTGTAAACCTACATTACTTGTTTCACAAAAGTTAAATAAGGTTAATAAATTAAAAATGAGATCAAAGGTGGGTGTTAATCTCATAGTTGAGTCAATAAAATAGTATGAAAAACCAAGTTGATTAAAGAAACTAATAGCAATTACTTTTTTTATGGTTATCCTATATAGTAATTATCTTTTATAGACTCTCCCAGCACATTTATACTGAAGTTTTTCAGTATTGAATTTCTTATAATACAATTGTGACATTATTTATTTAGCTGATGCTTGGAAAACTAAGTAATAATGTGACAGCTGATTCTCAATATAATATTCATGATAGTGATTGTAAAAAAAATGCACTGCAATTTAAAGTCAGTAAAGAGAGGAATGGCTATGGTTGCTGTGAATGCCACAGGCACTCATTAGCTACCTCTCTTAATGATAGGAAAGTCAAAATATTTAGAGGTTTCAAAATTTTAAAATCCAATCCTTTGAAATACAAGCTCAAAAAATGCATGAATTATATCAGAAAGTTTTTCTGTGGAAAATCCAAGTGTGAAAAATCTCCAAAAACAGGGGAATTAAACTGGAAAGGTCCTACTTTTAATTAAAAATGCGCCAAACCAGTAACACTTTTAAGCATTTAATTCAGTTAATGAAATCAGGTCATTGAATTCAGTTAATGGCAATTTTGAAGCTGTTCCATTTATTTCCCAATGAGGCAGCATTACTCCAAGCATTGGATTAAAGTGTGAAAGCAAGAAACTGAAAAGGGTGTACAAAATAGAAGTCGTAATTAACAGAGAAGTCTATGCCCCTGGATGCAACAAAGTAGGTAGATAATATCAGCTTGAAGATATGTTCAGTATTATTGAAGTTAACTCATCAGGTAACAGAATAATTGTATTCTACAAAATGGAAGAAATTTAATGACCAATATGGTCTTGACTGTTTTTCTTTTCTTACAGATTATTGTTTTATTTAACTGATAAAACGCATAACCACAGTTGGTGGATCAATAGTAATTTGATCAATACAATTTTCAGGAAACACATTATTAAAGCATTAAAAACTACCTGCAAAACCAACAGAAATATTTATGATTTTTTAATTTTGTAGTAATTTACTTACCCTTGTATTAATTGCCCTTTTCGATGTAAATTAAAAGCTAGTAACATCATCTAGATCTTCTAAGGTTCTAAATGATGAAATTTTTTGATAAGCTGAAATACAGTGGAATTTCCAGTCTTGATTTGTCAACAGGTAATTACAAAATAAGTTCTATAAATTGCCTCAAGTTTTATATTGGTCAAACAAGAACAGTATTGTAGTTGGTTTAAATAGGTTTTAATGTTGAATTAGAACAGCATCTTCAGAACAACAGTCTATTAAAACTGTTTACTTTTCATAAATAAATAATACTTGTTGCAAAGTTTAAGAGTTGAATTTTATTTTATTCAGGAAGTTCCTGCTGGAGAAGTAAGCAGAGAAGAAGGAGAAGAACACGAAGTCACAGCCACTGTAAGTGTAATAATGTGTTTATGTTTGAGGTTGCTGATATAAAATGTACCTAACACTACACAAGTTATTCAATAAACAATGTTATGTGTTTATTTTTTTAATATAAAATGTGTTTAGTATTATCATCAAAAGTTTATTATAAACAATTTTAAAAATGTTTGAGGTGATTGACCTCATTGTTAGTTTTACAAAAAAGTATCAGTACCAATATGCATGCAGTACTTAAAGACAAGATAGATTTAGTATATGTGATATACATGTAATTCCTTCTGAGGGGTAACTCACTGTTCTGAATGTTAAGAGATTCTTTACTTAGCTTATGTGCTTAAGACATGGCTTAAAGTAACAGATAATACAAAATGGAAAAAATGTGAATAAAATATCAAAGGGGTTAAGAGAACTATTAAGTATTGTCACTGGCGGACCAGGCAAGTTATAAAGCCGTCTACTAATGGTGAGAAAAGCTAAATAATACACTTTAGCTAAAGTAAAGTGTTAGTTTAAGCTAGTTCACTTGGCACTTACCACAGGAATGAATGTTCACATGAGTTAGTCTCAATGATATAATCTTGTAGAGATAAATGTCTATATGTAATAGTTGTTGATGTTAATTATCTTAAGGAAGCATAGGACATGCTGAAGAAACTCTCTAAGTATTTAGGTTAAGACCATTTGGACAAAGTTCAATTAATAAATAAAACATATTTATGAAAACAAAGATAATAAGGTTTGACACAAATAGTTTGTATAAATAAACTCAACATGCATGAATCTATAACTAACACTTAAAATGAAATTTGTGCCACAACATAGCTCTTCAAAAAGTTCAATGCAGCTAATAAACTTAAGCTTATTATTATAACTTTTGAAATAATCATATTAAAATGTTTATTAAGAGCTTTCTAACGAATGATTTACAATCTATAAAAGTTGCAGATAAAGATAAAATATTACATTTTTAAGAGACGGTCAAGATATTGATGAAACACATCCATGTATCTTCCATGAAAAGTTACAGGTAGAACAAACAAGAGCAACAGAAATGGCCAATGGAACTGGTTTGTAAAGATGATTTCTAGAAAATTAGTGTAGTTCTGATCATAGTTTACCTCTTTAAATTGCCTAGAATGCACACAGCATTCATAGAAGATCTAAGCTATAACAGCTGATCTTTTGGCATGAATGAATATAAACAGCAATAATGATGTTACATGTTGTTTGGGACAGGTTAGTTTCTGTACTTAACATTATGGCGTAAATTAGAATTTGTATTACTTGCTATGTCTTAATCAGGAAACGCTTACAACTATATCTCAGCAAACTTTATATACCTATTTAAGTATGTATGATGGGGGACCCAAAAATAACCAGAATCGTGTAGCCATGAGCTCACTAGTCACAATAGTGACTTCTGCCTCTAGTAAGTACTAGATGTGACTTTGATTAGTGGTTGCCATGAGTCATGAGCAATCATCACCATGAGTGGTTGCATTTGATTGTCCAAACTTTTATTTGAAGGTGCTAAAAGTTAATTTGTTGAGTTTTAAGGTTAGTAGTTTCAAAGAATAACGCTCATCAGTGAAGTTATGTTTTCTCTTAGGGTAAACTGCAGCAAAAACTGATGTTTTGTTATACTCAGTTACAAGGAAAATGCTATGTAAAAAACATAAGTCTACGAGTGGTTTTCCCAATATCAAAATGGCTACACATCAATCTCAGACTTCCCTCGACCTAGAAGACCAACATCACTTTTACAGTACAACGATTTCTGACCAAAAATGGCATGGCCTTGGTTTCCTACCCCACTTAATCACTGGATTTTGCTTCATGTAACTTCTTTGTTTCATAGAATAAAACGGGAGATCAAAGGAAAACGTTTTGATACCATAGCAGTAAAAGAAAAACCGACTGGAATGTTGAAAAACATAAAGTTAGAAGAGTTCCAGAAGTGGAAAAATTATCTAGCTATGTGCGTTTTGCCAAATGGGGTGTACTTAGAAATCACATTGTCCAAAATTAAATATTAAAGGTATAACAAAAAAATCAGATATATTTGCATCCTCCCTTGTACTTTGATATAAGAAACAGTAAAACATATTTTAAACATTTACCATGTTTAAAAATTATTTTGGAAAACTCTCAATGGGTAGAGCATATCTTTTGCAAATACATGTGGTTTATTTTTACATAAATTGGTCAATATTTGCTTTAAAGGGTAAATGGTATAGTGGTAAATTAATACAATACGATTTAAGGTTTTGAATATAGAACTTTTAACTCATTGGTTTAGAATATAGAGAAGGATAATAGCTCATGTGCTCAAGAACTGACATACCAGGAGTACAACTACTTCTTTGATAATTTAATAAACTGGTTTGCAGAAAGTTTTTTTTAGATGCCTAACTGGTGTAATATATGCATATTTTGAATCAATTTTTAGCTATGTATAATTGATAGAAAATTGTATAGAAGAATATGTTTTTGGGGACCTAAAAATGTTTCTAAGACAAAGTCGAAAATTGAGTTTTTCCAAATTTTCTAGAAATTTATGAAAGATTAAAAAACAGGGTAGGATGGTATCATAAAATTCTCTACAAATACATGATATGAATACCCTAAAATGCTTTATATTTTCAGAAAATCCGGTTTGAAAAATTTTACCATGTGCTCTCAGATTTCCCATGAAGGAAAATCCATAAATGTCAATATCACTATAAAATGTTATTGGGAAAACAATAACCGACTGTATTCGTTAAGCATTAGATTTTTGTATACAGTTACAAGATTTTAACTCTTTACCATGTAAGATGTATTAGGCTTGATTTTGTATAAACTAATGCAGATATTTAATAGAAGACACTGAAATATTAAATATATCTTCAACTTTTGAACAAAATATATAATGATTTTGTATTCATTTTCTCAATACTATATACAATGAATTAAGAATAATAAGATGCCTCTCAGTTAGGGAAGTAAAACCATAATGTTTCATTTGTTCCTTTTTTTTTAGGTTTTTAATTTGAGTCGTTCTTTATTGCAGAAGAGGAGAGATAAATAGTTTATGTAAAAACCAAAGTATAGGAGGTTTCAGTCCTATTATTCTCGGTTTAAAATAAATTGTTCATTTTTTTGTAGACAAATAATAAATGCATTAATTTCAAAAATAATAATAACCTAAGAAGTTTTCTTTTTTTTTCAAGTGAGAAATATAAAAAACCCCAGAAGGCTAGATAAGCTATGAGTGAAAACAAAAGAATATGAAATCATCTTTATGATCCATATAGTGAACATTGGCAGGATTTTTTACACTAGACGTGTATATACACATAACTTCTAAGTTGTTATTCTGATAATTAGATAGAAACTTGTAAAAAATCAGTTAAAAGGTTGAGAACAAAAAAAATAATAATAATATTTTTTTAAGCTAAATTTAAAGCATGCTAAAACTGAATTTTGAAAAAATTTATTTTTTTGTTCAACTCATATCTTTACCATTTTCAAACTTATGTGTTATCGTTGAAATGTTTTTTGAAAATTTCTGAACATACATCACCGATAAAATAGCATTGCAACCTATACATATAGAAAAAAATCTGTGTATATTATAACTCCCAACTATCCAAATCATTTCGGACCACCTCCACCCAGATAAGCGAAAATTCTGATTGGATTTTTTTTTAAAGGGTTAATTTTAATTTATTGCTGTATGTACAAGGTGTGATCAAAAAATACGGTGAATGAATTTTTATAGCAGCAACTGCTGACGCTACATCCGTATGATATAATTCTCTAGTAGCGCGATCTATTACGCGCTGGAGCTTGTCAGTAAACTGCCAGACCTGCTAGAGTGAGGTCATGTTTAAAATGTCTGTCGCCCATCATGGATTTCGAACAACACAATATTAAGTTTGGTTTTGAATTGCAAAAGAATGCCAAAAAAGCTCACGAAATGTTAAAATCTGTGTATCTCAACAATGGGGTAACTCTGAAGACTCTGTACAATTAGTATGACTGATTTAAGAGTCAAAATGAGTCAGTTGAAGACGAGCATTTCAACGTATTTTAACGATAAACAGAATCATACGGTTCTGTTCAAAGCATTTTAACCGATAATTTTCAAATGAAATGAGTGAATGCAAAATTTGTTCCTAGACTTTTGAGTGATGAACAGATGGAAAATCGTGCGTCAGTCTGCACAGAGTTGTAAGATCGCTTCAAGCAGATCTGGACTTCATGGCCAAAATTGTAACTGGAGATGAAAGTTGGATCTGTGATATGACCCTGAGACCAAAATACAGAATTCTCAATGGTCCTCAGAAACCAGTACATCTCCTTACCCTAAAAAGACACGTCAGTCAAAATCAAACATCGAGGTCATGCTCGTTGTTGTTTTTTTATAGTGAGGGTGTAGTGCGATCAGCGTTTGTTCTAAGGGGAACTACTGTAAACTCTGAATTTTATAAGGAATACTGCAACTTTTGGAAAATGACATTAAAGATAGAGACCAGAAAAATGAGCGGATAGCTTTCTTCTTCATCATGACAATGCGCCTTGTCACACCTCACTTCTCATTTCCGAGTTTTTAGTCGAAAAAAGTATTCCTGTCTGTCCACATCTGCCATACTCACCTGATTTAGCACCACGTGACTTCTAAATCTTCCCAAAAATTAACACTGGTTAGAGGAAAACGTTTTGACACCATTCCTGACATTGAGAGGGCCAAGACCGAGCAGCTAAATGCCCTTTCAAAAGAAGCCTTCCAGAAATGTTTCCCGTCATGGATTAAATGTTATGATAAGTGCATTGCCAGCCAAGAACAGTACTTTGAAGGAGATTAAATCCAATTTGATGTAAGTTTATTACTTTTTTAAATAAAAAATTATTCACCATATTTTTTTATCACACCTCATTTGCAACAGCAAATAGGAGAAAAAACTATACTTTTTTAAGCTCCTGAGAAAACAAACAAAACGAAAAAACAACAAAATAACATCATAATATAAACAAGAAAGACAACATAGACAAAACTGCAAATACTTAGCGAAATAAAACAGAATTCGTAAAAAGAAGGGAGATAGCTTGGACCAGGTCTGACTCATTGTTGACTGAGACATCTTGATATTTATTAATGAACCAGGTCTCCCAAGCATCAAGAGTGTTGTACCTCATAAATTGTTTCAACAACTTAAGATGGTCAGACTTAAAGAAATTAATTTTTAATTTAATATTTCATTCTAGTTGCTCATTTAAAACAAAATTATTATTAATATGAATTATCTTTTTATGTTTAGAATTTCAGAAACATTTATTTTTTCAAATATGAGATATTCGAAATTTGCATTTAAATTAAAAATGTAATTTTAAAGATTTTTCAAAGTATCAGATACTCTTTACTCTAATCTAGTTGCCAGTAGTTAATATTATTTAAATATTATTGTAATAGATTGGAAACATTTTCAACATCACCAAAGACAAAATATACAAAAAGGTTGTGTTATTTAAGTAAAGAACATTCCAGTAGCTGCCAGCTGACTGTAAAAATTCAGATTTGTTTAGACATTTAAAAACTCCTTTGACTGATCTTAGTTTTCAATTCAGGTATGGATTAAAAATTTTTTTTGGTAGATTTGAATTTGAATTTTAAATAATTAGAGTCAAGTTTTTCACTTTTTATTAGATGTGTTAGACTTTTTATAGATTGCTGGATAAGGTTGCTTACTTTGATGATATTATCATCCTTTCTGTAAGAAGTCCTTGACAATTTCTAACTGGCAAGATGTAGGTTCAAGAGTTGAAAATATTGTAAAAAAATACAAAATAATGTTTATGAATTATATCCCATTTATTAAAAATTATTCTGTGTTTTTTTGTATGAAGACGGCTTTAACAAAACTAGTAAAAAAGAATTGACACGAACAAATTTTCAAATAAATTAATTTTATTCTGTAATATATATGATTGTCTTTTGTACAAAAGTCTGTTTGTAAGTTAACTTTGGAAGTAAGGTAGAATCGCTTATGCACAATGTTTTACAATAACACATAGCTATTTATTTATGTTTTTTGACATTAGGTTAGTGACTGTTATGACACATTAAATATTTAAAATAATTACTATATACAGACATTTAATTATTTGATGTTTATGTTGTTTATATATATATATATATATATATATATTGTAAAGTATTTATAAAACGCTTTACAATTATTTTTTTTTCTATTAAATATTTATTTTATTGATGATATCAAATTTCTATTTAAAACAAAAAAACTACTCAGGAACAATTCATAATTCTTTATTATCACAATTTTTTTTTCAACATTTAATACACAGAACAAAAATAAACTTAACAAATTTTAACACAATATACTAAACTCACTTTCTTTGATTTTTAGTTACAAATTTTCATATACCCTAGGCTAATTTTACGATCTCTTACTATCTCGGGGTTTATAGCATGGGCTATATTTTTTAATTCTTTGGTTAATTAAATAAATTTTGAAAAACAATATTAAATTTTGAAATTAGTTTTAATAAATATTTTCCTGATGGAAAAACTTTAATTTGGAATGAGCAAAAAGGCGAAACTATTTGAACTGGATTATGATCTTATTACTATTAATCACAAGATATTCTAATGTACAAAATTAAACTTCCCTATTATCCTAAGAGTCCACTAAAGTTTACTTTTTATAGCGCTATACATACTTAACTTATCAAATACCGAAATTCTGCAGGTCGCTTACGTAAGATTCCGTTCTCTTCAAATTTCACTTTTTACACACTTAAATTCGTTTTAGTTCCTTCAAATTATATTACCACTGTACTTTATCTTTACATCTTCTTATCCTTATTTAAATTTGCCAAGTTTCTTCACAAAACGGTATAATTTTGACGAATTCCTTCCAATGTAAAATTTTGACTGGTCATCGCAGATCCGATCTTGTAGCGTCACTCACGCTATCTCCAACTCAACTAAACTTCTTTTAAAATGTTAGAAATATGGCGGCCTCCTTCTTAAAAGAAGAAATCATATGGCTTTAATTTAGTTCGATTCCTTCTCACTAGAGTCAACTGCACACTTGACCTACTTCTATTTGTTTTTACAGCTGATGCAATAACGCGATTGTTTTCACCAGTTTTAATTTTGTTAACATACTGTTTCAATTTTCCGTTCCTTAACAAACCTTCCAGTGTTTATTTAATTACTATTATTAGTGTGTGAAGTGTCTTTGTGTTTTACTTTTGTAATATTTTGAATTGTGTGTGTTTTGAGCTGAATTCATAGAACATAACCTTTCATTGTTTACAATCGTTTTTCACTTTTTCCTTCAAGTAATTACTTATGCCCTATGTTACTAATATTTACAATTTTGTTTGAATATAATTATTATTAGATTATCTTGTTTTAATTTATGTGTTAGGGGTTTTGATATAACACATTTCCTAATCGATTTTACAGTTCAAATACCTTGTTTACAATTCCAGGCTTTTACCTAAATTTAGTTTCAATTTTAACCTAACCAATCTTTTAATGAATTTCTTTTTTTTTAATTTTGTGTGGGTTATTTCTAATTTATTTTTCCAATTCTTAAAGAACATTATATAGCCCATTCTATAAATGTTACAATGTCCCCTAATTTAATTTAAGTAAAAAAAATATTCCTACTATCTACATTACACATTCTTTACATTTTACAAGCTTGATTAAATATACATATTTTTTTTTTTAAATTAAATTTAAATTAACATTTACTTCCTAATTGTACATTTTATTTAATAACTAATTGAACACATTTCTTATTGAGTAAGTACCTCAACACTTTGGCTAACTTATCGTCCATTGTCTTTACCACTTTTAGAATTGTCCACTTAAAAGTCATTTATACCTTCATCTGTCCACTTTCGTCCATTTATACTTAATTCTACGACACAATTTTATCTTAATTCTTTAACAATCAAATACTGAGCTGAAAACTTCATGCTACATATTACTTAACTTATCTTCTAACAATACAATATACTTATAACTAACATTCAATCAACAATTCTTTAACAATTCTAACATATAGTAACAATAAATCATGTTCTGGTATTTACAATTCCTTCCATAATTATATATATATATTTTTTTCATTTATTACAATTGGAACCCTTTCAATCATAAGTCTGATTCAATATTTATTTAACATATATTCTCTGATACCGTGTCTTCAAATCCCAGCCTATCCGAGTCATAGTATGTCTAGATTTGGTCAAATTGGTTATAACATTTCTCTTTCCCTTATTTCTGTTTATTCCTTGTTTATTATTTGTCTCATATTTATTTTGCTTTTAGCTTCATCTAACTCTCAGTTCTAAGTTAGTATTTTATCTCCCCTTCCAATCTCACATCCAGTTCAAATATTTTCTTATATCATTCCAGTTTATTTTGTATGAAGTTTAATATCTAATATTTTTAAAGGTTGCAATCTTATATCCTCCATTTGATCATATCTATAGCTCTTTCGATTACACTGTCCCTATATCAACGAATATAAATTTTGTTTTAATACTTATTTATCATAGATTCATTTTTCTTTTATAAGATATAATATATACAACGAAGCTCCATTATTTATCAACGCAGATTCTCCCTTACAATACGACGAAGTTTAAATACACAATTACCATATTTTTATTACAACGATGCTATAATATTTATTATCATAGATTCATATTTCTTTTATAATATATAATATATACGACGAAGTTCCATTATTTATCAACGCAGATTCTCCCTTACAATACGACGAAGTTTAAATACACAATTACCATATTTTATTTATTACAACGATGCTTCAATATTTATTAACATAGATTCATATTTATCTTTATTCATTATTCGACGAAGTTTCTAATAAATTATCGTAGATATAGTTACCATCCCTTAAACTTATCTCCTGCTAACGTTTTCTTATACACATAGTCACCTAGAGTTTACTCATATTGCTTCCTTTACCTATATTTAATATCTCCCTTCCTATTTTATTTTTATTTTTCAATATCCAGTTCTCCTGGATACATGTCACATTACTGCCTGTGTCTATTAATGCCTGTAAAATTGTTTCCTCTATTTAATTTCTATTCCTGGGTTTCCTATTGTCTTAGTTTTCCGACTGACTGTGGGCACCATACTCTTTTCTTGTCCCCACGCCTGTCCTTGCCTTAACACCGTTTACATCTCCATTGTATCTTTCATCTGCTTCATAGTTTCTATTTTCTCTGTTATTCTCATATTTAAATTCCATCTCCCATTTTCCAAAATCGAGTTGTGCCTCCACATTCATTAACATATCCGTACCTCTGATAAATTTTCTCCATAAGCCTTGTACCACTAAGCCTTGAGACGGATATTTAACTCCTCCTTTTTCTCCTGTTACCATTATCATTTTATTAATCTTTTCAATTTTCTTATTAGTTGCGGTTTGAATTGTTAAATTTTTTATTTGCCATATTTCTAATTTTCCCATTTTATTTCTATCTCCTAACCTTCCTTGCTCTCCTAATATTTTCTCCCTATCATCTTCAACTTTCCTAAAACGCTCATCTGTTATCTTTCTTTCTCCTATCACCTTTAATTTCAACTCTCCTAACTCTTCTGTGTTTTTCTTAGTTATATTTTCTACTTTCTCTATCTCTTTCTTATTAATTTCTATTTCATCAGCTATTATTTCTTTTGTCTCCTCAAAATTTGTCTTAATCTTCTCCTCTAATCCTCTATCTTTCTCCTCTAAGTCTCTTCTCACATCCTCTATTACAGCATTATTCTCTGTCCTCAACTGTCGCCTCATATCCTCTATCATTTTCCTATTGTCCTCCCTAATTTCATCTTTTATTAATTTTAGATCCTCCTTCATCTCTCTCATTTCATCTCTATCTTCCTCTAATTTTTTGTTTATTTCCCTTATATCCTCCTTTATATCCTTCATTTCCTCTCTCCCTTTATTTATGTTTACACTCATTTCCATTAAAGTCCTCATTATATCCCTTAAATCTACATTCTCATTATTTCCCCATTCCTGTTGGGTTTGCATAGGTGGTAGTCCCCTAGCTTCCTCTACCTCAATGTTTCCTATTGGCATATCTGTGCCTTCCATTTTTTATTTCCCTCACTTCCAAGCTTGTCCCTTTTCCGGTTTTTTAAGCTTTATCTCCCCGCAAATTGTATAATTCCCTCTCATCAGACATATTTTTTTTCTTTTTTTAACTGTAAGTAACTTATTATACAAAATATAAACAATTTATATATATACTATAAACCTACTAAACCTAGCCTTGACTCTATTCAACTCAGTGTTTAATTTTACAAGATTTTTTCTAATTCTATTTCCAGTTCAAATGTTTTTCATATAAAAAGTTCTAAATTAATTTTGTTTCAAAATCTCTCTAAATAAATTTTATCTCTTATTTTATCGAGCATCACGTTGTCGCGCCAATTATAAACATACTTTTATAATTCGCAACGGGGTTTTACTATTTAATATTATTTAATGAAGATATATATTTTCTCTAGTTACAAAACACAAACTCCTGAATAATTTAAAATTCTTTATTGTAATTATTTATTTCTAATAATCGTACCCCACGTTGGTGTGCCAAATGTAAAGTATTTATAAAACGCTATACAATTATTTTTTTTTCTATTAAATATTTATTTTATTGATGATATCAAATTTCTATTTAAAACAAAAAAACTACTCAGGAACAATTCATAATTCTTTATTATCACAATTTTTTTTCAACATTTAAACAATACACAGAACAAAAATAAACTTAACAAATTTTAACACAATATACTAAACTCACTTTCTTTGATTTTTAGTTACAAATTTTTATATACCCTAGGCTAATTTTAAGATCTCTTACTATCTCGGGGTTTATAGCATGGGCTATATTTTTACTTCTTTTGTTAATTAAATAAATTTTGAAAACAATATTAAATTTTGAAATTTGTTTTAATAAATATTTTCCTGATGGAAAAACTTTAATTTGGAATGAGCAAAAAGGCGAAACTATTTGAACTGGATTATGATCTTATTACTATTAATCACAAGATATTCTAATGTACAAAATTAATCTTCCCTATTATCCTAAGAGTCCACTAAAGTTTACTTTTTATAGCGCTATACATACTTAACTTATCAAATACCGAAATTCTGCAGGTCGCTTACGTAAGATTCCGTTCTCTTCAAATTTCACTTTTTACACACTTAAATTCGTTTTAGTTCCTTCAAATTATATTACCACTGTACTTTATCTTTACATTTTCTTATCCTTATTTAAATTTGCCAAGTTTCTTCACAACACGGTATAATTTTGACGAATTCCTTCCAATGTAAAATTTTGACTGGTCATCGCAGGTCCGATCTTGTAGCGTCACCCACGCTATCTCCAACTCAACTAAACTTCGTTTTTCTTTTAAAATGTTACAAATATGGCGGCCTCCTTCTTAAAAAAAGAAATCATATGGCTTTAATTTAGTTCGATTCCTTCTCACTAGAGTCAACTGCACACTTGACCTACTTCTATTTGTTTTTACAGCTGATGCAATAACGCGATTGTTTTCACCAGTTTTAATTTTGTTAACATACTGTTTCAATTTTCCGTTCCTTAACAAACCTTCCAGTGTTTATTTAATTACTATTATTAGTGTGTGAAGTGTCTTTGTGTTTTACTTTTGTAATATTTTGAATTGTGTGTGTTTTGAGCTGAATTCATAGAACATAACCTTTCATTGTTTACAATCGTTTTTCACTTTTTCCTTCAAGTAATTACTTATGCCCTATGTTACTAATATTTACAATTTTGTTTGAATATAATTATTATTAGATTATCTTGTTTTAATTTATGTGTTAGGGGTTTTGATATAACACATTTCCTAATCGATTTTACAGTTCAAATACCTTGTTTACAATTCCAGGCTTTTACCTAAATTTAGTTTCAATTTTAACCTAACCAATCTTTTAATGAATTTCTTTTTTTTTAATTTTGTGTGGGTTATTTCTAATTTATTTTTCCAATTCTTAAAGAACATTATATAGCCCATTCTATAAATGTTACAATGTCCCCTAATTTAATTTAAGTAAAAAAAATATTCCTACTATCTACATTACACATTCTTTACATTTTACAAGCTTGATTAAATATACATATTTTTTTTTTTTAAATTAAATTTAAATTAACATTTACTTCCTAATTGTACATTTTATTTAATAACTAATTGAACACATTTCTTATTGAGTAAGTACCTCAACACTTTGGCTAACTTATCGTCCATTGTCTTTACCACTTTTAGAATTGTCCACTTAAAAGTCATTTATACCTTCATCTGTCCACTTTCGTCCATTTATACTTAATTCTACGACACAATTTTATCTTAATTCTTTAACAATCAAATACTGAGCTGAAAACTTCATGCTACATATTACTTAACTTATCTTCTAACAATACAATATACTTATAACTAACATTCAATCAACAATTCTTTAACAATTCTAACATATAGTAACAATAAATCATGTTCTGGTATTTACAATTCCTTCCATAATTATATATATATATTTTTTTCATTTATTACAATTGGAACCCTTTCAATCATAAGTCTGATTCAATATTTATTTAACATATATTCTCTGATACCGTGTCTTCAAATCCCAGCCTATCCGAGTCATAGTATGTCTAGATTTGGTCAAATTGGTTATAACATTTCTCTTTCCCTTATTTCTGTTTATTCCTTGTTTATTATTTGTCTCATATTTATTTTGCTTTTAGCTTCATCTAACTCTCAGTTCTAAGTTAGTATTTTATCTCCCCTTCCAATCTCACATCCAGTTCAAATATTTTCTTATATCATTCCAGTTTATTTTGTATGAAGTTTAATATCTAATATTTTTAAAGGTTGCAATCTTATATCCTCCATTTGATCATATCTATAGCTCTTTCGATTACACTGTCCCTATATCAACGAATATAAATTTTGTTTTAATACTTATTTATCATAGATTCATTTTTCTTTTATAAGATATAATATATACAACGAAGCTCCATTATTTATCAACGCAGATTCTCCCTTACAATACGACGAAGTTTAAATACACAATTACCATATTTTTATTACAACGATGCTATAATATTTATTATCATAGATTCATATTTCTTTTATAATATATAATATATACGACGAAGTTCCATTATTTATCAACGCAGATTCTCCCTTACAATACGACGAAGTTTAAATACACAATTACCATATTTTATTTATTACAACGATGCTTCAATATTTATTAACATAGATTCATATTTATCTTTATTCATTATTCGACGAAGTTTCTAATAAATTATCGTAGATATAGTTACCATCCCTTAAACTTATCTCCTGCTAACGTTTTCTTATACACATAGTCACCTAGAGTTTACTCATATTGCTTCCTTTACCTATATTTAATATCTCCCTTCCTATTTTATTTTTATTTTTCAATATCCAGTTCTCCTGGATACATGTCACATTACTGCCTGTGTCTATTAATGCCTGTAAACTTGTTTCCTCTATTTAATTTCTATTCCTGGGTTTCCTATTGTCTTAGTTTTCCGACTGACTGTGGGCACCATACTCTTTTCTTGTCCCCACGCCTGTCCTTGCCTTAACACCGTTTACATCTCCATTGTATCTTTCATCTGCTTCATAGTTTCTATTTTCTCTGTTATTCTCATATTTAAATTCCATCTCCCATTTTCCAAAATCGAGTTGTGCCTCCACATTCATTAACATATCCGTACCTCTGATAAATTTTCTCCATAAGCCTTGTACCACTAAGCCTTGAGACGGATATTTAACTCCTCCTTTTTCTCCTGTTACCATTATCATTTTATTAATCTTTTCAATTTTCTTATTAGTTGCGGTTTGAATTGTTAAATTTTTTATTTGCCATATTTCTAATTTTCCCATTTTATTTCTATCTCCTAACCTTCCTTGCTCTCCTAATATTTTCTCCCTATCATCTTCAACTTTCCTAAAACGCTCATCTGTTATCTTTCTTTCTCCTATCACCTTTAATTTCAACTCTCCTAACTCTTCTGTGTTTTTCTTAGTTATATTTTCTACTTTCTCTATCTCTTTCTTATTAATTTCTATTTCATCAGCTATTATTTCTTTTGTCTCCTCAAAATTTGTCTTAATCTTCTCCTCTAATCCTCTATCTTTCTCCTCTAAGTCTCTTCTCACATCCTCTATTACAGCATTATTCTCTGTCCTCAACTGTCGCCTCATATCCTCTATCATTTTCCTATTGTCCTCCCTAATTTCATCTTTTATTAATTTTAGATCCTCCTTCATCTCTCTCATTTCATCTCTATCTTCCTCTAATTTTTTGTTTATTTCCCTTATATCCTCCTTTATATCCTTCATTTCCTCTCTCCCTTTATTTATGTTTACACTCATTTCCATTAAAGTCCTCATTATATCCCTTAAATCTACATTCTCATTATTTCCCCATTCCTGTTGGGTTTGCATAGGTGGTAGTCCCCTAGCTTCCTCTACCTCAATGTTTCCTATTGGCATATCTGTGCCTTCCATTTTTTATTTCCCTCACTTCCAAGCTTGTCCCTTTTCCGGTTTTTTAAGCTTTATCTCCCCGCAAATTGTATAATTCCCTCTCATCAGACATATTTTTTTTCTTTTTTTAACTGTAAGTAACTTATTATACAAAATATAAACAATTTATATATATACTATAAACCTACTAAACCTAGCCTTGACTCTATTCAACTCAGTGTTTAATTTTACAAGATTTTTTCTAATTCTATTTCCAGTTCAAATGTTTTTCATATAAAAAGTTCTAAATTAATTTTGTTTCAAAATCTCTCTAAATAAATTTTATCTCTTATTTTATCGAGCATCACGTTGTCGCGCCAATTATAAACATACTTTTATAATTCGCAACGGGGTTTTACTATTTAATATTATTTAATGAAGATATATATTTTCTCTAGTTACAAAACACAAACTCCTGAATAATTTAAAATTCTTTATTGTAATTATTTATTTCTAATAATCGTACCCCACGTTGGTGTGCCAAATGTAAAGTATTTATAAAACGCTATACAATTATTTTTTTTTCTATTAAATATTTATTTTATTGATGATATCAAATTTCTATTTAAAACAAAAAAACTACTCAGGAACAATTCATAATTCTTTATTATCACAATTTTTTTTCAACATTTAAACAATACACAGAACAAAAATAAACTTAACAAATTTTAACACAATATACTAAACTCACTTTCTTTGATTTTTAGTTACAAATTTTTATATACCCTAGGCTAATTTTAAGATCTCTTACTATCTCGGGGTTTATAGCATGGGCTATATTTTTACTTCTTTTGTTAATTAAATAAATTTTGAAAACAATATTAAATTTTGAAATTTGTTTTAATAAATATTTTCCTGATGGAAAAACTTTAATTTGGAATGAGCAAAAAGGCGAAACTATTTGAACTGGATTATGATCTTATTACTATTAATCACAAGATATTCTAATGTACAAAATTAATCTTCCCTATTATCCTAAGAGTCCACTAAAGTTTACTTTTTATAGCGCTATACATACTTAACTTATCAAATACCGAAATTCTGCAGGTCGCTTACGTAAGATTCCGTTCTCTTCAAATTTCACTTTTTACACACTTAAATTCGTTTTAGTTCCTTCAAATTATATTACCACTGTACTTTATCTTTACATTTTCTTATCCTTATTTAAATTTGCCAAGTTTCTTCACAACACGGTATAATTTTGACGAATTCCTTCCAATGTAAAATTTTGACTGGTCATCGCAGGTCCGATCTTGTAGCGTCACCCACGCTATCTCCAACTCAACTAAACTTCGTTTTTCTTTTAAAATGTTACAAATATGGCGGCCTCCTTCTTAAAAAAAGAAATCATATGGCTTTAATTTAGTTCGATTCCTTCTCACTAGAGTCAACTGCACACTTGACCTACTTCTATTTGTTTTTACAGCTGATGCAATAACGCGATTGTTTTCACCAGTTTTAATTTTGTTAACATACTGTTTCAATTTTCCGTTCCTTAACAAACCTTCCAGTGTTTATTTAATTACTATTATTAGTGTGTGAAGTGTCTTTGTGTTTTACTTTTGTAATATTTTGAATTGTGTGTGTTTTGAGCTGAATTCATAGAACATAACCTTTCATTGTTTACAATCGTTTTTCACTTTTTCCTTCAAGTAATTACTTATGCCCTATGTTACTAATATTTACAATTTTGTTTGAATATAATTATTATTAGATTATCTTGTTTTAATTTATGTGTTAGGGGTTTTGATATAACACATTTCCTAATCGATTTTACAGTTCAAATACCTTGTTTACAATTCCAGGCTTTTACCTAAATTTAGTTTCAATTTTAACCTAACCAATCTTTTAATGAATTTCTTTTTTTTTAATTTTGTGTGGGTTATTTCTAATTTATTTTTCCAATTCTTAAAGAACATTATATAGCCCATTCTATAAATGTTACAATGTCCCCTAATTTAATTTAAGTAAAAAAAATATTCCTACTATCTACATTACACATTCTTTACATTTTACAAGCTTGATTAAATATACATATTTTTTTTTTTAAATTAAATTTAAATTAACATTTACTTCCTAATTGTACATTTTATTTAATAACTAATTGAACACATTTCTTATTGAGTAAGTACCTCAACACTTTGGCTAACTTATCGTCCATTGTCTTTACCACTTTTAGAATTGTCCACTTAAAAGTCATTTATACCTTCATCTGTCCACTTTCGTCCATTTATACTTAATTCTACGACACAATTTTATCTTAATTCTTTAACAATCAAATACTGAGCTGAAAACTTCATGCTACATATTACTTAACTTATCTTCTAACAATACAATATACTTATAACTAACATTCAATCAACAATTCTTTAACAATTCTAACATATAGTAACAATAAATCATGTTCTGGTATTTACAATTCCTTCCATAATTATATATATATATTTTTTTCATTTATTACAATTGGAACCCTTTCAATCATAAGTCTGATTCAATATTTATTTAACATATATTCTCTGATACCGTGTCTTCAAATCCCAGCCTATCCGAGTCATAGTATGTCTAGATTTGGTCAAATTGGTTATAACATTTCTCTTTCCCTTATTTCTGTTTATTCCTTGTTTATTATTTGTCTCATATTTATTTTGCTTTTAGCTTCATCTAACTCTCAGTTCTAAGTTAGTATTTTATCTCCCCTTCCAATC
This sequence comes from Prosapia bicincta, assembly GCA_036971475.1. Classification (NCBI taxonomy): domain Eukaryota; kingdom Metazoa; phylum Arthropoda; class Insecta; order Hemiptera; family Cercopidae; genus Prosapia; species Prosapia bicincta. Next base: position 155,531,652 of record JBAIZL010000002.1, read on the forward strand.
TCACATCCAGTTCAAATATTTTCTTATATCATTCCAGTTTATTTTGTATGAAGTTTAATATCTAATATTTTTAAAGGTTGCAATCTTATATCCTCCATTTGATCATATCTATAGCTCTTTCGATTACACTGTCCCTATATCAACGAATATAAATTTTGTTTTAATACTTATTTATCATAGATTCATTTTTCTTTTATAAGATATAATATATACAACGAAGCTCCATTATTTATCAACGCAGATTCTCCCTTACAATACGACGAAGTTTAAATACACAATTACCATATTTTTATTACAACGATGCTATAATATTTATTATCATAGATTCATATTTCTTTTATAATATATAATATATACGACGAAGTTCCATTATTTATCAACGCAGATTCTCCCTTACAATACGACGAAGTTTAAATACACAATTACCATATTTTATTTATTACAACGATGCTTCAATATTTATTAACATAGATTCATATTTATCTTTATTCATTATTCGACGAAGTTTCTAATAAATTATCGTAGATATAGTTACCATCCCTTAAACTTATCTCCTGCTAACGTTTTCTTATACACATAGTCACCTAGAGTTTACTCATATTGCTTCCTTTACCTATATTTAATATCTCCCTTCCTATTTTATTTTTATTTTTCAATATCCAGTTCTCCTGGATACATGTCACATTACTGCCTGTGTCTATTAATGCCTGTAAACTTGTTTCCTCTATTTAATTTCTATTCCTGGGTTTCCTATTGTCTTAGTTTTCCGACTGACTGTGGGCACCATACTCTTTTCTTGTCCCCACGCCTGTCCTTGCCTTAACACCGTTTACATCTCCATTGTATCTTTCATCTGCTTCATAGTTTCTATTTTCTCTGTTATTCTCATATTTAAATTCCATCTCCCATTTTCCAAAATCGAGTTGTGCCTCCACATTCATTAACATATCCGTACCTCTGATAAATTTTCTCCATAAGCCTTGTACCACTAAGCCTTGAGACGGATATTTAACTCCTCCTTTTTCTCCTGTTACCATTATCATTTTATTAATCTTTTCAATTTTCTTATTAGTTGCGGTTTGAATTGTTAAATTTTTTATTTGTCATATTTCTAATTTTCCCATTTTATTTCTATCTCCTAACCTTCCTTGCTCTCCTAATATTTTCTCCCTATCATCTTCAACTTTCCTAAAACGCTCATCTGTTATCTTTCTTTCTCCTATCACCTTTAATTTCAACTCTCCTAACTCTTCTGTGTTTTTCTTAGTTATATTTTCTACTTTCTCTATCTCTTTCTTATTAATTTCTATTTCATCAGCTATTATTTCTTTTGTCTCCTCAAAATTTGTCTTAATCTTCTCCTCTAATCCTCTATCTTTCTCCTCTAAGTCTCTTCTCACATCCTCTATTACAGCATTATTCTCTGTCCTCAACTGTCGCCTCATATCCTCTATCATTTTCCTATTGTCCTCCCTAATTTCATCTTTTATTAATTTTAGATCCTCCTTCATCTCTCTCATTTCATCTCTATCTTCCTCTAATTTTTTGTTTATTTCCCTTATATCCTCCTTTATATCCTTCATTTCCTCTCTCCCTTTATTTATGTTTACACTCATTTCCATTAAAGTCCTCATTATATCCCTTAAATCTACATTCTCATTATTTCCCCATTCCTGTTGGGTTTGCATAGGTGGTAGTCCCCTAGCTTCCTCTACCTCAATGTTTCCTATTGGCATATCTGTGCCTTCCATTTTTTATTTCCCTCACTTCCAAGCTTGTCCCTTTTCCGGTTTTTTAAGCTTTATCTCCCCGCAAATTGTATAATTCCCTCTCATCAGACATATTTTTTTTCTTTTTTTAACTGTAAGTAACTTATTATACAAAATATAAACAATTTATATATATACTATAAACCTACTAAACCTAGCCTTGACTCTATTCAACTCAGTGTTTAATTTTACAAGATTTTTTCTAATTCTATTTCCAGTTCAAATGTTTTTCATATAAAAAGTTCTAAATTAATTTTGTTTCAAAATCTCTCTAAATAAATTTTATCTCTTATTTTATCGAGCATCACGTTGTCGCGCCAATTATAAACATACTTTTATAATTCGCAACGGGGTTTTACTATTTAATATTATTTAATGAAGATATATATTTTCTCTAGTTACAAAACACAAACTCCTGAATAATTTAAAATTCTTTATTGTAATTATTTATTTCTAATAATCGTACCCCACGTTGGTGTGCCAAATGTAAAGTATTTATAAAACGCTATACAATTATTTTTTTTTCTATTAAATATTTATTTTATTGATGATATCAAATTTCTATTTAAAACAAAAAAACTACTCAGGAACAATTCATAATTCTTTATTATCACAATTTTTTTTCAACATTTAAACAATACACAGAACAAAAATAAACTTAACAAATTTTAACACAATATACTAAACTCACTTTCTTTGATTTTTAGTTACAAATTTTTATATACCCTAGGCTAATTTTAAGATCTCTTACTATCTCGGGGTTTATAGCATGGGCTATATTTTTACTTCTTTTGTTAATTAAATAAATTTTGAAAACAATATTAAATTTTGAAATTTGTTTTAATAAATATTTTCCTGATGGAAAAACTTTAATTTGGAATGAGCAAAAAGGCGAAACTATTTGAACTGGATTATGATCTTATTACTATTAATCACAAGATATTCTAATGTACAAAATTAATCTTCCCTATTATCCTAAGAGTCCACTAAAGTTTACTTTTTATAGCGCTATACATACTTAACTTATCAAATACCGAAATTCTGCAGGTCGCTTACGTAAGATTCCGTTCTCTTCAAATTTCACTTTTTACACACTTAAATTCGTTTTAGTTCCTTCAAATTATATTACCACTGTACTTTATCTTTACATTTTCTTATCCTTATTTAAATTTGCCAAGTTTCTTCACAACACGGTATAATTTTGACGAATTCCTTCCAATGTAAAATTTTGACTGGTCATCGCAGGTCCGATCTTGTAGCGTCACCCACGCTATCTCCAACTCAACTAAACTTCGTTTTTCTTTTAAAATGTTACAAATATGGCGGCCTCCTTCTTAAAAAAAGAAATCATATGGCTTTAATTTAGTTCGATTCCTTCTCACTAGAGTCAACTGCACACTTGACCTACTTCTATTTGTTTTTACAGCTGATGCAATAACGCGATTGTTTTCACCAGTTTTAATTTTGTTAACATACTGTTTCAATTTTCCGTTCCTTAACAAACCTTCCAGTGTTTATTTAATTACTATTATTAGTGTGTGAAGTGTCTTTGTGTTTTACTTTTGTAATATTTTGAATTGTGTGTGTTTTGAGCTGAATTCATAGAACATAACCTTTCATTGTTTACAATCGTTTTTCACTTTTTCCTTCAAGTAATTACTTATGCCCTATGTTACTAATATTTACAATTTTGTTTGAATATAATTATTATTAGATTATCTTGTTTTAATTTATGTGTTAGGGGTTTTGATATAACACATTTCCTAATCGATTTTACAGTTCAAATACCTTGTTTACAATTCCAGGCTTTTACCTAAATTTAGTTTCAATTTTAACCTAACCAATCTTTTAATGAATTTCTTTTTTTTTAATTTTGTGTGGGTTATTTCTAATTTATTTTTCCAATTCTTAAAGAACATTATATAGCCCATTCTATAAATGTTACAATATATATCAGGTTAGTTTTGGTTGGTAAAGATTATTTAGATTTTTTGGACTAGGAGACTGACAGACTTACCTTGGTAAGAGTCCACTCTGTAGTCTTGAAATAGAACACATAAAAGCACTTAACAATGATATATTTCAACCACACAGTGGTCTTTGTCAATCGAAGAGAAAACACAAAAAGAAATATGAGAGAATGAAATAAAATAATTATAAATTGTAATCACAGATTGTGTAGAGTAGAAATCAGATGTCACAGATGCACAGATTAAAGATATATGTATGTGTGTATATATATATATATATATATATATATATATATATATATATATATATATATATATATATTGTTTCCATGAGCATATGAGTGATTATAGTTTATATAAGTCTGTCAGGGGAAAAGAGATTGGAAACGTCTGAGGCTATTAGGGGGGGGGGGGAATTAATGGATTTATCTGATGTTGAGGTTAGGGGATTCTCTGGACTTTGTATACCTCTGTTATGATAGTTCCCATCTTCTCAGTTCTGAGGGATTGCAATCAGGGGGGAGTGATTTAATTATTTTTGTGGTATAGCAGTCATCAAAAGTTGTGATGTTGTGACCCTCAGCATGTTGAGCTGTTGGTCTATCCATATTCATAATTTTAACATCATGTCTGTGGCCATTCATTCTGATATTCAGAGTGGTATACCAAGTCCAGAGAATCCCCTAACCTCAACATCAGATAAATCCATTAATTAATTTTTTTTTATTTTTTATTTTCCCTAATAGCCTCAGACGTTTCCAATCTCTTTTCCCCTGACAGACTTATATAAACTATAATCACTCATATACTCATGGAAACAATATATATATATATATATATATATATATATATATATATATATATATATATATATATATATATACATATCTTGCACATCTTTAATCTGTGACATCTGATTTCTACTCTACACAATCTGTGATTACAATTTATAATTATTTTATTTCATTCTCTCATATTTCTTTTTGTGTTTTCTCTTCGATTGACAAAGACCACTGTGTGGTTGAAATATATCATTGTTAAGTCCTTTTATGTGTTTCTATTTCAAGACTACAGAGTGGACTCTTACCAAGGTAAGTCTGTCAGTCTCCTAGTCCAAAAATCTATCTATCTATCTATATATATATATATATATATATATATATATATATATATATATATATATATAATTTGTGTGTGGATATGAATATACATACAATAAGAATGATTAATAATATATTAATGTTGAGAAAGGCAAAAAATCTACTCAAATATATAAAGAAACTTTTTTACCTTATAATAACATTAACAGCATACCAAAAATTATTGTCCGATTCAAAATTATGGACCCCTGAGTTTAAAGTGTTATGGAATATAAACGAAAAAAGATATCAATATGAGAGTTACATTGAAATTTTTGTAATTTAATTGGGCGTTTAGGCATGTAAAAAATATTTCTTTCTAACTATAATTTCCTATTTATTTTTTAATTGGAATAAAAAAAGTACCGGTTTTTGTGTGCTTTTCAACCAAGCCGTAACTTTAAAAAATCATAAGTCAACAATTTGAACTCCGATCGAAACCAAATTTTAACACAATATAGCTACAAGGGTTCTTTAATTTTTCATATAATTTCATGTTGTTAGAAAAAAAGTTATCAAATTTCCAAGATAACATTTTCTCTTGACAGAACAGGCAGAAAAATTTTACTTTTCGTGCGTTATGTAGATTTTACAGTAACTAACTTGGATATGTTATGTGGTAAACTACAACAAAACTGGTTTAGTTTATAGGACGATTTATTTGAAGGGGAATCTTGATTTACCGAGGCCGGCTCCTTCTTGACGGGACTCGCTTAGCGCTCGGCAGCCAGAGGTGCGGTGTGGCCACGATGAATTCCATAATTTTGAATCGGACAATAGACCTGGCTATGATTTGTAAATCAAAAAACCCTAGGGCTTTTGTAACCATTTTAGCATGCTCTCGCTGTTAAATATTTTAATCAAAAAACCGAATTAATGATGGTGAAATTTTTTAAGAATTTTTAAAAAACCCTTTGGACTTCCTGCAGGGAATTTGTTAAATAAAATTAAGTAACCTGAAACGCAGATGACTTCTAGACAATTGCTCAGCTTGATGCAGAAGAACTTAAAAATTGAGAACGTAATGGCTATTTGACTCGAAATGTGACTGCTGTGTATTAACCAATAAACAGGACCGTATTAAAATACTTAAAATACACTTTTAAAGAAACCTTCTGTCTAAAATCTTACAAAGAATTGAAGATTGTTTAGACTTTATTGCGCATAAATCTGAAGGATGTCTGTTATTGATTTGCAAGTGCTTGGGTCAATAACATAGCACAAAAAATTGCAGTCATGTCACAAGCTGATAGGAGAGAATATGGCTGGGAACATACTAAATGTATTTCATGAAAATATTTTGTCCTTGGAGGAGCGTATTTCTAGAAGTGAAAACTTATCATTGGATTTCAGGAGTGACCTATATGAAATTATTGATGAAGAAATTGTTGTACTTTTTAAAATCGATGATGCCGAAGATATAGACTCAGGGGCTGTTAAGCCCAAGACGATTATACACAGTAAACAGGGTGTCTAGCAATCCTGGAATCATTGAAAAACCCTGAAAGTTTTTTAAACGCTTAAAACCCTTGTAAAATCCTAGAACTGTTTTCAACTTTTATTCCGTTTATTTAACATGTTTGCTACCAGGCGGCACATGTATGCGCCGTCTGGTTTTCCACAAGAGACTGTTGTTACAAATTCGATCTTTCCACACAGGCCGTGTTAATGTAGGTCTGAATTAGTTATTATACTACATAAATACCCTAGACATATGTTTTTTGATTGTATATTTTTGTGTTTTGCAGTTTTTAGTGTTTTTTTGGGGGGGGATGGCGCATGCATGAGTCTGCCGGAACCCCTGAAATACTAAACCCCACGAAATTCAAACATGATATTGATGAGAACAAAATTTTTAAAAGTATTTTAAATTTAATAAAGTGCGTACTAAATTTTGTTAGTTACATAAAACAGGACTGAGATGTGTAATATATTAAAAATAACAATGTATACCCGTAAAAACAGAAATGTCATGCAAAGACTTATATCAACAAACTCTCAACTAACTCTTCTTGGCTAGTCATCCTAGACATTGCTTATATAGGCTTATACAAAATTGAAAAAATACAGACAATATAAATATTATGATATCAGAGACAAATTATGTTTATATTTAAGTTCCATATACAGTACAGAATATTTATGACAAGTTTACATCTTTTAGATTTAATGTCATTTTGAGTACATTCTTTGTTATTGTAATTGAATAGACTGGTGCTACAATATTTTCCTAGAACAAAGTTCTACAGCAAATTAGAGTATTTAAGATCTAAATAATGATTGCTAGGTATTTCTTCCATTTTTACACGTAATAAATTGAATTGACCTTGACTAACTGAGAGACCAAATGCCCCAGATTAACTTCAGACATGTCTATAGACCGATACGAGTATATCAAACCGTTAAAAAAGACCACTGAGATTTCAGAGAAATATAAGTAATATGCAAACCGTGTCCAATATATGAGCCGTCAGTCCATTTCATCTACACCGAGCTACGTATGTGGGATGTCAGTCTAGGAAGTAGACCTTTCGGCGCATATGTGAGTTATATCGGCTGATATTTACCAATAGTTATTTTGTTAACATTACAGTAGCGAACATGTTAAAATTCAGCTGCAGAAAAAAATAACATAGGTATTAAAAGCTCCCATATGTATTAACACTATAAATGCATATAATTTCCAGCACAACGAATTAGGACAAAAGTCTATGACAATATGATATATATTCCTATTATATTCTGCCTGTGTCAGTTGCGTCACATGATTTGTTCTGGGTACACAATATATTTATCGTGCATTTATAATCACACTAACTGTGGGAGAGTTTGTTGTCAAGGTTATTGTAGATGTCAGATACTGCAGCGGAGCGTGCACCGCGCTGCCCGCGGGCCGTCCCGCCTCGCACGGGCCGAGCTCCGTTGCCTACACCCTGCCCCGCCGCAAGCTCAGAATTTTGACAAGGCCTGTCCCAACCAAGACTAGGATACTGTGCAATGGCCCGCCAAAATCTGCCAGAGAACAGGTCACTGGACTTTAATTTAAAAAACCTAACTTGCTGAAATTTAACCCTATGGGTACATATTTCCCGGTAATGAGTTCTTTGAAGGCTTCTTTATGGCGAAATCACCCTTTAGTTTAAGGAGTGTGTTAGAAATCTGTTTTAAATAATAACACTATTGCTTTGTTGGCAAGTTAGTAAAAAATACCTTTTTTATTTACCTTTTAATTTGTTATACAGCACAGTTTGTAACCATCTTACATCTACTAGCTTGTAAATTCTGAATACTACATTTATTTTAATCTTTCTTTGTCTATTCTTTTTTGTACTACAAATTCCGAGAAATTTTATCTTTAATTATTAATTTCAGGTGGAAAATTTTAATTTAGCTAAGCTCCCTTTAATCTTTTAATATTTTAAATAAAAATTACATAATTCTTTAAATAAACAAAACTGTCCTCACTTTTTTTTAACCTACATTTAATTCAATATTTGATACTTTAAAAACATAAGTGACATTTGTAAACAATTTACATCCTGTCAAAACAATTAATAATATGAAAACATTTGCCCCTTTAACTAATTAATGTATTTAAAAAACAGCAATTATATTCAAAAACAATGTAACCCTTTAAGTTAAACAATCTTTTAATTTATAAATTAATGCCATAAGCGAATTTTCTCTATTCAAAAACAGTTAATAACATGAAATTATTTGTCATAGCAATTAGCCATTTAATCCTTTAACTAATTAATATACTTAAAAACCAGCAATTATATTCAAAAACAATGTAACTCTTTGTACTAAACCCTTGATATTTTTCTTAAAACAGAAAATATTTCAGTAACTATTTTACTCTATAATTAAAGAATAAAAATATGGTACAACTCACAAATATACAATTTTTTTATTTCAAACGCGTTTCAACGACTAATTTGTCGTCATCCTCAGTGAAGATACACAAATGAAATTAACTAAAAAATATATATATATTAAACATAACCTATGAAGTTTTAGCAATAGAAACAGTAAAACTTTATGTTACTTTATTATAAAACCTAAAACTTTATAGGTTATGTTTAATATATATATATTTTTTAGTTAATTTCATTTGTGTATCTTCACTGAGGATGACGACAAATTAGTCGTTGAAACGCGTATGAAATAATGCCCAGATCTGATTTTCACTTTTGTTTTTACTTTTGTAACACAATTTTACAACCCTTAATCTCTTTATGATTTAATAAAACTCCAATATAATTTTAAATAATTTTAATTTATTTTCTTTGAACTTTTTATTTTAATTAACTTTCATCAAATAATTTTAATTAATTTTCATTTCTACTGATATCTGAATTTCTTTATTAAAAAAAACAAAATTTTGTATCTAATAACAATTTTAATTTTATTTAATATATGTAATCTTGGTTAGAGAAACCCTCCATTTCGTAGAGGGGATCTCTCCCAAAACGCTACCCCCTCTCAGTTACTCTATAAACAAAGCCATTTCTTGATAATTCTTCACCTCTAAAAAGAAATTTTATTTGAATTTAAATTAATAGAATGTCAACTTTCCCCAAAAATTTTCAATACAAAATTTTTATTTAAATGAAAAAGAGAGAATTAACATCTGACCTCCTACTCAGGATCACTCCTAAATCCAGGTTGATTACTCCTTCTTCTCTCTCGAGATCATTGTTTTTTTGGGGTGGCCATCTTTTGCGAAGCCTTTGTCTCCAACGCCCAGGATGTTCCTTGTATGTTGTAGAGATAGAATATTATGTCCCCATTTCGAAACTCAGAAAAATTTAACCTTCCATTTTCCATATATTTATTTGCATCGTCCTATTTAAAATTTAATTAACATTTTTTCTCACTGTTCTATTATATAACTTGAATTTAAAATTTTGAAATCCACTTTAGTTTACTTTTGTTTTCACTGTTCATTAATAAAAAGTTTTAATTAAAATTTAGAAGCACTGTCCTTTAAAAATTATTACATTGGCTCTAATGTTCCCCTTTTAACACTTAACAAACTTCTGAGAACGCCACTGCGTCGATGTTAACTTAGGAAACCACTTTTGGAGAAAGTCCTTTCTCAGAAAGGGTTCCCATCACACTTGCAGCTACATTTCGGCGCCACCCACTCTTGCCCTTAGCCCGTCATAACCACTTCTTCAATTACAGATCACAAAATTTAAAACTAAGGCTTGTAACCTGGAGCGCACTTACACGTTGTTAACCGTTCGAAGTCTCAAGCTACGCTGCTCGATCTACCCTTGCTTGGTTCACTTGTTCCCACACCATGCATTTCGGAGTGGCTATAAAATGAAGTCACGACATCAAGCGACAATAACCGTCGTGATTTTTGGTACATGGCATATCTCTTTCCTCTTGAAAAACCTTGTCTCCTCGAATGTCAATGGTGGTTGTAGGTGTATATTGAGCTTTTCTCTCCTTTTCATGTAATTCACTTGCTTTTTAAAAATATTCTAAACGCCTTATCTTCACTAATTTCTTAGCTTTCTTATTTTTTAACTACGAAATTTCTATATCATTGCGACGGTATTTGTTAATCCCGATTCTGCCCGTCACAATACGTGTTCCCCCCCCCCTCAAAGACAGATGAAAAGTTATCGTGTTTCCCACAAAAATTAAAAATTGCTTTAAAGGAAACAAAGAGGAGACATATGAAAGAAGAAATAGATAGACGTAAAGCAGAAGATAACCTCAAATACAAGCCAAAAAAAGTAGTTGAAAGCATGAAAACAGAAACTGAATTGTTAAATGAGGAAGACGGAAAATATAAAAAACTTATTAAAAAATCATAAAATTTGACATGATATACTAACTTTATAACTTTAATGATACAGTGAACAAAGTAAAGAAGAAATATTTGTATCTAAAAATGAGTTAAATTGAAATATTAAGGATAAATAAGTATTTATTGTAATAAGTAAATCATGTAAAAATAAAATACAAAACTGTAAAGTTTTTCATAAATATATATATATATATATATATATATATATATATATATATATATATATATATATATATTAGTAATCAGTGATTCGACAATGGTCAAGTGACCGAAAGGCGCCTCATCACACAAAGGTAAAATCATTGCACTTAATGGTGAATAAAATTACTTACAATTGTAATATATTAACCTCATAAAGTCAGTGCAACGGAAAAACAATGGATAACGTAAAATATCAAGAATATATATATATATATATATATATATATATATATATATATATATATATATATATATACATATATATATATACAGGGTGTCTAGTGACAGGGAAAACCTGGAAAAGTCAGGGAATTTTAAGATTCTGGAAAATTCAGGGAAAAGTCAGGGAAAATTTTAAAAAATCGGGAAAATATTTATTTTGATTAGAAACAAAACTAGTGGCCATTGCTCTCGAATATTTGGTATTGTAAGCCAGCGGTTTAGGGGCAGGGCAGTCAGGAAATAACACTTCTTTATTTAGATGCCCTTTATTTATTTGATAAGCCCAATGCTATGACTTCAGGACTTATGTCAATAAATATTAAACGTGTCGAGTTGTTACAGCTGGGAGGTTTTAGCCTGGACCGTGGCCTTGGGGTGCGCAGTGGCTCTGTTATCAGATGGACAGGTGGGGATAACAGATAACTCAGTCTGTTTCTGACCACACAGAACGCTGTGTAAACATTCGTAGCCAGCTATTTGTCTAGACTCGTGATAGTATGTGTTTTATTTGACGGTGATTATTTGTACACTGTTTATTTCAATATGGAAGGTTCCAGTTTTCATTGCCGTAGCGGGCAAGCGCGTCATGCAGATGTCGTCATTACCTCCCCTCCTTCCTTAGGATAAATATAAACTAAAAGATAAAGTGACTGAAGCAGAGATTATATGGTGCGTGAATTTAGTAATGCAACACTTCTTTACGCAATGCAGAAAGTAGTGTGCCTCTTTCTAAGGATGTTCCCTGATAATCTCATTGCACAGAACATGAGATTGGGGAAAGATAACATTTCCTATAGTGTTGTAATCGGTTTATCAAATTATATTAAAGACCTGTTACTGACATCATTAAATTCAAATTCTAACTATGTAATTGGCTTTGATAAAAGTTTAAACAAAATATCACAAAGAGCCCAAATGGATTTGAGTGTTAGGTATTGGGATGCAGAGACGGATGAAGTGAAAGCTCGATATTTTGGTTCTGTGTTCCTTACAGACACAAAAGCAAAAGAGTTACTCAATTCGTTCTTCAAAGACTGGATTTATCCAAGATCCTTCAGATATCAATGTAAACTGGGCTTTCTATAGACATCTAAAAGAGGAAAAGTCAGGGAAAACTCAGGGAATTTCTTCAAGCTATTTTACTAGACACCCTGATATAGATTTTTTGGACTAGGAGACTGACAGACTTACCTTGGTAAGAGTCCACACTGTAGTCTTGAAATAGAAACACATAAAAGCACTTAAACAATGATATATTTCAACCACACATTGTTTAAGTGCTTTTATGTGTTTCTATTTCAAGACTACAGTGTGGACTCTTACCAAGGTAAGTCTGTCAGTCTCCTAGTCCAAAAAATCTAAATAATCTTTACCAACCAAAACTAACCTAATTATATATATATATATATACAGTAAACTCCCGATTATCCGTGGAATAAGGGTGGCCCGGCAACGCCGGATAACGAATTCCTCGGATAATCCGCTAAGAATACGCAAAACGATCGATAATCGATTATTATACCATAAGTTACACAAATAATGACGCCGGTTAATGCAATTCACAAATAATCTTCAGAGGACAAAATAAATACAGAAAATAATTTAAAATGTCGATGTATTTGACGGATTATAACATGTACAATTATATGTCTAACTATTTACAATACGTACATAGGTATATGTCAAAAGTAAGTATGTATGTACATATGTAATTTCCTTTACACATAATACTTTCACTTTTTAACAAAAAATCTGTCACTTTCGTGTCTTTTTTTGTGAGCATTGATTTAGCTTTAATGTGCGATCTAAGTTCCTTAAGAACCATTTTTTCGCACAGTGAAGAGTCGTCTTGCTCTAATTATTGTGTCCGTTGTTTTCATCTAAAAAATTTTATTTCTACCATATACAGGTTTATTTGGGACATTAAAACAGTGTATTAGACATTAAAATGTTGTTTTATTTATCGGTTTTACAACAAAAAAAAGGAAATTTACATAAAATATCAACTAATACAAATGATAAAATACTGCATGACAAAAAAAAAAATTCAATAAAAAAGACAGAGAAATAAAAATAACGCATAAAAATTCAAACTACCTACTACTTATTTTAGTATAGTAACCACTCAGCATTCAACTCGGAATGTTTGTTTCTACTTGTGTCACAAAGCCATAAAGATTGATAATCTATATGACAGATGTGGATAATGCGTATGTCACGTCCTAGACTATTTATAGCCGAGATTAGCTGGCATTTGTTTACAATCTTATGATATACATTAGGTTTTCGGGCGTCCAAGCATTTTGTCATTGTCTCTTATATACAGTAGTCTGTTCCCAACTCGAGTTGTTTCATTCAGTCTAACAGTCTAACGATTATTTTTATGATCGTTGTTTTTACCGAATATTGTTCCGCGTTGAGTGGTTAAAAAAAAACATTAATGCATCTGATTGGAATAAAAGTTGGATATTTGTAAAACAATGGCAGACCCCGGATAATCCGCAAACCGGTTGATCCGTCCACAGATAATCGGGAGTTTACTGTATATATATATATATATATATATATATTGTAACATTTTGGAATAGCAAGTAAGAAAGGCACTATGTATAATATAATATAAATATGTAAGTAAATTCAAACCATAAAATAACCAATTATGAAAAAAGAGAAAAATGTAAACATAACCTAAATTGGCAAAATCGTAATATTTAATCACAAGTTTAGAACAATAACCACTGTAAAACAAACAATATAATAGAAGCAATTTAATGTGTAATAGTTTAAAAAGAACACTAAAACAATGTAAATAAAAGTAAAAGCCTTTAAGTGTTAAGAAAAGTGAAACCATTTTAGATTGCACACAAGTTGACCAAAACGGAATGGCGTATTAAGTAAGATGCGCGCGCATTATGAACAGAACAGCTGATAATTTGAACTTCGTCGGGAGATATAATATTTAAATGGAGTTACCTGCAAAGAAAGTAAAATCTAGTTATTAAGAACATGAAATGTACAAAAGGCAGTGAATACAGCATCCGTAAAGCCAGTAACAACAATTAAAAAAAGGAAATAGTTTGTTTTAGCCATTTTGAAATGCTTAGCTAGCGTGGCTTCAGTTCTTCACACCTACTCAAGCAAGACAGACGTGTTTCAGAATTGGCCAATAAAATTTGAAGAATTCAAACTTAGTGCGGGAGTGTTAGTCTCGAATTAAATTAACACTACAAAATACTTTCAAGAAAATAAATTAAAACTATTTATTTAAAAAGATATTGTTAAATATTTTGATAAAAGGCTGAAAAGTGGATTTTGCAATCTAAAACACTTAAGTATCTAGGCTAGATCCATTACTACATTTTGAAATTTTGCAATCAGACATTTATAAAAGAAAAGAAACCAGAGAATTTATTATAAAATTAAACTATAAATGAAAACATTTAGAGAGAATATTAAGGAACAATTTTACTTAGAAATAAATTAATTTGTAACATAGTTTATAACATTTATAGATTAGATTTTTTTTGTTCTTGTACTTTAGAGTGCCAAATAAGATTTCATTATTCAAAATTTAAAACCTACCAGATAACTCGAGATTAAGGGAGCTTGTGCTAAACCAAAATTAAAATCAATTTAGGCTAAATTAAATAAAAACTGTTGCTGCCCAAAAGAGAAATACAATTTAGAATAATAAGACTTATAATAATAGAGGAAACTTATAGTAAATTTGTAAAACTTTAAAAAGGAAAAAAATTTGTAATTTATTAATAGAACTTACAATTGTTAAGAAAGTGTTTTAAATGATACATTAAACTTGTTATAAAAAAAGAAAGTTCTAGAAAATTTATTTATCTTAAAATAAATTAGAAAAGTTACTAACCTACCTTGATTGAAATTATTATTAAAGAAAACATTTTAAAGAATTCATTCATAATATCATAATAAAAACAACTTATTACTATAAATATATATAAAGGTTAAAAAAGACATCTTGTTAATCAATAATATTGAAAGTGAAATTACTGACTTATGGTAGATATCTCTGGTGTTAATACCAATAAAAAAAGCAAACATTGAGTTAGCTTAAACATTTTGTTTTACATCCAAAATGCTATCAAAGAAACTGTTCAATCCTGAACAACATGATTAACCTGAGTTAGTTTAAGATCTTTATCTTCAGGATAACCATAACATGGTTAAAAGATTTATATAATAATAAAATCATTTCAAGTTATCAACAAAACAAGTTAATATGGTATGCATTTTAAAAGTGACTTAATAATCACACATTAATTTAACTTATTTAACATAAATTAATCACGACTTAATAATTTAAGCCATAAGTTATTTACTTGGCATTGTCAAGACTGGATTATAATTTTATTGAGTAATTGAAAATAATTAAACTTGAAAAATTGTGTCTTTGAATAGTGAAGACATTTAGTGTTTTATCCTTGTTTGACTAACCTGAATTCTAACCTGTTTTATAATTTTATAAGGGAACAAAGCTATAATTGAAACTAGGCTTCATCATGCAACTAATTCAGGGAACCAAAAAATATTTTCAAATTTTTCTAACTTATTGTATAATATTTACCTTTACTATTTACTTGAGAAGACAGAAGGAAAGTTACAATTTATCCTTTCTTGTTGACAGGATGCCAGTGCATGTGATGAGGCGATTGCCAGAACAAACGGAGCAACCTCTGAAATGCTGTTCACTTCAGTTCTCCAGAGAGAATTACCAGATAAAAATTCTGTAAGCAGATTTTAATTATTTTATTCTATGTGTAGGTGTGCATCCATGTGTGTAAGAGAGACTGTGAACATGTAAATATATTACATTTTTTAAGATAATATTTTTATTTATTTCTCATAGTTTTAATATCATAGGGCTACTTATCTTGAGAAACTAAGATGTAGGCAAATTATAATATTAAGCTGAACCAAGTTCCACATCATCATCAGAAGACTTGATTATTTCAACATGTCTCTATATTAAAATTACATCTTCAGAATATGTACCTAATAACATAACCTGAAAATTGAATCAAGTATGTTGATCAATTAATTAATATCATATACTATAGTATATGTTAACAATTTTGAAAATAAGTATAGTAGCCTCTCAATTATCCATTGTAATAGTGGCAAATAGCCAATAAGACCATTATTAATGGCTTTTTTCATCAAGAAAATCTTATGTACTTAATACAATTGGAATAAAATTATTGGGTAAAACCCCCAATACCACAAAAATAACTAATATTACAAGTTACCTAAGATTAAATCCTTAATTGTATATTAATACACTCTATCTTAGTCATTTCCAAATCAGTTAGAAATTATAAGACACAAGTTATAGCTGCCCTAAAAGAAATTAATTATACAATAAATTTCAGTTAGTTTAAATTTATGGTAAAATATCGGTTGTAAAGCAAGATTTAGTATTTTCAAGCGAGATATTAAACCGGAAAGAAATTCGAAACGTTGAGGGTTTAAAAAGGCAAAATTGTCTGTGATCTGTCATTAGCCTATATAAAAATTTTTTATATATTAGTTATGAATGACATGTGCATTGAAATTATTACAATAACATTTTTACAAATACAACTAATATTCACTTAGCGATTAAGGAGTGGAAACACCCATTCTGGTCTAGAGTTTGCTACACACTAATGTAACAAATGACATAGCAGGTATATCATTGTAAATCTACTACATGTCATCATTAAAACTTGCTAAGCATACATTATTTTTTTACATAACACACCATATTTTGCCAAACCATATTTAAATATTGTTTAAAATTATAAATTAGTAAATGTTAAAAAAATTAAGGTTTAATGTAACACCTTAGTAAAAACTTATACTTCAGAACCAATAACGTAATAACTATTAAATATTAAGCCATCTGAAGAGTTAGTAGGATTTTAAACAAAGTCCAGGGACTAGTTCCACTGGCAGACCTATGCTTCAGTGTTTCATTTAATGTGTATATTTTCAACAGTGATATTATATTTACATATATGACTATAGAAAAATGACGATACCGAGTTATTCAAACTCGCTTTGAAGTTATCCGTTGGTGTGTTTTGACTAATCAAAACATGTTGTCACCTGGTATAATGAACTGAGTTGAATGGGTGGGGTTGTTAAGAGGGTTCGTTCCAGTATGTGTGCTGTGTTGTATGTGTGTGTGTGTGTCACTCTGTTACTGATTCGACAATGGTCAAGTGACCAAAAGGTGACTCATCACATAAGGTAAAATAATTGCATTTAGTGGTGGAATAATTGTTTACAACAATAATAACTTTATAAAGTCAGTGCAACGGAAAAATAATGGACGATGTGAAATATATATATATAATTAATAAATTTA
The DNA here is from genome assembly GCA_036971475.1 of Prosapia bicincta. Lineage (NCBI taxonomy): Eukaryota > Metazoa > Arthropoda > Insecta > Hemiptera > Cercopidae > Prosapia > Prosapia bicincta. The sequence goes on from JBAIZL010000002.1 coordinate 155,549,162, forward strand.
AAATATTTCAAAAACAAGAATACTTTTAATGAATATATTTATTCAAACCTTTGTGCCGATAAAATAGTACCAGCATCTTCAGGAAAATAATCTGAAGATTATTAATATATTTAATATATATATATATATATATATATATATATATATATATATATATATATATATATATTATAAACATACTTTTATAATTCGCAACGGGGTTTTACTATTTAATATTATTTAATGAAGATATATAATTTCTCTAGTTACAAAACACAAACTCCTGAATAATTTATTCTTTATTATTATTTTTCTAATAATCGTACCCCACGTTGGTGTGCCAAATGTAATGTTTTTTATAAAAAATTACGCAATACAACGGGGTTTATATTATTAAATATTTTATTTAAATGAAGATATTTTATTTCTAGTTAAAACACAACAAAAAAAAACTACTCAGGAACAATTCGTAATTCTTTATTATCACAATTTTATTTCAACCTTTAAACAATACACAGAACAAAAATAAACTTAACAAATTTTAACACAATATACTAAACTCACTTTCTTTGATTTTTAGTTACAAATTTTTATATACCCTAGGCTAATTTTAAGATCTCTTACTATCTCGGGGTTTATAGCATGGGCTATATTTTTACTTCTTTTGTTAATTAAATAAATTTTGAAAACAATATTAAATTTTGAAATTTGTTTTAATAAATATTTTCCTGATGGAAAAACTTTAATTTGGAATGAGCAAAAAGGCGAAACTATTTGAACTGGATTATGATCTTATTACTATTAATCACAAGATATTCTAATGTACAAAATTAATCTTCCCTATTATCCTAAGAGTCCACTAAAGTTTACTTTTTATAGCGCTATACATACTTAACTTATCAAATACCGAAATTCTGCAGGTCGCTTACGTAAGATTCCGTTCTCTTCAAATTTCACTTTTTACACACTTAAATTCGTTTTAGTTCCTTCAAATTATATTACCACTGTACTTTATCTTTACATTTTCTTATCCTTATTTAAATTTGCCAAGTTTCTTCACAAAACGGTATAATTTTGACGAATTCCTTCCAATGTAAAATTTTGACTGGTCATCGCAGGTCCGATCTTGTAGCGTCACCCACGCTATCTCCAACTCAACTAAACTTTGTTTTTCTTTTAAAATGTTACAAATATGGCGGCCTCCTTCTTAAAAAAAGAAATCATATGGCTTTAATTTAGTTCGATTCCTTCTCACTAGAGTCAACTGCACACTTGACCTACTTCTATTTGTTTTTACAGCTGATGCAATAACGCGATTGTTTTCACCAGTTTTAATTTCGTTAACATACTGTTTCAATATTCCGATCCTTAACAAACCTTCCAGTGTTTATTTAATTCTTATTATTAGTGTGTGAAGTGTCTTTGTGTTTTACTTTTGTAATATTTCGAAATGTGTGTGTTTTGACTGGACTTTTCCAAACATAACCTTTCATTGTTTACAATCGTTTTTCACTTTTTCCTTCAAGTAATTACTTATGCCCTATGTTACTAATATTTACAATTTTGTTTGAATATAATTATTATTAGATTATCTTGTTTTAATTTATGTGTTAGGGGTTTTGATATAACACATTTCCTAATCGATTTTACAGTTCAAATACCTTGTTTACAATTCTAGGCTTTTACCTAAATTTAGTTTCAATTTTAACCTAACCAATCTTTTAATGAATTTCTTTTTAAATTTTGTGTGAGTTATTTCTAATATATTCTTCCAATTCTTAAAGAACATTATATAGCCCATTCTATAAATGTTACAATATATATATATATATATATATATATATATATATATATATATATATATATATATATATATATATATATAGAGAGAGAGAGAGAGAGAGAGAGAGAGAGAGAGAGAGAGCTTAAAGCTTATTTAGGAATTTTTTTTTTTTTTTTTTTTTTTGGACTTGATAGGAGACTGACAGACTTACCTAAAGGCAATAGTCCAAAACTGCAATCTCTTGGAAATAAGCACATATAAAACACATATAAAACACTTAATACACTTTTATTTGAAATATTTCGATCAACATGATCTTCTTCAGTCAAGAAAGAGAAAACAAAACAAAAGATTGAAGTGAACCACAGATGTGTATAGACATCCAAATGTCACAGATTCACAGATATATAGTTTATGATATAGAGCTATATGTGATATGTGTAGAAATTGTTAAATGTGAATCGTGTAAAGATTGGTTACTTGAAACTAGATATTAAAAGTCTGTCAGAAGGAAGGTAATGGAGCTGTTAAAAATGGTAGAAGTTAGGGGGAAGTTAAAAGGAGTTTTATCTGATGTTGAGGTTAGGAGGCTCTCTAGATTTGGTATACCATTGGTATGATAACTCCCATCTTCTTAATTCTGAAGAGTTGCAATCCGGGGGGAGGGCTTTAATTATTTTGGTGGTATAGCAATCATTGAAAGAGACGATGTTGTGACTAGCAGCGTGTTGAGCGGTTGGCCTGTCTATGTTCATGGTTCCAACGTCATGTCTGTGGCCATTCATTCTGATGCTCAGACTATCCGTGGTAAGGCCTATGTACTGTGCCGGGCAAAATTTACATTGTAACTGGTATATTACATTACTGGATGTACAAGTATGATGACCCTGAATCTTGAAGTCCACATTGGTTGCTAGGCTATGGAAACTATTTGTTGGGATGTGTATTGGACATGTCTTGCATCTTGGTCTATTGCACGGAAAGGAGCCGTGAGGAAGTTTGGGCGGTTTTTCAGTACTTGGATCTGGTAATTTTGGATGTACTAAAATACTTTTTAAATTGAACGGTTGTCTGAACCAAATATATGGTGGATTTGAGAAAAGATCTTTGGTGTGGGCGGAAGCTTGAAGGATCTTGAAGCCATCCTTTAATATTTTGTTCAGCTTCGTTAGGCCTGGATGGTAATCTGTAACTAAAGACAGTTTGTCCTCCATAGGTGGTCTGGGTACATCAGATGACTGAGCCAAGCGGATTTGATTCTCAACAAGTTGTTTAGGGTATCCTCTTTTTTGGAAAGCTAGTAAGGTCTTTCTATTAAAGTCTTCCAATGCTATATCGTTGGAACAAATTCTGTTGCCCCTGACTGCCTGACTGTATGGTATGGACCTTTTTATATTCATGGGGTGGTTGCTATTGAAATGTAGGTATTGTAGATGGTTCGTCGGTTTGATGTGGACACCTGTATAGATATTCCCATCTCTGATTGTTACATCTACATCCAAGAAGGTGATTGTTGCTGCAGACTTCTCCCAGGTGAATTGAAGTGTGGAACATAGTGATAAGCCCTTCAAAAAACTTTCCAGTGTTGAGATTCCCTGTGTCCAGATAATGAATATATCGTCTATATATCTGTACCAACATAATGGTTGGTGTGTTTGAGGTCTAAGGAAATCTGTTTCGATAGTACCCATGTACAGGTTTGCGTACGACGGGGCCATCCTAGTACCCATTGCTGTTCCTTTTATTTGCAAATAGTTCTTTCCCTCAAATTGAAAATTATTCTTTTCAAGAATGAATTTGGCGAGGTGAACTAGGAAAGGTGTAGTAGGGCAAGGGTTGTCTGAACGTTTGTTGAGGAAAGTTTCGAGAGCTGATAGACCGTGCGCATGCGGGATGTTTGTGTAAAGAGAGGTAACATCTATTGTGACCAAAAATGTTTCAGGAGGTAGAGGTGTGGGTATTTGAGACAGCCGGTCTATGAAATGATTCGTATCCTGAATGTATGATGGAAGGTTTTTCACTAAAGGTTGAATATACGAATCCAGAAAAGCTGAGATTCTTTCCGTGACCGAATTACAACCAGCGATTATTGGCCTACCAGGTGGAGGTACGATATTTTTATGGATTTTCGGTAGTATATAAAATTGAGAAGTAGAGGGGCTTTCATTGCACAGTAATTTTATGGATCCTTCCGAAATTTGTTCTCTGGGAGCTGTATATTTGAGCCACTCCAAGAGAGAATTGTTGTAATCTGCTGTTGGGTTGTATGTGAGGATCTTATACGTTGTGCTGTCAGACAATAGCTTGTTTGCCTCCTTTATGTAGTCCTCTTTGTTCATGACAACCGTGGTTGAGCCTTTATCTGCTGGGAGTATCATGATGTTGTTATTGTTTTTTAGAGAATATATTGCTGCTCTATCGAGTTTGGTAAGGTTAGGTTTGGTTTTGAGGCCGTTTAAGAATGATTTGTCTGTGATGTTTTGCATTATGAAGTTTATGTAGAGTTCAATAGGATGATCAGGTGATAGTGGTGGAGGGTCCCAATCAGAAGGTGGCTTGAACCTTGCCAGACAAGTGTTTATATTGGTGTCCTTTTTAAAATTTGGTGTGTGGGCTATATAGTTTTGTATTCTCAGTTTTCTGGCAAAGCTAAAGACATCCCTACCCAACTTGAACTGGTCTATTTCTTTAGATGGTGTGAATGACAAGCCTTTTGACAGCACCTCTAATTCATGTTCTGTAAGTACGTGGTCGGAAATATTGTGAACTGAGATTGTACTCGGTGGCATGTTATCTTTTATATCTAGGCTATTTTTGTTATTCTTAAACAGCATTGGTTTGGTTGGCAATCTAGGGAGCTGTCCACTGGGTACAGGTAATTTGAAAATAGTGCTAAGGCTAGGTTTGTCAGAAATAAGAGGTGGTTTGTTAATCGGTAAAAATTTATTGTCACATTTCTGAATCTGGCCAAAAAGATTTATTTGTTGGATACAGAGTTTTGAAAGTTTCTGTAATTTACTTTTTGCAAGATTATCTTGCAGTATGCAGGCTTTATGGAGAGTGTCTTCCATTTGTTGATGCAGATGTAGAAAGTTCAATGTAATAAATTTAGCTGTTGAGGTTAGGAGTTCAAACAATTTAAACTGTTCTTGTTTGTAACACTGCAATACACTGTAAGTAATCACAAGGGAATTATTTCTATAGATTGAAGATATGAAAGGTTTCATATAGTTGGGCATACCAGAAAGTGGTGAATCAGCAGTTAATCCTTTTGGGGTTAGGCCTAGGTTTACACATGCTTCCAAAAACATTATGTGTGTGTTAATTTTTGACAGTTTGATATATATATATATATGTATGTATATACATTTATAGGTTAGTTTTGGTTGGTAAAGATTATTTCATTCTCTCATATTTCTTTTTGTGTTTTCTCTTCGTTGACAAAGACCACTGTGTGGTTGAAATATATCATTGTTCAAGTGCTTTTATGTGTTTCTATTTCAAGACTACAGAGTGGACTCTTACCAAGGTAAGTCTGTCAGTCTCCTAGTCCAAAATATAAATATATATATATATATATATATATATATATATATATATATATATATATATATATAACGTCCATTATTTTTCCCTGACCTTTTAAAGTTATTTGGTTCATTGTAAATAATTGTTCCACCACTAAGTGCAATTAATTTTTACCTTGTGTGATGAGGCACCTTTCGGTGAAGTGTAAAAATTAATTGCATTTAGTGGTGGATTAATTGTTTACAATTAACAAAATAATTAATAACTTAAAATATTGCAAATAAATAAATGGTAGTGATGGGCCAATTCCGATTCTCGATTCCAGGAATCGTCGATTCTAGGTTGTATCGAGGTATCGTCGATACTCGATTCTTCATTGATAAAAGTGTCGATTCCAATTCCTATTTTATTAACTATTAAAATATGTGTATGGAGTAATTTATTGGAAAAATAATCAACTACCAAATATGTCTTATTTATGTATTAGTTGCTTTGAACGAATTAAACGATTAAAGCAAATACCTATTTGAGATAACGAAAATATTATTATTTATGAAGCAACAACAAAGAAGATCATTGCTCGTCTCTCTATCTCTCTCTCACTAGAGAGGGTTCGATACACAATCTCTCTTTCTCTCTCGCTCTATCTCTTCCCCCCCCCCCTCGTGTCTCTGCCACTGATTCAGGGGCATATTAAAAACTACCCTATTTCTATTATTTTTTAAAATATTTATGTTGTTCGTTTGTTTTTAATTTTGGTTTTGTTTTGAGAGACAATGTAAATAGGCTTAGGTATTTTTTCAAACTTCATTAAATAGTGTAAAGTTCACATTTTAAACTTTATAATAAGTCATTACTTTAATCAAATATTTTTTTATGCTTTTAAAAATTCCTATTGATAAGTCAAGGTTGAAAGTTTTGTGTAGCCTATTACATTAAAATAGAACTTTTAAAAGGTTTTGCCATATGACCAAGATGATAACTAAATTAATTATTAGATACCTAGCATGTAAACTAATATAACTTGAAAGAATCGAGAATCGAAAGGAAAATTTTAGAATCGAAATCGGAATCGGCCCATCCCTAATAAATAGTCATATAAAAACACATTACAATACTGAGATATTACAATCATTCAAAGAAAGATTACAATCATTTTAATCAAAAAAGAGGAAGAAAAGATTGTGGAATATCTCAATAGTGTAATTGTTTTTATGTGTGTCTATTTATTTCCAAGAGATTTCAGTTATATGTATATGTATGTATATATATATTAGGAATTTTTGGACTTGATAGGAGACTGACAGACTTACCTAAAGGCAATAGTCCAAAACTGCAATCTCTTTGGAAATAAGCACATATAAAACACTTAATACACTTTTATTTGAAATATTTCGATCAACAACATTGTTGATCGAAATATTTCAAATAAAAGTGTATTAAGTGTTTTATATGTGCTTATTTCCAAAGAGATTGCAGTTTTGGACTATTGCCTTTAGGTAAGTCTGTCAGTCTCCTATCAAGTCCAAAAATTCCTAAATAAGCTTTAAGCTCTACTAGAACTAACCTATATATATATTAGGTTAGTTCTAGTAGAGTTTAAAGCTTATTTAGGAATACTTGGACTAGATAGGAGACTGACAGACTTACCTAGTGACAATAGTTCAAAACTGCAATCTCTTGGAAATAAATCGATCCCACAATAATCTTTGTCAATAAAGAAAAGACTGAAGTGAACCATAGATGTGTATAAATATCCAAATGTCACAGATGCACAGTTTTATAGTTTATGATGTAGTACTATATGCGATTTGTATAAATATTGATTATTTGAAACTAGATATTAATAGTTTGTTAGTAGGAAGGTAAATGGAGTTTGTTAAAAAAAGGTAGAAGTTAGGGAGAAGGTAAGGAGTTTTATCTGATGTTGAGGTTAGGAGGCGTCCTCTAGATTTGGTGTACCACTGTTATGATAACTCCCATCTCCTCAATTCTGAAGGGTTGCAAACTGGGGGAGGGGCTTAATTATTTTGGTGGTGTAACAATCATTGAAAGATATAATGTTGTGATTAGCAGCATGTTGAGCTGTTGGCCTGTCTATGTTCATGGTTCCAACGTCATGTCTGTGGCCATTCATTCTGATGCTCAGACCATCCGTGATAAGGCCTATGTACTGTGCCGGGCAAAATTTACATTGCAACTGGTATATTACATTTTTGGATGTACGAGTTTGATGACCCTGATTCTTGAAGTCAACATTGGTTGTTAGGCTATGGACACTATTTGTTGGGATATGTATTGGACATGTCTTGCATCTCGGTCTATTGCACAGAAAGGAGCCATCAGGTGGTTTAGACGGTTTTTCAGTACTTGGATCTATAAATCTGTGACATTTGGATATTAATACACATCTGTGGTTCACTTCAGTTTTTTCTTTTTCTCTTTTTTGAACAACAAAGATCATTGTGTGATCGAAATATTTCAATAGTGTGAAAATAGAAGTTTTTATGTGTCTAGTCTAATAATTCTTATATATATATAAAGAACTAAGTCAAAATACAAATACAAGAATTATAATTGAATTTACAATTCAAAGCCTTTTGTTGGCTAACAGTACCAACATCATCAGGAATATTAAACAATTCAATTGCCAACAGCCAACGAAAAACTTTGAATTGCAAATTCAATTATAATTCTTGTATTTGTATTTTGACTTAGTTCTTTATTAATACACAAGAATACATATTGCGATATTTATATATATACGAGGTCTGTTCAAAAAATACGCGGACTGTTTGAATTTCACGGCTGAAGTTAGTTTCAGAAGAATCCGCTTGGTATCACTAGGTTCGTATAAATCAGCTGATTAAAACGCAGTATTTCAGTCGCAGATATCTTCATTTGTTGATGAGTTACACACAGTTTATTAAAGAGTGTTTTTTCGTTTGTCGGATTTTAAAATGGACAGCCTGAAGGAGCAACATATTGCTGTGAAATTTTGTGTAAAACTAGGGAAATCTGCAACAGAAACATTTGCCATGCTTAACACGGCCTAAGGCGATGTTGCCATGAAGCGTACTTCATGTTTCAAGTGGCATGAACGTTTCAAGGGTGGCCGACAGTCGATTGATGACGATGAGCGACCTAGACGTCCTTCAACGTCAACTGACGACCCACACGTTGACAAAATCAACATCCTGGTGCACGAAAATTGGCGTCTGACCATTATGGAGCTTTCCGAAGAGTGTGGGATATCAGTTGGATCTTGTTACAAGATTTTGACCAAAAAATTGAAGATGCACCGCATCTCTGCGAAATTTGTGCCACGCCTGCTGACCAACGACCAAAAAGCCAATCTCGTCCGGGTTTGTCGGGAACTGCTTGATTGTTCAAATGATGATGAGAACTTTTTATCAAGAATTATAACCGGTGATGAATCATGGGTGTATGGTTACGTCATTAAAACGAAGGTCCAATCATCCCAATGGGTGAGTCAAACGTCCCCAAGACCCAAAAAAGCTCGCCAATTTCGGTCGAATGTCAAGGTGATGCTGACAGTTTTTTTTATGCTAAGGGTGTTGTTCACTACGAGTACCTCCCTGAAGGCTCTACAGTCAACCAAATTACCTACATTGAAGTACTGAAACGTCTGAGGGACACCGTCCGACGCAAAAGGGCAGAATTGTGGAGAAGTGATAAATGGTTTTTCCATCACGACAACGCTCCAGCTCACTCAGCACTCAGAACTCGTGAGTTTTTGGCCAAACACTCAATCACTGTTCAAAATTAATTAATTATGGTTTGAAAAAATAATTAATACTCAGGTTCATATATATATATATATATATATATATATATATATATATATATATATATATATATATATATAGTGTTAATTTTGTGTGTCCATGGTTGGTTAGATTTGTAGTGTATTGTGGTGTTGTTGGAAGTGGGTTTTCTAGGTATTGTAGTTTCTATTTTATTATTATTTATATTTAATGTAATGTCAAGGTAGTTAATTGTTCTGTTTGTTTCTGTTTCGACAGTGAATTGTTTGTTTTCGTTGTATGTATTTAGTTTGTTTAGTATCATGATGTGTTCATTGAGAATGGTAGGTTGGTATATTACAAGTATACCGTCTACGTATCTTATCCATAGTAAAATACTATGTGTGTTTAGTATAGGTTTAATTATTATTTGTTCAAGGTGTTGTAAATATATTTCTGAGATGACTGATAATATGGGTGATCCCATGGGGAGTCCAGTTGTTTGTTTATAGTATTTATTGTTAAATTGGAAGTAATTTTGGTTACATATGTGTTTGGTTAGGGTAATGATACTATTTATTGTGTTTTCTTTTTCGTTATTGTGTATTAGTTTGTTTTTTATTATTTCTTATTGTGATACTAGGGATACTATTAGGATACTAGTATAGAAGAAACTATAGAAATAATAAAAAACATAAACTAATAGACAATAATGAAAAAGAAAACACAATAAATTGTATCATTACACTAAACAAACAAAGAATACTACACTCCAACATACAAACCAAACAACAAAATAATAAAAATATCTTAATAACACAAACCACAAAACAAATTCAGAAAAACATAACCTATCAGGAATTTACAAAATTACATGCAACAACTGTAACGCTTTTTACATAGGAAAAACAACCAGATCATTTAAAATAAGATTTGAAGAACATTATAGAGCATTCAAAAACAAAAATTCAAAAATATCAAATGTTGCAGCACACCTAATATCACATAAACATGAAATAACAAACTACGAAAATAACCTAACCAACTTGAAATAAATAATAACCCAATAGAACTAAACTCACTAGAAAAATACCACATTTATAAAAACTTACACAACAATTTAATGAACCTACAGACAACATATACAGAAGACATTCTATTCAAAAACATTATACACACAACTCAAGAAAAAATGGTGTAACATCAACAAATACCAACATCACAGACCAAACATCCGCACCAGAAAAATAGAGAAAAATTCATCAGTGATTCGACAATGGTCAAATGACCGAAAGATGCCTCATCACACAAGGTAAAATTATTGCACTTAGTGGTGGATAAAAGTATTTACAATAGTAATATATTAACTTCATATATATACATACATACTCAGGTTTATATATATAGTATTAAATGTATTTTAAGTGTATTTAGTATTTAGACATTTCATAAATTACTAAGAGTAAGGGTTAGATAGAAATAAAATCAATTTAAAGACATTAGAATTCAGTAATATAATATATATACAGTCGTCGCCGCTTATTGTGATCACGGTTAATGTTATCATTCGGTTATTGTTATCGTTTCATTGAAAAACAAACACGGACGTATATTAATACATAGTAATTAGGTCGCTTATTGTAATCATCTGTTCGCTTATTATTATCATTTAATTTGCCATGCAAAATCATATGCGTCAACGTATACTAGCATAGACCAAGTAAAAATGTCTACAAAGTAGTGTAAACAGCATGTGCAACACACAATGACGCCCAATTCATAGAATGTTTATTTTTAGAATGACAGAAATACTTTATAATGGTTTCAGCACTTAGCACAGTTCTCAGAATGTCTCCCTTACTCTTTGTTTATGCAATCACCCTAGCCTCACTGAGTAGACTTTAGTTGTTAGTTAACATTAGTTGATGTTACTACTGAACCATATACAGTACAGTCCTACTGTATTTTTAACAGTGAATTTTTATGAGCGTTATCACAGTATTTCAGTGTGATTTTACATAATTTAATTTTTAAAGATCTTTTTCGTTTGTTTTGTAGAGTTTAGTGTCACTTGAAGATTCAAAGGACAGTATAGCAAGATGTCCGAATCTCAAAAGAAACTACACGATTTAAGTCTTAAACAAAATCTTGATATTCTAGATAGGTACAGTAAATTACCAAAAACGAGTCAAAGAAACGCTGCTTCTCAACTTGGCGTTTCTCAACCTCTCTTATGTAAAATATTGAACAACAAAGAAAATATCTTGTCATTATCAAAGTGTAATGGAAATGTTAACAACAAAAGACATAGTTCTGGGAAGGATCCACAAGTGGAATCAGCTTTGAAATTGTGGTTTAAAAATGTTTGCGAAAAAGATGCTGGAGTTGACGGCCCACTAATGCGTCTGAAAGCTGAGGACCTTGCCAAAAAAATAGGAAAACAGTATTTTAAAGCCACAGATGGATGGCTCAATCGATGGAAGAAAAGGGAAAACATTGTTTACAAGAAAACGTGTGGTGAAAAAAAAAATGCTGATTTTGTTGGAGCTGAGGACCGGTTACAATACGAATGGCCAAAGATTTTGGCCGAGTATTCTCCTAGCTGCATATACAATGCAGATGAAACAGGACTTTATTATCGTGCTTTACCCGAACATAATTACTTATTTAAAAATGAAAGTGCTAACAGCGGAAGAATATGTAAACAAAGAATAACTGTTTTGTGTTGTGTTAACATGGTTGGTCATAAAGAAAAACTCTTAATTATCGGTAAATCTAAAAATCCACGGTGTTTTCAAGGTATCAAAAAGCTACCGGTTGAATATCATTCAAACTCCAATGCTTGGATGACATCAAAAATGTTTAATGAATGGCTGACTAAACTGCACTGCACATAATGACATGAGCACTACGCTAAAACACATCAAAGTGATTTACCTTCCGGCCAATACTACATCAATTATTCAGCCATGTGACCAAGGCATAATTAAAAATCTCAAAAGTTTTTATCAACGAGAGATGCGTGCTAGAATTACAGAAAATATGGATGAATTTCAAACCCTTACCTCAAATGAATTGGCTAAAAAAACTTCTTTACTCGATGCTATTCATCTGATAGCAAAATCTTGGAATAAAGTTTCTGAAAAACCTGTGAAAAATTGCTTTAGAAAAGGTGGGTTTTTTGTTGAAGAAAATCAAGAGCAAGCTACATCTGAGGAAGTCTCTGAAGAGAACTTGAAGCCTTTCGATTTGTTCTTAAAAAAATATACTGAGTAGATGGAAGTTGACGATAATATTGAAACAGCACAGGAAATGACTGAAGACGATATTTGTAAGGTAGTTGCTTCAACATCAGAAGTTACTGAAGAAGAAGAAGGCACTGATGATGACGAAAATGATAAATGTGTACCGCAAAGATCTAAGCAGGAAGTTCACCAAACTCTTGAGATTCTAAGGCAGTTTGTTCAACAAAAAGCAGAAAATTTCAACAAACATTATGAATATGAACAATTTATAAACAATATTTTACGAGAAGACTACAGACAGTCATATATAAAGGAATTCTTCGAGAAAAAGTAAATGTAAATTTGAAGTGTAAATAAGATTGAAGTGTTTTATAATGAAGTTTCATGTGTTAAAATGTTTTGATCAAGGGTTTTACGTAGTTCTATATATTTTTTTTCAATTATGCTAGATTCAGTGTTTTAAAAAAAATCTACAGTGGAATCAAATAAACTGACATGAAATATGCCCACTAATTTTAACAAGTAGGAAACTAAGTTACAGAAATTCTACTACTGTACATAATACATAACTGTCCGGAATAGCATCAAAATTTGGTAAGTACAGTTTAATTATAGTGTTACAGAATTAGAATTACTTAATGTAATGATAGGCTTACATATCGTTCAGAACAAACAGTTGTGGCCATAATACAGTGAGTTCAATGCAGTACGGCTGTAGACTACATCGTGATTAAACGTTCGGTTATTATTATCAAATATGCTTCTGACAAATATGATCACAATAAGCGGCGCCGACTGTATTACTAAAAATTAAGTAGGGGTTGCCTTTTCATCTTGATATTTTTCTGTGATGGCTGTATGTAATACTTTTTATTATTAAAACAAAATATTTTTATAGATTGTAAGAATAATATTTTCTTACTATTAATTTAAAACATAATGATCAGGATAGTGGTGGTGAGGAAAAGGAAAGGAAAAGCCTGAGTGAAGCAGCGAGGGAGTATGAAGAGTCAAGAGCAGTAAAGAGAAAATATGAAGAAGTTGCTGTCATTACAGGAGAAGAAGAAGAATTAAACATCCTACAGGTGAGAGTGGAATTGTACTGAGTATTCTTGAAAATCTTTCTAAGAGTTGAAATTTTATAAATACCAGTTATAACAAATGTTGTCATCAGTTTTCTGGAGAGGATCATTGATCACCACAAATGGATGGTTATTTCTGTAATCTTGAATTTTTATCCCTCCACTCTTAAACTAATGAATAACACTGTCACTTATCACATTTAGCCCATACACAGCATAATTTTTTTTGTTAGTAAAAAACTTATCCCAAAATGAACTTCACATTTGGCATGACTTTCAATTACGTTGCTAATTTTGATTTGCTATTATAAACAAATGATAATTGACTTGACCTTCCAACCTATATTTTTCTACCTATACTGTCCTATTTTGTGCTTCATTATAGTGGCCTTTCATCTATTTCTCGTGCTATATTTAAATGGATATTATTTTCTAGACAGCACTTGTAATGTTAATTTGTGGCACGCACATACAGCACCGATTTAAAAATTGAAAAGTAGAGTACCTAGAGTTGAATATATTTCTATTTTTATTAAATAATAATAGTACTAGAGGGTAATAATTTTTATGTAGCATATTCTTGAATTCGAACTAGTAATGATATTTAAGCACGGCTATCTTAACAGTGAAATACCGCAAAAATTACTCACATGAGTAATCGAGCAGATTACTATTGTAATCAATTTTCAAAATCTTTTACTTTCGTATAAATTATAATTTTTTAAATTTATTATAATATATTTTGGTTAATGAAGCATATGCGACACAATTCTAAGGGGAAAATGTTTCAAATTATAATCTAATCTAACATATACAGTCGAACCTCTGTATAACGAAGTCGATTATCCAGAGAAAAAATTTGTTGTAGAGAGGTATTCGTTATTGAGAGGTTGTGTTGTCAAGAATGGTCCCACCCCATCTTACTGATCTTACCGCACTACGTGCGGTAATAAAAGGGATACAGTATAATACGAGCACAGTTAGTGTAATAGACCAATGTTAATATAGGATAATGTTTTATAATGTCTCAATTGATTTGAAATTCAAATTGTTAAAAATGTTTTATTGATGTTTTCAGAATGTTTTTTCATTGTATTAGATATCCATATTCAATATCTTTCATAGAGTCTACTCTGTATAGGCTATTATGATAAGTTATCTAATGCTTATGAAAACGTACTGGTAAATAAGTACACTCACCAATTCATTTTCAGGAAGCATGACTTGAACGTAGTGGAATTTAATCGAAGCAAACTCAGTAGGCCGTAATTTAGTAACTGTATTATTTATTAACCGTATTACATTTATTAACTGCCTATACTGATTTTATTTGAATACACACAATCTATCAGTATTTTATTTACTTATACACAATTCAATTTCAAACAACACAATCTGTTTTATACACTACACAGACAGTATCCAGAGAAAAAAATACTGTATTAAATTAAACATAAAATACGATGTACAGTAATACAGTACTGTAATTACAGTAACTTCGTATAGGTACTTTTTAAATCGTTTCTAGTTTTCTAAGTTTTACTTGAAAAAGTTAGAAATTTTTGTTGCACTTTGCGTTTAAATAAAACATCACGTTCAATGAATGTTTCACATTTGTTCAGATAATCAAAAATGTTGTCTGGTACACCATCTTTCAGTTTTCCTGACAATGGAAGATTTTTCTCACGCATTACCGTAACCCATTTAATCATCGCGTTATCGATATTGTCGAATGTACAAAGTTTCATTTTCTTTTTTTGCTTATCATATTTGCTTTCTTTTAGAATTTGATCTCGGTTTCTTAGCATAGTGGATAGCAAACTCTGAGGTATACCGAATTTTTTTGCAATATCCAATTTTTTTATACCGTCATCAACCTCTCGTAAATCACTCACTTTTTCTGCTACACTTAAACACTTTCTTTTAGACATTTTTTCACAGCACGACAAACTCACGACATGAATAAAACTGAGTAACTGAACTAACAATATTGAAATGAGTGATAAAAGAAAATGGTGGGAGGATGGAAATGAATTGTAGGCCTGTACAGTAGGCCTATCTATAAATGCTGAGTTCTTAGAATTCCTAACCGATTAGTCACTGCATTCTTAACTGAACCGAACTATAACATAAAGTCAATTGCCGACATGTGTTTCGCCTACCATTCTTGGTTTTGTTGACCTTCCTGCTGAAAATAAACAATTTCCTGGAAATGCCATTGTGAGCTGCCTATACAACACTACATTTCTTCGGTTGAAATGGAAAAAAAACTTTGTTATTGAGAGGTCCGAAATTCGTTACATAGAGGTAAATAAGCAGTATAACTTCTAAAGTGTCATGGGACAAGATAAAAATTCGTTATATAGAAGTTCGACTGTGTATATATATATATATATATATATATATATATATATATATATATATATTTATATATATATATATATATATATATATATATATATATATATATATATACCTTTAGAAGTACTAGGTTCTAGTAGCTCAAGGTACCATCTCAAAGTTCTGTTTTTTTTAAAATCCATTTTGCAGTTTACCTACCTCAGTTTCTCGTTTTTTGTCTTCCTCATCAATCTCTTCTGGACCACTACCCCTGATTTTGCCACTTTTACTGTCATATCTTTCTTAAATTAACGATGTTTCAACGGTATGCGATACTTTAAAAACTTTTTCTTTAACATTTTTCGTTTCTACAAGCCACCAGAATAACGTGTACGCTCCTACTCAGAGATTGTCAAATAATCAACTAATTGGTGAGCAGAGCAGTTCCCACAGAAAGTATAAACAAAAATTATAAAAACAAATTCTTGAAACTTTTTTATAAAGAGTTTAAATCACATGAGTTGTTTCAATACTATTGTACTTGAAATTGTGCTTACTTATTGTAATTACTATTGTAATGTTAGCGAATTCAAAAAGCTTTGAAATTTAAGTACTTGCATTGTTGATATAAGCATGAAAGGAATATGACTGGTCAGTCATACCTATTGCCAACTCCTAATTTCAAGGATACAATTTATCTTACGATTATAATAGTAATCTGCATGCCTACTCCATTTTTAAATACAACAGATAAATCACAAAGTTTTTTTTATAATAATACAAATGTATTACAGATATGTATTGGAGATAACAAAATTAAATCAATTGGAATTATAACAAACTTGACAAACATGAAAGATAGGTGCATTAATGGCCTGAAGAAAATTATAGTCAGTAATTATTCATAGTTGTTCTGTAGATAAGCCATCATACTTTATTTAAATAACTATCTTGCTTTATTTGTAAGTATGAGAGGTGTTATTTACGTGTTGGTATTTTTTTTTTTTTGTAGACATAAAAAACCAAAACTGCCTATTATGTATAAAAATTTATCTCAGTAAATTTTGCTAAATAAGGGTATTTTGATTTAAAATTTCTACAAAGCTGTTTTAATTCCAAACAGTAGAATTATACAAACAGTAGAATACATTATAAATTCTAGTCCTATATAAAAGCAGTTTGTTATGTACCTTTACAAATTTTACAGAAACCAGATAAAGGAATTTAGTAAAATCTTGAAATTTGTATAAAAGCTAGTATAATATTTCTTATTTTCTCCTTTGTTTTGTATGCTATGCAATAACATTCTTATGTTCCAAATTGTGTTTTCAATTTATTGCATCAGTAATTATTACATAGCTGGTGAACAGCAAATTCTAAATTTGTTAGAAATCATATTTTTTCAACAAATAGTATTAATGAGTTTGTTTGTTAAATAATAGATTATATCTTTATATTAAAAATGCTATGAAAATTTATTCACTAAATAATATCAACTGTCAAATAATTTTTAAACATTTTTCTGTTTTTGTCCTTGAAAAGTATAAAATTAAATTTTACAGTAAATATTCAGTTTTGTTTAGACATTAAATTATTAGAGGTTATTTAAATCATAATTAATGGTTAATTGTTTCAGATGAATTGCAAACTATTTGCATTTGATAATGCAACATCAACATATGTAGAAAGAGGAAGAGGCACGCTGCGAGTCAACGACTTGCTTGTTGGGTCTAAAGCACAGTCTCGGGTAGTGATTAGGACCGTTGGCAGCCTTAGAGTAGTTTTAAATACAAAGGTGAGCATTTACTTCTTTCAGCTTTTATACACACAAGGTGCAATCTAAACATTTCCAATTTGTTTAT
Source organism: Prosapia bicincta (assembly GCA_036971475.1). Taxonomy (NCBI): domain Eukaryota; kingdom Metazoa; phylum Arthropoda; class Insecta; order Hemiptera; family Cercopidae; genus Prosapia; species Prosapia bicincta. The sequence continues at coordinate 155,566,748 of JBAIZL010000002.1, forward strand.
ATAAAAGCTATATATGTTTAGTGTGTATTTTTATAAATATTTATACTCCCCATTATATAATCTAAATTCAAATTTCAATTTTAATTTAATGTTGTAGTATTTTGGGGACCAACATAATAAGTGTACAATAATGTTTAATATTATAAATGAATGTTTTTTTTTAATTTACCAACTTTATTTTGGCTTTCAAAATTAAAATTTTTAAATAGGGTGTACACAATTGTTCCTGAACCTAAGTTTGCTAAGTTCAGTGCATTTATAGATTATAGAAATATAAAGGAAATTTCTAAAATTTAAAGTTTGTTATTCACTAAATTGCAATTACTAATTTTAATTAAACCTTATATATTTTTGTTCTTTTCTCATAGTTCTAAATGCTATGCCTTTTCTCATAATAATTGATTTTTTAAATGTGTTCTTATTTTTTTCAAACAAGTTACTTAAAACATCAAACAATATAGTGTTTATTGATCTTATGGTTCATAAAACAAATTTGATGATTAAATATTCAAATATATTCTGCTTAAATAATTTAAATTATATTCAAAGAAATAATTATTTTTATTTTATTTTTACTCATTTAAGACACTGAATCTTAAGTCATATGTTTATTTATTAACAAACCAATCTTAATTCATTTTTAACTAAGAATGTCAAAATACCTCGGAGTTGAGTGGAGATGCTTCTCTTTGGATAGATCTGATCTTAACCAAACACTCCTGAGGTTATAGATCATCAGCAACCTAAGGAGCCTTATGGCGCTGCCTAGGTATTTTTGTCTGTCTGGACCTTGCAATTTTTTTCTCCATTAGGAGTGACATCACTGGATGTTGCAGGTTTACCTACAACCAGGCTGAACGATACTGTATGTAGCTGAGCAAACAGTCTCACAGTTTACTGAAATTGTTATTCAGTTTTTGAAAATAGTTAGTGTTTTATATTTTTAATATCAGTTCGTAACTATTAACGTTATTATGCAACATTTACGTGGATTGCTAAAACACTAATTTTCTACCACACTAAAAAGACAACTAGTATTTAAATTTGCAATTTTTTCTCAAAACTTAATTTTTATCAAATTACAATTTCTTAATTTGATTCAGGTCAAACTAATAAATTTAATTATTTTTCTCATTATTATATTTGTAATATTACTTAAAAAACCAAACAAGTTGTTTTATATAAGTTGAATATACTTTTAAATCATCCTGATAAAATTGTTACTTTAAAAAAAATTTGACTTCAATGTACTAAAATTTATAAAATTTTGAATAAAAATTTACGTTATACCACAGTTGTAAAAATTGCATTGTAATGGTCTAAGGTTTAAATTTAAAAAAAAAGAATGGAGAATGAAGAGAAAATGTGAATTTATAAAAGAATATGTACCAACCATCTCTTTTTTTTCAATTATAGTTTTGACTATTAAGTCAAAAGCTGGTTAGGCCAGCTGATCATCCTGAATTGGACAATTTTGTTTTAAACTCCTTCAAACTACTTCATAATAAAAGATTCTCCAAGTGTCCAATAACTAGTGTCAAAATGGAAATACAGGCGCAATTTTATTCCAAAATAATTGTGATGAATTTGGGTTATGGAATAAGCATTTACAGAACTAATGACAAAAATTATTTAAAATCTTAAATCAAAATTTTTTCATCAACAAAGACAGGGATTTGTATATTAGATGCTTACTGAGAATGATATTTTCATTTAGAAATGGAAACGTACTTATTAGAAAAAATAATAAAGAAAGGGTGACAGTTCTGGTTGAAGCAATCTGAATGAAATATTATGGCTTTATATGTTAGGCAAAGCCAAAATGTTTTCAATCAGTTGAACAGGTATTAAATGGGTACAGTAGAGTTTTGATTATTTGAGGTAAATGGGACTGAGACCCCTTAGGCTTACACGGAAATACGTTCCTGCGCATTAGAAAAAATAGGAGTTTTAATAAACCCTAATATAGTATTATAGTTAAGATGGCTCAAAATAAGACTATAGAACTTAATATGAACATTTCTTGGAACCCCGACCCATTCCCTTTGCGTATTGTATGGCTATAAATATTTCTTGGAAGGCTGATTTATTAAAATAGGCTCGAATATAACAGAAGCTCAAAATTTCGAGACCCTACTGTACTCCCGAAGCCAAAAAAGGGTTGTATGATGGCTGAATTGTTTGAGAAGTGAGCAAGATATTTTTATTTAGAAATAAAAAGTGTGCATTGGAGAAAGAATAGTAAAGAGCGGTGATAGTTCTGGTTAGACCAAATATGAATCACTCTAAAATATTACTGTTTTAAATGTTAGGCAAAGCCAAAATGCTTTAAATTATTTAAAAGTGTACTTACTGAGTACTTACGAAGTCAAAACAAAACTTGGATGACGACTGAATTGTTTGAGGAGTGGTATTTGAATCTGACCAAAAAAGATATAAACATTTTCTTGTGTTTATCTGTTTAGCCCACCAATAGTTTTCCTCCTTTGAATGTGGTTTCCTGTTCATTAGTTTCCTACTAACCTATGGACTTAGACATAATAGAAGTTTTAAATTAATATTGGTATCAACTAGATGTCTTGAAAAATTTTTTATGAGTAAAATTGTGAAAAACATTTGAACAATAAACTTACTAGATGCAACATGGAAAATAATTTGGGAATAGAATTCCACAAAAAACAATAGTGTGTTGTTTCAGGGGTATTTGTTTTCAGTTTGGAATTCAGAAAATCAAACTTGCCTAAACTATTATAGATTCCAACCTTCCTGGAGAAACCAATTCTTCCGAACATATGTTCATGGAAAATTATACCTCAAGAAGGCTGGGAGACTTTATATCTTGAAGTTATATACAATAAACTTCACATATAATATGTTTTATCATACAGTTGGCCACCATTTTTTTACATTAAATTATTCAAATATAGTTATTTATAATAATTTTTTTATATAACAGCTACTACATATAAACTATAACATGAATTCTTACTGAATTTGATTTTCAACTACAGTGGAACCCCTCAAATCCGAACTAATTGAGGCTATAGCCTGTTCGGATTTCGGATTTGCCATGTATTTTGCATTTGAAAGAAGTGCGTTTTTTAATTAACGAACAATATTAGAGCATTCATTACATATTTCTGCATCAAAAATTGAAAGGTTTTGCAGTGCTACAAGTGCCATCACGTGATAGTTTCTGTAAAGTAAAAAAAAATGAGGAGACTGTATTTTTTTGGTTTACACAAGAGAGGCAGGAAGGAGTTCCTATTAGTGGTCCAATTGTACAAGAAAAGGCATTTCAGTTAAACAAATTAATGAACTGTGATTTGGAATTTACTGCTAGCAATAGATGTTTGGATAGATGGAAAAGAAGGCACGTAATTAGTCAACTAACGGTAAGCGGGGAGAAATTATCAGCTGATAATCTTGCTGCAAAAGAATATTTAGACGAATTCAGAGATTTGATTTCTCAGACAGCGTCTCACAGTTTTAGCCTGCAGTAACGCATCGGGAACAAATAAGCTACCATTAATGGTGATTGGAAAATCCGCCAAGCCACGAGCCTTTAAAAATATGAACTTGAATGCCCTCCCTGTTCATTACAGAAATCCGTGTAAAGCGTTGATGACTGGTAATATTTTCAAGGAGCGATTCAAAATTGAATTTGTTCCTTCAGTAACAAAATTTAATGAAAAAAAATGGACTGCCACCAAAAGCTCTACTTTTGATATACAAAGCTCCTTCACATCCTTCAGACATGCAGTTTGTTATGTAAAGTCATAAAAGCAATATATCTCCCACTTAATGTGATATCGTTGCTTCAGCCTATGGATCAAGGTGTGCTACAGAATATAAAACTGAGCTACAGAAAAAAAGCTTCTGCAAACATTAATTGAAGAAGATTGTTCTCCTTCTATTCCAGAAAAACTTGAGACGATTACAATAAAAGATTTAATTTACTGGGTAACAGAATCCTGGAGTAATATCAGTCACACTTCACTGCAGAATTCTTGGAAAAAGCTCTGACCTGGCCTCGAATTTGTGGAAATACCACTTATAACATGGGATGATGAAACTGAGCTCCATCAGCTCATTCAAAGAGTACCAGGTTGTGAAGATGCCAAAGAAAGTTGCCTGGAAGATTGGACAGCACTAAATAGCAATGAAAAATATACCGAGCATGACATGGTGTCTATGGTCCATTATCAACACGATGACAGTGTAGCAGATGGTGATAGCAAGGAAAAAGATGCTTCTATGAATGCTGTTACTCGTCTAGACGCTGTTACCGCTCTTGACATTGTGTTGCGTTACGTAGAACATCATCCAGCTGTAACACCCAATGATGTTATGCTAATGCTATGGTGACACAACATTGTACTTTTGGGAAGGATTACATCTCTTCGCCAGATGAAGATTACTGATTTTAAGGGAAAAATATAGTTAAGTGTTTGTGTCTTTTCTTTTTAAGTGAAACATATAGATTAGTATAAATAATATACGAGCTGGCTTGTGAGTGAAAGTTATAATTAAAGAATAAAAATATGGTACAACTCACAAATATAAAATTTTTTATTTCATACGCGTTTCAACGACTAATTTGTCGTCATTCTCAGTGAAGATACACAAATCAAATTAACTAAAAAAAATATTAAACATAACCTATAAAGATTTAACAAAAGTAAAAATCAGATCTGGGCATTGTCAAATTTATAGCCACAGCTACTAATATAATTACATTAAATAACATATGATAATTATAAATATTTAATTTTGATGAGCCTATATTACTAGTAAAACATAATAATAACAAAATTATTTAAAAAATTTAAAAAAAGATAGTATTTAACAATTAATTAATTTAAAATAATATTGAATTTTGAATTGGTCCTAATTCATTATTAACAATTTTATTTTTATTTCTATTTATAAATAAAGTGAATTAGATGCATGGGAAATTAATTATATAGATTAGTGTTGGTCTTTTATATGTTTATTTCACTGTCAATAAATTCTATGTTAATGAAGTGACACAGTAGTACAGTATAGGCCTTCGTATTATATCATGTTTTTACAGTGTCAATTCCAATATATTACACATCCCAGTCCTGTTTTACATAAGTAGCAAACTTTCAGTACATACTTCATTAAATTTTAGATACTTTTTTAAAATTTTGTTTTCAACAAATCATGTTTGGTTTTTGCGTTGGTTTGGATTTCTGGGGTTCGGATTTGAGGGGTTCTACTCACAGTAATTTTAACTGTAGCCTATGCCTACAGTACACATCTAGGTTATATTTCCAATTACAATAAAGCTAAACAATTCTGATGTCATCAACAATGTATAATATCTGATAAATTATTACAATATCAGTTACTAATAAAACATAAATATATAATAGACATTTTATTTTTTATAAATAGACCCAAAGATTGTAACAAACAGTCCACTTTCATTTGACATTTTAAACATAGTGATAAATAAAGTATTTGTATATAAATATTGATTTTCAATGTCATCTGCAATAATTATGTTTATTTATCAAAAATACTGAAATAGAATCTATTACAAAATGGTCTTCAATGAATTTGCAGATCCATACTTGTGGTAAACAAACAATGGACGTAACTGCTGACCAGTACAAAATCATTTTATACCATATTTAGTTAGTTCAGCTAGGATTGGAATATTTTTGTAACTAATAAAGATGTTATTAGACATAATAGCATATTTATGCTCAAGTAACATCCCAGTAATTACATAAATACACTTGTAAATACGCCTACAGTGCTTAAGCCTTCCTCAGCGCAGCTAGCATAATAAACTGACATGCCCAAGTGAAGTTCAACCATTGACTCCAATCTGTTAATGTATTTACAAATCAACTAAAATAAAAAGTTTTTAATGTAATTTGATTTTTTTCAAAATAACATAGCAAAACATAATTAGTTTCCACCAAGTTACTTACTGTATTGATTTTAAAAAAGCGCTTTACTTATATTTTATATAATGCAATTATTGGCTTAAAGATGAAGTTTAAAAAATAATAGATGTTACGTAATAAAATTCGGTTCCAGTGCTATATTAGATATTTCTAAGCATATACTTCAAAACTATTATCTTTCAGTTTTAGAGTGTTTAAAACTAATTTCCTCAAAACAGATTCAAATTTTAACATTTTTAACATGTCACTATAATGTTTTAGATATTTGGATAGAAAAATGTTTAGTGTTCTCCTTGAGGTTCAAATGAACAACCTTCACTTTATATGCCTTGTAATGTTCCATTTAATAGAACAACATTTAATAGAATTCTATTAAACTAAGGTGTTTTAATACCAAGTCATTAATTTGTAGTAATTTCATAATTCATTTTAAATTAAATTTTTTATATCTATTTTAGTGCATTCCAAATTGCTTTATTACTGTGTATTATTTTATTATTATATTTTTAAATTCATTAAATACAATATTATTATATTATTTTCCTATTAGTCAGTGAGTCATTATAAGAGATATGGGCTCTAAATAGTGAGTCTTTTTAGTTTTCAAAAAATTCAAAAATGGAATTTTCTTCAATTTAAAAAAAATCAATAGTATTTTTCAACAAATTAAACAAAAAGCACAAAAAATAACCTACTTTTTAAATTGTATTTCTTTTAAAGTACATATATGACGTGAACAAAGTAATAGAAAATTGCAAACCCTTGTAAATAAATAGTATTTTCAAAAATAATAAAATTACAATTCTAATAACTTGAGATCAAACAAATAAAAGTCCATATATAACACACTATAAATAAGAAACACCATTAATTTGCACATAATACAGTTAACAAAATTTTTTGGGTATGATAATCTTTGAAGCACGGATGTATACACAATGGAACATTGCATTCTTCACACGCATAAGAAGTAACTTTTCTTGATAAAGTCCTTTTTGAAATGACATTATTTATTTTGTAATAACAACATAAAAGAATACACAAAGTATAAAACACATGCAAGCAAACGGACATTGTTGGTAATCTTACTTCTAACCTAACAGCCAGCTGTAGTACGCACATCATGATGAACAGCGATATACAGACAAAGATAATTACTAAAGTTTTTCAAAAAAAATTCACAAGGTGCCCACAGATAGCAGCACAAATCAGACAAGTAAGCATCACATGATGTATACACTGAATAAAACTCACTGTTATAGAGACTCAATTGATGTGTGTACTGAAAACAGCACCAAGGCACCTGCATATCATATGATATGTAAATTGAACAAAAGGTTAAATGATTACAAAATTGATTTATTTCAAGGATTGAAATTTGTTTCTATTACAAATTTTTATATTGTTTTTAGGCAAGTTCCTTTTGAAAGTAAAACAAAAAAAGGGATGTGAGAACTAATTAAAAATCACAGTTGTCATTGGACTTATTTTTTTACTTCTTTGCTCAGGCATCCAGCTTCAAGAGTAGTCGATAGCCCGATGTCCACAGTATATTATCCTTGCCAGCCCCCAATGCTTCTTGTTAATGAGAATGTCTTGCCATGTTGCCACTTCGGCTCTCAAGAAGTCCCTCATTGGTATGGGCTACGTGCAGTCGAACAAAATGTGCTTTATCTTCACCCTCACAAAGTGCACAGATTGGAGAATTCGAAAGATTAAATCTAAATAAATATTCCTCCGTCACTAGATGGCCGGATCTTGCTCAAGCTGCAAAAGCACAGTTGTCATTGGAGGATAGTTAAATAATAAGATAACTTCCAGTTATTTCTATTTTACCTTATTAAATTTTTTTGTAGTTTGAGACTTATTGCATTGTTTCATGTGAACAACTATTGAAACATTTGTTACACTTTCAGATTTGGGCTGGCATGTCTGTAGATAGACCGAGTCAAAAAAGTGTCAGGCTAACCGCTATGGACGCTTCAGGACAGATAAAAGTCTTCCTTGTTATGGTAAGAAAAGTAATATTTTTTTTCACATATTATATTTATATTATTATTATATTATATATTCAAAATACACATGAAAATATACAAATATAAGCATATTTTATTGGTATTTACAATAACAGCTTTGAATGTATATAACAATAAATAATTCTTGTATTTGTATATCCTCATGTATTTTAATTATTATACAGGGAAACATATTTTATAATTTATATAGTTTTAACATAGTTGTGCTGTAAGAGAAAATTAAACCCTATTACCCTTGGTTCAGAGGAGCGCTCTGGTATAGTTCTCATTACATGGGTGGGCTGTTAGTGCATGCACATCATACGCCTTCCACAACCAGCTGATACGATACAGTCTGGACTTGCACACAGTAACTCTAGTCCAGTCAGCATTACTTAGGACGATAGCAACTTTCAAGTTGAGTTGAATGTACAAGTGAACATATAGGAAGTGTAGTCTTAGTAACTTGAACTACCATTCCCCTACACACCAAGATATGTTGTGCATATTATATGTTGAATCTGTCATACTATCATAAACTGCATTGCAAAAGTTAATATATTATTGGTAAAAACATTATATATATCAGTTTAAATTGATTATTCTCTTTAGTAACTGTGGATTAGGAATTATTATTATTATTATTATTATTACTAAAACTCGGAGGGACCTTATCGGTGTAAAGCACTTAGCTGCAGCCTTTGTACTCTCTTCCCATCCCTACCACAGGACTAGCTTAGAGGATACCTACCTCTTTGCAGAAATTAAGTACCCACCTGATGCTGAATCTTCTGATATCCTCTGGTGTACATACCAGCCAGCCAAACCACTTTCTCCTTGCAGCTCCCAAAGCAGGACACTCACAGAGTACGTGGATTGGGCTTTCCTCTTGGTCCTCGTCGCATCTCTTGCACACAGGGGACCTAGATTTTCCAATTTTGTATTGGAACCCCCTCAGATTCCCATGGCCTGTAACCAGCTCTACAGTAGCTCTGAGTTGATGCCTACTTAAGGAGAGTAGTTCTTTGCCCCACAAATCTCCTGAGTAACCCCACAGTACCTTGGATTTGTTACACCCCAAGGTTACATTCCATTCTTCCCTGCACAACCTGTCTATATGTGCCGTAATCCTCTTGCGCCCCTCCTGAGGCGGCATGCCCACTGCTCTCAGCAACGGTCCTTGAGTTATACACCCTTGTTTTGCTAAGGTGTCAGCTCTCATTCCCTATCCAGCCAGAATGTCCTGGAATCCAGGTTAGGTTGAGTGAATTATACTTACTCAGCTCTGCTAGAGAAGCTATAGTCTCAGCCACCAGCCTAGAGCTGGTACTAGCCTTACCTAAAGCCTTCAGAGCTGCCTGACTGTCCGAGCAAATCCAGATTTTCTTGCCCCTCCTGCCAGACCCTATTATTTCCTCAGCACATAGTTTGATCGCGAGCACCTCCCCCTGGAAAACAGAGTTATAGTCCTCCAGGCGATGACAAAATCTGTCTTGGTGTCTCGGTCCACTAAATCCTGCTCCCACTGATTAGGAATTAACTAAACATAAAAAATAATAAACTCAATCACTACAATAAAATTATTTATTGTATTTATCTTGTTCCAGTTACAGTTCCAGTTCTTGTAACTGGAACAAGATAGCCATCACTTTAAGTAGCTTTGAAGCTATTTTCAGAATTATAAATGTGGGATTTTAATGTTATTTTCTGTGAAATAACTAGAGTTATACTAAAATATTCATTGGTAATACAATATAGTTTTGTTTCATATAAAATGAAATAGCATTCAGCATCAGAAACTTTTATATCTAATCACATCATATTTCTAGGTATTATTGTGTATGCTAATAGTAATTACAATGACATTAGGAGAGAGATAGCAAATTTTTTTACTTTTGTAAGTAAACTTGGTTCATTTGTTGCCAAAATTTTGGTTGAGAGTCCGGTTTGAGTCTGTTTATAATAGGTTGAGTCAGCATACAGTTAGTTTTGATTTGATATTTTTGCATTTGAATTATAGGACATGTGATTGGGGATTGCTAAGTACTACTACTAGGTACAATTTTCCAACAATATTTGAACTTTTTTTTGTAGCTTTCTCTTGAATACTGCAGAGTATTTTTTTTAGCATAAACCTGACCAGGGTTTCAGACTTTCACATGCTCACAGGGACTAGTGCCTCTCTCTGTCTCTCATGGTTACATCCTTGTCGATACTGTAAAAAAGATGTTTTGTTTGTCCAAAAGTGAAACAAATTGATAATCATCAAAAGGGACGAACGATATTATACAGATGTGCCATTGGGGAAGCTATAGCTGACATTCAGTTAACTATCCAGAAGCAGGATAAGGACCAACCAGCGTCATCCTTGTTCGAAGTGATGACAAGTTATATCCGGTTTTATAATAGTTTTGTATTTTCCTTCTATCATTTACGTTTAAATATTTAGCTATTCTCTAATTCGTCCATTTTTGTATTTTGTTACTCTTCTTCAAATGTATTTTTTATGTATTCTATTTATTTATTTATACATATTCTATTTATTTAGAAACACTACTGTTGTAAGATTATTCTTATTTCTTATTATTAACATTTAATATATACTGATGTCAAAAGTGTTTTGTTCACCGAGATGTGTCCAGAATCATTCACTACTACTTATTGCTATTTTATAGGCTTTTTTTTACTTAATGTTCTCTATATTATATAATAACTTTTTTTGTATTAAAAGCAAAGTCATATTTTGCTATCATTGTGAGTGACAAAATAAAGATAGGACATTCAAAAAATGTTAGTGTATGAATATGCTAATTTATGTCAATGTCTGAAAACATTTTTCTACAGTTAAACATTCAGGTAAGAACCATTAAATACTTAAAACTCTGCTGAAAAATAATTGTGTTGTTTTTTTGCAGGCTAGTGGTAAAGAAATAGACCTTTTACATAAAACATTGGAATGGAGAGTGGCCAATCAAAAGAAACAAGTGTCCACAGCAGGCACTGATTCCACATTAGACAAGGACTGAGCACTAAATTAGTGCAATAATTGTGATGGTTTTAGCAAAGATTTTATAGCATAATATGCTCCTTATAGTTTTCTCGTACATAATTTTTATAATTTAATAATTGATTTGTTTGACGAAATTCAAACTGCAGTCTGGGTTTTAAATATCTTTATTGATATAGACTTTAATTTTTTACTTTATTAAAGTTAATTTACACCTAAGTAGACAATTTTTAATACTAAAGGATAAAATGTCTTTGTTAGACTTTTGAATCACAGTGTAATATAAACTTTCCATAATGAATAATACATAAAAATAATAAACTCTAGGGTAAATCAGATTGCACTAGAATTTAAATATATTTATACATACACACACACAGATACATATAGTCTCAAAATTATACACAAAGTTATTTTTCTACATAGTTTTTCAAATTGTATTACATTTTTCTCATTTGACTGGAAAGTGTTATACCCTGTCAAAAAAAAGTAAAAGCTATTGTAAAAAAACTTTACAAAAATGTTGATTTTTTTAAAAATTTTTGATTAAAAAATTATCTGTTTTTAGTTGTTCAATCTTAAATATTTATGGAGCAGTATTTCTGGACTCTAATGAGGTTTTTTTAGTCTCTGTGAAGAGTTTTAATAAAGCAAGAAGCTAATAAAGTCAAGGGAAGTACAACTGATTTGTCCTTTCGTAAAGTGTAACTATCAATTATAATTCAGTATTCAGCTTAGAAAACAATGTTATAATAAACCCTCTCTTTAATTCAAGAATTTTCGTCCTCACAAAAATTTTTATTTAAAGACTCAAATTCTTTTTAAAGGAATTGTTTCTAGAATGTGCGAGGGATTTAATATCATAACATTAGCTAGAGGAGAAGGGTTGATGTAAACTCAGTTTGAAGAGAATCATACTGTAGATTCAAAAGTTTCTACCTTCATTATTTGTTATAAAAGTTCTGAAGAATCTTGTTAAAACACAAAATTCTGGCTTGTATTGGATTCACTACATTACCTCTATTCCAATGACGTTTTCATGGTTATTTGCAAATTACAAAAGTAAATAATTTTTTTCAATAGGTCATTTTGTATTTATTTTTATATTATCATTCAACCACACACACACACAAGCATTTAGCATTCACACTTGTTAATATTTGATATTAGGAGTCTCATAAATATAATGTTGTAAGTAGTAAAAGTGACTGAACATCTGTATACAGATATGTACATTAGTGTGTGTGTGTTCGCACTTGTGGTGTGTTTTGTTTCTTAGTGAAATTCTTAATCACTTGTATTTTTTTAAAATTTTAATGTTAAAACAATGATTGGGTGATATTTTTATATTTTTCTTTACAGATTGTTCAGCTTTAAAATTTGTTACATGATTGATGGCTATAGGTTTTTTTTACAATGTTAGGTAAACCAATATGACAGGCTTTTATTACACCTAAACCTGTCGAAGCTTATTTTAAAAGAAAATGAAATATATATATATATATATATATATATATATATATATATATATAGATTTTTTGGACTAGGAGACTGACAGACTTACCTTGGTAACAGTCCACTCTGTAGTCTTGAAATAGTAACACATAAAGGCACTTAAACAATGATATATTTCAACCACACAGTGGTCTTTATCAATCGAAGAGAAAACACAAAAAGAAGTATGAGAGAATGAAATAAAATAATTGTCATAAACCCTCCATGTGACAATTATTTTATTTCATTCTCTCATACTTCTTTTTGTTTTCTCTTCGATTGATAAAGACCACTGTGTGGTTGAAATATATCATTGTTTAAGTGCCTTTATGTCTTACTATTTCAAGACTACAGAGTGGACTCTTACCAAGGTAAGTCTGTCAGTCTCCTAGTCCAAAAAATCTAAATAATCTTTACCAACCAAAACTAACCTAAAAATATATATATATATATATATATATATATATATATATATATATATATATGTAGTGAAAACTTGGTAAGATGTTTCTCGAAAAAACTTAATTTTATAATAAATTATCTCTTATTGTTTTTTTAAATATTTATATTCGACCCAGTTTACCTTTATAGACAAATTTTGAAGATAAACTTGGCATATTATTTTGCTTTAGACATGTTATCCTACAAGATACCTCACTTACAAGTTACATGTTTTGAAACCTTTAGTATAGTATTCATACTTCATACTCTGTTCAAACTAATCCTAATTTAGGTATGACATCATCAGTTTACTACACTGTCGTGTATATTACATGCTTTTTGTATGGTCTCAGAACATGTTCAATAGAATGTCTTTTTAAAATACCCTGTTTATTGCTCTCAAAATCCCATTAAAGATGCTCCTTTATGTGTATAGTTTGTTGATGAAAATCACAAAGATATCCATCCAGAAGATTTCATGATGGTAGACTATGACAGTGTAATAGCTGAAACAAGGATGACTTAAAAGTCACATGCCGCAGTAGAAAGAAGGAGAGGAGGCGATGATAATTAAATTATCCAATATAACAGGAAAAGAAGTACTTGTAACATTAGAGATTGTTAGACATTGTATCAATGCTTCTAATGATAACACAGTAATTACATTGAACCGTTATATAAACCCAATTGAAAATTCAGTTGTTTGCATATGCAGCAAACTACTATGAAAGACTTTTCAAAATATATATATATGAATAGCTTTAAGATAGGTATTAGATAGTGTAATAGTAGTCTAAATAGCTGTATGTAATTTTAACTGACAAAATCCTTGTACTGTAGTACAGTACCAAACATGTAAATAAGTACAGTACAGTACAGTATTTGCTGTTTATAAAAGTATAATAATCAATTTAAATACACTGTAGTAATAAATACTGTAAGTCTACTATATTATAGACCAATAGGTCCACACATTCTTATATGCACGTGAGAACTAAAATGATTTATTTTCATAACTAAATTCTTTTACTGTTGTTTATACACTAATGGAGCTCATAATATGTATTTGTTCTACTTTACATTTTAATTTGGTTAATTTTTTTCATTTGCAGTATTTATTTTTAGTTACACTCTCAATTTTAAAATTTGTATTTTATCTATGGTATACCCAATCTTGATTAATTGGTTCATGATTTAAGATTATAACTGATAACTTTTGGGTTGGGAAGATCTGCTACTGGAATAGAAGCTCAGCAGAAGAAGTGATATTATTTTGGCGAACATATTCACTGCATTTTAACAAACAGATCAGTTTGTTGCGCTAATAATGTATTCCATTTTAAGATAACACCTACCAAATAGGTACAAGAATCGTCTTATATCACCCTTCCTGAAAAATGAAAACCCTCCATGGAAAACTGAAAAATATTTAGAAACATGGGATTCTGTGTTTTACAGTATTTTTATAAATAAAAATTTTAGTTTTATTATTTTTTCAAGTATTTGTGTTTTATGAATGTGTGTAAAATATCCAAACTTGTATTTTACTCAGGTTTATATTTAAAATAAACAATTGTTATAAAAACTAGTTCTGCTTGTTGTCTGCTATTAAGTTATTGCTTGCACAGCAGGACATAGTGGCTGTAGTGTTTTCCACTGTATTTGATTCATAAAGTAATGTGTTGCATACAATTATTTAATTATTATTTATTGCATAAATCTAATTGTTTACGGTGTATATAAGCAATTATCTTAAAATGTTTCAACATATTATCTGTTTTGGATATGTTGTCCTTTTTTTTTAACTGGAGAGTTACTGTTTAGAAAAGTATGAAATTTTAATAGCTCAAGATGGAAACAAATTGTATTTATATCTGTTAAAATATTAAACGCTCTCTTTGACTGCTGTCATTTTTTGGTTGATAAGGTTGTAAAGTACGATAAAACAGTCACATTCACAAAAAATATTGTATGGTTTTTTTCTAAAAATTTAACTTATTTAGGACAAATAAAGGAAAAGGGAGAGGTTTTGATTTTTTTCTGATTCAAAATTTTTAAAAAAAGAGAAAGTTAATAAAATGAAGTATATAAATTAGGTGACAGATAATATTATAATATTTATATTGATATAATTATATTTGTAGCAAAAGTCACAATTATGGTAACAATTCTTTGAATATAAAAAGTAATAATGGGTTATTAGGAAGGTGTTATAGAAGTACACTGTATTGTAATAATAATTTGTTTCTGTAGAATACATAATTTCAGAGGATTTTTCAAAGGTATCACATATTTAAGGTTTTCATATTAAGGGATTATGGAGTCAGTACCAAAAAATAATCCTACTAGAACACAGAATTTAAATAATTCTCCAAGAATACAGAATTTAAAAAGAAGCAGAGCATAAATTAACTGATTCATGCAATTGCTTAGGATTTGATATGAGCGTAACTTTAAAAATTATTTAATATTTGAGAATGGTCCTCTATTTCTGCAATACTTATGAAAGGTTGAAATTGCCGTTCAAAAGATTATAGTTTTGCTTGTTTACTATATTTTTTCATTTAATTGCATTTTCTGTATAGCTTTCAATTTCTAACACAATTATGTTCCTTAATCCATGATTATTTTGCTGTCCAGATCTGTGTGTTCTAACCATTCACATATCATCATTATGTTATCTATGCATTGTATAACCTGTTCATCATATTACATGTGTGTGTAATACTTATGGCATTACTCAAATCATTGAAACAAGGAAAAAAATCATGGTTTTTAAGGAAATAAACATGAGTAATAGCGAATCAAGATAGAACTAAGAAAGACATGAATGCTCCCTGAAGTAGGCTTGTATTTTATCATAGCCGTAAAGCTCATCTCTTTGTCTTGTATACAAGCCTGCCCCTACGTAAAGAAAAAGGGATATGGAAAATAAAGGGCAGGAGATCCACGACTAACGAAAATAGTATAACCGTTGCATTAAAAGGATGTAATTTTCTACTTACATAGTTAAATCCTCCAACTACTCACATAGAGAAAATTCAACTTTTTCTGTTCATTAATCCTAAAACTCAGCTTGAAGGGTTTATTAGGCCCGTGAAATACTTTTTGGAATAATAATAGTAACTTAAGTGTAAAGTAGGGATCACCTACTTTTTCGAATTATGATATCATCCCTCCCCAAATTTAAAACACCCCCTATAAATATTTATACTTTAAATTTGTTTAGAATATTAACATCTTTTGCTAGGTAGAATATAAACAATTTCTTATCCCAAGAGAGAACAAAAAATAGCTAATTAAAATTACTCAGATATAACTAAAATTATTTGGATATAAAGTAGATCTACTGTAAGTCATAATCCTTCCCTGTACTTTAGTCCAGAGATGTCTTATGACTCTAATCCTGTCTTTTTCAAATTTCATTTTATGTGATTCATATTCAGATAACAGTAAATATTATAATATTGTTCTTAATATAATTAGAAAAAAATCAAGCCTACTATTAAAATTACTCAATTCTAGAAGTATTACAAATTTTTCATGAAAGCATACAAAATTTAAACTATTAAAATTTTTAAACAGCTGGCTATTTACATTTATACAAATTTTGTCATGAACTGATTTCTTCTTATACTTCACTTCTCAGTGTATGTCTATTTGTCCATATTGTTCGTTCCGTACTAAAATCCTTATTTCCTTCATAAAATCTTTTGGCTGACTTCATTACTCAGTTAGCCAGTTATAACTGATCATTCGTAAGCTGGCGATTGATAGATAACCTGTACTAGCCCTATTCAAAAACATTGGTTTTGGTAGTGTGTGTTGCATCAAAGGTCACTGCTAAGAAATTGGAGGTGTTGTAGTTTAGCAAATGGCTATAAGTAAATTTTTTCAAACCTGCTGCCGGTGATTCCTTCAGCCAGGAATAAGTGGTAAAGGTAAAGTTGATAGCGACTCTCTCAACTGTTAGTCTTGACTGAATGAAGCAGGAGATGGAAGGTCTTTTTTTAGGGCATAAACATTATGTGAATGATCTGGTTATTATGACAAATCAAATAATATTTTTATCAGTTTTTTGGCCTTGTGAAATATTTATTATTGTAATATAAATACTATATCTCATATTGTACATGGTCCAGCATTAAAATGCCCCTTATTTGAAGAAACCATTGTGTGCGTTGTAGTGGTAGCACTGCTGTGGTGGGGGTATTGTTTGTAAGCGGTGTGCGTGCCATTTTCAGAATGCATCATGGCTTGGTTTGTTGTAGAGGAGTTTATATTAGTAACGGTGGGTCTGTGATTGCTACTCAGCGAGCATTTCGTAATCAATTCAAACTTGGCTGACATGATCGTGTTCCTGATCGGAAAACTATTCAACTGAGGGTGTCAAATTTTAGACAAACAGGTTCTTCACTAAAAAGGAAACCTACTGACTGAGCTTGGACTCCGAAAAGCCGAAAAATATGGTGCATGTGCGAGAATCTATCCAACAATCTCTTAATACATTCAGAACTTAAACATTCAGCTGCCCTGGGATTATCTAATAGGAGTTTAAGAAGAATTCTCCATAGAGAGTCTAATATGCACTCATTTAAAATGATGGTTAACCACCAATTAAGTGAGAATGATTTTGAAACTCGCAGAACTGTGGGTAAGGAAATTCTTCAGAACATTCCCCCCTGGTGCTTTGTTTGTGTCTTCGGTTGAGGCCCAAATCTACTTATCAGGTACTGTAAAGAAATAGAATTTTCCATACTAGGTTGCAGAGGACCCTTGCAAACTTCATCAGCAACCACTACACAGCCCTCATGTGTTTTGTTTGGGGAGTGTATTTTTTCAAAGAAGGTGGCCAAACTGTAACGGTTAATTCGAATCGTTACTGTCACATGATAGACACCTTCCTATGACCTCATCTAAACCAGTTCGTTGTAGACTATGAAGAGCAAGAAGTTTGGTTCCAGCAAGACGGAGCCACATCTCACACTTCTTGGCGTTCTATGCAAATGTTAAGGGAGTTGTTTCTTGGACGTCTTGTCTCTTTGCGAGGTGACATTCCCAGGTCCCCATCTTGCCTGATTTATTACCTTGAGATTTTTTTCTTTGGGGACACTTAAAGAGGCAATCACCCAGGAAGTGGCAGCCATTCCAAGAGAAATGACACAAAACACTATGAAGAAATTCTGGAAAAGACTTTGTCAATGTATCAACAATGGAGGATGTCATTTAGCGGATATAATTTTTAAAACGAAGTAATGTAAAATGGCATAGTATTTATTGTTCACCAATAAAAGCATGTTTTCTGTATCTGTCTTATTTTTTTTGCAACTACTTTTTAAAATAAGGGAGGTTTTATTGCCAGGCCCTCTATTACAAAATATGTTTTGTATTCGGCCTCAATATATTACACTTTGCTACTCGATCCACAAAGTGCAATAAATGAGATTATCCCTTCATTATATCACTGGGGCTTAATTGATTTTAATTCCACAACCCCAGACATGCAGCTTGAGCGTTGCCTAATCCTTCGTCGCCTTTACTGTTGCCATTCAGACAAATTATAAAACTGTGATGTTATCAATAGCTGGCTCCATTGCAATTTACTCACTTCTGCCGTTCTACATTTTGCCTTCCGGTCTTCTGAAGTTATTGAAGAAATTATTTTTCACATACTTATTACAATTCAGATATTTTAAATGTTGTGTTGTTCAAAGCAACATAATTCTATATGTTTGCCCATATTATCTAGATAGATTTTAAACCAGGATGATACTGTGGCAGCCACAAAACACTGTGACCTTCTTGGTCTTTCTCCAATATCCTGTTCAATAAATATTTGACATACCGTGACACATTCTAAATTAATTTTGTATAGCTGAAGTTTCAACAATGTTTTCTCTTATGGAATATTTTGTTCTCATAACCACTGAATCATTTTACTTTGTCCACTGTTAGATGTAGTTGCTTTATGGATTTGAATATTGTGATATTTTGCATTTGTTTATTATTAATACTGTCTTAGGCTGTAAATTTGGTATCAACTGGTTAGCCACGCATTTAACATAGTTTCCTGAATTTTTGTTGTCATGGAAATCTGTCTTTTCAACAGCTTTCCAAATAGCCAATGCGTTTGGGAGAAAGCCTTCTTCCCTTCCAATATAGACGATAATTAATCAATCGATCTCCCATGGAAACTGTAGTATGTAGGACATTGCAGGATCAATCTGACCACATTTTTTCTGACATATGATCAGAACAAGCAATAGTCTCATCCATGTAAATTATTGGTCCATCTTCTGATGTAAACTTTTTTATCAACTGAAGATATGAGATTCTTTTTTTCTTTATTTCCGATTTTTCAATGAGGGTTCTTCGGTTAGTTTGTATTCTTTTCCACAAAAACCTAAATCTTTTAAAACCGGCTGTATACTTTCTGTACAGCCTGTGAAATTTATTTTTTTTAAGGGCACTTTGAATAATATTCTGTGCGCAATCTTTTTTATGCAAGGTAACAGTCATAGCGACCTACATTGGTACAATTTTTTTTGCATTGGCATCAAAACTATCTTCCTGAAATAGTTTTCTGCCTTTTCCTCTTATTTTAAGGCATTGTAAAACATTTATTTTCATCTTTGCTCACTCTAATTGGATACAATGTAGCATTAATTTCTCAAATGATACATTCAGACACTCCTGTTGCTATGACAACTCATTCTCTTGCCTTATTTATCGCTAAGGCCATGCTTGTTATGTAAAATAATACTAGCATCCTATAAAAAACTAACAGAAAAATAATCAAGCCTTTACATAAAAATAATATTTTGAACTTACTCTAATAAATCTATAATATATTATCTTAACTGCTAACAAACATTTCAAAATTAAAAATCAGTCAAAACTTATATACATAAAATTAATTTTCTGTCTATTATGGAGAACCATGGATTACTATTTATGATCATCTCTTTAAAGTAGTTCTTAGTCGATAGGAAATATTAATTTTATTGGTTAGGGTTGGGTTTTTATCATGATCTCATCTTTCTTCTTAATTGTGTAATTGCTATGTGATGTGGTTAGAATTTTTTAGGTCTCATAACTGAAGTACCTGACAAAGAAATTTTAAATGTTTAAAGTTACTAAACCAGTCCTAATTTACAACTTCTAAATCATGTATAAGTAGATAAGGAGTTTATAATTTGTTGACTGTATTTATTAGAAAATGAGAAATAACTTTCAGTATATATGTGTACTGTAATATGTGAATTATTATTTGAAATAAAATTAAGTAAAATTTTGTAAAATGTATTTTTTCTTCCTGGGTTTTGAAATTATTTTCTGCAGTTAAGTTACGGCTAAGAATATCCAAGACCCTGAAGGATTTATGGGTTATATTGAACTATTTTGTAATCTAAATATTAAAACTAAAATAAAGATTCTAATACTACAAAATTTCTCTTAATTTACAAAATGTTTTATAGACAACCATAAATGCTTTGTTTGGGCATTATTTCATAAATATAAGCAAGTAGAATTCACCTAGTTTTATTAAAAGATATTCTGTAGTGATTATAGTTTTAATAAGTAAACTGCAGTTACAGGCTCTGCTTACAAATAGCATACAATAGGTCTTTTCAGTCTTTATAAACATACAGTAGAACTTCGATAATTCGGTCTAACTGGGACTGGAACCGATCAGGGTTAATCAGAGAATGCCTAAAAAACAGGAAAATAAAACATATATTTACACTCTTGAATTTCGTAGTCCATTACATTTGGTGAATCTTAATTAATCACTTTAACATTAGTTTATGACTATCCGAACGTTAAATTTTGTAAATTTGTGAAAACTTACTTAGACCGAACATTTTCGATCGCTATGTGGACACTGATGAAGATCACCACATAGCGAACGAAAACGTTCTGTCTCAGTAAGTTTTACACAAAATTTAAAGTTTGTATAGTCATAAACAAATGTTGAAGTGATTAATATAATTACAGAAAATCACCTTTATGTGGTACGAATTATCTTGGACACATTTATGTATAATAGTGATGGGTCGATTCAAAAATTTTATGCCGATACCAAGATATCTATTCCCGATTCTGGATTTCAAATACCACAATAAGTTGTTATAGTGCTGGTGTTAAAACCATGACATAATGTTAGAGTGGCAATGGATATTTTACTCTCCAGTATGTAAAATTATGTTTAGAGTGGCAACAAATGTTTTACTGCTCATTGTTCAAACGCAACAAACATTATTTTAGAGCTGTAATGCTGCTTCCGTCCGTAAACGCTAGAATCGAAAAGAATCTACGGGATGATCCGTTGTGTTCGTTTTGTGTAGAGCTTGCAAGCTGCTATATCACGCATCCGCTTTAACATTAGGAGCTCGGTTGAGGTTGTTTCCTCCTGGGATACTGCTTTAGCGTGACTCAAAATATTTGGTTGATTCCATCTTGTCATCGTCTGTACATAGACAGGTGCCCTTCATGCCAATGCATACATCTCGATACTGCACTGTATCACATTTTACAGTCGTTTTTATGCACAATGCTGTGGCGGCCAGCCAAGGGCTGTAAGGCTTATAAACATACGGCATTATGTCCAGAACTAATATTTTAACTTCAATAATTACAATTTCAACGTCAAAAACCATTTTTAAAAATTAAAAAAAAATACCATAAAACAGATTTGGATTACGCAGAGATCTGAAATATCGAGGTTCTACTGTATTGTACAAATCGCTATCCAAGTTTTCAAGTAATTAACTCTTTCTGTTTCCTATTCAATTGCAACAGATTGTCCAATACATGTGCTTGTTTGATAGAAATTCATTCTAACATGAGGCTACAGATCTCCCCCTACAGACACAGATTTGGCGTCATCTCTTTTGATATTATCTTAGTTCACCAAATATCTTAGCATGCCTGTATTCAACACATACAAGCCACTTGTTCTGGTATTCTCTACTACAGTCCAGTTTAAAGTATTCAGTAAGGTAAACAAAACTAACCCTTAAATGATGCAGACAAGGTACATATTTGACATATACTTAGATCTGTTAGGGGGAATGATACAAATGCTAAGTAGATGTTTTTACTGAAATGTTAAAAAGGAATGAAAGCTTAGATTTCTAACTGCCTCTATTACAGTTTAATTGTCTATGACAAACACCAAGTTAAATTTGAAAGAAAATTTTTAAATAAGGCTATTTATGGCATTAAAGTTATTACAAAAAACTTCAACTTCTCTTATTTAAATCTAATTATTAAATCACCACCAAATGTTATACATTGTGTATTACATATATTTTATTGTATTTGTGATGATGCTATCCAGTTTTCATTTCATAACCTATTTCTGCTTACCTATTTAATGTTTTGTTAGGAATATAATTAGCTGATGAAGTAAGTTCTTTAACACTACAATGGTTGCAAAGTATCAAAAGTTCCTCATGTTTTCTTTTTCTTATTGTCAAGCAGTGAAAGGAGGGGTAAGCTTGGTGATCTTTAATCTTCCACCATTGTCTCTTCCTCGCCCCAACCAAATATCAATTATTTTGAGTTCTGCCTTTAGTGTCTACACATCTCTATTTGGGTATTACAGTCAAATATGAAGCTAAATAATAAATACACAAAAACCTCTTAACCACAAACTTTCTTTAATTTACCCTAATGTACATTTCAGTTACAAAGTAACCATCCTTTGTTACAGGACAAAGACTGACAGTCTTTGTATGTTATCACTCTGAGGATGGTTACTTTGTAACTGAAATGTACATTAGGGTAAATTAAAGAAAGTTTGTGGTTAAGAGGTTTTTGTGTATTTATTATTAAATTCAACCACAGTATATTCCTAATAAATAGTAAATATGAAGCTATAAAATAAAGAAAATAATCAATATAATTTATCATTAGGACACAATATATACCATTAGATGACTCAGTGTTATTGAAGTAGTAAATAGTTAGCATTGAGACAGTTCTGATAATTTATGTTAACAAAGGATGAATGTGTGAATTTCCTGGATAACTACTAATAACTTGTGTACAGTTGGACTCCTGTATATACTATGTAGGTTATGTGACAGCCAGCATAAACTAGAGGCAAAACATAAGCTGTTTACTTTTGGCTATGGCTGAAACTGTCCCGTATCAGAACCTTGTACTCATTTCTACATTGGTTATATTTTTTCCCTCTTCAGCCAATGTTGTAAATATATTTTTAAAGATTACCAATCCAGATGTATTATAACCAATTATTTGACATACAGCATAGAATATGTGTATATATATATATATATATATATTACTTTTATGACTTTTGTACATTTATATCTTTAACCTTAGGTTGTTGTTTCTACAAAAAAATTTTGAAAAAAGAAATATAATGTAATTGGCGTATTTATATATGTTTTTATATTTTTATAGAGTGTTACTTAACGTGTTAAATATTTTGTGCAACCATTGTAGAGAGGGATCAAGGAAATATGGACACTGTTTAATTATGGTTATTAGCTTCGTTACATGCAAATTTTATTTAAAGTTGGTTGTTGTAATCATCTTGATTTCCCTGATTAAATCATAAGTAATTCTTGAATTTTGTAGTCCATTATGTTCGGTGAATCTTATTAATCACTTAAACAAATAAGTAATTATTTGAAGACCTAAGTGAAAACTATTAACTTCCTGACTCATTTCGAAATCATACACTTGCAACCTTGAGCCAGTAGCAGGTTAGGCTTCGTTAATAAAATGATGGTTTCAAGTTTTGTCAGCAAAATAGTATTCACTTCGTCAAATAATTACTTATGAAAATTTTATATTTTTACTATACAAGTTATTCTGGAACTGAAGAATATCCAAGATCTTGATTATAACTTTCTTAAAAGTTGACAATTTTATAGTATCCAGATATGACTTCAAAATATTGACTTGAAATATTTACTTCAAATCTATTTTTACAGGCTTAAATATAATTCAAGTTCTGATTCATGTCCTTAGCTACCAAAATAGTCAACTTTTCCATGAAACAGTACTTGAAGTTCTATGTTACTATGGAATGCATCTTTTTACAAAATAATTAGCGTTTCGATTTGTTTTTTTTAATATGTAACAACTAACAAAATTCATAATTGAGAAAAAAAAACATTTTTTTGCTATAAAAGAAATTAATATTTATATTTTAAAATTTAAAGTCTATAAACCTCTTAAAATAAAACACAAAAATTATCTTTATACAAAATATTACCTTCTGCTTGTTACTTAAAATGTATATATTAAAATAATTATAACAAAAATCAGAGTTTAATAGTTGTAAATGGATAATGAATTAGTTAACCACATTTTTTATATTCAGTTATTCTATAGGTCCTGAATACACATTAAAAAAAAACTTTTGCACACACTTTATAGCCTACAGTTTAATATGATATTGTCACATTCTCAGGAAATATCATCAGGTTTGGTGAAGTCGATTAACTCATTTAATCTTTTTTCTTTATCTAACTCATACAAATAATGGTAACTTTTTTCTCTAAAGTAAGGCACTCCTTTAGGATTCAATTCTTTCATGTCAAACCATAAAATTTTTGTTGCACCAAACAAAAAATACAACTCTTGCATTTCATAATCTTCCCAGTCAAATGTTTCTTGAAGCAAATGATTATCCACTTTTATCTTCAAAAATGCTGGTCCTCCTTTTCCCCAAATTTGTTTTGCAACTTTTACAACATTTCTATCTTTTTTATCCGTTAAGTACAATAAATAACTTAATTTTTTATTATATTCTTTTAAATATTTTACTAGTGTTTTGTCTTCTTCTGGGTATGGGTTTTGAAGTATTTGAGTGACTTTTTTGTCATAGAATTCAAGTTCTGAGCCTAGTCGATATTCGTGACCAATAATAACAGTTAAAAGTATAAATCTAAAAATCATTCTGTCTCCATGTCAGCCTAGAAGTAACATGCTGCCATTAAACCTAATTGTCACTAAATATAAAACAAGATCTTATCATAATTTAAAATCTTTAGTGCCTATTAATAATTTTAAAACAATATGCATTTAAAGCCCTTCAATAAAGTATAAGTTTAAATATTAGGAAATTAAATTTAATTTAAATGCCCAATTCATTATTATAAAAGATTTTCTTAACATGAGTTATTTAGAGAAGTAGGTTATCTACAGTACACATTATTTGCTACAAATTATGGAATTTCTAGAGATTTCTGTGCTATGCAAGTACAGAAAATTCAGAATATTAAAAAAACAAAAAATTAAACAATTTTAAGATTTGTTTGATGTAAGTACAGCTTTTATTATTGAAGTAGGTATTTGCCAGATTATATGCCTGGCTCAGGAGAGCCTTTGAGTCATTGGAAAACATTATAAATGCAATTCTAAAAAATTACTATACTAATTACTATAACAATTTTACAAATACAATCTAAACTAATGATTCAACACTTCAATAGTAGCCTAATCATAATCACCACTTTATAAATACTCAATATATGTAGCCCATGGTACCAAATATGTAATGGTTTCTCTCTTCTCCACATAGCTTGTTTTGAATATTCATAACCTGTTCTTCTCAAGAACACTTCAATAGTAGCCTAATCATAATCACCACTTTATAAATACTCAATATATGTAGCCCATGGTACCAAATATGTAATGGTTTCTCTCTTCTCCACATAGCTTGTTTTGAATATTCATAACCTGTTCTTCTCAAGAACCCTAATCCTAAGTTATGATAAACTATTTAGTTATAAACTTGTTACAAAAGTTTTTAGTTTTTTCTTTTTGAAATTTTGTAGACATTTAAAAGACAAACGTTTTAAAATTAAAAGCGATGTTTTTACAAGATCAACTAAATTTTATCTCTATAATTTTAGTACTGACACATTTCACAATAGTTTAGTTCATTATTCAATAATTCATGCCAGAGATACAAACTGGACTGGTTACTCTATGTTATATACATCTTTCATTACTGTGTGTTGTTTTGTTGGCAATTAAGTGTAACTGTGGGTACTGTGATGTGTTTATTGTATGTGATTAGATAATTTGAATATTATGTACATTTTTTCTATATTATATATTTAAAAATTGTGTTTGATTAGAAGTGCACTTCATCTTTAAAATATATTAAGGTTAGTATTTGTAGTATTTATATATTTTTAGAATTTCTTTCATCTTACATTATGTTGCTATTATTATGACTTAAACACTTTGAGTGTGGCAATCTTTTATAGTTGCACATCAAAATTACTGAAAAAATATTATTGATTACTTGCATTGAAAATGTTGTTGATGGACCCATTATGTCATATGAAGTTGGCTAGGCATTCATTTTCGTCAGTTTTGGTGACATCATTTCCAGTACGTTCATGTACGTACTTCGACGGTGGTGCCAGTTCTCGTATCACAGGTGGTGGTTGTTGACTGTCTAATTGTTGGGTTTCTCTCCCAATTGTTGCTGGATACAGACCTCTTTTTTCTAGTCACAACACTTAGTTATAGTTATAGATAAAGTACCACAAACAAATTTAAGTACCTACAACCCTTC
Source organism: Prosapia bicincta (assembly GCA_036971475.1). Lineage (NCBI taxonomy): Eukaryota > Metazoa > Arthropoda > Insecta > Hemiptera > Cercopidae > Prosapia > Prosapia bicincta. The sequence continues at coordinate 155,593,223 of JBAIZL010000002.1, forward strand.
CTGCTAAAATGTTTTTCAGCGATAAAAATAAGTTTAAACACAATGTCAATAAGTAATTCATATCTAAATAGTTCTGATACAGTGTTTATAATAATTTCTACAAAATACAAAAATAAATACTATATACAACCCCACCCTTGCCATTTTAATACTCAGCTTTAGTCATCTATGTCCTCGTGAAACTTGTCGAAACATCGCAGTTCACACAGTCCTGGTTCATCTGGGCAAATGTAGATGGTTAATTTCATTTTGCCTTCTTTTGCACAACTCAACATTTTCTTTGAACTCTGCGTTTGTTTGCTTTTCTTTGAAAGCCTGTGTACGCTGTTTTGAGTAGGAGTCACCATAGTGGGAGCCTGTTTGGGGGGGTAGAAGTCCTTCAATGACTTTAAGACGGAAATCATACAGGTTTAGTTCCAAATGAAGCAATAGTCCCAAAAATATTAATTACATCCAAAGTCACATCTTTCCAATTTGTGATTCGTAACTTGGCAGTGTTTTGTGGACCCAAAAAAATTCCAAGGCTTATATGTTTGTTTCAGCAACAAATGTCTCTAAGAAAATAACGTTTATCAATAAATTAAACCAATCAGTGGGAGTATTGTTACCAGGAATTAGCACTATAAGTTAAGAATTTCCTGTGAAAGGTATGTCTTATCACGCCAGTGGCTCCAAGTGTCGGCTGCCATGTTGGAGACACTTCATCATCATCGTCAGAGCTATCTTCGGAGTCATTTTCATTGTCAGAGTAGATAGTCTCCAATAATTCAACCTCATTATCAATATTCATTTTACAAAATATATTAAACACAACTATAACACAATTCAAGTAACACTAATATGATAACACAGTCCCCAATCCGACAGCAACGGTGGAACAAAACTCACTGAAATGTTCACAAAGACTGGCACAATAACCGATAAGCGATACAATGTTTTCCGGCAATGACTAACCTCACACTGATCCAATGAATTGAGAGTGGACGTGAGGCTTACATAAACACCTATCGCCACGGGTGCCACATACTCTGATTTCATGCACACCCACCGCACTCAGAGTGTTAAACTACTAGTATATTGAAATTTTATAGCAGACACATTTTTTACTAGTTCAGATCATTATTCTATGTTTCCAAAAACAGATCAATCTGGTTTACAGTTTGTGATTTTCAGAGACTGGATATCCAATATTGTTACTTCACCAGAGCATGACGTATAAATATATATATATATATATATATATATATATATATATATATATATATATATATATATATATATATATATATATGTATGTATGTATGTGTATGCTTTCTAGAAAAACAAATTTGTTGCAATGATAGTTTCTGGCATTGCCATTACAGACATGGCAATGTCTATAGAGTGAAACAGAGGCTTATGGTATATACAGATATAGCATAAATGCTTGTAATAATCGGTAATTCACTTTCTGGGTGAAGCTCAATGGAATAAGTGACTCCTGGATTTGTGTAATTTAAATAACCACTTATTTAGAGCAGATAATTTTTTTCATAGAGATATACTCTTAAAAAAAAATATGAATTCCAAAATAGTGTCAACCAGGATTAAGCGCATGCTTGAAAGTGCCTTTCTTTTTTCAAGCACAACTTTGTGAGATACTATCACTCTGGAAAACAACACTTTTGTGCAGAACTTTTATTATATTGTTCAAACATATACGTTGCAATGATTTAAGTTGCATTGCCAATACCATCTTGACAATATCTGGAGTGAAACAGGAAAACTAATGGGGAATTTACGCCCTTACACTTCTAGCTAACACACTCAGTGTGTACTTTAGTTTAAAATCCAATCAATATTTAGACTATATGTACTTTATACAATACTTGTTTTGGCACTTAGATATCAAAAACTACTGGTGGAATAATTTTAACAGCTAAAAACTTTACAACAATTCTTAACAAATTTTTATAACTACTCCAAGGGTAACCGATGCACTTAAACCAATAGTATTTTAAACTGACTGAAACAAAGAAAATTTTTTGGCTAAACTTATTTATAGTGTAAAACCATATTGGCCCTTGGACAAACAAAATGTCCAACTATTTTAAAAAGCACCATTATTGAGTTTTGCCCCAGGGCATCTAATTTTTAATTATGGCACTGTTTTCAAAACAAAACAGAAAAAAACATTTACTAAATAACTACATTTTTAGACTCTTTGGAAACCTTTGTATAAAACAAACACAGTTAAATGAAATGTACTCAGACTCAAATAAGCTTACTGCATAACATTAATAGAATTCCTTATATATATATTAGCAGAAAATAAACTGACAAAATTTAGAACCAAATTAAAGAGAAAGTATTATTCATATGAAAAATGTTCAAGCACAGTTGATTCATAAATGTGATTATTTTATACCAGTCTGCATATGCAGTTTTGTTGATGACGTCTGTAATTTTTTGTTGTTTGTTTTTATTTTTGAGCATTTTCTCAGTTGGTATTATTATGTAAGAAAATAACCCAAGTAATGAATTGTGTGAAAATCTTATTAAAAAAATTTATTGACCCAAACAGTTTTTTTAAAAAAACGTGTTTATCATTTTATTTTTAAAAAATGTGTATAGTTATATATATATATATATATATATATATATATATATATATATATATATATATGAAGTTAATATATTACTATTGTAAGTAATTTTATCCACCATTAAGTGCAATAATTTTACCTTGGTTGATGAGGCACCTTTCGGTCAATTGACCATTGTCGAATCACTGATGTTTTTCTGTTGTAGATGTTCGGTCTGTGAAGTTGGTGTTTGTTGACGTTACGCGCACTTTTTCTTGATCTGTGTGTATGATATTTCTATATAGTATGTCTTCTGTATATGTTGTTTGTAGATTCATTAAATTGTTGTGTATGTTTTTATAAATGTGGTATTTTTCTAGTGAGTTTAGTTCTATTGGGTTGTTATTTATTTCAAGTATGGTTAGGTTATTTTCGTAATTTTTAATTTCGTGTTTATGGGATATTAGGTGTGCTGCAACATTTGATACTTTAGAATTTTTGTTTTTGAATGCTCTATAATGTTCTTCAAATCTTATTTTAAATGTTCTGGTTGTTTTTCCTATGTAAAAAGCGTTACAGTTGCTGCATGTGATTTTGTAAATTCCTGATAGGTTATGTTTTTCTGAATTTGTTTTGTGGTTTGTGTTATTAAGATATTTTATTATTTTGTTGTTTGGTTTGTAAGTTGGAGTGTAGTATTCTTTGTTGTATATATTTGTTATTTTTTCTATTTTGTTATTGGTGTATTTATATTTTAGGTAGATTTTTTTATTTTCATTATTTTCGTGTTCCGGTTGTAGTGTTGTGTTGAGGTTAGGTTTTTTTGTGAATTTATTGTATATATTTTTTATAATGTGTTTGTTGTATCCATTTTCTATTGCTATTTTTGTAATGTTATCTAATTCTTCATTTAATTTTTGTTTGTTATCCTGTGTGTATTTTATTGCTTTATTTATCATGTTACTGTAAGTGTTAATTTTGTGTGTCCAGGGGTGGTTAGATTTGTAGTGTATTGTGGTGTTGTTGGAAGTAGGTTTCCTGTATACTGTAGTTTCTATTTTATTATCATTTATATTTAGAGTAATGTCGAGGAAGTTGATTGTTCTATTTGTTTCTGTTTCAACGGTGAATTGTATGTTTTCGTTGTATGTATTTAGTTTGTTTAATATTATGATGTGTTTGTTGTGAATGGTAGGTTGGTATATTACAAGTATATCGTCTACATACCTTGTCCATAGTGAGATATTGTGTGTGTTTATTATAGGTTTAATTATTATTTGTTCAAAGTGTTGTAAATATATTTCTGACTTACAACTTTTTTAAAAAAATGTTTTAACTTGCCTATAGTAGCACTTACTTTTTTGTGTTGAGGACGGCCGTTTCGGGAGATGTGTCCCTTTGTCAACTCAGACCGGTCTGAGTTGACAAAGGGACACATCTCCCGAAACGGCCGTCCTCAACACAAAAAAGTAAGTGCTACTATAGGCAAGTTAAAACATTTTTTTAAAAAAGTTGTAAGTGATTATTAGTAGCTCACGCGAAGATGGAATCAACAAATGTTGGTATTTCTGACATGACAGATGATATGGGTGAACCCATGGGGAGTCCTGTTGTTTGTTTATAATATTTATTGTTAAATTGGAAGTAATTTTGGTTACATATGTGTTTGGTTAGCGTAATGATACTATCTATTATGTTTCTTTTTTCGTTATTGTGTATCAGTTTGTTTTTTATTATTTCTATGGTTTCTTCTATTGGGATACTAGGGTACATGTTAGTTATGTCATAACTTATTATTTTTGTGTTGCTGTTTGTTTTTATCGTTTTTATTTGATTAATTAATTCGTATCCATTTTTTATATTGTATGTGTTGTTGATATGTATTTTAGATCTTATGATTTTGTCTAGAATTTTTGCGATTATGTAAGATGGTGCTGTTGTGAAATTTATTAGTAGTCTAAATGGTGTGTTGGGTTTGTGGATTTTAGGTATCCCTGATAATACTGGTGCGCATGGTTTGAATGGGTATAGTCTTGTGTGGTATTTTAATTTATTGTTATAGTTTAGGGTGTTTCGGTGAGTGACTATTAAGTTTTTTATTGTAATAAGGTATTTGCTAGTTGGGTCTGGGATTTGTTCGTATTTATTTTCTTTTATGTAGTTAGTCATTGAATCGATATATTTGGTATTTTCTATTATTACTGGTGTATTTGTTTTATCTGATTTTAATATTAAGTAGTCGTTGTTTTCTAGTTTTTCTCTGAGTTTTATAATTTCTTTTTTATTATTATATTGTTCCGTTTTTTTGTTTTTTTCCGTTTTTATTAGGTTAATTTTATTATTAATATTATTTCTTATTTGTTCAGTATTTTGGTGGGTAATTTTGTGGATGTTAGATTCTGTGTCAACTATTAGGTTTTTTATTATTTGTTTTTTGTTGAAGTTAGGTAGGTTATATTTGAAGGAATTTGTTATTATTATTTTTTCTTTTTCAGTAAATTGTGTTTTAGTTAAGTTTATGAATTTATTGTTGTTAGAGGTGTTAGCCTAGAACCAACCCAAACCCACACCTCTAACAACAATAAATTCATAAACTTAACTAAAACACAATTTACTGAAAAAGAAAAAATAATAATAACAAATTCCTTCAAATATAACCTACCTAACTTCAACAAAAAACAAATAATAAAAAACCTAATAGTTGACACAGAATCTAACATCCACAAAATTACCCACCAAAATACTGAACACATAAGAAATAATATTAATAATAAAATTAACCTAATAAAAACGGAAAAAAACAAAAAAACGGAACAATATAATAATAAAAAAGAAGTTATAAAACTCAGAGAAAAACTAGAAAACAACGACTACTTAATATTAAAATCAGATAAAACAAATACACCAGTAATAATAGAAAATACCAAATATATCGATTCAATGACTAACTACATAAAAGAAAATAAATACGAACAAATCCCAGACCCAACTAGCAAATACCTTATTACAATAAAAAACTTAATAGTCACTCACCGAAACACCCTAAACTATAACAATAAATTAAAATACCACACAAGACTATACCCATTCAAACCATGCGCACCAGTATTATCAGGGATACCTAAAATCCACAAACCCAACACACCATTTAGACTACTAATAAATTTCACAACAGCACCATCTTACATAATCGCAAAAATTCTAGACAAAATCATAAGATCTAAAATACATATCAACAACACATACAATATAAAAAATGGATACGAATTAATTAATCAAATAAAAACGATAAAAACAAACAGCAACACAAAAATAATAAGTTATGACATAACTAACATGTACCCTAGTATCCCAATAGAAGAAACCATAGAAATAATAAAAAACAAACTGATACACAATAACGAAAAAAGAAACATAATAGATAGTATCATTACGCTAACCAAACACATATGTAACCAAAATTACTTCCAATTTAACAATAAATATTATAAACAAACAACAGGACTCCCCATGGGTTCACCCATATCATCTGTCATGTCAGAAATATATTTACAACACTTTGAACAAATAATAATTAAACCTATAATAAACACACACAATATCTCACTATGGACAAGGTATGTAGACGATATACTTGTAATATACCAACCTACCATTCACAACGAACACATCATAATATTAAACAAACTAAATACATACAACGAAAACATACAATTCACCGTTGAAACAGAAACAAATAGAACAATCAACTTCCTCGACATTACTCTAAATATAAATGATAATAAAATAGAAACTACAGTATACAGGAAACCTACTTCCAACAACACCACAATACACTACAAATCTAACCACCCCTGGACACACAAAATTAACACTTACAGTAACATGATAAATAAAGCAATAAAATACACACAGGATAACAAACAAAAATTAAATGAAGAATTAGATAACATTACAAAAATAGCAATAGAAAATGGATACAACAAACACATTATAAAAAATATATACAATAAATTCACAAAAAAACCTAACTTCAACACAACACTACAACCGGAACACGAAAATAATGAAAATTAAAAAATCTACCTAAAATATAACACCAATAACAAAATAGAAAAAATAACAAATATATACAACAAAGAATACTACACTCCAACTTACAAACCAAACAACAAAATAATAAAATATCTTAATAACACAAACCACAAAACAAATTCAGAAAAACATAACCTATCAGGAATTTACAAAATCACATGCAACAACTGTAACGCTTTTTACATAGGAAAAACAACCAGAACATTTAAAATAAGATTTGAAGAACATTATAGAGCATTCAAAAACAAAAATTCTAAAGTATCAAATGTTGCAGCACACCTAATATCCCATAAACACGAAATTACAAATTACGAAAATAACCTAACCATACTTGAAATAAATAACAACCCAATAGAACTAAACTCACTAGAAAAATACCACATTTATAAAAACATACACAACAATTTAATGAATCTACAAACAACATAAACAGAAGACATACTATATAGAAATATCATACACACAGATCAAGAAAAAGTGCGCGTAACGTCAACAAACACCAACTTCACAGACCGAACATCTACAACAGAAAAACATCAGTGATTCGACAATGGTCAATTGACCGAAAGGTGCCTCATCACTCAAGGTAAAATTATTGCACTTAATGGTGGATAAAATTACTTACAATAGTAATATATTAACTTCATAAAGTCAGTGCAACGGAAAAACAATGGATAACGTAAAATATCAAGAATATATATATATATATATATATATATATATATATATATATATATATATATATATATATATATATATTGTAACAATTTATTAAATTTTTAAATAGTTTGCATGTACAAATTTGAAATTCTAAAAATAACCAATGACATAGTTTATGATATATTCATCTTTATTACAATACACATTCTAAGATTAAATGTCGTTGTCATAATGATGTTTCTGTGTATATATAAGAATGTAATGAAGTAATAATCATCCCTGTTGTAAAATGGAAATCTACAACAGTTTTACTACAAATTAATTCGGAAATGAATTTCTTACACCAGCCTATAAAGTTTTTATCTCCAATACAATATGAGAAATAAGTAACATAAAATTGTATAAAATTATTAATTATATTTGCTTATGTCACCTAATTTTGTAAAATCTATCAAGTCATTAAGCTTGCCTTGCTTATCAATTTCTAATAGTTCATCATAGTCAGACTTATTAAAGCTTTTAAAATAATGTGGCCCATTTGGATTAAGCTCTCTTAATTCATCCCACAAAACTTGTGTTGCTCCAAATGAATAATACATTTCTTGCATTTCTTCATCTGACCATTTTAATTTTTTTTGAAGATCTGTATTGTTTATGTTTAATTTTAAAAACTCTGGCCCATCTTTTGACCACATTAAGCATATAAATTTATGTAAATCAGAATCAACATTCATATAATTATTAGTATCAGTATTTCGAACATTCTGTAAAATATCCACTAAATGTTTATTATACCAGTCAATATCTATAGTAAGTGAAAATCCTTTTCTAGGAGTTGGTGCATTAAAAACATCAAGTATTTTGTTTTCATATGTTACTAGCTCATTAGTTAACTTATTTTGAAAACACAGTTGGATGAAACAAACAAGTACAAGTATAAACTTCATTCTAAATTAGTTTTGAGACGTAACCTACTTATTGGCAGCACTTGTTGATTTCCCCTTCCATATAAATTCCTATTGACGTGTTTTATCAGTGAAATCAAATACAACCCATTATGATGTAAATTAAATTAAAGTTTTTCTTAATATCAGTTTAATTGGATTCTTCAGGCATTTTACTCAACTCCAATAATGTCGGTAACATAAAATCACATTTAGTTTGGGTGCAAAAGTTTTATATTTTGGATATAACTAGATCAATGTGCCAGATATTGATTTATGGCATTTCACCCATTCTTAGAAAGTCCATCAGTATAGTGAATCTTGAAATATTTGTACCCTAAGGTAGGTATTTTGTTTATATTTGTTGATTCCATCTTCAACGTGAGCTACTAGTTTTCACTAAAACACTTGTAAATATTTACAAACTTGCCGATAGTAGCACTTATATTTGTTGAGGACGGCCGTTTCGGGAGATGTGTCGTCAACCGGTGAGAGTTGACAATAGGACACATCTCCTGAAACGGCCGTCCTCAACAAATATAAGTAAGTGTTACTATAGGAAAGTTTGTAAATATTTACAAGTGTTTTAGGTATTTTGGTTATCAACATGAGTAGAAAAACATGCTGTGAGTATTATTGGTATAATTGGCATACTGAGAAGGTTGCTTAGCCTTTAACTTTGAAATGTTATCTCTTTATTTTGAGAGGGATATTAAAATTAATAAAAAACATAATACAGTAATATTTTATGTTCAATATTAAAATTGAATTTTGAATACCTCATAAAATTCCTTTCAACTAGTTACCTTATTAAAAAAAATCAGGTCTATGAACCCATTTGTATTTTTACCTTACCTTTTATTAAATTTATGAAAACTGAAATGCACACTTTTCAATTATAAATCAGTGTTTACATAATAATTCTTACTTATTACTGGATAATGTAGTTAAAAGAACAATAAGGTATAAATATATTGTTTAAAAAAACAATAAAACTAATGTTTATTTCTTCATATAAATTTATCCAGCCAAACTAAAAGTTTTTTTTATATTAGAGTATTCACCATTCAATATCTAATCATATCAACATCTAATCTTGTTTGAAACAATCCTTTGTTACATAATTTTTCTATTTGATTACAAATAAATATTTAAGTAATTTAGAATTTTCAAACCAAATAAAGATTTATATTTTCTTTAGTTTCAATGATTTAGTTGGAGTTGTGTTGAATTATGAAAGTGTATATATTATTGTGTACAATCACATTCTGCAAGAGTAGGTTCCTTGATAAAATAACGTTTTTGAATAAATTGGATGATAGTGTTGTTGAATGTATGGTAAATCCCAGCAAAGAGAATGCGGACAGGATATTAGATGAATTGGATCTTTATAACCAGAGCTTGAACTCTATAATAGAACTCATTAATATAAGAGATCCAGGTGTTATACCGACATGCAGAGAAATTTTGGACAGAAGAGGTCCACGAACTTTACATGAAGAAGTAGATGAGGATTATTTACAGAAGGGATTTGGGTGGAGCGATGAAAAATTAACAGAATTTCGGAATATCATTGGTGACACAAAATTACTTTGGGATTTATTTAAAAAGTCTTTTGCTACAATGAAGCCCCTTAATTTAAATGCTAATGCTATGTTTTAAAAATAATACAAAATTTAAGACATTTTAAATTTATTATAACTATTTTAAAGGTTAACTATTAAGTTGACAAATTCACTAATGTCATACACTTCTTAAACTAAATGCAGAAAACTATTAAAAATATCCAATATTTAAATATATTTTGGTAATAAAGACATTTTATCCTTTGATTCAGTCAGTTGCTATGTGGTATTTATAAATAACTGTTTTATTTACAAAGCCTACCTGCTATTTATACCTTTTACTAAAAGTTGTATGTCTGTGATTTATGTGTGTGGCAGGTTGTTTAATATATATTCGAATATGGTTTTTAATTTCATTTAAATTTAACATGAAGTTTGTAATAAACTAAGATTTATTGAAAAACCTCGTGTTTTTATTTTTAATCAAGGAATATTTTTGTCAAATAACTTGAAATGTTTATTATTCTTACATCAAAAACAAATATGGTGAATGCATATTTTGCTTCTTGCTCAACTCACATTTATTGGAATACTATATATGTAAATGGTAAGAAATAGGATTGTGTGATAATATTAAATAGAGAAATACTCATAGTTATGAAAATTTAAAATATTTTACAGTTTATCAAAATAAATTGAAAGTACCTTTCAATAAATTTAAAGTATCATCTAACAGTCAAGTATTTTATACTAATTACTGAAAGAACATTATTAAGATGGCTTGGAAAAAATTAATTTTGGTTTCAATTGGGTAATGTTTAATCAATCAAATAGAGTCAATTAGAAGGTTGCTACTGGCAAAATAGACATGATATACATTTAGTAAACAATAAGGTTTATCATGTGGTATCATAAATTATTATAAGTGCATTTTGCATGATAAATTAAACTTGAAGTGGTCATGTTAAATTTCACCTGCCTTAAAAATTCGTTTTGACAAAATCATTAAAAGCATGTATTTATTTCTTTATTCTATTTTAATCCACCACTAAGTGCAATTATTTTTACCCTATGTGATGAGGCACCTTTCGGTCACTTGGCCATTGTCGAATCCCTGAATAGTTATTGTGAAAATAAATTCAGTGATTTGACAATGGAAAGGTGCCTCATCACGTAAGGTAAAAATAATTGCACTTAGTGGTGTAATAATGGTTTACAATTATCAATAATAAGTTTATAAAGTCAGTGCAACGGAAAAATAAAGGACAACGTGAAATATCACAATATATATATATATATATAGGTGTACGTTTTCTAATGTGGGGAATTTGTGTTTGTTTTTGATGGCGTGTGAGCTAAGTTTGAGTTATAAGTTTCAGGTTTGATGTATGTCTTGAGGTGTTCTTGATATCTGTCTTTTAATTTCTAATGTCTAATAAACCAAATAAACAAATTGAAACAAAAACTATTTAAAAATGAAATAATTGCAACAAAAGCAGACAAAAGCAACGCTACAGTAATCATATCAAAAACAGAATATAACAAAAAAACAGAAGAATTCATATAATCCAACAATTGCATAGAATTAAACAAAGACCCCACTAAAAAATACCAAAACGAAATCATACAATTAGCAAAAAACAATGACAATTTTGTTCAGCCAAAAAACCCTTACCAATACAAAATAGACAATCCGAATCCCGCCAAAATGAATGCCCTCATTAAAATACATAAAATCAAGAATCCTATAAGACAACTAATAAATTTTAAAAATTCACCTATCTATAAAATATCACAAATAATCGCCAATAATCTAAAACACGAACTTAAATTGGAAAATAAATACACCATGAAAAACTCAATTAAATTAACCGAAATACTAAAAACAATAAACATAACCAAAAACACCAAATTTATATCATTTGATATCACAAACATGTACTCTAATATACCAATAAACAAACCATCCAAATAAAAAAAAACAATTAACTGATCTTAAAACCAGCCCCAAATACACAAACCAAATTCCAAAATGCCTAAAGACCATACTAAACCAAAACTATTTTACATTTAATAATAAGATATATAAACAAATAGATGGCTTAGCAATGGGATCACCCCTCTAAAGTATAATATCAAAAATTTACCTCCAAAACCTTGACGAATTAATCACACAAACCATAAAAACACATTACCCCAACGTACATTTGATACGATATGTTCACGATGGATTATACATCTCACAAAATAAAGCAATAAATGATAATAATATCATCCTAAATGAAATCAACAACTTACACTCTAACATAAAGTTCACCATGGAAGAAGAAATAAACGATGAAATAAACTATATAGACCTAACAATAACCAGAAGTACAAATAACATTGAATTCTCAATTTTACTAAACCTATACAAACCATTAATACAATACCAAACTACTCTAACCATCCCCCACAACATAAAATGGCTGGTTACAACTCACTCTTATACAGAATGCTAAAACTGCCTCTAAAAAATGAAGAAAAAGCCCAAAAAAACAAATAATATATCAAATAGCCCAAAAAAAAGGATACAATCGAACTATAAACAACAACAAAATGAGCCACATTCACATATATAGGGTACAACATAAAAGGAATAACTAAAACACTAAAAAATAATAATATTAACAACGCTTACAAAAACACAGGAAACATAATCAATAAAATAAACCAACTGGAAAAAATATGTCCCACACTTAATAACGGAATATACAAAATAGAATGCCTAGACTGTAATACAATATACATAGGCCAAACAAAAAAGAAATTAAAAGACAGATATCAAGAACACCTCATGCATACATCAAATCTGAAACTTATAACTCAAACTTAGCTACACACACCATCAAAAACAAACACAAACACACATTCCCCACATTAGAAAACGTACACATAATAAAAAAAAGTACAAAAAGGCCTCAAAATGACAATCTGGGAACAACTACAAATTTATAAACATAAAAATAATATCATAAACAAACCAATACAAATAAAATCAAAAAACGATAAATTATTCAACCTAATAGGCAAAATTAATCTCTAAGACAAACTTAAAAGCCTCGCACAGTGCAGTGAATCCGAAAATAGGACTATAACGGTACACCACACCATGTGACAACGGAAATTGCACACAGCTCGCAGTCCACTACAACCCCAGGTCAGTGATCCCCGATGATGGAGATACTAATATATATATATATATATATATATATATATATATATATATATATATATATATATATATATATATATTTATAGGTTAGTTTTGGTTGGTAAAGATTATTTAGATTTTTTGGACTAGGAGACTGACAGACTTACCTTGGTAAGAGTCCACACTGTAGTCTTGAAATAGAAACACATAAAAGCACTTAAACAATGATATATTTCAACCACACAGTGGTCTTTGTCAATCGAAGAGAAAACACAAAAAGAAATATGAGAGAATGAAATAAAATAAATATAAGTTGTAATCACAGATTGTGTAGAGTAGAAATCAGATGACACAGATGCACAGATTAAAGATATATATATATATATATATATATATATATATATTCTTGATATTTAACATTATTCATTGTTTTTCCGTTGCACTGACTTTATGAAGTTAATATATTACTATTGTAAGTAATTTTATCCACCATTAAGTGCAATAATTTTACCTTGAGTGATGAGGCACCTTTCGGTCAATTGAACATTGTCGAATCACTGATGTTTTTCTGTTGTAGATGTTCGGTCTGTGATATAGGTCAATTGACCGAAAGGTGCCTCATCACTCAAGGTAAAATTATTGCACTTAATGGTGGATAAAATTACTTACAATAGTAATATATTAACTTCATATATATATATATATATATATATATATATATATATATATATATTGTTTCCATGAGAATATGAGTGATTATAGTTTATATAAGTCTGTCAGGGGAAAAGAGATAAGGCTATTAGGAAAAAAAATGAATGGATTTATCTGATGTTGAGGTTAGGGGATTCTCTGGACTTGGTATACCACTGGTATGATAGTTCCCACCTTCTCAGTTCTGAGGGATTGCAATCAGGGGGGAGTGATTTAATTATTTTTGTGGTATAGCAGTCATCAAAAGTTGTGATGTTGTGACTCGCAGCATGTTGAGCTGTTGGTCTATCCATATTCATAATTTTAACATCATGTCTGTGGCCATTCATTCTGATATTCAGACCATCCGTGGTCAGGCCTATGTACTGTGCTGAGCAAAGTTTACATTGTAGTTGGTATATGACATTTTTCGATGTACAATTATGATAACCCTGTATTTTGAAGACCATTTTTGTTGTTTGGCTGTTGAAACTATTTGCTGAGGGGTGTATGAGACACGTCTTGCATCTAGGTCTATTGCATGGGAAGGAGCCATGAGGAAGTTTGTGTGGTTTCTCTGCATCAGGGTCTGGTAGTTTAGGATGTACTAGGCTGTTTTTCAAGTTGGGAGGTTGCTTGTACCAAATTTGCGGTGGATCGGTGAAAAGATTTTTGGTGTGGACGGAAGCTTGAAGAATTTTGAAGCCATCTCTCAATATCTTGTTGGTAGTCTGTTATTAAAGACAGTTTATTTTGTTCTGTTTGTGGTTTATGGTGAACCGAGGATTGTGCTGAATGAATTTGGTTTTAAATGTGTTTTTTTGGGTATCCTCTTCTCTGGAAGGCTGTTGATATCTTTCTATTTAAATCTTCCAATTCCCTATCATTCAAACAGATTCTTTTACCTCTGATTGCTTGACTGTATGGAATGGATCGTTTTATGTTTATTGGGTGGTTGCTGTCGAAATGGAGATATTGTAGGTGGTTTGTCGGTTTGATGTGAATTCCTGTGTTGATATTTCCATTCTGGAGTGTTACCTCTACATCCAAAAAGGTCATGGCTGATGTAGATTTCTCCCAGGTAAATTGAAGTGTGGAGAATTGTGTCAGGCTGTCTAAAAATGCCTCAAGTGTTGAAGCACCCTGTGTCCAAATTAGGAAGATGTCATCTATATATCTATACCAACATAATGGCTGGTGTGTTTGTGTCTTTAGAAAACTTTCTTCCAACAATCCCATGTACAGATTTGCGTACGATGGTGCCATTCTGGTGCCCATTGCTGTTCCCTTTATTTGAAGGTAGTTCCTTCCCTCAAACTGAAAGTTGTTCTTCTCGAGGATGAACCTGGTCAGGTTCACAAGAAAAGGTGTAGTGGGAGAAGGTTTGCCTGGGAGTTTGTTTAGAAAATTCTCTATTGCAGATAGGCCGTGTGCATGAGGGATGTTGGTATAGAGAGAGGTGACATCTATGGTGACCAAAATAGTTACCAGGGGTAGAGGTACAGATATTTGTGAGAGTCGATCTATGAAATGATTGGTGTCCTGGGTATGTGATGGAAGGTTCTTTACTAAGGGTTGAAGGTGTGAGTCGAGGAAAGCTGAAATTCTTTCCGTTACTGAATTGCAGCCAGCAATTATTGGTCTACCAGGTGGAGGGATTATGTTTTTGTGGATCTTTGGTAATATATAGAATTGAGGAGTAGAGGGGTTTTCATTATATAATATAATCTCTAATTATATAATGAAAACCCCTCTACTCCTCAATTCTATATTATACCAGAGATCCACAAAAACATAATCCCTCCACCTGGTAGACCAATAATTCCTGGCTGCAATTCAGTAACGGAAAGAATTTCAGCTTTCCTCGACTCACACCTTTAACCCTTAGTAAAAACCTTCCATTACATACCCAGGACACCAATCATTTCATAGATCGACTCTCACAAATATCTGTACCTCTACCCCCGGTAACTATTTTGGTCACCATACATGTCATCTCTCTCTATACCAACATCCCTCATGCACACAGCCTATTTGCAATAGAGAATTTTCTAAACAAACGCCCAGGCAAGCCTTCTCCCACTACACCTTTTCTTGTGAACCTGACCAGGTTCATCCTCGAGAAGAACAACTTTCAGTTGAGGGAAGGAACTACCTTCAAATAAAGGGAACAGCAATGGTTACCAGAATGGCACCATCATACACAAATCTGTACATGGGATTGTTGAAAGAAAGTTTTCTAAAGACACAAACACACCAGCCATTATGTTGGTATAGATATATAGATGACATCTTCCTAATTTGGACACAGGGTGCTTCAACACTTGAGGCATTTTTAGACAGCCTGACACAATTCTCCACACTTCAATTTACTTGGGAGAAATCTACATCAGCCATGACCTTTTTGGATGTAGAGGTAACACTCCAGAATGGAAATATCAACACAGGAATTCACATCAAACCGACAAACCACCTACAATATCTCCATTTCGACAGCAACCACCCAATAAACATAAAACGATCCATTCCATACAGTCAAGCAATCAGGGGTAAAAGAATCTGTTCGAATGATAGGGAATTGGAAGATTTAAATAGAAAGATATCAACAGCCTTCCAGAGAAGAGGATACCCAAAAAAACTCATTTAAAACCAAATTCATTCAGCACAATCCTCGGTTCACCATAAACCACAAACAGAACAAAATAAACTGTCTTTAATAACAGACTACCAACAAGATATTGAGAGATGGCTTCAAAATTCTTCAAGCTTCCGTCCACACCAAAAATCTTTTCACCGATCCACCGCAAATTTGGTACAAGCAACCTCCCAACTTGAAAAACATCCTAGTACATCCTAAACTACCAGACCCTGGTGCAGAGAAACCACACAAACTTCCTCATGGCTCCTTCCCATGCAATAGACCTAGATGCAAGACGTGTCCAATACACCCCTCAGCAAATAGTTTCAACAGCCAAACAAAAAAAATGGTCTTTAAAATACAGGGTCATCATAATTGTACATCGAAAAATGTCATATACCAACTACAATGTAAACTTTGCTCAGCACAGTACATAGGCCTGCCCACGGATGGTCTGAATATCAGAATGAATGGCCACAGACATGATGTTAAAATTATGAATATGGATAGACCAACAGCTCAACAAGCTGCGAGTCACAACATCACAACTTTTGATGACTGCTATACCACAAAAATAATTAAATCACTCCCCCCTGATTGCAATCCCTCAGAACTGAGAAGGTGGGAACTACCATACCAGTGGTATACCAAGTCCAGAGAATCCCATAACCTCAACATCAGATAAATCCATTTTTTTCCCCTCCTAATAGCCTTATCTCTTTTCCCCTGACAGACTTATATAAACTATAATCACTCATATGCTCATGGAAACAATATATATATATATATATATATATATATATATATATATATATATATATATATATCTTTAATCTGTGTATCTGTGTCATCTGATTTCTACTCTACACAATCTGTGATTACAACTTATATTTATTTTATTTCATTCTCTCATATTTCTTTTTGTGTATTCTCTTCGATTGACAAAGACCACTGTGTGGTTGAAATATATCAATGTTTAAGTGTTTTTATGTGTTTCTATTTCAAGACTACAGTGTGGACTCTTACCAAGGTAAGTCTGTCAGTCTCCTAGTCCAAAAAATCTATATATATATATATATATATATATATATATATATATTGTTTCCATGAGCATATGAGTGATTATAGTTTATATAAGTCTGTCAGGGGAAAAGAAATAAGGCTATTAGGAAAAGAAAATGAATGGATTTATCTGATGTTGAGGTTAGGGGATTCTCTGGACTTGGTATACCACTGGTATGATAGTTCCCACCTTCTCAGTTCTGAGGGATTGCAATCAGGGGGGAGTGATTTAATTATTTTTGTGGTATAGCAGTCATCAAAAGTTGTGATGTTGTGACTCGCAGCTTGTTGAGCTGTTGGTCTATCCATATTCATAATTTTAACATCATGTCTGTGGCCATTCATTCTGATATTCAGACCATCCGTGGTCAGGCCTATGTACTGTGCTGAGCAAAGTTTACATTGTAGTTGGTATATGACATTTTTCGATGTACAATTATGATGACCCTGTATTTTAAAGACCATTTTTGTTGTTTGGCTGTTGAAACTATTTGCTGAGGGGTGTATTGGACACGTCTTGCATCTAGGTCTATTGCATGGGAAGGAGCCATGAGGAAGTTTGTGTGGTTTCTCTGCACCAGAGTCTGGTAGTTTAGGATGTACTAGGATGTTTTTCAAGTTGGGAGGTTGCTTGTACCAAATTTGCGGTGGATCGGTGAAAAGATTTTTGGTGTGGACGGAAGCTTGAAGAATTTTGAAGCCATCTCTCAATATCTTGTTGGTAGTCTGTTATTAAAGACAGTTTATTTTGTTCTGTTTGTGGTTTATGGTGAACCGAGGATTGTGCTGAATGAATTTGGTTTTAAATGTGTTTTTTTGGGTATCCTCTTCTCTGGAAGGCTGTTGATATCTTTCTATTTAAATCTTCCAATTCCCTATCATTCAAACAGATTCTTTTACCCCTGATTGCTTGACTGTATGGAATGGATCGTTTTATGTTTATTGGGTGGTTGCTGTCGAAATGGAGATATTGTAGGTGGTTTGTCGGTTTGATGTGAATTCCTGTGTTGATATTTCCATTCTGGAGTGTTACCTCTACATCCAAAAAGGTCATGGCTGATGTAGATTTCTCCCAGGTAAATTGAAGTGTGGAGAATTGTGTCAGGCTGTCTAAAAATGCCTCAAGTGTTGAAGCACCCTGTGTCCAAATTAGGAAGATGTCATCTATATATCTATACCAACATAATGGCTGGTGTGTTTGTGTCTTTAGAAAACTTTCTTCCAACAATCCCATGTACAGATTTGCGTACGATGGTGCCATTCTGGTGCCCATTGCTGTTCCCTTTATTTGAAGGTAGTTCCTTCCCTCAAACTGAAAGTTGTTCTTCTCGAGGATGAACCTGGTCAGGTTCACAAGAAAAGGTGTAGTGGGAGAAGGTTTGCCTGGGAGTTTGTTTAGAAAATTCTCTATTGCAGATAGGCCGTGTGCATGAGGGATGTTGGTATAGAGAGAGGTGACATCTATGGTGACCAAAATAGTTACCAGGGGTAGAGGTACAGATATTTGTGAGAGTCGATCTATGAAATGATTGGTGTCCTGGGTATGTGATGGAAGGTTCTTTACTAAGGGTTGAAGGTGTGAGTCGAGGAAAGCTGAAATTCTTTCCGTTACTGAATTGCAGCCAGCAATTATTGGTCTACCAGGTGGAGGGATTATGTTTTTGTGGATCTTTGGTAATATATAGAATTGAGGAGTAGAGGGGTTTTCATTATATAATATAATCTCTAATTATATAATGAAAACCCCTCTACTCCTCAATTCTATATTATACCAGATATCCACAAAAACATAATCCCTCCACCTGGTAGACCAATAATTCCTGGCTGCAATTCAGTAACGGAAAGAATTTCAGCTTTCCTCGACTCACACCTTTAACCCTTAGTAAAAACCTTCCATTACATACCCAGGACACCAATCATTTCATAGATCGACTCTCACAAATATCTGTACCTCTACCCCCGGTAACTATTTTGGTCACCATACATGTCATCTCTCTCTATACCAACATCCCTCATGCACACAGCCTATTTGCAATAGAGAATTTTCTAAACAAACGCCCAGGCAAGCCTTCTCCCACTACACCTTTTCTTGTGAACCTGACCAGGTTCATCCTCGAGAAGAACAACTTTCAGTTGAGGGAAGGAACTACCTTCAAATAAAGGGAACAGCAATGGTTACCAGAATGGCACCATCATACACAAATCTGTACATGGGATTGTTGAAAGAAAGTTTTCTAAAGACACAAACACACCAGCCATTATGTTGGTATAGATATATAGATGACATCTTCCTAATTTGGACACA
The DNA here is from genome assembly GCA_036971475.1 of Prosapia bicincta. Lineage (NCBI taxonomy): Eukaryota > Metazoa > Arthropoda > Insecta > Hemiptera > Cercopidae > Prosapia > Prosapia bicincta. Next base: position 155,612,939 of record JBAIZL010000002.1, read on the forward strand.
GGGTGCTTCAACACTTGAGGCATTTTTAGACAGCCTGACACAATTCTCCACACTTCAATTTACTTGGGAGAAATCTACATCAGCCATGACCTTTTTGGATGTAGAGGTAACACTCCAGAATGGAAATATCAACACAGGAATTCACATCAAACCGACAAACCACCTACAATATCTCCATTTCGACAGCAACCACCCAATAAACATAAAACGATCCATTCCATACAGTCAAGCAATCAGGGGTAAAAGAATCTGTTCGAATGATAGGGAATTGGAAGATTTAAATAGAAAGATATCAACAGCCTTCCAGAGAAGAGGATACCCAAAAAAACTCATTTAAAACCAAATTCATTCAGCACAATCCTCGGTTCACCATAAACCACAAACAGAACAAAATAAACTGTCTTTAATAACAGACTACCAACAAGATATTGAGAGATGGCTTCAAAATTCTTCAAGCTTCCGTCCACACCAAAAATCTTTTCACCGATCCACCGCAAATTTGGTACAAGCAACCTCCCAACTTGAAAAACATCCTAGTACATCCTAAACTACCAGACCCTGGTGCAGAGAAACCACACAAACTTCCTCATGGCTCCTTCCCATGCAATAGACCTAGATGCAAGACGTGTCCAATACACCCCTCAGCAAATAGTTTCAACAGCCAAACAACAAAAATGGTCTTTAAAATACAGGGTCATCATAATTGTACATCGAAAAATGTCATATACCAACTACAATGTAAACTTTGCTCAGCACAGTACATAGGCCTGCCCACGGATGGTCTGAATATCAGAATGAATGGCCACAGACATGATGTTAAAATTATGAATATGGATAGACCAACAGCTCAACAAGCTGCGAGTCACAACATCACAACTTTTGATGACTGCTATACCACAAAAATAATTAAATCACTCCCCCCTGATTGCAATCCCTCAGAACTGAGAAGGTGGGAACTACCATACCAGTGGTATACCAAGTCCAGAGAATCCCATAACCTCAACATCAGATAAATCCATTTTTTCCCCTCCTAATAGCCTTATCTCTTTTCCCCTGACAGACTTATATAAACTATAATCACTCATATGCTCATGGAAACAATATATATATATATATATATATATATATATATATATATATATCTTTAATCTGTGTATCTGTGTCATCTGATTTCTACTCTACACAATCTGTGATTACAACTTATATTTATTTTATTTCATTCTCTCATATTTCTTTTTGTGTATTCTCTTCGATTGACAAAGACCACTGTGTGGTTGAAATATATCAATGTTTAAGTGTTTTTATGTGTTTCTATTTCAAGACTACAGTGTGGACTCTTACCAAGGTAAGTCTGTCAGTCTCCTAGTCCAAAAAATCTATATATATATATATATATATATATATTGTTTCCATGAGCATATGAGTGATTATAGTTTATATAAGTCTGTCAGGGGAAAAGAAATAAGGCTATTAGGAAAAGAAAATGAATGGATTTATCTGATGTTGAGGTTAGGGGATTCTCTGGACTTGGTATACCACTGGTATGATAGTTCCCACCTTCTCAGTTCTGAGGGATTGCAATCAGGGGGGAGTGATTTAATTATTTTTGTGGTATAGCAGTCATCAAAAGTTGTGATGTTGTGACTCGCAGCTTGTTGAGCTGTTGGTCTATCCATATTCATAATTTTAACATCATGTCTGTGGCCATTCATTCTGATATTCAGACCATCCGTGGTCAGGCCTATGTACTGTGCTGAGCAAAGTTTACATTGTAGTTGGTATATGACATTTTTCGATGTACAATTATGATGACCCTGTATTTTAAAGACCATTTTTGTTGTTTGGCTGTTGAAACTATTTGCTGAGGGGTGTATTGGACACGTCTTGCATCTAGGTCTATTGCATGGGAAGGAGCCATGAGGAAGTTTGTGTGGTTTCTCTGCACCAGAGTCTGGTAGTTTAGGATGTACTAGGATGTTTTTCAAGTTGGGAGGTTGCTTGTACCAAATTTGCGGTGGATCGGTGAAAAGATTTTTGGTGTGGACGGAAGCTTGAAGAATTTTGAAGCCATCTCTCAATATCTTGTTGGTAGTCTGTTATTAAAGACAGTTTATTTTGTTCTGTTTGTGGTTTATGGTGAACCGAGGATTGTGCTGAATGAATTTGGTTTTAAATGTGTTTTTTTGGGTATCCTCTTCTCTGGAAGGCTGTTGATATCTTTCTATTTAAATCTTCCAATTCCCTATCATTCAAACAGATTATTTTACCCCTGATTGCTTGACTGTATGGAATGGATCGTTTTATGTTTATTGGGTGGTTGCTGTCGAAATGGAGATATTGTAGGTGGTTTGTCGGTTTGATGTGAATTCCTGTGTTGATATTTCCATTCTGGAGTGTTACCTCTACATCCAAAAAGGTCATGGCTGATGTAGATTTCTCCCAGGTAAATTGAAGTGTGGAGAATTGTGTCAGGCTGTCTAAAAATGCCTCAAGTGTTGAAGCACCCTGTGTCCAAATTAGGAAGATGTCATCTATATATCTATACCAACATAATGGCTGGTGTGTTTGTGTCTTTAGAAAACTTTCTTCCAACAATCCCATCTACAGATTTGCGTACGATGTTGCCATTCTGGTGCCCATTGCTGTTCCCTTTATTTGAAGGTAGTTCCTTCCCTCAAACTGAAAGTTGTTCTTCTCGAGGATGAACCTGGTCAGGTTCACAAGAAAAGGTGTAGTGGGAGAAGGCTTGCCTAGGCGTTTGTTTAGAAAATTCTCTATTGCAGATAGGCCGTGTGCATGAGGGATGTTGGTATAGAGAGAGGTGACATCTATGGTGACCAAAATAGTTACCAGGGGTAGAGGTACAGATATTTGTGAGAGTCGATCTATGAAATGATTGGTGTCCTGGGTATGTGATGGAAGGTTCTTTACTAAGGGTTGAAGGTGTGAGTCGAGGAAAGCTGAAATTCTTTCCGTTACTGAATTGCAGCCAGCAATTATTGGTCTACCAGGTGGAGGGATTATGTTTTTGTGGATCTTTGGTAATATATAGAATTGAGGAGTAGAGGGGTTTTCATTATATAATAATTTTAGAGATGTTTCTGAAATATTTTGTTCAGGAGCTGTATATTTGAGTAGGTCCGAGAATAAATATATATATTATATTTATATAATATATATATATTATATATATTAATAATGTACAATCTCAGTAATATATTATTACTTTACTTTTATAATATAAACGTTTAATGAGAAATTTCAAAATGTTTATTTCAAATTTTTAACAAAGCATAAGTTACAATAAAAAAGTTAAGAATTATAATTATTGAAAGTGAATAGCCAGATTTAATTGTTTCTGAAGAACATTTTCATGTTTAATATGATTATGCTGATAGACACTAGGATCTCTTTTAAAAGTTAGTTTTAAAGAAAAAACCACATAAATATAGTCTAAGCTTAGACATTTTCCTCCTGCAGGTGAGAATAAAAACAAAAACAGGAGGTGATGGCTTCATTTGACAAGATAGTAATGCGCTTATTGCTACTATTAAGTCTTGAAATTGCTGCAAAAATATGATTCACAAATTATTAAAGCAATAACATTTATTCTATATGCATGCCCTTTTCAAGAAGACCATCAGAGAATAAAACTCCATCACAATTAGATAGATTGTGATAATCTAACACAATCTGATATATTTTAGTTACAGATTTTACATATGGACAGGAAAATCAATTTAAACCATTTAAAAATTAGTATTTGAACTACAACCGTAGAGCAAGTAACTGTCATAATAAATTTATTATACTCATCTTCAATGTTGCATCAGATTATATATCATAGTGGTAAGTGTTTTTACTTCAGTGTATTTTTTTAAAGTATTTGTTTGCCAAATAAAGTAATAAAAAACAGGTCATATTTTTTTGTAATGATTTATAATATTATTTAGAGATGAAACAATATTGTCTTTCCCCTAAATGTTTTACTATATAACTTGAGTTTTATTGTTTTTTTATTATTGTTTTGGTTGAAAAAAAGAAATACACAGTATTCGAAATAACCACTTATCTGATCTCTTGACAGAACTAATTTTTCATACAACCCATTCTTAAAATGGTTTTAAATTTAATAAGTAAGGATTGATTTGGAACTGATCATGTACACTAAACCAGTAATTGCTAGTAATGAATGGGAAGTGGAAGGTGTGTCAGTACCATCTGATAGCTATAGTCTATTGATGGTACGTCATGGGTGACATTGGTCAATTAATTGTTGTAGGTGTTAGCATTCAATGCCACCATATAAAATCAGTTTGTGTGGACATTTTAATAATGGCTTGCCTACTGATTGTTTCTTACACACTAGCGGTTATTATTATGTACTTTATATTCTATGTTGAAGCAGTGCCATTATCTGACTGTAGTCCTAACTGTATTGTGAGTATAGTTACAATATTATTTAAATAGGTAATTCCTTTTGTTAGTGGCAGCAAAAATTGTCTGGAATAAAACTATTAGACAACCCATGTTAACTTTATAATTTTGGTATGATAAAAATAGCTTGAGCTCTTTAGATTTTTAAAATATAATGTTCCATTAATAAATTTCTATATATTTCTAAACTATATCATTTTAATTATTAAACAGTATATTCAAAATTTGAATTTAAAATTATCACTTAAAAGTAGTCCTTTTTTATTTAAATAGACCATTTGTTACAAAAACTTTAGTAGGACAACTTTAGCAATTCAATGGGATTCATATCAGCTGTCACCTCAAAAGGTTCTAATAAGGATTTTTGTTTGTAAATTGAAAATTAGTTTATAATATACATTTCTTTGAATATATATCTACTACTAGCAATGCTTACAACTTCAACATGTACACAGATTATATATACACACCCTTTATAACCTCTGCAGAGCAATATATACACAACCTCTATACTACTGCCATTTTGACAAAATTTAATATATAACCTTAAAAAACTGAAGAATACCATTTTTGATATTTTTAGATTTTCCCACTTACAAGTTTGTGGTGGTTTCACATGAATCTGTGATAAAATTATACCCTTATGCATGTGTGAGGTTTATGATGATTGCCTAATGCAATTGAAAATGTTTTCTCTCAATAGGGTTTTAAAAACGAATTTAATTATAAGTTTGACAAGTCATGATATTTTTAAGTTCCGGCTTGAAAGATTCACTTAACAACAAAATCAACAGTTTTTAAAAATTAGAAACAGTAACAATATCAATTATATAAGTTTGGTTTTTTAATAATTTCATGAGTTTAATTTTAGAGGGAAATTAGAAATCAGAAAAAGATATGACTAATTTCACATCAATCAAAAGAAAAATTATACATGACAGCAAAATACATTATTTTAAAATTAATTTCCTCATCTTTAAAGAAAGTTTGTCATGACTGCTTGTCTTATATAAAATTCACTTATAATACAACCATGCTAAATTATATCATGGAGGTTTAGAACCAATTTGAACTCTTTACATAACTGAAAAACGTCTTCATATGACTTTGAACTTATTTCTATGGTACCTGGTAGCTGTAATGGTTTAAAAAAAATGAAAATGTGTTGATCTAATTATTTCTTCAACATATTTATAATTTTTGAAAATGTTTTTATTCTTTCTCCTTGACACTATTTGAATTGCTGTTTTTTCACCTTCACATAACCAATTTTTAGCTTTTGCCATTTCTACTAAAAATAGTCAGCTATTTATAAAATGTTGGCTTATTTAAAAAAGATTTTGACCCTTCAAACTGAGATAAAATCTCTAATTTAAGTTTTAAGGGCACAATGCCCTTAGATTTGGGTTTTAAGGGCAAGGTTTCATAGATTCAGCTCATAAAAGTGTGATTGCTCATTAAACCTTTCAATCAATCTACAAGAACCCTGTTGTAAACATTGTTATAGCATTTTATCTTAAGCTTTTGTTTATTGTTCTATGTTTGCCTTCATATCTTTCTAAAATTAACCCACACATGAACATTACAGTACTATCTTTGTAACATATGCCAATACCTACTTCATACTTTAAGCTTCTTGAATTTCCAAAAGCTAATTTTAAGTTTTTCAACAAAATCTTGAGACTTTTGTCTACATAACAAAATATTCTCAATCTTTTCTTTTTTAAATTTAATTTTTTTTATGGTTTATTTAGCAGATTTCTGCCTAACAAGGCCTTATCATTTTCTAAATATTTGCTTAAAACTGACAGTAATGTCAACATTCATGAAAGGCGAAAATGTTTACAATAAAGTTGAACAATTTGATTTTGTTACTGTTTCTATTCTTCAACATTTTCATATTGATTGGATTAAAATCTCTGTAATTGTATTAAATGTTTTTTATTATTTTTTTTTGAATTCTGATTTTTATAAGTCCATGTTTGGTACAGGATTAATAATATAAATACAGCAACAATGGATGATTTGCATTTATAGTCAAAACCCCAGAAGGAAATACAGTAAATTGTTTACTAAAAGAAATAACGAAACGCATGACAGTTTAAAATTTACAATGAAAGAGACAGTAATTATAATTTAAATTATAGAATTTAAATTTCTAAGTGTGGGGACATGGAATAATAGAATTTGGATTTTTCAGAAAAAAAGTAATAAATAAAAAAATATATATGGTATATATTGATAATGTAATTAATACAAAATTAAACCATCCAATAGAACATAAATGAGCAGCATTTAGGGATTTTTCAACAGATTAGGTGTATTGTTAAATAAAACAAAATGTAAAGAAGAACTTGATACTACTTTTGAATTTGCAGAGAATAATAGAGATAATAACGTTATAAGAAAGTTGTTTAGGGAAATTATGGCTAAAGGAAATGAAATTTTTAAAATCCTGGAAAAAGAAAGAGACGGAAATAGACTAAATTTACATAAACTGGAAAAGAGGTTTTAAATTGAAATTTTTTTTCAAGAAATGTAATATAGATTTTGGAATGACAACTAACAACACATTAAAAAAAAATTAAAGTACATAGAACAAACTGTTTTGGCGAATTATTAAAGTTTTCATAATGAAGTTCTGGAACGATCAACAAAGAAAAAATGTTCGTGAGGAAAGGCAGAAAAATGTACTCAAATGTATACAAATTTGGTAACAGAAGTGAACATGAGCATATTAAGGAGTTATATTTTACAAGTTACATTTACCATTTATTAATTTATCAAAATGTTGCTTTCTATGATTGTAATTTTAGATTATGTATTTATAAACACTTGTGACCATTATACAAGTATTGAAAACACCATTTGCTTCCAATGTTTTTATAAGTGTGATTGCATTCAATAAAATATGATGAAAATTATAATTCAATTATTCTTCAAAAAATTATTTATTTTAAATGTTTCGTTAAACATTTCCTAAAAATTGTACAGGTCACCTGTTATGGATGCTGTTAAAGTCAACACAAACCCAAACTTTGGTGTATTTTTTGTATTGAAAAAGAAAGGTTATAGCTAAAAACACTTGAACGGTCTGAGTTTTCAATGGAACACATTTCTTAGAACAGTTGTCCTTAATAATCAAAAAATAATTGCTAGCTACTGTAGGCAAGTGTAACCTACAAATATAGTGAGCAATAGTATTGTCCCTGACTCTTAGCATTGAACAATGCTCTGAGCTAGTCCCAAACAAGTCTGCTGGAAAATATCAATAGGTAGTGGTTTTATGTCAAGTGATACTAATAGTAGTAATTTTAGAAATATAGGCCTATGGTTCAATGTTTTTAGTAAAACCCTAGTGCTCAAGTGAAGATGTAATAAAATAATATTCAAGATTACTAGGGGATTCTAGTAATTGAGTTTTTATTTATTACAATCAAATGAAATGAAATAGTCAATGTTAAATACTTTTTAATAGTTTAAATGTTATATTAATAATGTGAATCAAATACCAATATATTTTATGCTAGAATCACAATAGTATTTCTTGGTAAAAAATGTTTTTGTGTAACTATTTTAATCATTGTTTATAGTGTGCTTCGTTTTCTATTTGATCTTAATGTCTTGAGGCACTCTTGTTCTCCTAAAAGCTACATATAATTATCATGACTGAATACTGGGTTTCCTAAGATACTAATTTTTTCAAAGGTTTGCCCTTGAGATTTGATTATTGTAATTGCAAAGTTTAGCCTTATTGAAAATTGCGACTAATACAGGGAAATTTTTATCTGTTTTTATTAGTTTTATTCTTGGAAGAAATACTGCTTTCCCTTTGTTTTTGCCATGACTATTTCCAAGTATAAAGATTTTTCCATTATAGCTTTTAAAATTAGTCTTACTCCATTTACAAATCCAAAAGACATATTCATATTTCTGATTAACATAACTATAACTCCAATCTTTATTTTTAAATCGTTTGGAGTCATTCCAAGTGGTGAATTTAAGCCAACACTAATCTGAATAATTAATTTTGATTATTTAGAGGACGCCTAAAATTGTGGATATGTTAATCAGTCCCTCCTCCAGCGTTGTCAAAGATCTTTAACCTTTCTCTCCTCCACGATCTCTAAATACTCGTCCACAAACTTGGGGTCTTCCTCCATTACAAATAATTTCAACAATATCACTTAAACAGAACACTAAAATCAACAAATATAAACAATAAATTATAAAATGTTCTTGTAAATCATCCTTTACCATTATTTCAAATGTGATATTTGCATTAAAAAATTATTAGACCTATCAAGGCCAGTGTGACGAAGTCCAGGTAATTTGTAACATGCCTTATAGCTTTCCCACCATTTTAGCCCTCAAGCTATAAAATGAATCTAATAAGCTATTTGGAGGCGTTAGCTCCGCTAAAATATTAGAAAGAAGACGAAAGAGAGAGATAGTCGCGGTCGTTATTGTGACTGAAATTGTACATGAATAAAATTAAGGCTGGCGGCAAAATGACTAATCGACAAATAAACAGTGTTTATCACTAATTAAGCCTCGGGAAAAATAGGCACAAGTTTATGCTAAAAGTATTTGGAACTGATTAACACTTACCCTAAGCTGAACAAAGGGGTTACGTGCACGGTAGGTTTGATGTCTTCTGGACTTCTGCAGCAGGGCCCTGGGTGAAGTGGTGATGGTCAGACGGCTCGTGCTGTAAAACTTAATAAAACGGAGTTCAATTCTCATGCTATTCACAATTGAAATAAGTCTTTAAATGATTGCGAGCGACTCCGTAACGGCGGCTTGTAACGGCGAGGTTAAAGGTGCATTCGAACACGGCACTTGGACTAAATAATGTACACTTTCGCGGTTAACGAGCATATAAAGCAAATACAATACGAAACACTTAAATTTAGACATACGCGGGGCGAACTTAACGTCCACGAGGTTAGCAAATAAGGTTAAACCCGCAACGGACGTGCTGGTCTGTCTACGGCAAGCAAAAGACTGGGGCAGGAAACTGTGTGCTAGGGTGGGGGGACGGCAATTTGGCGGTACATCATTTTAAGATCCGCACAGACGGCGTGAACAAACAATCGAAACGAGATAATAACGTTGGACAGGTCCCTTTGTAACTTAGGGCCAGCCAGCAATTGCTGGTTTAAAGAATGCGCGTTGCAATCAGGCGCAGAAGCATTGAAAACTACTCGTAATTTAGTAGTAGAACTATCGGCCTTGAAAACGCAATGATGTGGTATTAAATAATTCGAAGGCTTAACAGCAGGGTACATATGACCTAAAGTCATATATTCTTTCATGAACTGATGATATTGTCGTGAGGCATCCGGTTGTCGGCTCAGACGGCGTTCCAGAGCATGATAACTAGCAAGAGCGACATTACGGTTTGACTTAAGTTCGACGGCGTCAGGTTTAAAAGGCAAAGCTACGACATATCTCCCAGTGGCGTCACGTTCAGTAGTGGTGGCAAATAAATTTTCGCAGAGCTGCTCATCAGGGCTCAACAAGTTAGACTCGTTTACCTCTTCGATTTCCCAAAATCGTCGCATGTTTTCGTCGATAGACTTGAGCGAGGTGATAAACACGCGTGGTTGTTGTGGCGTACTGTAAGGTACAGATCCCATAATGACCCAACCTAAAAGTGTGTAAAGTGCCGATGGTTGGCCATGAATGATGGTACGAGGCCCGTTGATAATTATTTGCGTGAAGACATCGGCGCCCAGTATAATGTCAACAGGGGCAGGTAAGTCGAACTGAGGATCAGCTAACGGTAAGTGCTGATATTGAGCGCTTAAAGCAGAGGATAATTTATCAGCTGGCAGCGGGTCAGTTATATGGTTGAGCACAGCGGCTTCCGTAGTCAGCATTACGCCAGGGTCATGTCGTGAGAATAAAATTAAAGTTACGTATTCGTGAATACGTGTAGACTTGGCAGCGACGCCAATCAAAGACAGGTTCGATCTTCGAGTAGGCAGGCTCAACATATCGCTAGCTTGTTTCGTAATGGCAGATATCTGACTGCCGGGGTCGATAATAGCTCTTAGAAAACGAGGTTGACCATAATGGTCCTGTAGGACGACTTGCGCGGTACCCAACAGGGCGAGAGACGAGGTAACGTTGCATGACAAAGAACGAGGTTGAGCTTTAGTATCGATTGGATGGCTAGCGGTTGGCCTAAGGCGTCGTGGGGCGGCTAGTCATTGCTGCGGCGGTGCGTCGTTGTGCAGCAGTGTGTGATGTGCTTGGCTGCATTGTCTACAACGATGACGAGACTGACACTGAGCTTGATAATGAGAGCCGAGACAATTATAACAACGTTGTAATTTTGAAATAACGTCAATGCGTTCCGCTATGGTAAGAGAAATAAATCGTTGACAATTAATGATGCAGTGACTTTCTCCGCAGTAGTAGCATTTACCTACGCGCGTGGTAGGCGCGTTAGACTGATTGAGGTTAAGCGGTGGCGAGCGATTGCGAAATGTTGACGTTCTAGGCGCACTCATAATAGGCAACAAGTGGGGTTGTAGTGGTTGATTAACCGGTTGCATAGTGACTGGCGCAGCACGTTTGGACTGAATAGTACCTTGGGCGTCCTTATTCTGATGGCTATTGTCATTTGACGCTACTGATTGAAATCTAGGGCTGTGACCCAAAGTGAGGTTAGGTTCAGACAAGTAATTATTCGGTTCAAGTGCCCCTTGAAACCCGGGTTTATTCATCGATGACACCAACATGCGGGGTCTTTGACCACGTCCGGCGTTTGCTACAACCACGGCAGCTGGTTGGCTAAGCATCTCCAGGGCTCTAGCCTGTTCAGTTATAAAGTCGTTCAATAATTTATATGTCGGCATGCGGTTAGTGCCTAGTCGGCTTTCAAAACTTAATCGTGTCTTGGCATCCAGATTATTAATTGCCATAGAGAACAATAAGAAATCCGCTAAGTCTTCGAGAGGTATAGCTCTTAATGCACAGGCGGCATTAGAGTGCGCGGTTAAGAAACGATTTAGTTCCGCGGGTGAAGCATTATTGATGCGCTGAAAGTCTTTAATTATGTTAAAGTAATAATCTGCGAGACGTCGCGGGTTCGCGTATCGGTTACGCAACGCATTGTAAGCAATGTTGTAATTTGCTTCGGAGATGGAAAGTCCGGTGACGATGGCCAGTGCATCTCCCTTTAAGACGGACTTTAAGTATTGAAAACGTTGGATATTGCTAAGCGTCTCATTGTTATGTACCATAGAGTCGTACATCGTAACAAAATCTATCCAGTCGTCGCTCTGGCCCGAAAAGCTTGGCAAAGTTAGACTTGGAAGGTTAGGTGAAGTCGGTGTTGATTTGACAGGCGAGGTCGAGGTAACCTCCGTCTTAACGAGGTTAGGATATTTTACTATCATGGGCAGATAGGTGTCCTGAAATTGACGTTTTGCTATAAAGACATTCTTGACAAATTCGGAAGCTTGACTGTCAAAAGTCTGCTCCGCGCGGTCAAAAGTTTCGATAAATTCGACATGAAGGCGCCTGACTTCCTGCACTATGCCCTCAGACATTTCACTATCACCGAGCAAGCTGTTTACTTGCTCTAAATCACTGCATATAGCCTTCAACTTATCAAGGCAATATGCGTTGTTATTAGCCATCGTGACAAAATTTAAATTAACAAAAAACAAAATTTAAATTAAATTGCAATTATGTTTAAACCAAACCTAATGACTACACAATGGTACATTTAATTACGAAAGAGTGGACTGTATAATAAAGTTAATAAAAAGACATAACGTTTTACAAATCATAAGCATTAGATTAGAACGGCTGCAAGTTTTCCTTATTGAACAGGATAAATCTACAGTGCAGCTACACGGATCAATATTGAGTCTATCTTGTTTAGTCAAGTGTTCCTTATCTGCGCAGGTGTCCCATAAATCTGCTGATAGTAACGGAATGTGCAGCTGCAAGCTACAGCTTGTGACGTCACTACTGCGTACTGAATTTAGACAAGGAAAGGGAAGCGGGAAAATTATACAGGATTACGCAATGCTTGCAACTTAGCTTATTACTATGAGATTTAACACGCTTCGAAATTGCTCGCATAATAAATAACACTTATAAATCACTAATTAACTTATTTATAAAGCAAATGCCTCGCTATTAAAACTGAATAAGGTTCGAGGTTACTGAGAACTTTAACACTTGTTCTTTGCACTTTAAATGTTTATAGATCGCTGAAATGCAAAATCCGGCACGGCGGGACCAAAATGGAGGCGTCAGCTCCGCTAAAATATTAGAAAGAAGACGAAAGAGAGAGATAGTCGCGGTCGTTATTGTGACTGAAATTGTACATGAATAAAATTAAGGCTGGCGGCAAAATGACTAATCGACAAATAAACAGTGTTTATCACTAATTAAGCCTCGGGAAAAATAGGCACAAGTTTATGCTAAAAGTATTTGGAACTGATTAACACTTACCCTAAGCTGAACAAAGGGGTTACGTACACGGTAGGTTTGATGTCTTCTGGACTTCTGCAGCAGGGCCCTGGGTGAAGTGGTGATGGTCAGACGGCTCGTGCTGTAAAACTTAATAAAACGGAGTTCAATTCTCATGCTATTCACAATTGAAATAAGTCTTTAAATGATTGCGAGCGACTCCGTAACGGCGAGGTTAAAGGTGCATTCGAACACGGCACTTGGACTAAATAATGTACACTTTCGCGGTTAACGAGCATATAAAGCAAATACAATACGAAACACTTAAATTTAGACATACGCGGGGCGAACTTAACGTCCACGAGGTTAGCAAATAAGGTTAAACCCGCAACGGACGTGCTGGTCTGTCTACGGCAAGCAAAAGACTGGGGCAGGAAACTGTGTGCTAGGGTGGGGGGTTAGGCGCGCGGCAAGGGACAACGTGGTCTTAAACTATCGACGATAAACCATAGATTGAGCTATCGATTAGACAAAGCACAGGCTGATTAAAGTCGATACTGGAGCTGTTTAATCTACCAAAGCTGACTCCAACACTATTTTATCTTATTCCTTGCTTGAAAAATTTCATGGGGACCAATTCGCTTCAGGAATTATACAGATAGTTATAATATATAGCCTTAGTTGGTGCTTGAAAAATGAAGATATGTAATCAGTCCTCGAAAGTTCAATCTCATATATACAAAGTAAGATTCTTGTTTATATATATAGGCCTATATATATTTACAAACACCAAAAACAAAGATAAACAACAAGCACCAGGCATATACAATTTATACTGTACAAATTGCAACAAATTCTACATTAGACAAACAGGTTGCAGCTTCCAACAATGAGTCGAGGAACACACCAAATCACCCAAACAGAATACCAATTCACCATTCTCCAATCAAATAAAAGAAACAGGACAAAAATACACAGACATTTACCATAATCTAGAAATCTTACACATCAACAAAAAACTACCATATCTCAATACACTAGAGCAATATGAAATTTACAAACATACAAAATATAAATATTTTAAACAAACAAAGCCAATACAAATTTCACATACTCTTTGATACTATCCAAAAACCTGCCTTTAAAACAGCTTAATCTAACAACAACTCCAAGCAGAAAATTTAGAGACTGATGAAAACCTCCACAGAGTGATTGAAAATGTTCTATCTCAGTGAGTTTTTACAAATTTCAAAAATTAAAGTTCGCATAGTCATAAACTAATGTAAAAAGTGATATATATATATATATATATATATATATATATATATATATATCACTTTCATTACATGTACTTAAACAAGAATCTTACTTGGTATTTATGCGAGATAACTTTCAAAGATTGATAGTATCTCCATTATCGAGCATCATTGACCTGAGGTTATAGTACACTGCGAGCTGTGTGGAATTTCCGTTGTCACGTGGTGTACTGTTATTGTTCTATATTCGGATTTACTGCACTGTGGGATTCTTTTTAAGTTTGTCTTTGGGGTTAATTTTGTATATTAGGTTGAATAATTTATCGTTTTTTTGTTTTATTTGTATTTGTTGGTTTATTTTTTTGTATGTTTATAAATTTGTAGTTGTTCCCAGATTGTCATTTTGAGGCCTTTTTGTACTTCTTTTATTAGGTGTATGTTTTCTAATGTCGGAAATGTGTGTTTGTTTTTTATGGCATGTGTAGCTAAGTTTAAGTTGTAAGTTTAAGGTTTGATGTATGCATTAAGGTGTTCTTGATATCTGTCTTTTAAAGATTTGTTTGGCCTATATATATTTTATTACAGTCTGGGCATTCGATTTTATATATTCCATTATTAAGAGTGAGACATATTTTTTCAGTTTGGTTTATTTTATTGATTAGGTTTCCTGTGTTTTTGTAAGCTATGTTAATATTATTATTTTTTAGTAGGTATTTTAGTTATTCCTTTTATGTTGTACCCTGTGTATGTGAATGTGCCCCATTTTGTTGTTGTTTGTAGTTTGATTTTAGGTTGTTTTAATTAATTTAATATTTTAAATTCTAATTTATCTATAGTTTTTTTTATTGTATCCATCTTTTTGGGCGGTTTGATATATTATTGGTTTTTCTTTGGCTTTTTCTTTATTTTTTAAAGGTAGTTTTAGCATTCTGTATAAGAGTGAGTTGTAAGCAGACATTTTATGTTGTAGGAGGGGGGGGGTTAGTGTAGTTTGGTATTGTATTAATAGTTTGTATAGGTTTACTAAAATTGAGTATTCAATGGTACTTGTATTTCTGGTTATTGTTAGGTCTAGATAGTTTATTTCATCATTTATTTCTTCTTCCATGGTGAACTTTATGTTAGGGTGTAAGTTGTTGATTTCATTTAGGATGATATTATTATTTATTGTTTTATTTTGTGAGATGTATAATCCATCGTGAACATATCATATCAAATGTAAGTTGGGGTCGTGTGTTTTTATGGTTTGTGTGATTAATTCGTCAAGGTTTTGGAGGTAATTTTTTTATATTATACTTTAGAGGGGTGATCCCATTGCTAAGCCATCTATTTGTTTATATATCTTATTATTAAATGTGAAATAGTTTTGGTTTAGTATGGTCTTTAGGCATTTTGTAATTTGGTTTGTGTATTTGGGGCTGGTTTTAAGATCAGTTAATTTTTTTTTATCTGGATGGTTTTATTTATTGGTATAATTTAACCTTCTCAAAAATGTTTAAAAACAATTGTATCTAATAATATTATTACACACATGCAGTTTTGAATTCACTCACTTTTAATACAGCTAACTTAGAGTTTCACTAGTACTTTATTTAAGTTCATTGTTCCAGGTATACACAAGAAATAAACGTCAAACTAATGTTCAGTATCCAAGAAATATTTTCGAATGGGTTACTGGTATTGTTAATGATATCTTTGGAGTAGGAGCAAGTAAGTTATTTTCTTCAAAGAAAATTCAATAATACTTCAACTTATTTTTTATGACTGAAGGTTTAATAGTTTGTTGTTTGATACTGACATAATTTTTTCAATGCAATGAATGTTTTACTGTACTACATTATTACTTGTTTTCCTGAATTGTTTAGTTAATTCTAGATAATTGAGTAAGCTTTATGTTGTATTCCTTTTTGTATCCAGTAATGTCATGACAAATATTTTGTTTGCCTCTAATAATACAATGTATATACTTCAGGAGTAATCATGACCTATTGGTTATAATAAACTGAAAAATGTAAATTATTTTTGTTTGTTTTACCCAAGTAGTGCAATTTTAATATTAACAATATTATGTCTGAATTAAAAAAAAAAATATTTATGTCACTTAAAATAAATATATTCTGTTATTTATTTCGGTATCCTTGACATTCATTGAATCTTTAAAAATAAAATGTTGTAATATGACAACCTTTAAAAATTTAAATCTTAATATAGTACTTTTACTTTGATTTTTTTGTTTATATATTTGTTGTTTATTATAAATTTATTGTGGTATAATTTTTTTACATTATATTGTTGATGTTTATTTGTCTGGTATTCAAGTTTGTTATTTCTTTTAAATGATTTCTTGAACTTCATTTTATCAAATGTTATATGATATATTTCGTCTTGTTTCTATTTACGAGTCTGATGAAAATGTTTACTGATGTATTATTTGTATTTGTATTGTATGCCATGAGTTATTAATAATTAGTTAGTTATTAATAATTACCTATACATTTTATGTGTTAGGTATTTATTTTGTGTTAATTTTTCTTGATGGAAATTTATATAAGAGTTATATATCTATCTTATAAGATAGATAACTCTATCTATGTAAGAGTTATAATAAGATAGAGTTTTGCTGTGATAATTTTGTTAAAAATATATCCTCATTATTTATCATATTTTGTTTTCTAAAAAAATAAATACTTACTATAGTAATATTTATATATATCAATTTATTGAAAACAATTTTATAACAATATACTACATGTTTTGCTCTTGAATATTGTTACCCATTATGTTTGACAGTTCTTTTATATTAAAATTTAGTAATATTATTCTATTTCTTTTGCTATTTTATGTGCCAAAGCATTCTGATAATATAACTAGACTTCAGTATAAGTTTTCTTCATAATATAGTATTTGCCTGTAGGACAACTAGGTATATAAGTACACACAAAATGTTTTTAAATATTTGGAAATAATTTGGACAATATTTTATACTACCAAGATTTAAGCAATTCTAAAGCCTTGCAGTCTGTTGTTAAACTTAAAGATAAAAGTAATGACATGTTTTATTAGTCCAATCTTTGTTAATAAAATTTGAAAAATAATTCCCTAAGATTCAATGCTGTGTTGATATTAAGAAATTTTTCAGTCAATAAATTAGTACAATTAATTACCAGTTGCAATACATCTCCTTCATATTCCTAAGTCAGATATAAACTAATGAACAAAATCCTTTTGTTTTATATATCAGGCTTTCTATTAAAACCATTTGAATAGTTTAATTCTAAAGCGTACTTACAAATAAGTGATGCTAAAGTCCATTTTTTTATAATTGATTTCATGTGTAAATAATTTATTACAGATGCTCGTACTACAAATAAGTGTTTATTGATTCTAAGATGGTTGAATGGATTATTTAATATTGGTAGAAACGGATCAGGTACTACAAGTACAACCACCGAAAATCCAGATGCTGAATATTTGGATGCCTAGGGAGGACATTGAATCTGTTGTTCAAAAGCAAAATAACCTTCCAATCAAGATTCATGAGTGTTTTATAAAACAATATGAACATTACTATTAAAATTTACACTTTTAAAATGTGTTTTCTTGCTTGTTCATCACATTATAATACTTAACCATTAAAATTATGTTTAATAAATGAGTGAATTGACTCTTTACTGTCATAATTATAAAGTCTAATGGAATTAGAATTAGTGTCATAACCTAAAGATATATTACATTATAAACATATAACATATATCATTATATGTTATAACATTATATCATATAACATAATATTTAAATTAATATTACTACACTATTGGTTCAATAAGATATTTGTGGCTTATGAAACATTCTGTGTGTATTGGTTTTAACACCTTTTCAGTATCTTGTTTGTCATAGATCAGCAGCTTCTACAATTTATTTTTTAAAAAGAAGGGCCACATGATAGGTTACATTTATTACAAAAAATTATGCTTATAAAAAATTAAGTTTTAATAAAAGAAGAAAGTAGTTTATCTAAAGTGATTCCAACCAATGGCATAGTTAGTACACCTGAGGTGTGGGGTGCATAGAACTATAAAAAGGGCAGGTTTGAAAAGTTATTTTTAAAATAAAATTTTATTAGAGCTTTTGTCTGAAAAAGTAATATAATTTGGTTCTACTTAACTGAAGATATAAATAATATAGTTGCTTTTGAAAAATAGAATGAGGCAACATTCAGTAAGGAGATAATATTTTTGTTACCTCTTCTACTCCAGTTTCCCTTCAATTTCTTGTAATACATTTATGATAAAGTTGTTTTTGTAATTGTTACACAGTATTTTACTTTATAGAAAATGTATATTGCCGGTATCTATGTATAACATGTATCATGATTAAAAAGATAAAAGAACACAAATTTAGAAAAATATTTACAAATAAAATTGTTTGGAAATTTAAGAAATTAAAATAAACAAGTTGAATGCCATACTTATATTTAGAAGTCCAAGAAAATGAAAGTAATTTTAACTAACTTTGAATATAGTACAAATAAATTATATGGTTTCAAATGATATAATTGTTTGCATAGGAAATTATATGCAGTAATGTTTTCTTGTAAAATTTGTCACAACTATCTTGGTCTTCAAAAAAAACACGTTTTGAGAAATGCTATTTAAACATAAAGTTTTATAAGTATTTGAATTTGTATAAAAACGTATGAATCAAATTGAAAGTTAATAAGAAGGATAAATTGCTTGTTGTATTCATCTTGAATTCACTATAATTAAATAATATTCATTAATAATTCATTAAAGAAATACCTAGGTTTAATATATTGGATCTTCTATGTTAGTCTCTGAAAATGCAAAACCTTCTTCTCAATAGTTTGGAATGTTAATCTTCTACATTAGATTATAAATGGTGCGGGTTAGAGAAATGCTGGTAATGGGAAATTTGGACAAGCATCTAAATTGCCGAATTGCCTTGATTATGGGTCAGTATCTACTGCTGGGAAAAATGCCAAAAATACTCTGAAAATGTGTTGCTGAGCAATATTCTCCAATTGCCAAGCAATCTATGGCCACATTTAGCCAAGCAATGTTTTGTCATAGAGCTGATGCTAGGCAGTTTGTGTTTAGACAAACATCTAACATATCTACTTTCTCCAAGCAGAGATGATTGAAAAGGGGCAGAAGCCTACATAATTCTTCAATACCGTCAAGTTTTTGAGGTAAATGAAAGTGGATTGATGATGTGATCCTACTTGAAGAGGGAAACAAGTAGAAATTTGATGAGGGAGATACAATCAAATAGGTAATTATTCAAGAACTTTGCACGAATACCAATGAGGTATTTTGAGTATTGACAAAAAAATTGGACCATTAATTTGAAAAAGGAATACTGCAATGAGGTACATAATACCAATCCCCTTGGTTCTGGCAGTTAAACTGTGGTTCTTGACCACAAAGGACTCCTACATGTTGTTAGTGTACTGATTCAGTTTCCAATACATCCATATCCCTCATAGCCTATGAAGTGGATGCTACGCTGATGACTAGATTGAAAGAAAACATAAATATTATTTCCATTTGTTGATTCCATCTTCGCGTGAGCCACTAGTAATCACTTACAACTTTTTTAAAAAAATTGTTTTAACTTGCCTATAGTAGCACTTACTTTTTTTGTTGAGGACGGCCGTTTCGGGAGATGTGTCCCTTTGTCAACTCAGACCGTAACTATCAGAGGTACGGTCTGAGTTGACAAAGGGACACAGCTCCCGAAACGGCCGTCCTCAACAAAAAAAGTAAGTGCTACTATAGGCAAGTTAAAACAATTTTTTTAAAAAAGTTGTAAATAAATATTATTTATTAAAATTAAAAAATCTTAATTTTCATTTAAATAACGATAGTCAATTTTTTTAAGATTTCATAGCTGTTTTAAAAATTAGCAGGAATTTTAAGAACTAAAGTAGTTATTTTAAGATGAACACAAGTTGTAAAAATTTCAAAAGTACATTTTGCTATGATTATAATTTAGACAGTTGTATTATGAATAGGGCTGTACATTAGCTCCATGGGGTACGATTCTTCAGAATAATGTTTAGCTTGTCCCTAAAAATAATTTTTGGAGGGTGGTTCAGTTAGGGTTCTGCCCTCCTACTGATATTTTGGAGCATTTTTATATCAAATTTAAATAAACTTTGCTTATTTGAAATTCAGTTCAACCAAGTTTACCTAATTACACTTTTTTTTATTAACTTGGCAAAAAACCACTACTTGCTGATTTATTCAGCAGACGCGTTTCGCACTAGGTTAGCGCATTATTCAAAGATGTGAGTCACTGACAAGACTGTTGCTCAGGTGTGTTGTATTGGTATGAATACTGATGAATAAATCAGCGAGTAGTGGTTTTTTTGCCAATTTAATACAAAAAAGTGTAATTATACAAAAACTTTAAGCTGTACAACACAAAAACTCCAAGTTTCAAGTTTACGTGTTGTATGTCATCAGCTTATTTGGATATTAGTTGATTTATAAATTCGCCAAATCAAGAACATTCATTATTCTAACACAGTACTATCTGGGTTGATAATACTGATTGCTTTTTCATGAATAGAATCTGGAAAGGGAGTCTTCGCCCTCCTTTTATATGTCAGAGTATTGATACTGACAAAACTGAGTGAGACTAAAGATGTTTAATGCTAACGTCACTCTGTAAATGCCAGTCTCTTTAGAAAAACTCTACTGGTTTTTCTGATAACCAATTTGCCACTGGGAGAAAACTTCATTTCACTGATTATACTTCACAGATTTGAACCAGTATGCAAACTGTTTTGTTATACACATATTAATAGAAAAATGGGCAGGGGAAATAGGAGGGTTACTTCTGAGAATTGAATGAATCATGACTGTTCACTTTTCCTCTCAGTTTTCCTGCATAATCCTATACATCTGCTTGTCATAGTTGTTGTCAAGTGAGAAATATAAATTTCATCAAGTAGTTCCTGTATTTTCTGTTGTAATATAATATCATCCACAACACAACAGTAATACACAACATCATACCAGCCTCTCAGATATATTACCAGGTCATATAAAAATATTACCGATGCGATCTTTATGTTATACTGGCAATATTGTCTGGTTTCAGGAAACTATTTCTGGCATTATCAACAATACATTTGTTGATTCCATCTTCGCGTGAGCTACTAGTAATCACTAAACACTTTTAAATGTTTTAAACTTGCCTATAGTAGCACTTACTTTGCTTGTTGAGGACGGCCGTTTCGGGAGATGTGTCCATTTGACATCATAACTCCTAATACACACAAAATACACCCACACCACCAAAATATCCCACCCCACCCTAACCTACGTAAACCTTGAGATCAGTTACGGTCTGAGTTGACAAAGAGACAGACCTCCCAAAACGGCCGTCCTCAACAAGAAAAGTAAGTGCTACTATAGCCAAGTTTAAAACATTTAAAAGTGTTTAGTAACAATACATTGCAGGTAAAACATTGCTTATTTAAATGACCCTGACTTTTACAGTGTGAAAAATATTGGCATATTTCCCCATCATTCTTATGACTATTATTAAAAAAACTTATTCAGGCTTTAGGAAGTTTTCCAGTACCACATAAAGGTAATACTGTGAACATTTATTTCTATGGTAATTTTTATATCATAATGTTTAATCCTCCTTACAGTTATTCTCTAATTTTGTACATAACACATTTATTTTTACTAACTTGTTATTACATATCACATTTACTGGCAAAGGGACTTTGATTAATTTTAACATCCTCATAATCCTGACTCCCCAATTTAAGACCACTTTCTCTGGTTATCTTTTGTTCACTATGAATCCTAAAATCGATGCCATTTATATTGGATTCTTATAGATTATAACACCAGAGTCATTTGTTACTACATTAAAAAAAAAAATTCATCAACAGTTTAATACCACAATAATAACACAGTTATTTTCTTGTCACCTGCTACCTTCTCATCTGCCGAGGATTGCCAATGAGAATTATATAAGGTGATTCATAGAGTGATAAACCTCATGATTTTCATTATATGTTTATTTTGAGAAGAAAAATACAAATAATGTGTTAATGTGCTCTACATGTACAGAACATCTGGGAGATTAATTGGTCGCTAAAGGTTGTGTTGAAAATGACCTCCGTCCGCCTCTAGACACAGCTGAACACACCTTTCCATGTTTTTGGCAGTTCGCTGGAGCATTGCATTGCCAATACTGTTTATTTTGCATGTTCTACTATCCATCAGGTTATCCAAAGTCCGAGGCCGTGTAGTGTAAACTCTTTCCCTTAGATAACCCCACAGAAAGAAGTCTGGTGTGGTCAAGTCCAGTGATCTTGGCGACCACAAATTCCTGGAAGTTATAAGGTCTTTAAAGTAACTTTGGATCAGCTAGATCCTTGCCAGTTTCTTGCCAAAAGATGTCCTGTTCTTTCTAACTTGTGTTCCATTTCTAGTATTGTGTTTCTGTCTGGACAATTGCGAATACCAAATTCTCTCTGGTATGCTCTTTGTGTGCCTATGACTGATTGTGTTATAGTTACGTGATAGTGTAGTTGTGTGATAGTTTTAACAAGAAATAGACGTTGCTGTAACGTGTATTGCATCGTGAACGACAAAGCAATAAACTGACTCGAACAAACAAAACATGAATGACAAAACAATTTACTGATTCGAACAAACGAAACCTGAATGAAAAAGCAATAAACTGACTCGTACAAATGACAATGAACCACTGCAAGTTGCAATTCCAATTCTGCTATTTGTTGACAAACACCTACAGCTCCGGCATGACATGCAGCCTCATCTGTGGATAAATGCGTGACATGCAAACAAAACTCCAAGGCTTCCTACTTCATTAGATAGGCTAATGAAACCTTTCGGCTTATTTCTATTCAAATAATGGGCTAATGAAAACCATGAGTTTTAGATGAATTACCCTATGTAATAACTGCACAATAAAAATTAATCCAAAATTATAAATAAGTTATTGAAATGTTTAAAATTTAACTGACTATTCATAACCGTAAATGCAATTACGAAACAACCTCAAAAATTCAAATCCGAGATAAAATTTACATATACATACATTAATAAATAAATAAATATATATATATATATATATATATATATATATATATATATATATATATATATATATATATATATATTTTAGGTTAGTTCTAGTAGATTAAAGCTTATTTAGGAATTGACTGGATAGGAGACTGACAGACTTACCTAGGGGCAATAGTTCAAAACTGCAATCTCTTGGAAATAGACACATATAAAAACATATAACACTTTTCCAACATTTCACACATATTTATCTCACATTTCCAAGAGATTGTAGTTTTGGGCTATTGCCACTGGGTAAGTCTGTCAGTCTCCTATTCAGTCCGAAAATTCCCATATATATAATAATCTAATATAACTCTTTTACTCTCATGTAATTTTAAATGTTTCTTCGCACAAAACTGGATAAATCCCTGATGTGGTGCAAATTTCCTGTACTAATGAAATATATCGTGAATCATATATGAATAGTGCCTACAGAGCACAAGAATAAACATAACAATCACAAATATAATTGATTTTCATCATTAGAATTGAATTACAAGCTTTTAAAAACAATTTTTTATTTGTTGAGACACAGAAAGATCAGGCCTAAAATAATTCTATAAAGATAAGTAAAGTTCAAGACATTTTTTCGTATTAATCTTAGTAAGTTTTAACAAATTTACTAACATTTGTTGATTCCATCTTCGCGTGAGCTACTAGTAATCACTTACACTTTTTTAAAAAATGTTTTAACTTGCCTATAGTAGCACTTACTTTGCTTGTTGAGGACGGCCGTTTCGGGAGATATGTCCCTTTGTCAACTCGGACCGTAAATAAATAAAGCCAATAGCCCCTAAACTAAACGCCCTGCCCAAACTTCACAAAACAGACATCCCAATACGTCCACTAATTAACCACACAAGCGCCCCTTCTCATCTTCTAGCCAAATTCCTCGACAAAACCATCCGAAACCATATAAAATTTAATAATCATCGTAGTATAAAAAATAGTCTAAATCTAATAGACAAAATTAAAAACGTAAATATTCCACACAATTCAACCTTAGTCTCTTTTGATATATCAAATCTATATACAAACATCCCCATTCCAGAAACCATCGACATCCTCAAAAACATGCTAATAGACACAAATACACCACATACACACATTGACGAAATCATCCACCTCACAAGATTAATCACATCTCAAAATTACTTCACCTACAATAACACATACTACAACCAGAAAGATGGACTACCTATGGGGTCCCCCATAGCTAGCATCTTAGCAGAAATATTCATACACCATATCGAACAAAACCACATTTTACACAACAACAAATACTCAGATAACATAATTTACTGGTACAGATATGTCGACGACATCATAACATTATATAAAGGCAACACACGCAGAGCACACATATTTCTAAAACACCTAAATTCCATACACCATAAACTAACATACACCATCGAAACAGAACAACAAAACTCCCTTAACTTCTTAGACCTCACAATTAAACGGACAGACAAACAAACACATAAATTCAACATATACCGAAAACCCACCAGCACCAATACGACCATACACAGTTCCTCAAACCACCCACAACAACATAAACTAGCTGCTTACAACACCATGATATATCGCCTCCTTAAAACACCACTAGACAAAGATGAACACTACCAGGAGTTAAACACCATAAAATATATAGCACAAACAAACGGATACAACCCAACAATGATTGACAAATTATACAACCGCCTAAAAAATAAACATAATAACCCAAATACAAACACACAAGATGACAATCCCATAAAATACATATCAATACCATACAGATCATCCAAAACCCACAATCTAACCAACACATTACGAAAATACAAATACAAAATAGCTTTCTCCACACACAACACTCTCAACAAACAATTTAAACCCAACAGCAAAATCAACGAAATTTACAACACCACTGGAGTTTACAAACTAACTTGCAGTTCATGCCCTAGTTTTTACATAGGCCAGACAGGGAGGTCATTCTACACACGTTACCAAGAACATATAAAAGCACTAAAAAACAATAACTACCAATCAAACTTCGCAGATCATCTCAACTCCACTAAACACGACTACATAGACATAACATCTAACCTACAAATTCTTCATAAACAACACAGAAATAACCAACGATACACAACCGAACAATACGAAATATATAGGCACTTCAAACTACACCCTACACACATACTCAATACACAATTACATTACAACTCACACGCACTTTTTGACATCATAACTCCTAATACACACAAAATACACCCACACCACCAAAATATCCCACCCCCACCCTAACCTACGTAAACCTTGAGATCAGTTACGGTCCGAGTTGACAAAGGGACACATCTCCCGAAACGGCCGTCCTCAACAAGCAAAGTAAGTGCTACTATAGGCAAGTTAAAACATTTTTTAAAAAAGTGTAAGAAATTTACTAAATTTAAATTTCAGGTAGTCATAAACTATTGTTTAAGTGATTAGTAAGATTCATCGAACGTAATAGACTACAAAATTTAAGAATTTTTGTGTAGTTTCTGTAAAATTGTTGGTGTTTTGGCCTCTCACCAAAACATGTTTTTTTATATTTAGCATATACATTATGTGTTGATGTAAAGTAGAAAATAAAATACTTAAAACTTGTAGCTTTTGTGTTGTACATCTTGGGGTTTTTATAGAAATTACTATTCAGCACTGCTGAATAAATCAATAAGTAGTGGTTTTTTGCCAAGATAATACAAACAAGTGTAATACAAAACTTGAGATAGATGATTTTCACAGTGAAACTAAAAGGGGGTACACTCGACTAGGGAGTTGATACACTCGACTAACTGAGGAAACTCAAAATTAAAGAGAGGGAACTTTATAGATTAATAGATACTGCAAATTCAAATTCATATGAGATTTTCAAGGTCTGGAGACAATAGTTCTTCCAAAGATCATATAATTCTTTTTCAAAAACAAAGTTCTATGCTAGCAAATCGTATAAGAAGACAATACTAATTACTGTTCACCTGCCTAATGAGTTTTCTATGGATATTAGAGTGGTATTACTTTAAGAGTAAATGCAATGAAAAAACAAGGGTCATTCATACTGTTAATAATAAAAACAGACCAGTGGACTAAAAGTTAAGATATACCTATTTCAAAAATCCAGAAAAAAAGATATACAAAAGTAACAATTTTTCACAAAAGGCTATAAATAATCAACATTTAGGTAATGCCATGCCAAATTGTTAGAGAAAATGAAAAGTAACAGTCTGGGTAGTCATTTTTAGAAACATTTTTGTTAAGAATTAAATTTATGTTATGCAATAAAATTGTACTTTACAATTGAAATATTATTTACCTGGTTGAAGTTAAAGCTACTACTAGTAGAATGCGCTACAAGGCATTTCATCATAAAAACTATTTTTTTCAAAACCCTTAAAATAGTTTTTAATAAGTTGTTCTATATTTTTTAAAACATAAATTTTTATAAATGTAATTAAACTAATGCGAAGTCAGTAAATATTTGGTTTATGGTCAAATTGTGGTGATTAGTTTACGACTCTATGATAGAGAGAGGGGGAAATGCTCGCTATCTCAGACAGTGTAGTTTGCGGCTTTGTTGTCAAATGTTGATCGTTAGAAAGAGACTCTCCTATCATTAGTTTAGTACTGTTCAAAGGTGTCGGTGTGTGTCGTATTGTCTTAGAGCATGTAAATTATGCTGTTCATTCGGTAAAATTAATTAATATTTAGTTTTGTATAACATTTTAAAGTGTAATTGTTCATGTCGATTTTTTTGTTTACAGTAATTTTTATGCTTATTTTGTGTTTGTTACATTTAGTAGCTCTATTTAATAAAAGATTTAGCTTAAAATCTATCGTGTACGAAAATTTAAAAGGTTAATGTGTACATGAAAGTGGTGTAAACAAAAAAGAGATTTTAAACTGAATGCCAGCAGCAGAAATGACGATGTCAGTGGATGAAAAAGAACCAGATAAAGCTCCAGTAGTAAATGGAACCGAAACGTTACCGAGGCAAAGCGGAAAACAGGTAAAACAGAATCAGTTAGTAGTAGGCATCCCGTCGAAGTGAGCTTGGGGATGAGAAAATCGATCCAATTCTTCCCTGTGACCTATTTTTATGTATCCCTTTCATAACGTCATTTCAGTGTCTTTACCAGAAAATGCATTATTTTCCTTTAATTTCCATATTTACTTCTAAACTGAAAATTACGATATTCAACAGTATATTATTATTAACTGTAAATTTTATTACTATTAAATATTTTCTAAGATTTGGGAATACAGTACTAATGCTATTCCCAGTTTATAGTGTAAAGGTCCTAATTTCATTTAAAACAAAGTTTGTTTTCATGTAAAGTGATGTCATCACAATTGGTATTGGAATGACAGATGAATAAATTTTAAAGTTTAGTCAACACAAACTAGATTTGCAGTTTTATTCACCTAGTATGCGTATTAGAAATAAAACAAAATGTATGTTTTAATTTTTGATAGCCTACTTGAAAAAAAAACAATTTTTTGAAATTATTAGGTGTACCTAGATTTTGTATGATTTTATAGTTTTTTCAGGTCTGATAAAAACTTAATTGACAGGTACAAACTGTTATCAATATTGTAATTGCCTTCAACTTTCTACTTAAGTAGGTTTAAACATCTTTCATCTTAACCTAGCATTGTCATATTAGCACCCCATCCATATTTGAATAAGGCATTCTTTATAGGTCTAATTTTGATATGCACACCTTTTAGTGTCTTCTTTATTATATTTGTTTTTTCAAAAAAAAAAAAAAAAAAAAAAACAGTAACTTAAGAGTATCATTTAATAATTCATTTAAATAAGTGAGTTTTCATAGATTGTATCAGTAGTTCTGCAAAATAGAAACATAAACAATTTTCCTATGCCAGTTAATCTATAACAAGATAGAAACTATAAGTGAATTCAAGACGAGAACAACAATCAGCTTCCATGTAGAAATGTTTGAAATAAAAGAATTAACAGCTTGCTGATCATAATTTTGCTTACACAAAATATTTCTTATAAAAAATATATATTTAGTCGTTCAAGTTATGTTTTAATTTTTATTCCTTAACATAGCAAACCTTCATTATAAATTCAACAATATTTTGACTTTCTATGTTGGTATTTTACAAAATAGGTTTAATGTTGGTGCCATTATATCATGCCTTTGTAAAGGAGAATGAATTACCTCTTTTAGTGCTCTGTTCAAGTTCTGAATAGGGGAGGCAGGAAGGTTGAGTAATGAAATGGGAAGTGATCACAAACACTAATTATTACACTCAGAAATTTCGATACATTGAGGTAAATTTCTGATGCTGCTTTATTAAGCTTAGTTACAAAGTAAGGTTGTTCCTCGTAAATTCCAAATTTGAGTTAATATACAATTTAAATGGTTTCAATTTGCTTTAATTTCGATTGGTGAATATTTTAAATATTTTGAGTACTCTTAAATTGAGGCTTCAAGTATATCTGTTACTGTTTTTTCTCACAAGACAAGATAGGGCCAATGTTAATGAAGTCATGGTAAATTATGATGCAAATGTTTTGATATATATATATATATATATATATATATATATATATATATATATATATATATACACATACACTGCAGTGGATTCACAGTGTGCATCTCAGTGATTCGACAATGGTCAAGTGACCGAAAGGTGCCTCATCACATAAGGTAAAATTATTGCATTTAGTGGTGGAAAAAATTATTTACAAGTAATAATAATAACTTCATAAAGTCAGTGCAACGGAAAAATAATCAACAACGTGAAATATCACGATATATATATATATATATATATATATATATATATATATATATATATATATATATATATATATATAAAACAACATAGGTTATTCAAATACAAGAATATTGATTAATTTATATTCAAAACTTTTCGTTGGTAAACAGTACCAACATTATCAGGAATGAAAAATACAATAATGCCAGATATATGCCTAAAACATATTAAACAAGAAAACATATTTTGTATATATATATAGTCTGTATTTTCCAATTTATCTTGAAAAAAATGGATAACTGAAGAACAACTTGTTAGCTGTCTAGCGATTCGATGTTTAAAATGATGATTCCATTGTTACCATTACTTCAGTTTTGGTTTCAATCCCAGGCAGTCTTCAATGTGATATTTCTAAATGGCCTATTGGAGGTCTGTTGTCTTTTGCCACTATATGTTTGTGTAAAACAACAATTTATGATCTTTTTCAATAAAATACATAAACAGTCTCAATAGATCTTTACTCTGAAATTATGCATTTTTGATCCAGTCATGTGGAAGCCATCACATTAGATAATTGGTAAATTTACAACATTTGACAAAAATAACATTAACTGGTATGATAACATTTTTCAAATTTATTCATTTGTATAGGTTCTGAATAGTCACAAAAGTCATCTTTTGTGTATAAAAATTGTAGTCTACCATTTTGTTTTTATTTTTAAAATGTAAAAAGATATTTATGTGTTTTAAGTTTTTTAAAGTTTTAGTATGTGCAGTGAATTAACATTTACTGAGGGGGGTCTGTGACATCAAAAAAGTTGGGATACCTTTACTTAAAATATATCAATAACTAGCAACTGGTTCATATGACTCTTGATTGAAAAATTTTATATCTGAAAATAAAATGTCCAAATTTATTCTTCTTTAATGATACCAAATTAATTATGAATTTTTCAGTTACTATTGCTTTTTTCAGAATTAATTTGATTAATAAATTCACACTTCTAAAGTTACAAAATTTATCTAAATATTTGAATCTTTATTTTACCTAAAATAAATTTCAGTT
The DNA here is from genome assembly GCA_036971475.1 of Prosapia bicincta. Classification (NCBI taxonomy): domain Eukaryota; kingdom Metazoa; phylum Arthropoda; class Insecta; order Hemiptera; family Cercopidae; genus Prosapia; species Prosapia bicincta. Next base: position 155,643,055 of record JBAIZL010000002.1, read on the forward strand.
AAAACCTCATGAGAGTAATAATGCAGCTGTTTCAATCACTTTTAGAAATCATTAAAATTATATTAAATTTTCAGTTGAATTTAAATTAATTAAAATGATTTTATTGTAAAATGAAAACTACACTAAATCTACTAAAATTACTTGAGTATGTGAATATTGTGTACATTTTCATAAACATAAGAATATGTAAATTAACAATCTTAGATATTAAATGTATTTCTTCTTGTTTCTGTTGTGTTGGAAGGACTGATCCTATAACTTTTAAAAAGTTGTTTTATTCTATGTTAAAACCAAATAAATATTCTATATTCAATTTCAAACTAATTTTATTTTTAATAAAAAGTAGAAAAAATCCAAATATGAGTAGTAAACAAACTTATATGATTCTAAATATTTTGTATATAGTACATACATTTTATTTGTGAAAACACTCATAATACATGCAAGTGAAGAAGAAGAATTATTTCTGATTTTCTTATGAAAAACGTTAAAACTTACGAAATCTATAGTGGGTTTGTAGAAAATGTCTTAAAAAACCCTTGTGAAGTTGAATCTTTAACTAAAATTAAGATAGATACAAATATAAAATTTTATCAAAGTTCTTGGTTTTGGTCAATTGGAAAAAACAACCTTTAACATGTCAAACCAAACAGTAACTTTACATGAAGTCATATTTTGCTAGACTTTAGTTTAAGTTAAGTTAAAGATTGAAACAAATAATACTGTTCAGGATAATGAATTAAAAAATAAAATCATATGGGTTTAAAACTTGGTTATATTCTTTTGTTTAAGTATTTGATAAGTATGTGGTAGGAGGTGGAATTTCAAGTGTTGTAGTGGTGACTGTTCTACTTAACAAACAGGTCAAGTGTGTAAATTATGGGCCTACTTATTTTATCTGCGAAGTTTATTTTTTATAAATTGTTATCTAATTAACTTGTGGTCCATTAGATACATTTGGAATAGCAATTTCTTGGTGAAGTACTGAAACCTGGGCATTAAGATAATGTGAAGAAAAACAAATTGAATCATTTGAAAAATACATGTTAAGACGTACGTGAATTGTGGTGTCACAAGCCATGTAGTTTTTTTTAACCATAGGTTAAAAATCAAAAGAGTTGTAATATATTCTAAATATACTTACACAAAACTGTATACATTATTTTTTAAAATAAATCAGAGCAGAAGCAGTATTTTACTCTACACGGTTAAATATAGCTATTTAAGATATTTATTAAAGAAATTAATAGCTTAGTGTGATCAAAACTTTCATCTCTGCAAGTATTTCATAAATAGGCTATACTTTGTTTTAAGATTATTCAAATCATTATTTTATTTAATATAAATGGTTAAAGTGCAATTGTGAAATGTTACTGGACATTAGAAAAGTTATTTTACAATGTACCTACTAAATGTTTTGTTAAGATAGATTTTATTACAAAAATGTAATAAGTTTCCTAACAGTAACATTAAAATTGTAAACAGTTGAACTTAAGACAACACACTATTAGTGAACAGAACATTTTAAACAAAATAAAACGCCAACACATCTCATTACCCAAATACCATGTTACCCACTTCCTCACAATAAATTTTTCGGTCTATTCCAAGTGGTTCTGACAATGCAAAAGAACTTAACCCAGACGAAGCATAAAATTTAATACTAAAATAGTGGGATTTCACTTGTGCAATAAATAATTCTAATCAACTAGTGACCTGTGTGCTTGTATGCAGATAAATCTGCACACACAACACACATACAAATAGGGCTACAATTTAATGTGTTTTTACAACAAATCATCTTCCAATTAATAAAATAATCAAATTTCTTGTTTTTTTTTCTTGAGGATTATTTTGTTTCAACTTATGTGAGTTTTTATATTTTAACAAGGATTGTTTTTTTTTTAAATCAAATAGTGGAATTAAATTATGATTATTTTGAAAATTACTTGAGGGTTTTCTGTCTGTACAGAATTGCCTCTCTTTACTTTCAACTTGTTCAATTTAATGTAATTTTGCACATATTAATTCATATGTTTTTAGTCAAGGGCTGAAGTCAAAATTGCCTGACTTTACTTTCAACTTATTCAATTTCATGTAATTTTGCATGTATTAATTCATATTATTTTGCTCAAAGGCTGCTGTCAAAATTGCCTGTCTTTACTTTCAGCTTGTCCAATTTTACATAATTGCCCAAGAGCTGCATTAAACGCCATTATATATTTCCGGCCTCTTTATTCAGCAAATTATTATATCTAAATATTGCCTTAGTAATCTTTTGAATTTTACATCCATTCAGTATCATAACTAAAAATTTATGTGCCATGGGGCAAAACCTAATCATGGACAACTACCTAGTAGGCCTAGTTGATTTTTTTTTTGAATACCAGATAAATGTTTCTTGTGTACAAAAAATATTTCTGTAAAAAAAAGAATAGGATTTTTTCATATTGATACTATAAGCCTATTAGATTGTCCAAGTGCCAGATATTCTGGACCATAAATAGGTTTAACAAACAATTTTATTTCATTTTAGCATCTGTTTATTGCCCTCAGGCATTAATTATTTTTCATTTTCTGGAAATCCACTTTAAAAGAAAATAATGTGTTTAGTATTAAAATTTCATTTCCCATTTTATTCTACTTCACATGACCATACTGTTCGACTTAACACTCATTTTATAAACTCTACTTCACAAGTTATATAATTGGTTAATCATATTTTAATTCCAACCAACATTGCCACTATTGACGAGTAAGTAAGTTAATACCTTAAATATTGTAACATAAGTCTTATGGATGCCAAGCGGTGATACCTTTCTGCATTGGCTATGAGAATTTAAAGGCAAAAAATAATTAAAAATAAAACCATATTTTTTTACAACTGTACCGCTATTTAGGAAATTGTTGACTTGGTTAGGTTAATAAATGGATTTTAGGTTAAGACAAGAACAATGTCACATAATTATCTAATGCCAAGTTGTGTCTATGTCACATGATTAGCTAATGTCATTTTAATTCCTAGTAACTATTCCACAGAATTTGCTAATTTAATTTTAATTTATAGTGTTGGTGCTAAACTATCAGATAATGCTGTTTAAAATTGTGACATAATACCATTTTGTCAGCTAATTATTATAATTCGTGGCACATCATAAGCTAATCCTTTTTTAATTACTGTTGTCATTTCCACATTAGTAGCTAATGCTATGTTAATTCCTGGTGCTAACTTATCATCAGATAAGTCTATTTGAATCTGTAAAATAAATCATATCATTTGTTAATTATTTTAATTCAAAACACATTAACTGATTCTCATTTAATTCCTAGTGTTAATGCTACATAATTAAATGATGTCGTTTTAAATTGTAAAGAAATCACTAGCTAATAATTATTTTAATTTAGGACACAATATCAGTTGATTCTGTTGTAAATCGCTGCAACAAATAACAGTTAATTCCTTTTTAACTTACTTCGTTATGCGATCTGTATGTTTTTTTTCTGTTTGTTACACGATAACTTTGGAAGTATTTAACCGATCAAAGTGATTTTCCTTTTAAATGACAGAGGAAACTTTCCTAGTGGCCCTATTATAGTTAGTTATGTCCTAATCTCTCTGATTTGGAAACAAAAATGTGCTATTTAAAAATTTTTTTTAAATGTTTTTTATAGGGGTATGGATTATAAGATAATTAATAAGCAAAATAAGCAATTACAACATTTATTTTATGAAGTATCTACCACATATAAAAATAGCATAGACAAAAATAATTATAAACTTATAGATTTTATAAAAGTTATACAAATAATAGATTTTTTTCATTTCTTGCTTGATAAAGATGCTTAGAACAAGCAATATCGGATACTAATTAATGAATTTGTCTCATGAAAGTGGCTTTTTCGATGGTCTACCCATATTGTTATATAACTCAAATGAGATAAGCCAAAATAAATACACTGAAAATACGATTTAGTTTATTTACCATAATCAAGATATTCAATAACCCTCAGGTGAAAACTACATTAATTCACTAAATATCAAGAGATAAATTCATTAAATATAACTTTATTACAAATTTTCACTTAATTTTTTTGTTAATATTTTATGTGTCCAAAATGTTTTTCCTAATAATTATTAAAAATAGCATTATTGTATATTTGGCTGTAATATTGCATTACATGATAATGGCACATTTTTAAACGGATATGAAAAATAATAATTAAAAGATAACAAATATGTAAGATTTTAGGAAAAGTCTGCAAAAGAATTTCAAACATTAATTACTCAATGAATTCTTCTGACAAACTGATATATTTATAGTATTTTTCAAGGGCGTGTCAATTATTTGAACAACGATCAAGCAATATGGTTAGAGGGATATACACATCGCAAATTTGTGTGAATAAATAATGATAATTTTGTCATCAAAATCAATGGCATGAAACAAAATTGAATTATAATGTAAATAAAAATTGTAGCTCTAAAAATGAAGAATTATTATTTTTTTTCAAAACAACCGACTTAAGAAGAAGAACCGGAATAGCTATGTTTTACTAACTAAAAAGTAAAAAATAATTTTCCAATAAAGCAAACATAATTTATCATAAGCTTATTCCCACAAAATTTTGAAGTCATTCTTTCTGTTTGCCAAACGTTTTGATTGTTTGATTCCCCATGAATATTTATAGCGAACCATAGAGTCTTCTCACGAAACAAAAATTTCATGTGTTCGATATTATGAGAGTATGTGGGACGATCTTTGTTCTCGGCAAAGACCATAAAATATCATATTTTTCCTGATAAAAAATGTTTAATAGCAAATTTTTTATTCAGATTAAGGACAATTTAATGTTCTTTGAATGATTTACAAGGAATGTGATTACTGTAGGTTCTTATATAAATATAAGAGATAGTATCTCGTTAAACTTTTTGTATCATAAATTTAATAAATTTCTTATTTCCATAAAATAAGTCTATGGAATAAACAATAAATGATTGATAGTCTGTGTTTGTATCATAATTTGTTAATGTATATCCCAAGGTGCTCCAACATCATGTAAAATCCCTTTATTTGTCACGTTCAGCATGTTAAATATAAGTCCAAGTATGAAATTGGGCGCCGACTGAAAAATGTTGTGGGTAAGCTTATGATAAATTATGTTTTCGTTATTGGAAACTTTTTTTTTAGTTAGTAAAAATTATATATTTGGGTTTTTTTTTGTTTTAAGTCGGTTCAGTGAAAAAAATATTGTTTCTTGTATACTGCCATATCATGTTGAATTAGTATAGACAGCATCTGATTTTCAGGTAACCTACAGTAGTAGATTAATAAATACTGTACACCTTAATATTTATTTTTTGCTTTAAATATTGCCAGTAAATACATACTTGATACTTTTATTTTTTTCTAACCTAACCTATTCTAACCGGATGCTATTGAGTAAAGTAATATAGTGATATAGTGACAGATTTCATTAAGTTAATGCAGTTTCCAGTGTTTCTAAATTGAGGTTATGTTTTTTTTCATATATAAACCACTGTTTATGGTTTTACAGCACAATAAAATCTTTTTTCTTGTTTACAGTGAGGTAACTTGTAACAAGGATAAAGCCTTAGTTGATTATATTGTAAAGAATAACTTTTTAAGTTTTTGTGAGAAAAAAGATTTCACCATTGGGGTAGACTTCCAATAGGATTTATTAACTTCAAATCTCAGATAACTTTATCTCCCGTAAGTAATATTACTTCATCTCCTCCCCCCCGTTATTTAATTTTTTTAATTAAGTTGATTTGTTAACCGTCTTCAAAAAAAGAAAATGGTTCTGTATTCGATCTGTATGATTTTTAATATTTTTCCACGATAATTTTGGATGTATTAAACGGATCAAAGTGATTTTGCTTCCAAATGAAAGGGGAAACCCACCCGGTGGTCTCTTTATAGTTACACCCCAATCCATCTGATTTGGAGGCAATAATACTCTATTTAAAGTTTGAGCAAAAAAAATTGTTTACAAAGATTATGAATTATAAAATAACTAATAAGCAAAATAAACAATCCGCATTTATTTTTTGTAGTATTCTACCTTATATGAAAAGAATAAAGACAAACATAAGTATAAAATGAATAGTTTTTTTTATTTCTTGCTTGTGAAAGCCGGATTCTAATGAACGAATTTTTCTCAAGAAAGCGGCTTATTTCAACGGTCTACCGATATTGATATATAACTTGAAATAACTCGAATGAAATAGGCAAAAATAAATACATTGAAAATAGGATTCAGCTCATTTACCATAAACATGATATTCAACAATCCTCAAGTGAAAACGTCATTACTTCATTAAATATCAACAGATAAATTCATTGAATATAACTTTACTATCAATTATCACTTTATTTTTCGTAATAACTATTAAAGATAACATTATTGTGTATTTACTTGAGCTTTTGCATTACATGATTATTAACAAGTTTTTAAACCGAAAAGAAAAATAATGATTGCAAGATAAGAAATAGGTAGAATATATACAATTTTAGGAAAATTTATCAAGGGAGTTTCCAACATAAATTACTCAATATATTCCTGTGACGAACTGATATGTTTACTGTATTGTTCAAGGACGTGTCAATTATTTAAACGACTAAGCAATATGATTTAAAGGGATATACTCATCGGAAAATTGTATGGATAAATATTGGCAATTTTGTCAACATAATCAACGGCATGAAACGAAATTCGATTATAATGTAGATAGGATTTAGAAATAATATCTCTAAAAATTAAAAAAATGTTAAAAAAACAGAATCTACTTTGAAAAACTAGATTACATAATTTTTACTTTGAAATAAAATAATTTTAAGTTATTAAAAATAAAAAAATTATTGTCCAATAACGAAAACATAATTTGTCATTAGCTTATTACCCACAAAATTTTGAATTCGGCGCCGCAACTTTGCAGTGTATTTTATATTATTTATTCCAAACATTTCGGGAACATCAACTTTTTGATTGCTTTATTTCCCATAATTAATTATAGCGAACCATAGAGTCTTCTCACGAAACAAAAATTCATGTGTTCTATACTATGAGTATGCGGGACTATAATTGATCTTTGTTCTTGGAAAAGACCATACAATATTAGATTTTGTCCGATAAAAAAAAGTTGCATATTTTTCGTTCAGATATACACATTACCGACCATTCAGCGACGGGATGTAATTATTGTAGATGTTTATAAATATAAGAGATAATATCCCTTTAAATCTCTTGAATCATAAATTTAATACATTTTTATATCTATATAATAAGTCTATGGAAGAAATGATTGAATAGCCTGTGTTTTTATCATAATATTTTAATCTATATTCTAAGGTGCTCCAACATTATGTAAAATCTATTTATTTAACACGTTCAGTATATTAAATATAAGTCCAAGTACGAAACTCGGAGCCAACTCGAAAATTTTGTGAGTAATAAGCTTATGTTTTCGTTATTGGAAAATTATTTTTTACTTTTTAGTAAGTAAAGTTTTTTTTATATTTTCTATCCGGGTTCTTTTTTTTAAGACGGTTTAGTACTTTAAAATATTTTTTAAAAATCAATTGTGTTAACAAAGTCGAAAGTAAAACTTCCAAAGAATTTATGTACAATTTTATGAACATAAATTGTTCCAAACAAATTATCGATCTATTTGTAGATAAATAAATCATATTACGCACTACGTTAAAAACACGTGTGGAGTCTCACAGTATGTGTGAAGGGATATTACTGATTACAATATAGAGTTAGGTTATGAATCTACCTTGTTACAAGGATATGACGAGTGTTATCAGGATTTACCCTTATTCCTCAGGATTTCGAGCTCCGAAAATTAAATTATTTATTTTTCATATTCTCAAACGACGAAAGTCATAAAATCCCTAGTACATAAATGCCCAGTAAACGCCCATAACACATCATTGATGCTGGAAATAGCCCATCAGCTGATTACGTCATTTTGGTCGTGTTTGATTGCTTGGCAGAGTTCCAGGAAATTCAGTCATCGTTCGTCCTTGAGTTGCTTACCAGTAGGCTAGATGGTATTGTAAAGTTTAAGTAGTCATATGTTGCAATGGCCTAGGATTACATGTGATAGTTTCGGCTTCCAAATGACTCACTGTCACTCGAATTCTCAAAGTGATTTTTGGGTGGTTTATTCTCTTTAAGATTTGTGTTTTAAGTGCTTCACCATATTATCTCTTTATGCCCTGAGACATGCCCTACTCTATTGTAGATAGGACAATGAAAGCTGGTTTGTCGTAAACCTGGTTTGTTTGATAGACGTCATGATACTGCACCCAGTCCTAACCTTTGCTTATTTTTGGTGGCCGCTTCTGGAGTTGTTCCAACTCGTCTCAGAAACGTTTAAAATCCTTTTAGTCAAAATAGCTGACACTCTTCTCTGACTTCTTGGTTCCTTTCGAACTCATCCTACGACAATCCTTTCGCCCTTTTTCGCTTGCAGCTTTTGTCCTTTTCCTTTCCTCAAAGTTTTTCGGCAGAGTCGAAACGTCAGCCTACCGACATATATCAGGGAACTCCTCAACACGATTAGACCTCCTCGAACCTTCCGACTCCGCTATGGATCCCTCGTAACGCCTCATCACAACGTAACGTCTTTAAGCATCACCCCCGCCCAACTCTAGGTTAAACATAGTCATAAATTCAGTATTGCAATTAAGTGTGAGTTTCCTTGGTACGTAGTTTGTCATAAACGGTTGGTTTTGAAGTTTAATTATACGATATTTTCTCAACTATTGAAAATAAATTTAAAACCAATTCAGTGACACCGAATGAAAATACAACTTTTCCTACAGCGTAAAACCAACTCCTCTAAGCACAAAACATCCTTTCAAAATTCGAAAGAGTCCCACCTTAAACCTGGCCATACCCGCAAAAGCAACGCCGATCTCGTATTCGTACAGGCAGCCATATTAAATGTCAGACGCTGCAAAAGTTCTCTGACTGGTTTACCGATTGTAATGCATCCCTTGCCGTAAGTAATAGCTTCAGACTGGGTAGCGAGCAGAACTCTTTCAACCACGGTTGACCGTAGGTGTACTTACTGTTAGCAAGCCTGTCTATCCAATGCCATAATTCCCTCATATTCATTTGGATCTTGAAAAATATTTTAGTGCTAAATATGTTTATTTCAAGGCAATTTTTTTCATTTATTCTTAGTATATTTTTTAATTCCTTCTATTAGCTCACACTATCCTGATATAGGCCTATATATATATATATATATATATATATATATATATTGTACACAATTTTAATCGTTAGTAAAATATGTTTTTATTCATCCAATCAAGTTAAGATACATTTTTTTAAACCTATAGTGGATGAAAGAGGTTAATACGTTTTTTTTTCAAATATTTATTAAATAATTAAATTATAAAAATTTCGGGTTCTAGGTAGGATTCGTCCTGAGAATCTTCATTTTTGAAGTCTAACGCTTTAGCACTGTGCCAACTTTCCCGTAACTAGAAATAAAATTAAAAATTTATATGAATTTTTGTTTCCCCCTTCCCCCCCCCCCCATCAGGTTGTCGTCAAAACCTCCATTGTGCAACCTTAAATAGTTGCCATGGTTACTACAAAATATCATGAATAATGCTCAAGGATTAAAAATGAATGAAAATATTAAAATTAACAAACAAACTGGATGTAGGGTATCGGACCTTGCTTCAGAAACGGACAATACGAAAAGTAACTACAACACAATGCAAGCGGCAGAAACGGACAATACGAAAAGTAACTACAACACAATGCAAGCGGCAGAAACGGTCAATACGAAAAGTAACTACAACACAATGCAAACGGCAGAAACGGGCAATACGAAAAGTAACTACAACACAATGCAAGCGGCAGAAACGGACAATACGAAAAGTAACTACAACACAATGCAAGCGGCAGAAACGGACAATACGAAAAGTAACTACAACACAATGCAAACGGCAGAAACGGGCAATACGAAAAGTAACTACAACACAATGCAAGCGGCAGAAACGGACAATACGAAAAGTAACTACAACACAATGCAAGTGGCAGAAACGGACAATCCGAAAAGTAACTACAACACAATGCAAGCGGCAGAAACGGACAATACGAAAAGTAACTACAACACAATGCAAGCGGCAGAAACGGGCAATACGAAAAGTAACTACAACACAATGCAAGTGGCAGAAAGGACAATACGAAAAGTAACTACAACACAATGCAAGCGGCAGAAACGGACAATACGAAAAGTAAGTGCAACACAATGCAAGCGGCAGAAACGGACAATACGAAAAGTAACTACAACACAATGCAAACGGCAGAAACGGGCAATACGAAAAGTAACTACAACACAATGCAAGCGGCAGAACCGGACAATACGAAAAGTAACTACAACACAATGCAAGCGGCAGAAACGGACAATACGAATAGTAACTACAACACAATGCAAACGGCAGAAACGGGCAATACGAAAAGTAACTACAACACAATGCAAGCGGCAGAAACGGACAATACGAAAAGTAACTACAACACAATGCAAGCGGCAGAAACGGACAATACGAAAAGTAACTACAACACAATGCAAACGGCAGAAACGGGCAATACGAAAAGTAACTACAACACAATGCAAACGGCAGAAACGGACAATACGAAAAGTAACTACAACACAATGCAAGCGGCAGAAACGGACAATACGAAAAGTAACTACAACACAATGCAAGCGGCAGAAACGGACAATACGAAAAGTAACTACAACACAATGCAAACGGCAGAAACGGGCAATACGAAAAGTAACTACAACACAATGCAAACGGCAGAAACGGACAATACGAAAAGTAACTATAACACAATGGAAACGGCAGAAACGGACAATACGAAAAGTAACTACAACACAATGCAAGCGGCAGAAACGGACAATACGAAAAGTAACTACAACACAATGCAAGCGGCAGAAACGGACAATACGAAAAGTAACTACAACACAATGCAAACGGCAGAAACGGGCAATATGAAAAGTAACTACAACACAATGCAAGCGGCAGAAACGGACAATACGAAAAGTAACTACAACACAATGCAAGCGGCAGAAACGGACAATACGAAAAGGAACTACAACACAATGCAAGCGGCAGAAACGGACAATACGAAAAGTAACTACAACACTATGCAAGCGGCAGAAACGGACAATACGAAAAGTAACTACAACACAATGCAAACGGCAGAAACGGACAATACGAAAAGTAACTACAACACAATGCAAGCGGCAGAAACGGACAATACGAAAAGTAACTACAACACAATGCAAACGGCAGAAACGGACAATACGAAAAGTAACTACAACACTATGCAAGCGGCAGAAACGGACAATACGAAAAGTAACTACAACACAATGCAAACGGCAGAAACGGACAATACGAAAAGTAACTACAACACAATGCAAGCGGCAGAAACGGACAATACGAAAAGTAACTACAACACAATGCAAACGGCAGAAACGGACAATACGAAAAGTAACTACAACACAATGCAAACGGCAGAAACGGACAATACGAAAAGTAACTACAACACAATGCAAGCGGCAGAAACGGACAATACGAAAAGTAACTACAACACAATGCAAACGGCAGAAACGGGCAATACGAAAAGTAACTACAACACAATGCAAGCGGCAGAAACTGATATTACGAAAAGTAACTACAACACAATGCAAGCGGCAGAAACGGACAATACGAAAAGTAACTAGAACACAATGCAAACGGCAGAAACGGGCAATACGAAAAGTAACTACAACACAATGCAAGCGGCAGAAACGGACAATACGAAAAGTAACTACAACACAATGCAAGCGGCAGAAACGGACAATACGAAAAGTAACTACAACACAATGCAAGCGGCAGAAACGGACAATACGAAAAGTAACTGCAACACAATGCAAGTGGCAGAAACGGACAATACGAAAAGTAACTACAACACAATGCAAGCGGCAGAAACGGACAATACGAAAAGTAACTACAACACAATGCAAGCGGCAGAAACGGGCAATACGAAAGGTAACTACAACACAATGCAAGTGGCAGACACGGGCAATACGAAAAGTAACTACAACACAATGCAAGTGGCAGATAGGACAATACGAAAAGTAACTACAACACAATGCAAGCGGCAGAAACGGACAATACGAAAAGTAACTACAACACAATGCAAGCGGCAGAAACGGGCAATACGAAAAGTAACTACAACACAATGCAAGTGGCAGAAACGGACAATACGAAAAGTAACTACAACACAATCCAAGCAAGCGGCAGAAACGGACAATACGAAAAGTAACTACAACACAATGCAAGCGGCAGAAACGGACAATACGAAAAGTAACTACAACACAATGCAAGTGGCAGAAACGGACAATACGAAAAGTAACTACAACACAATGCAAGCGGCAGAAACGGACAATACGAAAAGTAACTACAACACAATGCAAGCGGCAGAAACGGACATTACGAAAAGTAACTACAACACAATGCAAGCGGCAGGAAAAGAATGCGTATAAATATGTATTAGCAAACAAAAATTTAAGTGCAACACCATACATAGAAAGGAAAATGAAAAATTTTAAGGAAATTCTGTTTCTATTTTTCCACTTAATATTGTTATTCTGGCCCACTTATATACATATTTATATTAACAGTAGTTATAAAATTTAAAAAAATCTAAAATCAAATTTTTCTCTATTGATTTAAGTAGGAGTTGACTTGTTTTTGTATATTACTTGTTAAAATGGGTTTTGTCTATTCTTACCTGTTTAGTGTGAACAAAGCAGACAAGGGGGTAAAGTTATCCTAAATAGGCTAATTATCAATACATAGCAATAAAATTTTATACCTGGCTTTCAAATAATAAATGTGTTTTGTAGCCGGTTGGTAACTTTTATTTTTTCTTGGTTGAAAGTAGGTCTACTTTTGGTGTGCGATCCGGCAAAATATAACCATAATGTTTCACAAAAAGGTTTTATGTTCCTATCTTAACCCACACATTCACATTCTTTCTTGTCCTTGAGCGATAGCAATCGGGCTATTCGTTGCTACAAAATAACAGTTAATGTAGGCCTATCTCTATTATTTCCAGCACTGAAATCTGTATTATCTACTGCGTGTGTTTACGATGTGTTTAATACACATCAACGTTAAACAAGTAATACTGTATTAAAAAATTGAAGTCAATTCCTACAGAAGTAGACAAAGAAAGTTTTATTTTGGTTACTTTTTATTTTATTTATGACAGAATCACAATATTAAGTGGTAAAATAGAAAGTGTGTTTCCTTGCGAGTTTCCTTTTCCCTCTCCATACAGTATGTGGTTTTGAACTATTATTTTTGTTTGTTACTATATATTTACTTTCTTTGTTTTCGTTTCTACTTTATGAAACTGATGATGGTTATAATGTCTCATTCCATCCATCTCTTGTAATGCTTCATTATTGCAAGGAAACTTTCTCTTATAATTTCATTTACATCTTTAATTAAGTAAGACTTTTCTAGCTATGGGAAAGTTGACTTGGTGCCAAAGTGCTGGATTTCAATCATGTAGTTATTCAGTTATAATTCGACCGAGACATCACATTTTAAAATTTAATTATATATAATTATATTATATTATAATTTAAAAATATATATTTGAAAAAAAACTGTATTAACATCAATTGTCATCCACTACAGGGTAAAATGTATTTGGAATTGATTGGATGAACAAAAAACTTATTTTATTAACGATTAAAAATTTGTACAATATATTTATTAGGAGAGTGTGAGCTGATAGAAGGAATTGAAAAAAGAATGGAAAAGGTCAAGCAACACCTAAGGTCATAGTCCACTGAAGGTTATCTTATATTTTTTTATAGATTATCGTAATAATTAAAAGTTGCAGGCCCAACCCTCAACGTGTGCCACGTTCGCTGCTCTCAACCACGCGACCTCACAGCATGTCCTTCAACTATCAGGATCATTTAAACATTTTTAACGCGGCCAGCTTCACTGCATCTTGGTGTAAAGTTTGACTGCCATCTCGATAGGAGAGTAGGTGTCGAGAGATCCTAGTAATTCAGCAAATTGCAGTTATTCGGGTCAGCTGGAAACTGTTTCCGCCGCTCACCGGAAACCTCCGCTCTGCTCATTGTGCTGTGGTTTTGAGGGCGAATCGGAATAATTACACGGCCTAGGTTAGACTTATTATTTCATTGTCTCGTGGCTTCACATGCAGTCTTGCGACCGACAACGATTCTTACTGCTGTTACAGCATAGTTGGTGGCATACTAAATAAGGCTTTTGTAGTTTGAACTAGAACGTGAAAAATAATTTGTGTTAATGTTTTCCTTGTAATCGCACAAGAAACCCATCTATTTACGAATTCATATTGATTTTAACAATTTTTTTAACGTTTAAAGCGGTTTGCCAATATGACTACCATCATTCACGAAGAAAAAAAAAAGGATTTTTAGGGACATAAAATCCCCTGGTAAATTCTTCTAGGGCATGGGCTGTACAGGTTTTGTCTGGGAGGGCACAAGATTACCCTGGGGGTATCAAATGGGTCCTTGGGTACTCCCCTCTTAAAAATAGAGAACATCTAAAAGCTTGTCGACATTGGCCTAGCATCAAAAAACTTACATTTTAAAGTACATGTTTTAAACTATTTTTTTTTCTTGAATTTTGTAGTCCATTACGTTTGGTGAATCTTATTAATCACTTAAACAATAATATATGGCTATCAAAACTTTAAATTTTATAAATTTGTAAAAACTTACTGAGACAGCGCGTTTTCGATCGCTATCTTCATCAGTGTCTTCTACTTGGAGATGTTGGGTAAAGCGGTGACGGTTTTATAGTTAGGTTTTCGATAGTATCAAAGAGTATGTGTGAATTGTATTGTTTGTTCGATTTTTTTTATTAAGTTAGTGTAAAAGTTATTATATGGTATTTAACGATATGTTTGTCATAGAACACAAATCGGAGGCTTTTAGGTTTCCAAAATTAATTTTTAAAATGTTTTCGAATTTTGCAGTCATACGTCTAAAAATAAGCCTGATTTTGCTTCTATAAGAAACACAACATACCAAACTTCGTCTGAAACAATTCCCAACATTTCATATTGGACATCATGACTTGTAAGATTAAAGTTATAGTTCATATTTTTCTTTGAATTTACAGTCATTTAGAAAATAACTCGCATACGATCAAAATAACAACTGATACTGCCGAGTATATTTCTTGTCAGCACTATTATTATTTTTGTAGTATTTTAATGTAGTCAGCTTTTGATTATAACAAAATAATACACCTGTCCAGAAAGTTGGGGGGGGGCATGGCCCTCCTTGCCCCCTAAACTCTGCCCATGTCCAAGAGTATCATAGAATAACGTTTTCAGGGATGCGTATCTGAAGAAGTCCTCTCTTTGGTCATAAAGAGGTGTACCTGTGATGGCCTACTCCCGTGGGAAATCAATAAGGAGGTGGATATAAAATGAAATAGGACTTGAGAAAGGAGGTAATGATTCCCTGGTAATAGGGATAGGAGAAACAGGGTTTCGCTTGAACAGGGTAGCTTAGCTGAAATCGGTAAGTAAACAAGAAACATCACTCGTTTGAAAGTTTGTGTTGACTCAATATCTACTCATTTCCAGTCTAGTTAGGGGAGAGTAGACGGAAACATGTAAAAATATAAGAATTTAATAAAAACAAATTAAGATAGAAACATTTTTCATTCATAATTTACAGTATAAAAATCAAAACGTATATAGAGATAGAAATCAATTACAATTTTTAAAATTTATATTTTCCTAACCAAGTAACACTTTTAACTCGATTTCTTTCTCCGCATAATGTCTTGTAAGGTTTTCTAAATGAGGCATGTGCAGAGAACAAAACAAAAAGAGTTTTGACTCGTTTGAAAGTAACACGATGTAAAGTACGCGGCATTTATTCAATTTGGTCCTCCGGATATTGTAGGGGTTTCTAAATCAAGCATGTGCAGGGAACACTACAGGAAAATCGTTTTGATTTGTTTGAACGCAGCTCAATGTAAAGGAATGGAGTGTTTGTTCAATTAGTTCCTCCGGATGTTATTTCTTATAGGGAATTTTAATTGAGGTGTGAGCAGAAAAGTCTACACGGACATTGCGTTCCGTTCGTTTAAGTCGAACTCACTGTAAAGCAATGAACAGTTTATTCAATTTGGGTCTTCTGATACTTTTTAATAGAGGTTTTAAATTGAGGTATACGGATTAACACTACGCGGGAAGTGCATCTCGTTCATTTAAACCGAACTCAATATAAAGGAATGAAGTTTTTATATATATGGCCCTCGGGATATTGTTTTTGTTTTATAGGGGTTTTAAATTAAGGTATGTGCAGAAAACACTACACGAGAAGTGCGTTACGTTCGTTTGGAACGAACTTAATGTAAAGGAATGAAGCTTTTATCCTATTTCTTTCTCCAAATAATACCTCTTTTAGGGATTTCTAATTGAAAACACGAGCAGAGAGCACTGCATAGAAGCAATCAGTCGTATGTTGTTATTATGTTTGTAGACGTATTATGATAATTTTTCAATGGTTATAATGTATGTTTTAACTTAAAAATCACTATTTTCTCTTTAAAATTTTTCTAATCTATCTCCACATTGTCAGTAATGATTGAAATTGCATGAAATTTTTGTTTCAGTCGGATCCAAGCACATCCTTTCTACGGGCTGCCAGAGCAGGCGACTTGGAGAAGGTGCTCGAATTGTTAGCTTCTGGGGTGGATATCAACACCGCCAATTCAGTAAGTCTAACTCTTTATGCACACGGAATTAATAAAATATTATCTTGAATGAAGATTGATATAAAACACCGGAAGGAAGTCGTTAATTGCTGTTACATGCAATGTAATTAGTGTGTTGTAGAACCGAACTCGTGTATCCCTCTCTCTCCCTCTCTCTCTCTCTCTCTCTCTCTCTCTCTCTCTCTCTCTCTCTCTCTCATATACATACAAACGCGCTTGTGTGCGCGCGCACGCACACACACACATACACGCGCTCTCTCTCTCTCTCTCTCTCTCTCTCTCGCGCGCACACACACACACACACACACACACACACACACACACACAAGTGATTTTTCGTTTTAGTGGCATATATAGTTCAATGGGGTCCGGGCTCCCAAAATTTATAAAATCTATCCCGGACTCCGGATAAATTATATTTTTATAATATATAATACGTTTTATTTTATATTAATATTGTACATTACATAATATTATTATTATATAACATTATTATAATATAATAATAGACTATTTATATGTTATTATATTATATAATAGTGTTATATAATATTGTTGTTATATTTTTATTATATTATTATACTACGTGTTATTAAGATAAATTCAAGCTCTGAAAGTACTGTGTATTTCAGGTGGAAATTTCAATAGCATTAACGATATACGTTTGAATCTCTTTATTCTTCACTTAGAAAAATTAATGTAATTTAATGAATTATGTTTTTATAGTTCGCAATTATTTGTATCACAAAAATTTTAATTGATAAATTATTTACTACACAAATAAATTCTTGTAGTGTAATTTTACCCCAAAAATACAGGTTTTCTAAAAAATCAACAGTGAAATATGAGCTTTTTTTATTTTGTGTAGAAGAGCAGGTTGCTTCACCGCCCCAATGTGCATCGTTTAAGCACATTTTTAATGTCGCCTATGTTGATATATTTTTGTAAACTCTATCACTGCCTTTCCCCAGATTTTGTTGATATAAACTAACTATGGTGTTAGTAATGCGGAATAGGATAAGAAAGTAAATCTAGAATGATAAACGCGTAATTTATTCAGTAAACAATGGAATGTGAAAAAACTGTGTGGGATGACGTAGTGCCTACTCTACCTACGTAGAATCTCATCCCCACCTACTACACGCCTGAACCTATCGTGCTTCCACTCACCCAGGAAAAGTAGGTTCACCGTGCGAAATTAACTTTGACCGATTATTTCCGTTCCAACTGGCATCAGAGCGCGTGAGCAATGTCCATTGTGTATCTTTGTCTCTCGGGGTCGTTGTTTCATTGGGAATACGCAAATACATTTTTTCTCGTTCTTAAGACACTATTAACTCTGGTATTTATCTGGTAATCTCCCTTGTAACCCATTGTGCAGTCAATGGAGACCGTCATCGAACTTTTTCTGCACAAACTGGAGCTAGTCTAAATTAACCTTCTGATAGTAATCATTAAGGTTTGATTAAAATTGATGTTTGTGAGTGATTTTTGTCGCTTAAACGTTGACAAAATTCAGCGTATCTGAGAAAATGCAAATATGCAGATCCACGTGATGATGTCATCGCTGGAACAGACACGATGGACTCTGCTCTGGAACTTCAAGGACAACGAACGATCCCCTGGAGCGAGGTGGCTATTTGAGAAAGTGGTATTGTGACGTTGGCAAGGCGAATCAATGTCTTCTTAAAAATTCACGTCTGTTTTTTCGGGCTTTCAATTGGAATAATTCTGCACACGTGTACTACCACCGGCATGGGACCCGCGAAGGTTGAGACTCTCCACTTCTTTAGGCGGAGGCTTTGTCAAAAATCTCCATAAGAAAGGATATAAATACTTGAAATATATAAATATATTTTACGACTAAACTTGATAGTGTTTGTGATGTCACTGTAATGACTTTACAAGCATCTTACAGCCCGTAAGATTCAAGACTTAACTCGATATTTTAAATGATTATCTTAATTTTAAAAACTATTAATGAAAAATGATTTATTTTTTATTAATAAATATTCTTAAAATAACATTGTAAACATCAATATAATAGACCTTATCTATTAATATTTTAAAATTCTTTTGTTACACCTCCTGTTACGGCAATAATTGGATTATTTCAGAATAATAAAAAAACATTAGCAAAGGCAATTATTTGAGCTTAAATTTACTTTTGTGTTTGGAGCGTCTGTGTTTTGAAAACCTAATTTCCTATCGTAAAATATATTGACCTAAAGGTTTAACATTAAAAAAAGAATGTTTTGGTGCATCCTACGTTTATCCTAAACTGGAAAAATATAAAACTGGCACCAACTAAACTTTTGATTATCGGAGGAACTAGACATCCACTGCGGTTATTGTAACATAAATTCTTAGCAACATAATACTAAAACATTCACACGCTAGGCACAATAACAATGACCTCTGATTCACGATACTCGGAAACCAAACATACCGAACGGCCATGGCTCTACCTGAAGGGAGCCTAGGCCAGCGACCATAAGTCCACGATACCAGGGAATGTGTCAATACCTCATGTTAAAATCTTCACACGCTACGTACAATGACAATGGCCTCTGATTCACGATACTCGGAAACCAAAAATACCGAACGGCCATGGCTCTACCTGAAGGGAGCCTAGGCCAGCGACCATAAGTCCACGATACCAGGGAATGTGTCAATACTTCATGTTAAAATCTTCACACGCTAGGCACAATAACAATGGCCTCTTATTCACGATACTCGGAAACCAAACATACCGAACGGCCATGGCTCTACCTGAAGGGAGCCTAGGCCAGCGACCATAAGTCCACGATACCAGGGAATGTGTCAATACCTCATGTTAAAATCTTCACACGCTACGTACAATGACAATGGCCTCTGATTCACGATACTCGGATCCTAAACCAAACACATGAACGGCCATGGCCCCACCTGAAGGGAGCCTAGGCCAGCTACCATAAGTCCACGATACCAAGGAATGTGTCAATACCTCATGTTAAAATCTTCACACGCTACGTACAATGACAATGGCCTCTGATTCACGATACTCGGATCATAAACCAAACACATGAACGGCCATGGCCCCACCTGAAAGGAGCCTAGGCCAGTGACCATAGTGCCATGATACCAGAGAATGTGTCAATACCCTAAGTTAAAATCTCCACACGCTAGGCACAATAACAATGACCTCTGATTCACGATACTCGGATCCTAAACCAAACCTACCGAACGTCCATAGCCCCACCTGAATGGAGCCTACGCCAGTGACCATAAGTCCACGATACCAGGGAATGTGTCAATATCTCATGTTAAAATCTCCACACGCTACGTACAATAACAATAGCCTCTGATTCACGATAATCGGATCCTAAATAAACATACCGAACGGCCATGGCCCCACCTGAAGGGAGCCTAGGCCATTTACCATAATGCCACGATACCAGAGAATGTGTCAATACCCCAAGTTAAAATCGCCACACGCTAGGCACAATAACAATGACCTCTGATTCACGATACTCGGATCCTAAACCAAACATACCGAATGGCCATGGTGTCAGCAAAAGTCAACCGAGGCCAGTGACCATAGTGCTACGATACCAGAGTATGTGTCAATACCTCATGTTAAAATCTCCACACGCTACGAACAATATCAATAGCCTCTGATTCAAGGTAATCGGATCCTAAATAAACATACCGAACGGCCATTGCCCCACCTGAAGGGAGCCTAGGCCAGTGACCATATTGCCACGATACCAAAGAATGTGTCAATACCCTAAGTTAAAATCTCCACACGCTAGGCACAATAACAATGACCTCTGATTCACGATACTCGGATCCTAAACCAAACCTACCGAACGTCCATGGCCCCACCTGAATGGAGCCTACGCCAGTGACCATAAGTCCACGATACCAGGGAATGTGTCAATATCTCATGTTAAAATCTCCACACGCTACGTACAATAACAATAGCCTCTGATTCACGATAATCGGATCCTAAATAAACATACCGAACGGCCATGGTCCCACCTGAAGGGAGCCTAGGCCAGCTACCATAAGTCCACGATACCAAGGAATGTGTCAATACCTCATGTTAAAATCTTCACACGCTACGTACAATGACAATGGCCTCTGATTCACGATACTCGGATCATAAACCAAACACATGAACGGCCATGGCCCCACCTGAAAGGAGCCTAGGCCAGTGACCATAGTGCCATGATACCAGAGAATGTGTCAATACCCTAAGTTAAAATCTCCACACGCTAGGCACAATAACAATGACCTCTGATTCACGATACTCGGATCCTAAACCAAACCTACCGAACGTCCATGGCCCCACCTGAATGGAGCCTACGCCAGTGACCATAAGTCCACGATACCAGGGAATGTGTCAATATCTCATGTTAAAATCTCCACACGCTACGTACAATAACAATAGCCTCTGATTCACGATAATCGGATCCTAAATAAACATACCGAACGGCCATGGCCCCACCTGAAGGGAGCCTAGGCCATTTACCATAATGCCACGATACCAGAGAATGTGTCAATACCCCAAGTTAAAATCTCCACACGCTAGGCACAATAACAATGACCTCTGATTCACGATACTCGGATCCTAAACCAAACATACCGAATGGCCATGGTGTCAGCAAAAGTCAACCGAGGCCAGTGACCATAGTGCTACGATACCAGAGTATGTGTCAATACCTCATGTTAAAATCTCCGCACGCTACGTACAATATCAATAGCCTCTGATTCAAGGTAATCGGATCCTAAATAAACATACCTAACGGCCATTGCCCCACCTGAAGGGAGCCTAGGCCAGTGACCATATTGCCACGATACCAAAGAATGTGTCAATACCCTAAGTTAAAATCTCCACACGCTAGGCACAATAACAATGACCTCTGATTCACGATACTCGGATCCTAAATAAACATACCGAACGGCCATGGTCCCACCTGAAGGGAGCCTAGGCCAGCGACCATAAGTCCACGATACCAGGGAATGTGTCAATACCTCATGTTAAAATCTTCACACGCTACGTACAATGACAATGGCCTCTGATTCACGATACTCGGATTCTAAACCAAACACATGAACGGCCATGGCCCCACCTGAAGGGAGCCTAGGCCAGCTACCATAAGTCCACGATACCAAGGAATGTGTCAATACCTCATGTTAAAATCTTCACACGCTACGTACAATGACAATGGCCTCTGATTCACGATACTCGGATCCTAAACCAAACACATGAACGGCCATGGCCCCACCTGAAAGGAGCCTAGGCCAGTGACCATAGTGCCATGATACCACAGAATGTGTCAATACCCTAAGTTAAAATCTTGACACGCTACGTAAAATAACAATGGTCAGTGATTCACGATAATCGGATTCGAAACCAAACATACCGAATGGCAATGGCCCCACTGGAAGTGAGTCTAGGCAAGTGACTTAGGGTTACGTATGTTCAATAACAATGGTCACTGATTCACGATACTCGGATGCTAAACCAACATAACCAATGGCAATGGCACCCCCTGACGTCAGCCTATACAAGTGACTTAGGGTCACGTAACAGAGAAAGAATGTGTCGATACCTCGTTGTAATATCTCCACACCCTACGCACAATAACAATGTTCAGTGATTCACGATAATCGAATTCGAAACCAAACATACCGAATGGCAATGGCACCACCTGACGTGAGCCTATACAAATGACTTAGGGTCACGTTAACAGAGAAAGAATGTGTCAATAGCTAGTTGTAATATCTCCACACCCTACGCACAATAACAATGTTCAGTGATTCACGATAATCGAATTCGAAACCAAACATACCGAATGGCAATGGCACCACCTGACGTGAGCCTATATAAATGACTTAGGGTCACGTTAACAGAGAAAGAATGTGTCAATAGCTAGTTGTAATATCTCCACACGCTACGCACGATAACAATGGTCAGTGATTCACGATAGTCGAATGCTAAACCAACATACCCAATGACAATGGCACCACCTGACGTGAACCTATACAAGTGACTTAGGGTCACGTTAACAGAGAAGGAATGTGTCTACACCTCATTGTAATATCTCCACACGCTACGCACAATAACAATGTCACTGACTCACGATAATCGGATTTCAAACCAAACATACCAAATGGCAATGGCACCACCTGACGTCAGCCTATACAAGTGACTTAGGGTTACGTAATCAGAGAAAGAATGTATCGATACCTCGTTGTAATATCTCCACATGCTACGTACAATAACAATGTTCAGTGATTCACGATAATCGGATTCGAAACCAAACATACCGAATGGCAATGGCACCATCTGACGTGAGCCTATACAAACGACTTAGGGTCACGTTAACAGAGAAAGAATGTGTCAATACCTCATTATAAAATCTCCACACGCTACACACAATATCAATGGTCACTGATTCACGATACTCGGATGCTAAACCAAACATACCGAATGGCAATGGCACCATCTGACGTGAGCCTAGGCGAGTGACCTAGGATCGTTTACAGAGAAAGAATGTGTCAATACCTCGTTGTAAAATCTCCACACGCTACGCACAATAACAATGGTCACTGATTCACGATACTCGGATGCTAAACCAATATACCGAATGGCAATGGCACCATCTGACGTGAGCCAGGCGAGTGACTTAGGATCACGTTTACAGAGAAAGAATGTGTCAATACCTTGTAATATCTCCACACGCTACGCACAATAACAATGGTCACTGATTCACGATACTCGGATGATAAACCAATATGCTGAATGGCAATGGCACTATCTGACGTGAGCCTAGGCAAGTGACTTAGGGTCACGTTTACAGAGAAAGAATGTGTCAATACCTCATTGTAAAATCTCCACACGCTACGTACAATAACAATGGTCACTGATTCACGATACTCGGATGATAAACCAATATGCTGAATGGCAATGGCACTATCTGACGTGAGCCTAGGCAAGTGACTTAGGATCACGTTTACAGAGAAAGAATGTGTCAATACGTCATTGTAATATCTCCACACGCTACGCACAATAACAATGGTCACTGATTCACGATACTCGGATGCTAAACCAATATACCGAATGGCAATGGCACTATCTGACGTGAGCCTAGGCAAGTGACTTAGGGTCACGTTTACAGAGAAAGAATGTGTCAATACGTCATCGTAAAATCTCCACACGCTACGTACAATAACAATGGTCAGTGATTCACGATAATCGGATGCTAAACCAATATACCGAATGTCAATGGCACCATCTGACGTGAGCCTAGGCGAGTGACTTAGGATCACGTTTACAGAGAAAGAATGTGGCAATACCTCGTTGTAAAATCTCCACACGCTACGCACAATAACAATGGTCACTGATTCACGATACTCGGATGCTAAACCAATATACCGAATGGCAATGGCACCATCTGACGTGAGCCTAGGCGAGTGACTTAGGATCACGTTTACAGAGAAAGAATGTGTCAATACGTCATTGTAAAATCTCCACACGCTACGTACAATAACAATGGTCAGTGATTCACGATAATCGGATTCGAAACCAAACATACCGGATTGCAATGGCACCACTGGAAGTGAGCCTAGGCAATTGACTCAGGGTTACGTTAATAGAGAAAGAATGTGTCAATAACTGATTGTAATATCTCCACACGCAACGCTTAATAACAATGCTCACTGATTCACGATACTCGGATCCTAAACCAATATACCGAATGGCAATGGCACTATCTGACGTGAGCCTAGGCAAGTGACTTAGGATCACGTTTACAGAGAAAGAATGTGTCAATACATCATTGTAAAATCTCCACACGCTACGTACAATAACAATGGTCAGTGATTCACGATACTCGGATGCTAAACCAATATACCGAATGGCAATGGCACCATCTGACGTGAGCCTAGGCGAGTGACTTAGGATCACGTTTACAGAGAAAGAATGTGTCAATACCTCGTTGTAAAATCTCCACACGCTACGCACAATAACAATGGTCACTGATTCACGATACTCGGATGCTAAACCAATATACCGAATGGCAATGGCACCATCTGACGTGAGCCTAGGCGAGTGACTTAGGATCACGTTTACAGAGAAAGAATGTGTCAATACGTCATTGTAAAATCTCCACACGCTACGTACAATAACAATGGTCAGTGATTCACGATAATCGGATTCAAAACCAAACATACCGGATTGCAATGGCACCACTGGAAGTGAGCCTAGGCAATTGACTCAGGGTTACGTTAATAGAGAAAGAATGTGTCAATAACTGATTGTAATATCTCCACACGCAACGCTTAATAACAATGGTCACTGATTCACGATACTCGGATGCTAAACCAATATACCGAATGGCAATGGCACTATCTGACGTGAGCCTAGGCAAGTGACTTAGGATCACGTTTACAGAGAAAGAATGTGTCAATACGTCATTGTAATATCTCCACACGCTACGCACAATAACAATGGTCACTGATTCACGATACTCGGATGCTAAACCAATATACCGAATGGCAATGGCACTATCTGACGTGAGCCTAGGCAAGTGACTTAGGATCACGTTTACAGAGAAAGAATGTGTCAATACGTCATTGTAATATCTCCACACGCTACGCACAATAACAATGGTCACTGATTCACGATACTCGGATGCTAAACCAATATACCGAATGGCAATGGCACTATCTGACGTGAGCCTAGGCAAGTGACTTAGGATCACGTTTACAGAGAAAGAATGTGTCAATACGTCATTGTAAAATCTCCACACGCTACGTACAATAACAATGGTCAGTGATTTACGATACTCGGATGCTAAACCAATATACCGAAGGGCAATGGCACCATCTGACGTGAGCCTAGGCGAGTGACTTAGGATCACGTTTACAGAGAAAGAATGTGTCAATACGTCATTGTAAAATCTCCACACGCTACGTACAATAACAATGGTCAGTGATTCACGATACTCGGATGCTAAACCAATATACCGAATGGCAATGGCACTATCTGACGTGAGCCTAGGTAAGTGACTTAGGATCACGTTTACAGAGAAAGAATGTGTCAATACGTCATCGTAAAATCTCCACACGCTACGTACAATAACAATGGTCAGTGATTCACGATACTCGGATGCTAAACCAATATACCGAATGGCAATGGCACTATCTGACGTGAGCCTAGGCAAGTGACTTAGGATCACGTTTACAGAGAAAGAATGTGTCAATACGTCATTGTAAAATCTCCACACGCTACGTACAATAACAATGGCCAGTGATTCACGATACTCGGATGCTAAACCAATATACCGAATGGCAATGGCACTATCTGACGTGAGCCTAGGCAAATGACTTACAATCACGTTTACAGAGAAAGAATGTGTCAATACGTCATTGTAAAATCTCCACACGCTACGTACAATAACAAGGGTCAGTGATTCACGATAATCTGATTCGAAACCAAACATACCGGATTGCAATGGCACCACTGGAAGTGAGCCTAGGCAATTGACTCAGGGTTACGTTAATAGAGAAAGAATGTGTGAATAACTCATTGTAATATCTCCACACGCAACGCACAGTAACAATGGTCAGTGATCCATGATGATCGGATCCTAAACCAAACATACCGAATGGTAATGGTACCACCTGAAATTAGCCTAGGCGAGTGACCATAGTGCCACGATACCAGAGAATGTGTCAATACGTAATGTTAAATCCTCCACACGTTAATCATAACAACAATGGTCTCTGATTCACGATACTCGGATGCTAAACCAAACACACCCTATGACCATTGTACCACCTGAAGGAAGCCTAGGCAAATGACCATAGTGCCACGATACCAGAGTATGTGTCAATACGTAAAGTTAAAACCTCCACATCCTACGGATAATAACAACTGTCACTGCAGTGTTTATGTTGTACATCTTGAGGTTTTTAAAGAAATTACACTTGTTTGTGTAATTATCCCAGCAAAAAAACCACTGTGGGGTAGATTAAGACCCTGAACATTGAGCTCAGGCTGTTTATTCGTTTTCACTCAACGCATGGCTTGTGAAATTATACAACGTTTGAAATAGAGACGACTTTATAACTCAGAAAGGCCCTTCGCTGTGACGTAGCCGGGACGATGTATGGGGGGTGGGGGGGTCAAGACCTGGAGGGTCAGGGGGTTGAAATCTCCTGGGAAAATTTTGGACATTTTTATCTCTACAAATCATATTTTATGTGTTTTTGGCACTTCAAATTACGCAGTTGTTGGGTCGTCGGGTAGCCGTTTCGCTAAAAACCTAGTGCTGTTTTATAGGTTAATATTATTCTCCTAAAATAATTGGTTTGGAGGGGGCACGTGCTCCTTGTGCCTCCTCTGGCTACGCCCCTGTTTCTACGGGCTACTTTACTCTTTTATATTAAATTGACCTATGTCAATATAATACCAATGTTTGTGTGTGTATATATAAAAAATATTTTTAAAACGGAAATAAATGTTGTTCTTTGCATTCATGAAAATGGATGCTTCCATTTCTTACACAATTTATTCGTATTGGGATACATCTGTATCCTGGTAAGATTTATTCCAATATCGTCACATACATCAAAACGATTTCTGTGTACTTTTTTATTTGCGTTAGTGATAAAACCATCTCTACTGCTTGATGTTTCATTTTAAGTCCGTTGTTACTTCAGAGTTCAGTCAACTGCTCTCTTTGATTCAAAAAAGCTTATTTCCGGAATGAGAATGAAAAGGATGAACCATGAAAATTCGCCATATTTACTTGTTTGCTGGAAAATATGTTTGCGATTAAATTTTTGTGTGGTGTGTACTTGGGCACTTTTCATCAGGTAAGGTGACAACGTAAAATTTACGTTTATCTTTGAGTTTATATCTTTTACGTGTACCAACGTACTTGGCCACTTCTCATCAGTAAGACAACAATGTAAAATCTTCATAAATATGGTTTAGCGTTGAGTTTATATCTGTAGGTGTGCCAATGTACTTGGCCAGTACTCATCAGTAACATGACAACGTAAAATCTTCATTAATTTAGTTTAGTTTTGAGTTTATATCTGTGAGGTGTACCAATGTACTTAGCCACCTTCTATTAGTAAAATGACAACGTAAAATCTTCATTAATTTCGTTTATTTTTTTGGATTTTATCTGTGAGGTGTACCAATGTACTTGGCCACTTTTCATTACTAAAAAATGACAACGTAAAATCTTTATTAATTTCGTTAATTTTTTAGATTTTATCTGTGAGGTATACCAATGTACTTGGCCACTTCTTATTAGTAAAATGACATCGTAAAATCTTCATTAATTTCGTTTACAAATAAAAGGTTTTTTTTTTTATTTAAAGAATCCTGTTCCTTACTCATAGAAAACCAGCGAACTTCAGAACGAAGATGTTTATGCTCTCTACTCATGCCGTTGCGACTTAATGTAAATATTCTAGTATTTAGAGGCATTGCCTTAATGAAGTTGATTATCTTAACACTAACAGAAACATCTGTTCCAGTCACGCTATCCGAAACATGTCGTTTCACACATATCATTGCTTTATACTTTTATTGAGTAATTCCTAAATTATAGGTTTAATATGGAAAAGTGAATATTATTTTATTCCTCGGCAATTGCTTTCTGTTAAAGAGTTAGTTTCAATAATACCTATATCCAGTTGTGAGAAAAATATTTGATATATTTTATAGAAAATATTATTTGTACCAATGGCCTAACTCGTGAGCCTGATGACATATTCGTTAGTGAAGATACTGTGGGCTCGGAATCCATAAATGAGAAACTGCTGATTTCCTTTGTACTACATACTTCTTATTACTGTATTTAAAACAAATTATGTTTATAAAATGCATTAAAGTATACGTTTACTAGGTGCATTTATACTCAATAATTAATAAATTAATGCAGACAAAATGGAAGTAATGGGAGCTTCAGACGATATATTTACTTCTAAATCTTACATTTATAATATATAAAGTAATATATATATATATATATATATATATATATATATATATATTTAATTTATATATATGTATATTTAAGTACATTCTCCTGGCTTCCCTAACATCAAAACATTGTTCTTCGTTGACGCGTTTCTGATTAACTCCATTATCAAAACTTTAAGCTGTACTCTTACATTATCAAAACTTTAAGCTGTACTCTTACATTATCAAAACTTTAAGCTGTACTCTTACATTATCAAAACTTTAAGCTGTACTCTTACATTATCAAAACTTTAAACTATACTCTTACATTATCAAAACTTTAAACTGTAAGCTTACATTATCAAAACTTTAAACTGTACTCTTACATTATCAAAACTTTAAACTGTACTCTTACATTATCAAAACTTTAAACTGTACTCTTTCATTATCAAAACTTTAAACTGTAAGCCTACATTATCAAAGCTTTAAACTGTACTCTTACATTATCAAAATTTTAAACTGTACTCTTACATTATCAAAATTTTAAACTGTAATAATAAACTTCAAATTGCGTGAACGAAGAACAAGGTTTTGATGTTAGGGACGATAGAAGAATGTAATCAATTGTATACTAATATTCCTTACAGAAATGAAGATGATTACCTTGAAAATCTCAAAAGTATTCACCTTAAGGAAGGCTCAAGTACATTTTTTATGAGCAAAGTTCATCCTACTTTCTCTTCTTGGCGCAAAGACGTAATCACAGTTTTCTCGATTTCAAGCATGCATGGCTACGGCTGTAATCCTTTTGGCTCGCTGGTTAAAAATGTCTGGGCGAGGGTTAATTCAGCCTCGGCAGTCGCCGTCGGTTTCGTTGTAACAATTAATAATAAGCATAACTTTCATAGAACAAAATCACAAAATTGTTTTTTTTATAAAATCTGCAAAATATTCAGGCAGCGTCTTGTATGCCTTTGAAATAGGTTCTTTTGTAAATAATTTTAAGCTGAGTTTTGAGCCTAATGCTTTCGAAAAATGAAAACATTTACTGTATCTTACACTACATTGTATTTTATACTAGTCTGGGTATTGTAAAATAAATGAAATTATTATACATATGAAAATAATGCAACTAATATGTACAACACTTACTCGCCCATTCTTCCTACATGAAGTAAACAGCACAGTTGTGTTGTTTTTTGTTGGCAGTATTAATTTACACATCCGCATCGTGTCTTGGGGTATCCATCCACTCCACGTTTGGGCCACGTGGTTCTAAGGATCCAATTCTGACAGCTCAGTATCAGAGTTTCCTCATTATTACCACTGTCTTCTTGGATATTATAGTCAGGATCTAATTGACTACTTCACTGCCATTCTCAGCTTCTAAGCCTGATTCAACCTCACAGAGCATTCTGCTTACTTGTTCTTGCAAGTATATCACTGACACTCTAATGGCGTCTATAACTAAACTTATGATCCATGTTTAACACACAATAAGTAAAACCATTACGCAGTATACAGAGCTGATGAGGAAAACTATATATTCTAATACACAAAAACATAAAGAATATAGGCGTATGTAGTGATGTAAAATTCCCAGGAATTTATACTTGGGGGAAAATTCCCAGGGAATATTCCCAAAATTCATAAATTTCCGGGAATGTTTTGGGAACTTATGATTTTCTCTTAGTCACATAGGCTTTTTAAATCCCTTTGAAAGTAATCTATTAATGTGGTGAAATTATCAAATTTTTAAACCTTTTACAAATTCTTGTATAGGCCTATTTGTTAAAAAAATAGTGCAAAATACTGCCAAATTACTGATAGGGCATTTTAATTTTTAAATTAAACCTTAAATCCAAAATATTTACATTTTTAATAATTTTGATTATTTTAATTAGATTCACTATTTAGTCTTCTCTATTAGGAAAAACAGAAATGGTTTGAAACATTTCAATTCAACCATAAAAAGAAATTCATTTTAATAATATTTTAATAATTATTCCCTTCCCACTGGGAATATTCCCGGCTCACATCACTAAGCGTAGACTATGACTATTATTTGTTTGATTTGGTGTGTAATAATAGTGAGAGCCGAAAAAACAGGTTATAGGAAACGTCTCGCTTTTGAGGCTAATATCTCCCTCACAACCGTGGCTTCAGACGGACTCATGATAGACTGTTTTCATTTTGATGTCGATGTGTTTACCACTTATGGTTACTTGCAGTCCAATTACATTTAGTATTAAACATTTATTTTATTTTGTTTAGTTGGTTAGTTTTATTTTGAAATAATTATTTAAAATAAAATTTTAGTTAGGCGATGATAACCTCGATAGGTTTTTCGCCTGGAAAAAAAAAAAAAAAAAAAATCTTGCGTTTAAAGTTCAAACATATTCTGACGCTAACCCAATTGTGTTTTTAAGTTCTTTTAGTATGTGTGTGTGTGTGTGTGTGTGTTTCTGTGTATTTATTTATATAATTTTTAATTAGTATTCAAGATATTGACATATATTATCATGTCAATATTATTATTTTATAATCAGTTTCAATTATAATTGCTTAAAATGTTTAATTAATATATATTGCATAAAATATATTTAAACAATATTAATGGATATAATTTCCACCCACTTCAAACGTAGGAAATTTGAATCTGTTACTTTCATAGAATATCGATGAAATAGTAAATAGCCAGAAACGTTTGTTTTGCCAGATAGTAAATTTATTCATTTAGTAAAATATAGGTTTTAATCAATTTAAAGTAAATTACTAAATTGTTAATTTTATTACTTGGAAAATACTAGAAATTGTCGAATGAAACATCGATGTTTGGAGTTTGATATTTGTTTACAAATCGATGTTTAATGTTAACATCAATGGAAGTTTTCCTTTAGATGCTCATAAGTATAAAAAACAAGTTTAGTGTGATAATAAAGGGGCGTCGGGAAGGTATTGAGAAGCCCAGTTCATATACGTGAACAGTGTTTCCATCATTGGACAACGAAATTTCCCAGTCGTGTCTGAGACGGTTGTTTTTATTAAACTGTACATACTGATTTCTAATACGGTTTAGAACTTTTATGGCACGCCTATGTCAGAGGTTCCCTGTATACGAAACTGTGGGCCCGATTAACATCAGGTGCTATAGGCCTACTTGTGACTAGCTATGACTTCTCTGTGTTTGCCGGTGAACGCAAATACTTTACAGATCTTCCAATCAGTTTTATGCTGTCGCATGTATTCCATGAGAATTTGAAGTTTTTTCCCCAGTTTTAGGAAAATTCTTTGAAACTAACAAATCTTCGAGAATTGCATTATGAAATTCGTATCTGGCAACGAATCAGATTAATCTGCGCATTATTCGAGCCATCTGTAGTTTAGACTATCTAAAGAGAATTAAAAAACTATTCTACGGATAGATTCAGATTCTACGTTATTAGACGTAATGATTCGGCGTGAAACTATCATTTGAGTTATATTAAATCAATGTCAGATAATTTTTCACGTGACATTGTTTTAACATTATTCTAGCTAAACCGTTTGCTACTGGAAGAAATATGGTTTCACTTATAGAATGATGTGAACCAATTTTGCGATACGAAGGCTTGTAATAGGCCTTTATGCGGCCTCTAAGGAGTTTCTATTAACCAAACTTATGAGAACTTTCAATTCCTCTGACACATCTTTGAAAATATTCAATAGGTCAACTTTTTACACTTGGATGTTTCGTCTGATTTTTTTAATCCGTGATTTATGCGTTCGTTTGAATACACATCTTAACAACAAACAAATAAAGAATTTAATTCACTCCAAGTTCCAACTACCTTTTGCCTTGTTTACGAAAATATTGTTTTAGACAGCTAAAATGGAACTACACTTTCACTTTTCGCAGAACATCTTCCACTAGCACTAGATATTTCCTTAATCCAATAAGAATCGCTGATATTTTCATCTTCACACACTGTTCCTGAACTATTAGCATTGCATACATGAAGTGTTTGTCATCACGTTTCATTCACTTCAAAGACCCGGTTTCATTATGTATAATGGACACTATTTAACAGTCCACTACAAGCGTGCACCAGATGACAAAGTCTTCAAAGGACTAACTGTTAACGGACAAGCGGCGAATCAATAATGTACAGAATTTGTTATGAGTTGCTTGTGATTGGCTCTACAACAAAACTGTAATTTGTCACGTTTGTTATACCTGACCATTTCAATATGCAGGTGGATCAACCTCGACGTCTGCAAAACCTGATGAGGTAGTCATACATACAAGAAACAAAAACAATACTTTAGTCACTACGGTTACGCATTCGGAAGGTTCCTTGCTAAATTAGTGTGAACAGTTATTCATTTTGTGGGAGGTTTTGGTGTCTGGAGAGAGTTGGAACTTAGGGGAAGGTTCCTTGCTAAACTAGTGTGACCAGTTATTCATTTTGTGGGAGGTTTTGGTATCTGGAGAGAGTTGGAACTTAGGGGAAGGTTTTGGGCATTTGGAAGGAATACTGAGAGCTAATAATGGTACAAGATAAAACTTATTTAAATTAAATTCCATTTCATGCCATTTAAACGTTTAAAATAGTTCGTAAGTTGATAAAATGGGTCAATTAAATTTGTCCCTAATTTATGAGTACATTCAAAATTTAAACAGTACTCAATGAGATTAAATTTCCATGGGCAGGGTGATATCTATTTAGGAAATCATATTGAAGGTCTACTAGAGAAAACAAAGCTTTAAAGCAAACTCTAAATGTTCATTTTTATAAACTGGAATTCTATAAAGAATTTACGAGAGTTCTTTGAAAGTTAAAAAATTTATTTTCTGTTGTAGCAATTATTTCCTTGTTTGATTTTAAGCTTTAGATAAGTCATTTAAAAAATTGTAAGTCTTATTTCTCAATAATATACAGTTACGAACATGTCTTTTACGAACATTGTAGATGAATCTCTCTCTATTAATTAACAGCTCTCAGTTTACTATTAACTAGTGTGAATTTTTTCAAAAGAGGTTGGAATTTGTATGAAATTTGCAAATTGATAAATTTAAAATATTTTTCTAGCGGATCATTTATTTTGCAATTAGGCCACCTGGTTTGAACCTTCAAAACCAGCCCAGCCCTCGGACAGCCATCTTTTTGCACGTCTCCATCTAACGTGCGTATGCGCTTAGTATTGCTTGTGAAGGACTCAGAAACCAAGTAAGCCAATGTACCGAGGAGCAATTTTGATTGAAAATCGAAATATAGAGAAATGAAATAGTGTGAGGTGAAAATGAAATAGTGAAAAAAGTCACACGCTGAGAGTGGGGGTGAAAAATACCTTATTAGAAAGAAACTCTCCCAGGAAAAACCTCTCGATAGATCATTCAGGAACCATGGGTGCTGGGATATGCTATGGGATGAGGCATAAGATTAGGTACTTAAATAAAGTATATAAAAAAAGATAGATAAATACAAGTATTTGTATTACCTTACGAGGCTATAAGTGGGAGTAGCAAAGATGATAAATAAATTTTCTAAAAAGAAGTTTAATCCCCAAAACCCCTTGGATGTGCCTCTTTTTCTCTAGGATACATGCTTGGTTCCATATGCGGAGAAAAGGTGAAAATCACCATGGCCGTTATAGAATAAATTCTTGTTTAGTTGGTAAGAGTGGTAGTTACTAGAGAAATAAATTTTATAAAATGTCAGACTACACGTATAATTACAAAACGTGGATTTTCAGCTATTACTATGATGAATAATTTAATAGGATTATATTTTTTCTTAGACATGACGGACTAAAAGTGCAGACCTCTTAGACCCATGTGTGATTCTCGAACCGTAGTTTGAGAAATACTGATGGAATAGAATAGAATTGTTTAAAAATTTAAAAAAACATAGTATATCTCCCGAGACATATCAAGAGACGTGGCCGGCCAGTGCGCAGTTGCCTACATGGCATTAGAGTGGGGGACACCTGCCGACCCAGTGTTGGTCGAACCTCGCTGATATATGTATCGGTCCGTCCACAACCACTGTGTCTTGAACATCACAGTGGTTAGTTGCGTATAGAGCTGCGTCTCTTGCTATGTCTCGGGATGGAAAAGAACGTATTTAGGCAATGTTTCCAGAATTTATAATCAGAACCATGTAACTGCATATTTTATGAAACCCGAATATCTATCTTATGAAGAACGAAACAAGGCTATTACCAAATAACAAAATAATTGAGACTAAAACTTGAAACTAAATTTAAATTAAAACAAGAATTAAAATATGCGTAAAAGAAGGTGACTAAAGAAACAAGGTAATATATTACTTAATGCACAATACACTTTGTCTTTGAAGCGGAAAACTCCAAGCCTGTAGTTTTGGGAATTACTTGAGCTGTTTATAACTGTTTAAAGCTATTTTTCCTCTGTTGCCATAATTCGAGCAGTCGCATATATACAAAAATCCTCCACAAATATAGAACAATGGACAGGAGACAGCACGTAGCATTGTCACTGTAAATGGCCTCGACAAACTTGTCACGCTTAGTGCGCTACCCTGCTGAACTCCGTTATGTAGTTCATGGCGATCGGTTATTATGAGTTCACAACGTATTAGAAAATAACTGTTTGAATGAAAATGTTTAAGCACTTTGTAAATCCCTTGATTATCCTCTTCTAGAAGTAGAGCCTTTTTTAAGACCGAAAATTACAAGTGTTTGATACTAGTGAAAATAATTTTATTTGACTTACTAACAAAACCAGGGGTCAAACGATGAACGTTTTGTATGAAACCAGATTGCTAAAAAGGGGATAGTTGGTTTCTAGGAAAGAAACAAGTCGGGGGCTCTATTTTCTCCAACAGTTAGCTTAAAACACTCGTTAAAAAATTTAGTCGATAACCAGTTTAACCTTTAGGATTGGTTTTACCTTTGCTGTAGAAGAGGTAAAGGTAACCTTGCAGGTTGTTCTAACCATGCAAAAGGAAAATAATGTTTCTCGAATAAATTATTATATCCGAAGAAGGATTACTTTCCTCCACGATGTTCATCATAGAGTATAAAATGTCATATTTTATGTCATTGAAGTAACATTTTTCGTTCTCGGAAGAAATAATCCCAGTTTGTTTAGAGAGGCATTTGAAGCAGATTCTCCAGATGGACAGACAGTTCATTGCCTTCAGTTTAATATCAATCTAGGTAACAAAAATAAGTATAATATAGTTACCCCTGGTACATCGAGTGTTTAACTTGGTTTGTTTTACTTTCATAACGTACAATTTTTTTCAAAGAGGTTTGAAATTCTCAGATATTTATTTTTGTTATAATTCATTTCCATCGGCAAATTGGCTGTTAGTTTACATTTTTATATTTTAATATATTATATATATATATATATATATATATATATATATATATATATATATATATATATATATATATATACTCGTATATATATTAATATGTAATAAGTTGTATTTCGTCGCGACTACTATTTGTATAAATGAGGATTCCTATTTCGAGTCGTTTCCCATTGTCAACTCCAAGCATGACACAAGACTCTCGATTATTTAAGGAATACGAGAGCTGGTATAGCTGTATTAAGGAGGCATTGGGGCAATCGTGTCAAAAATTAACAATTAATTATAATGTAATTGGGTATCGTAAATGTGTTTGGTGTAATTTGAATTGTTTGTATATTTCACACTGTTCAGTTATGTGGAGTCTTGTATATTTCACACTGTCCAGTTATGTGTGGAGTCTTGTATATTTCACACTGTTCAGTTATGTGGAGTCTTGTATATTTCACACTGTTCAGTTATGTGGAGTCTTGTATATTTCACACTGTTCAGTTATGTGGAGTCTTGTATATTTCACACTGTTCAGTTATGTGGAGTCTTGTATATTTCACACTGTTCAGTTATGTGGAGTCTTGTATATTTCACACTGTTCAGGTATGTGTGGAGTCTTGTATATTTCACACTGTCCAGTTATGTGGAGTCTTGTATATTTCACACTGTTCAGTTATGTGGAGTCTTGTATATTTCACACTGTTCAGTTATGTGGAGTCTTGTATATTTCACACTGTTCAGTTATGTGGAGTCTTGTATATTTCACACTGTTCAGGTATGTGTGGAGTCTTGTATATTTCACACTGTTCAGTTATGTGGAGTCTTGTATATTTCACACTGTTCAGTTATGTGTGTAGTCTTGTGTATTTCACACTGTTCAGGTATGTGTGGAGTATGTTATTTTATTCAGTTTGTTCAGACGTAAGAAGTTAGATTTTTTGTTTGTTTTTGTTGTGGTTTGTGGATGTGAGCTGTTAAGAAGAATTTGATTTATTTTTGTTTTTTAGAGTGAAATAGTAATATTATTAGCTAAGTGAGGGGAACTGAAGAGTCTAAAAAGAATTTAAGAGGGTAATTTGTGGAAGTGTAAAGTACTTCAAAGAAGTTTATAACTTGAAAGTCAAAGGGTACAAGAATGTTTTTACTGGTTGGTTGTCTGAGGTAAGATGTGGAGTTACCAATGTTATCGCGAGAAATGTCAGCGCCCCTCCCGATAAGCAAACATCTTTGTGAGGATATGAAATATGGGTTTTCTTTCACGGGAGATGATAATTTAAAAATCAAAGGGCGCATGGAAGCAACTACTCAAGGGCCACATCGAAAACTTTTGGAGGAAAGGCGGGCTGGCAATATTTCAGGACAGAAAGTCTAGCAAATTCACCAACGACGTTTTTTCTAATCAAGAGTTCAGTGGTGGTTTTTGAGATTTTCTTGCTTAGTTTTTTACTTGTTTACAGCTAGTTTACTTTTCTCTTATAGAGAAAAGAAGGGACAAGTGAGAGACTAGTACTATACTCATATTTAATGATAAAAATGCTTAAAAGGTAATATATTACCAAATATTTTTTTTCAGTATGCTAGCTTTCCGCGGGTCGGAAAAAATCTGTTCGCGGGCCGTAGGTTGGAGACCCCGGGTCTTAGTTATGATGTAAAGTTACCAGTGTTATAGCTAGTAATGTCAGCGCCCCTTCCGAAAAGCCAACATATTTGTGTGGATATTGAAATATGGATTTTCCTTCACGAGAGAAGATGACTGTCCAAAAGCACTTTGCTATGTTTGTGGAATGATATTGACTTTCTGTGTTGTGAAACAAACCCACTTTATTATTGTGTTATTTACGGACAGAACATTCAATAGTAAACCGTATCTGTTGGTGTTCTCGGCGTTATTTAAATTACCGTTACAGCGGTCTGAATACAATATTGCGTTTAAAAAGTTAATAGTAATTTATGTTACAACAACCTACAAGTTACCGTATTACTAAAAGCAAAAGAAAAATTACCGTTACAGCGGTCTGAATACAATATTGCGTTTAAAAAGGTAATAGTAATTTATGTTACAACAACCTACAAGTTACCGTATTACTAAAAGCAAAAGAAAAATTACCGTTACAGCGGTCTGAATACAATATTGCGTTTAAAAAGTTAATAGTAATTTATGTTACAACAACCTACAAGTTACCGTATTACTAAAAGCAAAAGAAAAATTACCGTTACAGCGGTCTGAATACAATATTGCGTTTAAAAAGTTAATAGTAATTTATGTTACAACAACCTACAAGTTACCGTATTACTAAAAGCAAAAGAAAAATTACCGTTACAGCGGTCTGAATACAATATTGCGTTTAAAAAGGTAATAGTAATTTATGTTACAACAACCTACAAGTTACCGTATTACTAAAAGCAAAAGAAAAATTTACCGTTACAGCGGTCTGAATACAATATTGCGTTTAAAAAGGTAATAGTGATTTATGTTACAACAACCTACAAGTTACCGTATTACTAAAAGCAAAAGAAAAATTACCGTTACAGCGGTCTGAATACAATATTGCGTTTAAAAAGTTAATAGTAATTTATGTTACAACAACCTACAAGTTACCGTATTACTAAAAGCAAAAGAAAAATTACCGTTACAGCGGTCTGAATACAATATTGCGTTTAAAAAGTTAATAGTAATTTATGTTACAACAACCTACAAGTTACCGTATTACTAAAAGCAAAAGAAAAATTACCGTTACAGCGGTCTGAATACAATATTGCGTTTAAAAAGTTAATAGTAATTTATGTTACAACAACCTACAAGTTACCGTATTACTAAAAGCAAAAGAAAAATTACCGTTACAGCGGTCTGAATACAATATTGCGTTTAAAAAGTTAATAGTAATTTATGTTACAACAACCTACAAGTTACCGTATTACTAAAAGCAAAAGAAAAATTACCGTTACAGCGGTCTGAATACAATATTGCGTTTAAAAAGTTAATAGTAATTTATGTTACAACAACCTACAAGTTACCGTATTACTAAAAGCAAAAGAAAAATTACCGTTACAGCGGTCTGAATACAATATTGCGTTTAAAAAGGTAATAGTAATTTATGTTACAACAACCTACAAGTTACCGTATTACTAAAAGCAAAAGAAAAATTTACCGTTACAGCGGTCTGAATACAATATTGCGTTTAAAAAGGTAATAGTGATTTATGTTACAACAACCTACAAGTTACCGTATTACTAAAAGCAAAAGAAAAATTACCGTTACAGCGGTCTGAATACAATATTGCGTTTAAAAAGTTAATAGTAATTTATGTTACAACAACCTACAAGTTACCGTATTACTAAAAGCAAAAGAAAAATTACCGTTACAGCGGTCTGAATACAATATTGCGTTTAAAAAGTTAATAGTAATTTATGTTACAACAACCTACAAGTTACCGTATTACTAAAAGCAAAAGAAAAATTACCGTTACAGCGGTCTGAATACAATATTGCGTTTAAAAAGTTAATAGTAATTTATGTTACAACAACCTACAAGTTACCGTATTACTAAAAGCAAAAGAAAAATTACCGTTACAGCGGTCTGAATACAATATTGCGTTTAAAAAGTTAATAGTAATTTATGTTACAACAACCTACAAGTTACCGTATTACTAAAAGCAAAAGAAAAATTACCGTTGGTAAATTGTTTGATTTTATGAAGTATGTGTTTTTGTTGGTAGATAAAACATTACATATGTGTCACGAACATTATATGTATGGTGAAAATGTATACATGTTTGGCGAAGGAAGGTATTATTTGTAATGTTTTATGGGCAGTAGGCCTATATGCGTATAATGTTTGTATACTACGTAATGTTTTGTGAACTTTATATACTACGTATAAAGGTCAGTGAAGAAAAAGGTATACATTGTTGAACAATATATATTCGTATAATGACTAGCGAAGGAGTATATATTTTTGGCGAAGGAGAAAGACGATATTTGCAATGGTTCATGAACATACCTATAATGTTTGGGAGGAAACATGTTTCGTGAACAGTATAGAAGTTTAATGTTTGGTGAATATATATTTGGTGAAGACAAAATATACGTAACGTTTCATGAATAGTATATATAGGCCTAAGTAAAATGTTTAGTGATGTATGCATGTTTGACGAATAAAACATTATATGAAATGTTATGAACTGTATAATAAGTATTGAAGGTGAATATATGTATGGTGAAGAAATACATATTATGCAATGATTCATGAACATTATATATCTCTAGTGGTTAGTGAAGGTGTATACATATATTTGGTGTAGAAAGACGTACAGTGGTTGGTTAAGGCGTATATATGTTTGGTAAGAAAAACATTACTTATAATGTTTCATAAACAGTATACAATGTTTCATGAACAAATATATATAATATTTGGTCAAGATCTATGTATGTTTTTGAAGGTAAAAGACATTATAGGCAATGCTTCATGAACAGTAAATACTTATAATATTTGGTAAAAGACTATATATATGTGTGGGAGTAATGTTTGATGAAGGGCGTATAGAATATTTTATGGAGATGAATGTTTGTATGTTTTATGTATGTTTTGTTTTGTCGTTAGAGTATGTCAAAAGTCTAAGTCCAAAAGAATATTCCTAACCTCCTCTTGAACATACATATGTTGGGATTCCTAACCTCCTCTTGAACATACATATGTTGGGATTCCTAACCTCCTCTTGAACATACATATGTTGGGATCCCTAACCTCCTCTTGAACATACATGTTGGGATTCCTAACCTCCTCTTGAACATACATATGTTGGGATTCCTAACTTCCTCTTGAACATACATATGTTGGGATTCCTAACCTCCTCTTGAACATACATATGTTGGGATTCTTAACCTCCTCTTGAACATACATATGTTGGGATTCCTAACCTCCTCTTGAACATACATATGTTGGGATTCCTAACCTCCTCTTGAACATACATATGTTAGGATTCCTAACTTCCTCTTGAACATACATATGTTGGGATTCTTAACCTCCTCTTGAACATACATATGTTGGGATTCCTAACTTCCTCTTGAACATACATATTTTGGGATTCCTAACCTCCTCTTGAACATACATATGTTGGGATTCCTAACCTCCTCTTGAACATACATATGTTGGGATTCCTAACCTCCTCTTGAACATACATATGTTGGGATTCCTAACCTCCTCTTGAACATACATATGTTGGGATTCTTAACCTCCTCTTGAACATACATATGTTGGGATTCCTAACCTCCTCTTGAACATACATACGTTGGGATTCCTAACCTCCTCTTGAACATACATACGTTGGGATTCCTAACCTCCTCTTGAACATACATACGTTGGGATTCCTAACCTCCTCTTGAACATACATACGTTGGGATTCCTAACCTCCTCTTGAACATACATACGTTGGGATTCCTAACCTCCTCTTGAACATACATACGCTGGGATTCCTAACCTCCTCTTGAACATACATATGTTGGGATTCCTAACCTCCTCTTGAACATACATATGTTGGGATTCTTAACCTCCTCTTGAACATACATATGTTGGGATTCCTAACCTCCTCTTGAACATACATACGTTGGGATTCCTAACCTCCTCTTGAACATACATACGTTGGGATTCCTAACCTCCTCTTGAACATACATACGTTGGGATTCCTAACCTCCTCTTGAACATACATACGTTGGGATTCCTAACCTCCTCTTGAACATACATACGTTGGGATTCCTAACCTCCTCTTGAACATACATACGCTGGGATTCCTAACCTCCTCTTGAACATACATATGTTGGGATTCCTAACCTCCTCTTGAACATACATATGTTGGGATTCCTAACCTCCTCTTGAACATACATATGTTGGGATTCCTAACCTCCTCTTGAACATACATATGTTGGGATTCCTAACCTCCTCTTGAACATACATATGTTGGGTAATCACAGTAACGTCTAAAGAAATTTAATCCAGAATGATTGAAATTTAAAAAAGGGTGGTGGTGACTTTCGGAACCCCGGCCGTAATTTATTCCTCGCAGAAAACGTGCCTGGATATCGTCAAAAGTACTTCGACTCAACCAGAAATGCTTAGACGTTTTTTG
Source organism: Prosapia bicincta (assembly GCA_036971475.1). Classification (NCBI taxonomy): domain Eukaryota; kingdom Metazoa; phylum Arthropoda; class Insecta; order Hemiptera; family Cercopidae; genus Prosapia; species Prosapia bicincta. Next base: position 155,685,338 of record JBAIZL010000002.1, read on the forward strand.
TATATAAATAGTTAAGTATATCATCGTACTAAAAAATGCATCCTTCAACGCGATTTGTTTTAAAAATAAAAACATGCTTGTTGAGCTCTAAGAGCAAACATTGACTGAATTTTTGTAGTTTGTCAGGATCTCTCCTCTGCGGTTGCGGTTCAGTTTCCAGGGCCGGGCGCAGCGGTTGAGGCTCTGAGTCACGGGCCTAAGTGTCATGAGAGTGAATCCCTTCAACGTCCACACGTGTTTGATACTTTCTGAAACAAACTCAACTTTGGTTCTTATGACCTTTATGAGTCGATAAAATCGAGTGATAGAGAATTTGTGAGGGATGTTGCATGTATAGAGACGAGTGAAGGTGTTAATACACTTTACAGTTTCTTATCGCAGAGTGAGCTGAAGTTACGGGAAGAAGTAAACTGTAGCCTGTCTTACTTGAAAGGTTAGTGTAGAGCTATGGTTCCGTCAGTACTTTATGCATCTCCTGATTTAAGAATATATCTGTTTTATTTTGGGCTCGTTAAAAAACTTAGTTCAGTGAAATAAGTTCAACTATCGGATAAAAGTTATTATTAGCCTTGTGTAGAGTCTAAGTTTGTTGAGGCCTTGACCTTATCTTCCAATTTTATAAAGGTTTTGATAAGGTTACTTCTGTAAACAATTATAAATTCACAGTTGTGTTGTAAAATGAAAATTAAACGCTCCAAATGGTTTCTTATTTACCAAGTATAACATCCGTGGTTAGTGACACGTACTACATTAGCGCGTTGAGAAATCCCTTATTTGGTAACGGGTGGTATTGGTTTCCCCTTAGCAGTGGGGGCTAATTTATAGCGCCAAGATAAAAAAATTGATAATTACGTGGCATATTACACCTATCTAATGTTTAACATGTGCTTCATAAAATGAAGGAATTAAATTTGGTCATACTTTAAACACCTTCTAAATCTAAAGAGTATTTAATGAACATTAAATTTAGTCACACGTAGAAAGTGAGATTTATTTAGGTAATAAACTTAAAACAGGGCCATTCTAACATGACGGGCCAATAGTTATGCAAAATGCAGCTCAAGGGCTACAGGCCGAAATACATTATTACTATTACGTATTTATTATTATTATTATTATTATTACATATTTTTTCCTAGCAAAAAACCAAGACTATCATCGCCAATACCACGTACCCTAGCCACTAGGAATTTATCGAAGCAGAATTACATAAACAATATTATTGGTATTGTTAGAAATTATATCTTAAAAAAAGAAAATAGTGCTGACTTTGTGAACAATATTGCTATAGATAACAAGTAATAGAAGTTAAGTCCTACCGAGGTCAACAAAGAAAACTTTAATCTCATTGTTTGTTTTTTCCAGTTTATTTCTTTATATTATTCTTTTCATTTATTTTTAACCTTAGACTACTATTTAAAATATTGTGTGGTAACCATGACAACGGTTTAAGGTTGTATAATGGAGGTGTCAACGACAGCCAGAGGAGGGGGGAATTCATATACATCTTTCAGAAACAAATTTCTAGGTGATAAATAAATAACAATAACCCTAGCTACAAATATTTAAACACCCTTGATGTACATTTCGCCAACACAGTTAGCATCATCAGAAGGTTGCAAACATACTAAGACTATGTCTTAATCTAAACTCAGTCTTAGTATGTTTGTAACCTTCTGATGATGCTAACTGTGTTGGCGAAATGTACATCAAGGGTGTTTAAATATTTGTAGCTAGAGTTATTGTTATTTATTTATCATAATTACGCTACTGCGCTCCGTATAAAATTTCTAGGTATTGGAAAGTTAGCGCAGTGCCAAAGCTCGCTAGACTTTGAACATGAAGGTTCTTAGTTCGAATCCGGACACACCTCCCAAATTTGTATAATTTAATTAATGAATAAATATTTGAAAAAAACTTTTAACAATAATTGTCATCCACTATAGGTTTAAAAAATGTATTTGGATGGTTAAAAACGTATTTTATTAACGATTGAAACTTTGTACAGGATATATATCAGGAGAGTGAAAGCTAATAGAAATTATTTAATTAATAATTACAAATGCTTGATATTATTTTCTGTCTTCTTTGTTTTGTTCTCAACATTTAAATACTAAATACTTAAGAGGGCCACTAGAAGAAGTATTGGTCGCTCCGTAGTTTGGCGCTGGTTTAAAGACCTGCAAGAAATAAAAAACTAACTTATTTTTTTCTCAAAACAAAATTATATAAATATATTTCAAGAGTACCATAGACCTTTTAAAGTTCGTTAAGAATTTTACCTGTTACCGGGATTCAGTCATAGATAGAAGCTATAGCTAATCCATTCAGGTGCTCTTAGGAAGTTCTATTTGTCAGATGCTAACATCGCCGAACGACGTTCTATATTGAAGCCTTTTACGGGCTAAAATTTGCTACAAAATTCAAAGTATTCTAATACTTTTAGCCGATAAAAATCCTTCTAGAGGAGTTAACCTCTAAATAACACAGAACATTTCATAGATTTGCATGATGGTTGAAGATTTTCTAAATTGTCTGTACTTCAATCTATGTTTAAAGGTTAGGGTGTCCTATAAGTTTATCAAATCCGTGTATATTTTCCACATCGTTATTTTAGGGATCTATCTCGTAATGTTATATGTTGTTCCCCTATACATCCTTATTGTAATAGTGTGTAGAGAAAAAGAGTTTTAAAATTTTTCTTATTTATACTGTAAAAAAACATGAACTATAGCTCTCTGCAACCCTGGATATTAAATAACTTCATACATCTAAAAGTACAGTAACTATAAACATGATTAGTGTTGTATACGGCTTATCGTTTATAAATTCGCATCCACTTCACCCCACTATACCCAACCCTCTTCTAAATACGTTCTGAGGGAGATGGGAAGGGATTTTTATTTAAAGGGTAGAGAAGAAAAAACGGTTGAGAACTGCCTGAAGCAACAACAAAAGGTTAACTTTTGTGTAGCCTCGGCTTCAAAGAGCAGGATTTATGTTCCTGAGAAATTTTTTGTCGCTTTATATAGGATTTATATTGATTGAAAATCATTTAACGCCGTATCTGACAGCTTTAACCACTAGAAAGTCCCTTATCTGGGTGAGCGTTTTTTCAGTTGTAACTAATTTAAATCATCAATACGTTTTTCAGTTTATCTAAACTGAAAAAAAACTAGAATGTATTTATAAAATTTTTATCGTAATGTAGAATTAACCATAGTAAGATTTATCGAAACAAAAATAAATTGATATATTTATTAACTGATAAAGGTACTTGATAATGAACAGTAAAACAAGTAACAAACTACGGTATTAAAACAGCTGCTCTACAACATAACCTGTAACATAAAATAAGCTGCTGTATATCATATGTTGTCACTTATTTTAAGCTAAAATATGAAGAGTTCCCCGTGACACGTGGCGGATGAGATGATTTTTTCTCTTGCAAAACATACAATCATGCAAATTCAAAAGAAGTGTTCACTTCAATAAATGTACGGAAACAAATTTGTTTTAAAAAAATGCACAGTTTATATATTATGCTTGTAAAATTCTGCATTCACTGTATAATTTAAATAAATTAAATTCACTTTTTAAAAATTATTTAGCCTGTGCTTTTTTTGTACTATTATATTCATTCTAAATAATGAACACTATGTTGTTTTGTGGTTGGATAATTTTCAAAAAACCGTATACATGCAGAATTTTACTTTTTCCAGTTAAAAATAACTTGTGCAGGTCCTCCCAGTTTTGGCATTTTGTCGGGTTATGTTAAAAGCCGGATCGTAGCTCAGTGCAAAGTGCAAGGCTGGACGGGTTGCCACGCTCTTTCCCTCCATATAAGGAGTCCAAGTTACGTCACCGGCTTGGGTCTACTGTTTCAGATTCCCGCAACACTTGGCTCACATTTGCAACAATTTCGCGTATAAGATGAAACTCCCTTCGCGTTGTCTTCAGTTTTGTCAGTATTACTGACGAAGTTTTCTTACTTTATTGCAATGAAATTCTAAATGTGCTGTTGACCCATTTTTAATAGAGTAATATGATACACGTCAGTATCATTGGATGGTGGATTTTAATAGCTTCCTAAACAAATAAAGATAAATGTATGAAATCACTAATTGCAAATAAAAGAGCCTGCAGGCTATTACATCTTGCATTATCGTAGCTGGTTGTCTCGTGTTCTAAATAGCTGAAGCATGTGTCAGCCACTATGTTACTGTTAACATGCATCATTAGAAGCCTATCGTTTACAAATATCGATTTTACAAATACTTATATAACCATAATACTTGATAGTAAGTAATAGTTGGCTGTGGAAGTACTTGGACAAATGAAGAGAATATTGAGAGTAACTCTAGACAAGAAGCTTGTTTCTTCTTTCTAATTATGAACATTTACTAAAAAAATAAATTACTGGCTCTATGTGAACCATTGACATGCAAAAAATTTTAAGAAGTCTAGAAATTCAAGGACCATTTTTTAAATAGAGAATACAATTTTTTAAATTAAAGAAACAAATAGCCTCAATTTTATTTTTCTTAAGATTATTTAGTTTTGCTAGTATTTCCTATGCTGATAAAGAGATTTCTATATTATGGGATCTTGGAGGAAGATTTTTGGCACTATGGGTAGCCTTAGGTTAACACTTGTTTTTATAGATCAGTGGTTCCGAAACATTTTTAACTAATGGCCCCCTTGAGGGAAAAATATTTTATTTGGTTAGTAGTAAAGTTTTAAGTAAATTTTTATCAATTATTTTGTCTTGCAACTGTACTTAAACAGTACAAGCACATCTAGTATACTTTTTAGAAATTTTTTAAAACAGTAGAAGTAGCCAAAATTGATTCGGCCTGACCTGGGTAGTGTAGATAAATCACAAGTATTTTACCTTGTTATTAAAATGATTATTTACTTGTTAAAAAATAAAGATAGAACAGTATTTCATTGGAGTTCTTTACTCTTCAAAACTAGTTTAACATTTTTACTGCCAACTACAACATTGTGTAGAGTCATAAATTGTGATTCATTTTACGATATTTTTAATTTAAACTTTCAGTTCTGAGCCACGTCTTGACGCCCTTGGTAGCCGCGGCGCACAATTTGGGAACGACTGGAATACACAGTCACGTTCAACTACCTTTTCTACTTTTTGAACTTGAATCGTTATCCAATACAACAACACAATAACAATACAATACTTGACTTGTCTCAATACAATACTTGTTTTTAATGTTAAAATATTGTCACAGCTAAGTTTTATATTTTCTGTTTCTGAAGACTTTCTGCATCGTCAGGTTAGACACCGATTACTCGTAACCGAAAGACAATAGCTATCTACAACTGCAATGAATTCAACCTGATATCAGAATGAAAAAATACGATTTTACAAAATAACTAATAATAAGTTTGGCGACACTAGGCTGATATAAATAGCTTTATTCTTTTCGCTCACAAAGCCTTAAGTATAGGCCTTGTGTCTGAGCACTTTTGTGAAATAAGAAAAACAATTTAATGCCACAGTTGTGCGTGGCGCATTTATAACGGAAATTTTTCGTTCCCGTGCTGTTAAATATGCATATTTAAAATTTTTTCGCTGTACCCGGAAAAACCTAATACATGAAAAAGTGTTCACCCTAAACTTTTTTAAAAAGATTGTTATAAAAGAGATTGAGAAACCGAAGAAAAAGACTTTGTTAAGCGGGAAACATCTTAATGAAGTTGTGTTGGCCTATATCAATTTCCACACAGGTACATTAAAAAAAGCCTCTCAAATAATGTGTAAGTCGAAGGAAATTTAACAAGTATTGTATTGTAACAAGTGAGTTGTCTGTGATACTTCGGTAAAACGCTCCCGTTTATAACGCTGTCCCGCGTAATGCATGCTTTTCGGATGGTTCCAGGACGTGTCCAGTAGGCCTTTATAAAATACCTCTCAATTGCTCTCAAATCTTGAGACTCTCCTTTTTTTTAAACTGTGTTTATATAAACTTAAATTCATGTTCATTATAAAAGAAGTAGAAAGTTGTTTGTCCTCAAAAGGCTACGTTCTAGTTAGGAGACAAGCTGACAGAATAATATGGTGTAGTCTACTACTGTGTATAACATCGGAATGCCTAATAAATAATAAAAGTTTTCCTTCTTTATACAATCTTTACTGACGAGGTGTTGTTTCTGCGGTCATAAATAACTAATTCTCACAATCCTGAATGGCAGTGGTGACGAACAATACGGCATCAACTATCAACAACAGTAAACAACTACGGTAGATATTTTCACAATACTAGGCTATATGAATAGATTTAAGATAATTAATACAGGTAAAGTAAGAATATGTTGAATGATCGTAGTGTAGTTTTAATAATTGATAAAATGCATGTACTGTAATAGAGTATCAGACATCGCATAAAGTACAGAAGGGTAATTTTAACTGTTTGTAAAACATATTGATTAACTTACAGCCTATTCATGGCTCAATCCCGTTAGATACTGTTTAATTTGAGGCTCTTATGCGGGTCCTCGAGAAACGTTTTAAATTGATTTTTTATGATATGATTTTTAGCGAGAACACTTAATAACCTAAATGTAGAAGATTAATTTTTTCTTGAAGGTTTTTTTGTTTTTACAATTTTTTTCTTTCTAGATTTGACTGATCACTTTTCATTGTTGTTGTTATTATTATTAAATTCCTTTATAAGCTCACTCTCTCCTTCTACATATCTTGTACGAATTTTCAAGCGTTAATAAAATACTTTTTTATTCATCCAATGACGTTCAAATACACGTTTGTTAACCGATAGTAAATGATAATTGATGTTAACACAGTTTTCAAATATTTGTTCAATAATTGAATTAAAAATTTTGGGGAGATCTATGCAGGGTTCGAACTGAGTATCTTCATGTTCAAAGTCTAACGCTTTTGGCAATCAGCCAATTTTCCCATAGTTAGAGGTTTATTTTTCATGGAAGTAAACGAATTTTTCTTTTGCTCCCATTTTGTTGTCGAAATCTCCATTGTACAAGCTTAAATTTTTCCCATGGTTACCACACAGGATAATAAATAACGCGCATAAATAAAAGGATTAAAAAAAGAATGAAAAGAATAAACACAAACTGGATTAACGGTATCGAAGCTTGCTTCACAAACGAGCAATGCAAAAGGAAAGCGAAATAAAACTACAAAACAATATAAGCGACAAAAAAAAGAAAGAGTATAAATAGTAACAAACGAAAATAATAGTCCAACTCCATACATAGAAAGGAAAATGAAAATCTGCAAGGAAATTTGCTTTCTATTTTCCCACTTAACATTGTAATTCTGACATATGCATATACTTAAAAGAATATAAAATGAAATTTTTCTATGTTGAATATATGGAAACATTTTTTCTATGTGGAAACCATGATGTTTGCTTTGTTTTTGTTGCTGTTTTTAGAAGAAATACATCATAAAAAATAGAATACATTTTTCATGTGTTTAAATGTAAGAGTGCACACACACACACACACACACACGCATATATATATATATATATATATATATATATATATATATATATATATATATATATATAAGACTAATATTTGCATACACAATTTCTATAATGTAAGGTATTGTTACTATTAAATACATGACGAGATGTCTAGGGTTTATTTAGTTGCACTAAAAGCAAGGAAACAAAACTTTCCGATATAAAATACCACAATTCTGCAAATAAAATTATCTAGTTTAGTGAGTTTACGCAGGTCACACTGTAAACTTAAAATAGTTTTATTTGCCCATATGATTTTACTGACAACTAATTGTTTCTATGAAATATAACTACCCAAGTTGTGTTAAAAATATCAAAACGTTCACGCTTTCAATTTTCATACAAACAAGGGGACTTTATAAAAGAACAGGTAAAGTGACAATCCAGGCCGAGCTGCTACGCTTGGATATGTGTGAAAGTCATGACGTCATGCACATACCGCCCGTTTCTCGTTTACTGTGAACACACCACCTCATGATGTCATCTCCGCCAGTGAACATTGGCGGTCTGTATTCAAGCATACTATAAGGGTTTTTTGTAAAACATTTTTATGTTTCTAAAAAAAAATACAACCGACGGAATATTTTTTCAATTTATCCTGTATGCTGGATAAATCCTGCATTATTATCCTAAAAACATATACTTCAAAGGCATATTTCCAATTTATATAACTGGGGATGTAGAACGCCTTCAGGAATACGGAAAAAATAATAAAACTTTTCAGACTCCCAAAAAGTTAAACATTAAAAAATATATCATTACTTATAACTCGCACACACAACTTTATGAACCCAGAGTCTCTTTATAGAACAGATTACTGCAGTACTAGAGCGATATTACAATAACCCTTAAAATGTTGTCATGGTGACCCCGTAATATAATAAATAATGCTCTAGGATTAAAAATTAATGAAAAGAATAAAACAAACATGACAATTGATGTGAATACAGTTTTTTCAAATATTTACTCAATAATTAAATTATAAAAATTCGGGGGGTTTAGGTCGGATTCCAAATGAGTATATTAATGTTCAAAGGCTAGCGCCTAGGCACTGGGCCAAATTTCCCAAGGCTTGAAACATATTTATCAGAGATGTATATGAATTTTTGTTGCCACTATCTGGTTGTTGTCGAAACCTTCATTGTACAACCTTAAATTGTTGCCATAGCTACCACACAATATCATAAATAATACTCAAGGATTACAAATGAAGGAAAAGAATAAAATAAACATTCAAACTGTATAACGGTATCGAACCTTGCTTCACAAACGGACAATGCGAAAGGAAAACGAAAAGAAAGTACAACACAATGCAAGCGAGGAAAAAAGAAAGCGCATACATACAAAGCGAGTAACAAACAAAAATAATAGTCCAACACCATACATAGAAAGGGAAATGGGAAATTGCAAGGAAATTCGCTTTCTATTTTGCCACTTAATATTGTTATGCTGACATTGGTATATACATATTTATATTAATTGTAATTAAATTAATTATTAATTGTAAAATAAAAGAAAACTAAATTAAAATTTTTTTTTTTGTTGACTTTTGACGTTTTATTATTATTATCTTAAATCTAAACTATCATAACTGGATACTTTATAACCAATAATTTAATTTAGCTATATTGGGTTGTAGAAATATCAATGTTTTTCTATTATAGTGTAGCTTTGATTTCATCAAGTTTGTAGAAAACCTTGATTTTATCAAGTTTCATAGAGAAACCTTGATTTTATCAAATTTCGCGTGCTTTGTAAAGTGAGGTTAATCTTGTATTTTTTTTTTTTTTCTAGTTTTTAAGGCTTTGCTTATTATTTTTTCATGTTCCTACATTGCCATCTATAAATTTTGTTGGTGCATATCGATTATGTGCAAGATTGACACGAATACTTAAACGAATCTGTGATGTTATGCAGGCCTAGTCTTCTCCAGGGTTAGCATTAAGTGTTCTCAAAAAGGATCGTGTATTTTATGCAGATGAATTTCTTTACGTATTAACACTTAAATAAATATTTACATTTACTGAAATTTTTTTAAAATCTGAATAACACCATGCTACAGAAGTGTTAGAATTTTTTATTGAATGCTAAAAACGTAAAGTAGTCAAAGATGTCAGATTCTGTAGGTTTTGTAAAGAAACAAGTTTTGGAATAAGTAGCACTTACTCAGTACGTAGAATAATAAAATAAACCTATCATACTAACGTTGTACAAAACAAGAATATAAAAAAAAATAATTCCTTTTTGAGTTAACAAAAAAAAAAAAAAAAAAAAAAAAAAATACATATATAATTTAGTTATTTTACTAAATAATTACGATTATTATAAACACGTATAGTCTACACATAAAGCAGAACCCCAATATTAAATGGCAAAGTAGAAAGCTAAATTAATTATTATAATCTAATTAATGAAGTAATATTAAAAAAAAAGTATATTAGCATCTATTGTCATCCACTAAAAGTTTTAAAAAATTATTTAAATTTGAGTGGTTGAATAAAAATTATTTGAATAACGATTGAAAATTTGAACAAGATATATAAATATATATTTTGATAGAGTGTGAACTAATGGTATGAATTGAATAAAAAAGTGATAAAATTATCGTTGGAAAATCTTAATAATATTTGAAAAAATTTAATCATTTATTGCGTATAAGATAATGTAATAATATAGCAAAATAAATTTTAAAAAATATCAAGAGCACAGTGGTACAATATATTACAATGAAAATATTGGAAAGAAAAACCACAAAAATAATAAAAAATAACAAATAAAACAAGTTACTTAAGATTAAACCCTTATGTACATTTCGATGACCATGTCATCATCATCAGAGGGTCTTATTACAAAATTACAATCTAGCAAACAAGATGTTACAAACTAGAATGATCTATATACATTCTAGTAGTACAAGCTTTTAATCTTAAGTAACTTGTTTTATTTGTTATTATTGATTATTTTTGGGGTATTGGGGTTCTTTCCAATATTTTCATTGCAATAAAAAAATGCAGTTAATTTTTTAAACGAAAATATTATTTGAAGGTAGAAACGTTACTAAGACATAAAACTTATTACTCATAACAGTTTTTTTTTAATAAACCTGTTTCGGCAACACTACAAGTTGTCTCCACCGTACTGGAGACACTTAATACTGTTTTCCACTGAGGAAGATAACCTGTATAGTCGAAACATGTTTGTTAACAAAAACATATATGTACTGTTGCGAGTAATGAGTTTTACGTACTTTTATAACATTGTTTATATACAGTTTATAACTTTATCTCACAAGTTGTTTTTGGCTTAGATATTAGGAAACGTTACATTAAAATATAACCCTTTCACAATAAACATAGAAACTATAGCATTGTTCGTTATTACAGTATCCATCTAAGTAAATGAAACAAGCCAGCAAGGCTACACGTTGCTGTAAAAGTAACAGAGCACAAGGAAGGGATGATGTAAACAGAGCCTCTGTTGGGGTGTTTTGTTTACGCTGAGGGCTCTTAAAGTTACCGGTCTCGTGCCTTTCAAGTAAGGTTTGTGTGATGTTTAACAGAGTGCGTTTGTTGAATTACGAGACATTAACCGACTGAAAAAATCTGCTAGCTAACCTATGCACAAAGAAGATAAAAGATCAATTTATTTAAATATACAATTTATTTAAAAATGCAGTAAAACTTCAAATAATCACTCACTACAAAAGATCTGGTCCTGGGGCGTCCCGTTAGAACTTGAGCAATGTAGGGTTTAATTCCAAAACAGTTATGGTGGGCACTAACATTCAGCCGTATGCATAATTGTATTTATATAATTATAATTGTCCTTAGGCAGGTCCTGTCATAGCAGTTGGTAAAACTAACTACTACTACTAAACAATTTCACTTGTAAAAGTTATATTGGTTTAATTAAGTGTATAAAACACTAAAAAATATTTGTAAATATGTTACACTTGCCTATAGTAGCACTTACTTCATGACTGTTGAGGACAGCCGTTTTGGGAAATGAGTCACATTGTCAACTCATATCGTAACTGATCTCAAGGTTTTTGTAAATTAAGGTGGGGTTGGGATATTAGGATGAGGATGTGGGTGTATTTTGGTGAGTATTAGGAGTTATAATAATGTCGAAAATTGTATGTGAGTTATAATGCAATTAGGCGTTGAGTATGCGCGTAGGGTGTAGTTTGAAATGTTTGTTTATTTAATATTGTTCGGTTGTGTATTATTAGGTATTTTTGTTTTGTTTGTGAAGAATTTGTAGGTTAGATGCTATGTTTGTGTAGTAATGGTTTGTGGATATGAGATATTTGTCGAAGTTTGATTAGGTGTTTTTGTTTTTTTTTGTTTTTATGTGCTCTTGTTAGCGTTTGTAAAATGACCTCCCTGTATGGCCTATGTAAACACTGAGTCACAAACTGCAAGTTAGTTTGTAAACAGCAACGGAGTTGTATACGTCGTTGATTATGTTGTTAAATTTAAATTGTCTGTTGACAGTATTGTGTGTGGTGTAGGCTATTCTGTAAGTGTATTACCGAAGTGTGTTGGTTAGTTTGTGGGTCTTGGTTAGTTTGTGATCTGTATGGTATTTTATGGGTTTGTCGTGTTGTATATTTGTAGTTGGGCTATTGATTTGTTGAAAAAAAAACCTTGAGATCAGTTACGGTCTGCGTTGACAATGGGACACACCTCCCGAAACGGCCGTCCTCAACAATCAAATTAAATGCTACTATTGGCAAGTGTAATATATTTATTTACAAGTGCTTTTTAGTTAAGAACTCATAGCTCACGTGAAGGTGGCGTCAACAAATATAAAATTTAAATAAATTGACATAAATTATAAGTTCGGTTTAGTCTTAGTGTTATAAATCCTTAGTTTTATATAAATCGTTAGTGTTATAAATCCTTATTGTTAAGTGATAAGGTGATAAGTTGATACTTATGTATATAGTGTATTACCTTTCACTGTAAACATTTTTCTAATTATTTCATACAAATTGTTTTTATACTACACAAAGTATTTAATTTAGTTTATACCAAAATTAAAGTCAACTGGTTGTTATTTATAGGTTAAGGGTATTTTACTGAAGGTATTTCTGTCTATTTATTTAACTGGCACGTCCTTGGCCCCGGCGCGGCGGTGACGGGTAATCGAACTTTTAATACACGGAGAAGATACGCTATTAGAGATGCTATTATTGAGATGTTATTAGGAAGTGTTACAAAATGGTTATAAAGGTCTTTTATAAGACATTATAAATGATTATAAGGCATTTTATAGGATGAATTGTATTTGTGTGTGTTTTTTAACATAAAACTAAAACTGCTGTCGTTTACATAGAGTCAAGTGGCGATATTTATAAAACTGGAGTTATGCAGTGGATTTTTACAGTTAGTTGTAAAGAGAAATGAGGTAGTTAAATTGTATGGAACATTTTATTTGTAAATAACGAAAACATTCGTAGTATTCACTCAATAATTCGTAACTAATAATAAACTTATTAAAACACAATTAATTGTTTAACAATTATAAGTACAAAAATAATTCATTTCTAGCTTCGGTAAATGTTGTTTTTAATTACTGTTTATTTTCATTGTAAAAAAAATATACGCGAAATAAAAGGAAATCAGCTAATAAAACTGAAAATTTTATAGTTTTGCATTTTATTTTGATTGAAAATGGTTTGTAATGGTGGTAACCGATAGAAGCCTACTTCTTATAATAAGTATATTTCAGGTATGCGGCTCTGCACATGCGATGAAATAATATCTTTGCTATATCTTATACTGATGTCCGTACCTTAACCTATATTCAGAATTCTTTTCTTCTTAGTTATTAAGTTATACTAGCCGATCGATGGAAGCTAAAACAATTAGGTATTATTGACAGTAGTTCCTAGTACACACTCTAGAGTTTTGTTATAACTTTTATATATTTATCAAAAGTAACAACATTGGACGTATCTTTATTATAAACAAGTATGTACCCTGACAAACATTTTTTTTCGCCCAAGAATTTTTGATTTTTTAATTTTTCTTTGGGTTTTTGGCAACGGGAAATCGATTGGAATCAGTCTCAAACTTGGGAAAATTCGGGGTTCCGCCTCAGTGCCTCCTAAAGATTTCATCCCGGGCAAACGTTTTTTTCTCAAGGATTTTTTTTTATTTATGGGGGGTTTTCGGCCATTGTAAATCGATTGGCACCTGTCCCAAACTTGGGAAAATTCGGGGTTCCGCCCCAGTGGCTCTTATAGTTCTCATTCCTGACAAACCTTTCTTTCGCTCAAGGATTTTTGATTTTTTTATTATTTTTCGGGGTTTTCGGTATCGAGAAATCTATAACCTCTGGGTCTCAACTTTGGGAACGTTCGGGATTCCGCCTCCTGGCTCATAGAGTTCCCATGTTATCCTTATGGAACTAAGCCTGAGCCCGGACAAACATTTTTTTCGCCCAAGGATTTTTGATTTTTTTAAATTTCGCTTTGGGTTTTTGACCACGGAATTTCGATTGGCACTGATCTCAAACTTGGGCAAATTAAGGATTTCGTCGCAGTGGCTCCTAGAGTTCTCATTCCCAGACAAACGTTTTTCGTTCAAGGATTTTTGGTTTTTTAATTTTTTGTTTGTTTTTGGTTTTCGGTCTTGGGAAATCAATTGGCACCGGTCTCAACCTTGGGAAAATACGGGGTTCCGCCCCAGGCTCCCTAAGTTCCCTCCCCAGACAAACGTTTATTTCGTTCAAGGATTTTTGGTTTTTTAATTTTTTGTTTGTTTTTGGTTTTCGGTCTTGGGAAATCAATTGGCACCGGTCTCAACCTTGGGAAAATACGGGGTTCCCCCCCAGGCTCCCTAAGTTCCCTCCCCAGACAAACGTTTTTTGTTCAAGGATTTTTGGTTTTTTAATTTTTTGTTTGTTTTTGGTTTTCGGTCTTGGGAAATCAATTGGCACCGGTCTCAACCTTGGGAAAATACGGGATTCCGCTCCAGGCTCCCTAAGTTCCCTCCCCAGACAAACGTTTATTTCGTTCAAGGATTTTTGGTTTTTTAATTTTTGTGGAAGGGGGTTCGGCCACGGAAAATGTATTGGGAAAATGTATTCAATCGTGGGAAAATTTGGGATTCTCAGTGTCTCCTACAGTTCCCATCTTATCTTTATGGAACAAAGCACGGCTCCAGACAAACATTTTTTTTGCACAAGTATTGTTGATTTTTCTTAGGGTTTTCGGCCACGGAAAATCGATTTGCACAGGTATCAACCTTGGGAAAAATCGGAATTCCGCTACAGTGGCTTTTAGAGTTCCCACTCAGGACAAACCTTTCTTTTTGTTCAAGGATTTTTGATTTTTTAAAATTATTTTCCAGGGTTTTCTTCATCGAGAAATCTATTGCCTCTGGTCTCAACCTTGTTACCGTTTGCCTCTGGTCTCAACCTTGTTACCGTTTGAGATTCCGCCCCGGTGGTTCCTAGAGTTCCCATGTTATCCTTATGGAACTAAGCCTGAGCCCGGACAAACATTTTTTTTCGCCCAAGGATTTTTGATTTTTTTAAATTTCGCTTTGGGTTTTTGACCACGGAATTTCGATTGGCACTGATCTCAAACTTGGGCAAATTAAGGATTTCGTCGCAGTGGCTCCTAGAGTTCTCATTCCCAGACAAACGTTTTTTGTTCAAGGATTTTTGGTTTTTTAATTTTTTGTTTGTTTTTGGTTTTCGGTCTTGGGAAATCAATTGGCACCGGTCTCAACCTTGGGAAAATACGGGATTCCGCTCCAGGCTCCCTAAGTTCCCTCCCCAGACAAACGTTTATTTCGTTCAAGGATTTTTGGTTTTTTAATTTTTGTGGAAGGGGGTTCGGCTACGGAAAATGTATTGGGAAAATGTATTCAATCGTGGGAAAATTTGGGATTCTCAGTGTCTCCTACAGTTCCCATCTTATCTTTATGGAACAAAGCACGGCTCCAGACAAACATTTTTTTTGCACAAGTATTGTTGATTTTTCTTAGGGTTTTCGGCCACGGAAAATCGATTTGCACAGGTATCAACCTTGGGAAAAATCGGAATTCCGCTACAGTGGCTTTTAGAGTTCCCACTCAGGACAAACCTTTCTTTTTGTTCAAGGATTTTTGATTTTTTAAAATTATTTTCCAGGGTTTTCTTCATCGAGAAATCTATTGCCTCTGGTCTCAACCTTGTTACCGTTTGAGATTCCGCCCCGGTGGTTCCTAGAGTTCCCATGTTATCTTTGTGGAACAAAGCACGGGGCCGGACAAACTTATTTTCGCCCTAGGAATATTTTTATTTTTCGGCCATGATTAATAACTGGCACCTGTCTCAACCTTTGGAAAATCCAGGATTCCGCTCCAGTAGTTCCTAGAGTTTCCATTTTGTCTTTATGGAACTCTATTTTTACCGCCTTCCAATACCACCCCTCCCAACGATGTATGGAAAGACATTCTGTGCTGTCGTTCTAATGCTCTTCCAATTGCAACAGACAACCCAAACGATATGGAAGTTGATATCTACAATGTTATATATTGTGTATTAAAATGTGTCTATTTTGCGTTTATAAAGTGTGTTTATATTGTGCATATAATAAATTAATTTTTGTACTTTACTTAATTAACTTACCACAAAAGTTCTATCTTATCAGAGCAAAGCTCGGTCTCCTGGTACTAATATGAAAAATTAAAAACTGTTTAGTGACTGTAGAAGACACGAAGTCAGGTCAAACACGGAACGCCCGCACATGCAAGAGAAAGATAGAGAGAGAAAAGAGGGAGGGGGAGATTGGGGGGGGGGAGATAGGAGGTGAAATTAATGTGTAGTGAGGGTCCCTTAATTATCAGTCACAGTCTAATAGAATAAAGAGTAATGGATTACTCCCTGTGAAGTTTAAACTACTTAAGGTCAGTAATTCTTGAAAACCAGTTATTTCTGACCTATATAAGCAGAGCATTTCTACATATTTACTAATGTCCTGGGTGAAGAGTAGAAGCATTTTTGTTAGATGAAAACTTATATCATATATCACCTAATGCTTCTAAATTCCAGCAAAAAATTCAATTTCATATTTTTACAAATTTGTTAACTTGAAAACTGTTATTGGGTTATATAGGGCCTATTTTTTTAAAATAAAATTCATACCAATCTATTAAAAATTTACATTTTATTAACTTTGTTGTTTTATATCTAAAAAAACTCCCACAAATGAATATTAATGCAGGTCTTTATTTTAGGATTTAAATACCTTGAAAGAGATCAAATTCTTGTAACTAATGATATGTTTTAAAATTACATTCCTAAATGTAGCAGAGTTGAAATAATAAAATTAAGAATATGTTTTTGTACATATAGCGTAAACAGAATTTTTCTAGACTCTTGAATTCAAGTTTAAACCTAAAGATTTTCTTGAGTGAGTGTGTGTGTGTGCGTGCGCATGCATGTGTTTTTATTAGTTTGTTAAATTTTAATTTTTCTAACATTTATGGTATTGACATTAATTTTTACACAAACGTTTTTGTTGATTTTTTCAGATCTAATATTAAAAATTGCAAACAAGCAAATATATATAAATAATACAAGCTATATTCTGATTGGTTATGTGGGTTTCAGAATGGCTTAAATGCATTACACTTGGCAGCTAAAGATGGCCATGTTGACATTGTGATAGAACTGTTAAAGAGAGGCTGTGTCGCAGATGCTGCAACCAAGAAGGGGAATACATCATTACACATCGCTGCTCTAGGTCTGTTACCATTGTAAATAACATATGAATGTTAGATGTACAATTTTCAATACTAATCAAATATAAAAATAAAAGAATATAATTATTCAAAAACAATTACCAGGATTACCCCTTAATAGATAGTTGTAAAAATGTACACCGAATTCTAGCCTTCACTTACACATTTCATGTTATTGTTTAAGAGGATGTCTTGAAATATGGTATATCTAGGCCAGTAGAATAACATAGTTAATGAAAAAAGTATTGATTGCTATCTACTTGGCTTATCTATTTTAAAAATGATTCATAGTTAATTGTTTTTTAATTGTGTTTGTGCCTATTTAAGAAGTAGTTCTATTGTGTGCAAGAAAATACATGAAGTCATATAAAACTGACAGTGACACTTTATTTGCTTTTAATAATTCTGTACCTGTTTGAAAAGAGTCAATCCTTTTATGGAAGTGGAAATATATTTAGGCACATAGATATGGTTAAGTTAAAAGAACAAGTCTCATTGGTGACTAATGTGTGTATTAATGATTTTTGGGGCATCATTTTTTGCAAACCCCTTCTATCGCCTAAAATATCTTTGATATGCTATAAGTTCATCGTAACTGTAATATAGCTTCATCCATACATAGAGAAAGAGAAAATTTGTCACTGTAGAAATTTATTGTTATTGATTTTCTGCTTCGAGAAGTCTATGGTCATTACTTCTAGTATAATTCTAGATGATTGTTTTACAAAATACATCTATAAAATTATCTAGACCAGTAAAATAACATAGATCATTAAAAAAATATTTAAATTAAAAATTTATTGTCTTATTTGTTTTGAAAGTGATTCACAATTAATAATTTTGTGATTTTATTTTGTGTCCTCTCAATTATTTTGTGGTTAATAAGAAAATTGTTTTACAGCGGGCCAAGAAGAAGTTGCAAGGATATTGGTAGAGAATGGAGCAGTGGTTAATATACAGAGTCTGAATGGATTCACACCACTCTACATGGCTGCACAGGAGAACCATGATGGTGTTGTAAAGTTTTTGCTTTCCAAGGGAGCTAACCAAACACTTGCCACTGAAGTACGTAAAGTATTTCTAAAATATGCTTCATTACAATATTATTGAGAAGAATGTTTGCAAAATTTTTCTCTTACGAAAATATGAATGTCTCCTAACTCAAAATCTTGCTGCAAATATATTTTATGCTTAATTTTGATGCAGGAAATTTGAAATTACTTTTTTAATATAAGTTTAAGCATATATTTGTTACGGTGTGGTCACACTTGTGTGTCCTGTGAAAGATGGTGGCTCTAAAAAAAACCCTTGCCAAAAGTGAAATGTGAAGTATCATTTGCATTTTAAATCCTAAAAACTTTTTCAGTCTATTGATATTCATAAGCAAAGCACTAATCTATGGAAAGCCAGTACTCAAACTCCTCCTCAATACCAAGGAAAAATCTGAACACCAGAAAATTGATAATAAGGGTACGGATTGGTTTTTGGTATGGAAAGAGGTTTATCTATGTAGAGTTTTCGATAAGAGGGGAAAACAGTAAACTCAGCTATCTGAATTAAAACTCTATAATGGCCACTCATTTTCACTGGTTTCCAGAATTGAACAAGATTTTTGCAAAGTAAACATTTCAACCGGAATGAAGAATTCAAAGAAGTGTTATTATAGCTTCGATTGTTGGCGGTTGAAGAGTATAACAGCGGTACCATAAAACTATTTACTCGCAATAACAAGTTTCTTGATCTCTATGATGCCTAATTAAAACATAGATTAAAATATAACTTTGATTAGCAACATGTGCATAACCTGATATATGGCCTGGGATCAACATATTTTTGAAAAATTTGATTTTGTCTAATTTTTTTTTTTTATTTTTCTCTACTTTTTAAGATTATTGTACTATTTTTAATATTCGTTATGAAAATATTTTATATACTCATGGTAATATGAAAAAATCCTATGTCTTAACGTACCTTAAAAATTTAGTTTGGTGTGAAATCCTCAACACATGGGTAGACATACAATGTCACATCACGTTATTGGCACATCCAAATAATGTCCCATCTCTGTTGACACTTCCTTCTAGTATGTTTGCATATATAACATTACTTTTTGTGGTTTTCATTTATTTCATGTTGGCGGAATAGGACAGAGTAGTGTCGACCATTTAGTCGCAGGGGATGTGAAAATGTAGATGAAGTTTTTTTATTAGTTTTTTAAGTTGCTTTGCATGCAAAAATTCTTCCAACAATTGACAAACTATACTTAATTTGAAATCCTGAAACTTTGGTTTATTGCCAGTTTTAATTTGGAATAATATATAAGAATTTAGAACACAAAGATCTAGTGTGTGAAAAAGGAGTTTCTTGTACCATTTTATGCTTTTTTGGGTGGAATTTACCAAACTTTACTTACCGATTACTTTACCAAACTTGAGCATATTTTTTCGATTACACGCAACAAACAGTCCGTATGCTCTAGTGTTACTCATGTAATTTTTAAAACAAATTTGGACTAAAATACCAATTGCTTGTGTAGAAAATATGTCCATTTTTCAGAAAAGGTTGCATTACTTTTTCAACAAGTGCCAAAAACATCTAATTCACTATCTTTATGAAAATCATCTAAAGCACCAGTATTAAAAATAAAATCAGAAATAAAACTTGTTTTATAGTCACATATTACAAACAATTTTATGTTAAACCGATGCAGTTTTTTTGGATTATATTGTTTGAATATAATCTGCTTTTCCATACTACAATGCTTTCATCTATACATAAATGTTTGAGTGGGAAAAATAAAAAGTTTTTTTTTCAGTTACTTTGTCAGTTATTCGTTGTATTTTATGTAGACTGTTTTTGATGTGAATTACTTCGGTTGTTGGGAATATACAGCAGCCTCAAAATAAGCAAAAACCTGTTTTGGGAGAAAATTTTGTCAAACATCGGTGTTGAAATCAAAGGATTTGTAGACAGTTTTTCTTTCTGATTTTTTACAGCTCGAGACATCAACATTATTATGACAAAGACTGTATAAATTTTGTCAACATTAGTAGTAGCCACATTTTCTGTTTTGAATGATCAGACGTGTAGTATTTTCATACACAAAGTTGTAATATTAGTTGGTTTGTGAAACAATTTTGTTGACCAAATCTCTATCAAAAAAATATTTCAAAAAAGGTCTAATTCTTTAGGTTTTGGTGGCAAAAAAACTTTGTTAGAAATGCCTGATTTATTTGTATCAAAATCATGCAACTTGGGAACAAAATTATTGTCCTTGATTTATTGAAAAGTGTGGTTATGATTACTAACTGGAAAGTATGATTCGTCACGTTTTTACCCTCGTCATAAATATCATCACTTTCAAATTCACACTCAAATTCAGAGTCATCTTGGGTTAGAAATTCCCTAACTTCATCATCATGTACTAATCTGAGAGAAATATGCAGAAATCCTCCCACTGCTCGTTCCGCACAATCTCACGTTCGGGTACGTGAATGCTAATTAAAGCATTAAGGAACTGTAACGCTGGAAACAAAGTTTTGTATTGATATATTTTGTTTTTGTTCAGTTATAGCTAAACTTTCAGTACACTCTGGATGCCCCACTTATTTATCTAGAGTAGCATTTATTTTTGGTGTAAATGAGGATAGCCATTTCTGGAAATATATCCCGTTGTCAAATCAGACAATGACAGGCCTGTTGTTGCAAGGATAGAATGGGGGTAGGGCGATATAATTCTGTCAAGAATTGGGGCATTGAATATGTATTAATAATATTGGGTGTTGAAGATCTATGTTGGGAGACATTCTAAATATTTGGCATATGTAATACTGTTTGGTTGTATGTAGTCTGGTATTTTCATTTAAATTGAATAGAACATGTGGGTTTGTTGATAAGCTTGTCTAGTTGCTTGTGAATATGTAGTGCTCAGAAAGAACACTTTAATCATTACATCATTGTCTGTATACTTTAATCAGAACTAGAAGTCTGTTTTGAGTTTACAATCTCATTAAATGGTCTTCCTCATTTAGGCAAAACATAAGTAATGCTACAGGCAATTGTGCTTCTTATCAACTTGAATTTATAACTTTTTTTTATATAGTTTAGTTACTTATAGTATATTATACTTGCTTAAAGAAGACCACAATACAGTAATACCCTATACTTACGCGATAGGTGGGACCGGGCGATAACCATTTAAGTCAAATTTGCGTAACTCGGGGTATACGAGTATTTTACATACAATCACATGAAAATCATGTTTAATTGGGAACAAAAACTAAATAAACTAATAATTTAGAAGAAAATTGTGTATGTATTAAAATCTTAAATACACAATACAGTAATACCTCGACTTACGCTACTCTGTCTTATGCGATTCCCAAGGTACACGGTTTTAAATCTTGTTGTCCGAGTTACGCAGAAACTGGCCTATTCTAGAAAAAGCCTAAGATAACTTTTATAGCTCATGAAGAGAAAATATTTTCAGGTTTTAAGACCGCCAAAGACCAATAATTGACAGTGATGGTTGGCGCAAATGTAGCTGGTGACTGTAAGTTGACACCTCTCATAGTTAATCGCTCAGAAAATCCAAGGGCATTAAAAAATACTTGTAAAGCTAGCTTGTCTGTGATTTGGAAGTCGAGTCGTAAGGCTTGGGTGACAGTTTTCTTGAGGACTAGGACTGGTTTGGTCATCATTCCATACCCCAAGTCACGTTACTGTTGGTCTAAACAAATTCCTTTTAAAGTAATTTCTACTAATTGACAATGCACCTGGCCATCCTCCTACTATTTTAACTAATTTCAACACACTCTTGAAACTGATATTTTTTCTACCAAACACAACTAGTTTGCTACAACCGATGGATCAGGGAGTCATCAAAACATTTAAAGCTTATTACACAAGAAGATCATTTGTACATCTGCATGAAGCTATACAGACAGAACAACGAGCTCGCTCTTGAAGATTTTTGAAAACAGTTCAATGTTTTAGATGCTTTGAGAATCATTGGACAATCTTGGAATAAGAATTTACAAAAAAAATTGAATGAGGTTTGGAAAAAGGTGTCTATTTTTTTTGCCACTTAAACTCAAGCGGAATCAGCGTTGATGAAATTGCTGATGTGATTGAAGAAGTTGTCGGTTTTGCCAGACATCTAAATTTAGAAATGGATAATGATGATGTTCAAGAACTGCTGGATTTACAAAACCAGGAGCTGACAATTAATTGACGAGTTCATAGAAATTCATGAACAAGAGCCACCTTAAAAACACAAATTCTTTAGATCCCCCTCTTAAAAGGAATTTTTTAAAACCAACAATAATGTTGGACTTGAGGTATTAAATGATGACCAAACCCGTCCTCAAAAAGAAAAGCTGTCACCTAAGCCTTTCGATTCGACTTCCAAACCATGGGCAAGCTAGATTTAGAAATATGTTTTAATGCCCTTGGTTTTTTCTGAGCAATTAACTATGAGAGGTTGCAACTTATAGTCACCAGCTGTAACTGTGCCAACTATGGCTGTCAATCTGTCTTTGGGGGCCTTAAAACTTGGAAATATTTTTTCTTCACGCTCTATAAAAGTTCTTTTAGGATTTTCTTCCAAAACATTAAAACCTTATCCTAGGACAGCATGATTTAAAACCGAGTAACTTGGGAATCATGTAGACAGGGTAGCGTAAGTCGAGGTATTACTGTTTATACTTTGACGGTTTTTCGGACTTTCGGTTTTTACTTTGGAAATGAAACCAAAACTTATTATTTTCCACTTTTGGATATAGAATAAACAAAAAAGATACATTAATTCAGGGAAAATAAGATCAGTTTCTTATACAACAATCCTTACACATACTCCATATGAATCAATTATGTAGACTATGAGAGTGTTGAAGTAAAAATAGCTTAGGCTACAAGTTACCATAACTTTTATTAATATCTTGTATATACTTTTAATGCATTATGCCTAAAGTAGGTAAATTAAATGTAAAATTGTACTCAACACTTTTAACATATTTTTCATAATTTTTCCTCTTTATTTTCTCAAAGAAATATTTTTAAAATGAAAATAATAATTTTCTTTAAAATGACTTTACAAATTGAAACTTTGAAGCTCTAAAACAAGTATAGTTTGTAAAACACTTGTTTTTAATGACTTTAGTGACAATATCATTGCTTGTTAAGTCTAAAAATACTCTAACAACAATATTGGACTGACAATGCTTTTTTTAAATAGCATTGTGATAACCTATATGAATTAGCATTGTGATAGCAGAGTTATGAATGTGGGCATGTCTCCAATCTAAAATGCAATTGGCCATCAAGGTCTTGCTGTCAGCTAGAGGATATACAGTTGATTATTGATGATGCATATTTAGAAATGGAAACTGGATGATGACATGAATAGAGTTGATTCAGTGTGGGAAGTAAGATGAGAGATAGGTTGATTGTTAGTTCAGAACAACTATTTTAATGTTCTGTTAAATAATTTGCACACCATTGCCTTTTTGTAGGTTGTGTCATACCTCGAAATTCTTTACTTTTTTATGATATCATGACTATATCAACAGGCTATGTGATAATATTTCCATTTATTGGTTTGAAAAGCCTACATACAACATGTGTCAAACTACTCTTAAAGATCCCAAAATAATTTACTGTTTGTAAAACAATAGAGGTGCAAGGACAGAGTTGATTGTTTGTCTTTGTGAACACCTTGCATAATTTGGCTTTAATAGTACATACAATAATGCATGTATGACTCATGTGTCTATTGATAAGAAAGACCAAATGATTTATGAAAGGAATAACTATTCTTGCAACAATTTATGCTCTCTCTCACACACACACACACACACACACACACACACACACACACACACACACACACACACACACACACACACACACACACACCACATGTAATATGTTCAGCATGATGTAACACACATATTATTACAAAACATTGATTGTAAACGTTTTAATATATGGTGATTATACATAATATAAATAAATGTATTAATTTTTTTACAAGTAAAAAGTGTTCCATATGTTTTATTTGGAATAAATTGAAATAATCGTTTTCATAGAACTTTATAATGAAAACATTGCTATAAGCTCTCAATGTGATGATCCGAACAATTCCAACTGCTTCAGCTGTTCTGAATGTTGACTACAAGAATTTTTTAAAACATACCATAAGCATACAAAATATTGTATTAATGTATCATTTTTAAATTTTCTTCTAGTAGCTCATACTCTCCTGATATATATCTTGTACAAATATTCAATCGTTAATAAAATATGTTTTATTCATCCAATCACATTTAAATACATTTTTTTAAACCTATAGTGGATGACAATTGATGTTAATACAGTTTTTTCAAATATTTATTCAATAATTAAATTATAAAAATTTGGGGATCAAGGTCAGATTCAAACTGAATTTCTTCGTATTTGAAATATAGCACGTTTTGGCACTACTCCAACTTTCCCATAGCTAGAAATATATTTTTCACAGATGTATATGAATTTTATTTTGCCATGATCTGTATGTCGTCAAAACCTTAATTGTTGCCGTGGTTACAACACAATATCATGAATAATGCTCTAGGATTACAAATATATGAAACGAATAACATAAACAAACTGTATTAACAGTTTCGAACCTTGCTTCACTAAAAAACAACGCAGAAGGAAAGTGAAAAGGAACTATAAATGGTATCGAACCTTGCCTCACTAATGGACAATGCGGAAGGAAAGTGAAAAGAAACTATAACACAATGCAAGCGATGAAAAAGAAAACCCGTATAAATAGTAACAAACAAAAATAATAGTATAATACCATAGATAGAAAGCAAAATAAAAAATTTCAAGGAAATATGCTTTCTGTTTTGTCACCTAATGTTGTTATTCTGACATATGTACATACAAACTGTATTTATATTAATTGTAATTATAAAATAAAAAGAAACTAAAAAAACCTTTTTTCTGTATAATTTAAACAGGAATTCATTTTTTTAATATTACTAGTTTATTTTTAAAATGAAGAATAATGTAATGAAAAAATTGTTGAACATATCATTTTGTTTCATTTGAACCAAGAAAAGGATTTTTCTTCACTGTAATTGTTTATAGCTCCTAAACTGTAAGACATAGGCAGAAATGTTAAGTACATGAAATATTCAATGATTCACTGGGATAGTGTTACATACAATTAAACGAAAATTAAAACGTGTATGAAAAAACTGCATCTATGTGTACAGTTTTGCATTTTTGACTGTTTTGTAGAACAAATTTTAAAAATCCAAAAAATTTACAACTAAGACAAAACATTGCATTAAATATAATATTTTTGGCTAAAAGCTAGAGGATATACAATAATATAATATTTGAGACTTTCATCAAAATCCTTGCTTTTCAATTAAAAACCTCTTGGAAAATATTTAAGTTATTATATGAACTTCTTTTAATTTCAAAAATTTATGGGCACATAAATTCATTTTTCTCTCAAGCAATTCCCAAATGATGTTAGTAAAAACGAGATTTAGGTCTAAAAAAACGAGATGAATGGGTGTAGAGATTTTAGGAGGACTCACTTTGATCTTGGTATTCCTCATGGTAAAGTAATTGTCAAGATTTAGTTTTGGTTTGGGGGTTAGGACATGAACTCAAATTTGGCTTGGCTATCAAATTGATAGGGTTACATTACTAACAATTAATGCTGGTGGAATCACTAACAGTAGAGCCACTATAACTAAGTTCATTATCACTGTCATTATCACTATTTTCATTGTCGATCACACAAACTTATACTTTTCTCTTTAACCAGTCACAGATAATGGGAATGCGTCTATTTAAAAAAAAATTGTAAAAACAAAGAACACAAAACAAAATGTAGAAACAAAAATCGGTTTTAATGTTTAGCTGACTCTGCAGAGAGGAAGAATAAATAGAGAAATACATTTGTATATGTTTCATTGTCATGGGTTAACATGAATACCTGCATTAAGAAACTAAACTAATGGCAACTCATAGAGGGCTCTCAGGAAAACAAGTGGGCAAAGCCCTGTGTGCCTACCATCAAGGGTTAAGAAAGTTATAAAGTTTGTCATTTCTACGTAAAGCTCTATGCTTAACCCTTAGCGCTCGTATTTTTGTAACATGCTTTGCTTCCCCACTTGTAATTAAATTGGGATACATTCCTCACCTGCAGGTTGCATTATTGTTTATGGAAAACTTTGTTTTCTCTTGCTTGATTTTAGTAAACTAAGCTATTTTTATTCACTAATATTGTATGTACATGATTTTATTATCTTGTACACACACACACACACACACACACACACACACACACACACACACACACACACACACACACACACACACACACACACACACACACACACACACACACACACACACACACACACACACACACACACACACACACACACACACACACACACACACACACACACACACACACACACACACACACACACACACACACACACACACACACACACACACACACACACACACACACACACACACACACACACACACACACACACACACACACACACACACACACACACACACACACACACACACACACACACACACACACACACACACACACACACACACACACACACACACACACACACACACACACACACACACACACACACACACACACACACACACACACACACACACACACACACACACACACACACACACACACACACACACACACACACACACACACACACACACACACACACACACACACACACACACACACACACACACACACACACACACACACACACACACACACACACACACACACACACACAC
Organism: Prosapia bicincta; assembly: GCA_036971475.1. Taxonomy (NCBI): domain Eukaryota; kingdom Metazoa; phylum Arthropoda; class Insecta; order Hemiptera; family Cercopidae; genus Prosapia; species Prosapia bicincta. The sequence goes on from JBAIZL010000002.1 coordinate 155,712,483, forward strand.
ACACACACACACACACACACACACACACACACACACACACACACACACACACACACACACACACACACACACACACACACACACACACACACACACACACACACACACACACACACACACACACACACACACACACACACACACACACACACACACACACACACACACACACACACACACACACACACACACACACACACACACACACACACACACACACACACACACACACACACACACACACACACACACACACACACACACACACACACACACACACACACACACACACACACACACACACACACACACACACACACACACACACACACACACACACACACACACACACACACACACACACACACACACACACACACACACACACACACACACACACACACACACACACACACACACACACACACACACACACACACACACACACACACACACACACACACACACACACACACACACACACACACACACACACACACACACACACACACACACACACACACACACACACACACACACACACACACACACACACACACACACACACACACACACACACACACACACACACACACACACACACACACACACACACACACACACACACACACACACACACACACACACACACACACACACACACACACACACACACACACACACACACACACACACACACACACACACACACACACACACACACACACACACACACACACACACACACACACACACACACACACACACACACACACACACACACACACACACACACACACACACACACACACACACACACACACACACACACACACACACACACACACACACACACACACACACACACACACACACACACACACACACACACACACACACACACACACACACACACACACACACACACACACACACACACACACACACACACACACACACACACACACACACACACACACACACACACACACACACACACACACACACACACACACACACACACACACACACACACACACACACACACACACACACACACACACACACACACACACACACACACACACACACACACACACACACACACACACACACACACACACACACACACACACACACACACACACACACACACACACACACACACACACACACACACACACACACACACACACACACACACACACACACACACACACACACACACACACACACACACACACACACACACACACACACACACACACACACACACACACACACACACACACACACACACACACACACACACACACACACACACACACACACACACACACACACACACACACACACACACACACACACACACACACACACACACACACACACACACACACACACACACACACACACACACACACACACACACACACACACACACACACACACACACACACACACACACACACACACACACACACACACACACACACACACACACACACACACACACACACACACACACACACACACACACACACACACACACACACACACACACACACACACACACACACACACACACACACACACACACACACACACACACACACACACACACACACACACACACACACACACACACACACACACACACACACACACACACACACACACACACACACACACACACACACACACACACACACACACACACACACACACACACACACACACACACACACACACACACACACACACACACACACACACACACACACACACACACACACACACACACACACACACACACACACACACACACACACACACACACACACACACACACACACACACACACACACACACACACACACACACACACACAAATTGTTTTAGTTTACTTTATTGAGTGCTGGCTTAACAGAGGCCCCTGATTGTTAATGGTTCTTAGCTATTTAATATTTTGTATTTTATGTTAACCTGTTTTGTTGTTTTAGGATGGTTTCACACCTTTAGCAGTTGCAATGCAGCAAGGACATGACAAGGTAGTTGCAGTACTTCTGGAAAATGATACCAGGGGCAAAGTAAGGCTACCTGCTCTGCATATAGCTGCCAAGAAAGATGACTGTAAAGCCGCTGCATTATTGCTTCAGGTTAGAATTGAATAAACGTTATTCCACACACATACACTCTCTATCTTTTGATTATTATATTTGCTGAAAATTTGCTCAGTTTTACCAAAACTTGAATGGAATGAAGAACCTGTTGATCATATTTTTTGGTTAAAGTGGGGATATAACTTAAAAGCAGCAAGCTTATGGTGCTAAAGTTGAGCTAATTGTGATTATATTCTAAGTTAAATTTATAAATATTGTAAAATATGTATATCTTCAGAGATCTTATGAAGATTCCTGAGCCATCTAATGAGTACCTCTCTTCAATAGAAAAAAAGGAAATCCGTTGTTTGTGGACTGGTTAACATTCTTTTTATTATTTGCCTATCTTTCATACATGAAATGGCTAAATCGTTATCTTAGAACATAGAATTTTGTTAAAGTTGCTAGTTTTTTGAAGTTCGGTCCAGTATAACAACTTGCAGCTATCGTTTAAACTACTTAGATTAGTAATTATACAAATGTTTTAATTTGAAGTTAACTAAAAAAAAAAAAACAATATGTGATATTTAGGTAACTTAGTTTTTATTGTTATTTAGTAGCAGCTGTCATAACAGACGTTTAGAATAAAAGTAGTAAAATACAACAAATTTTGTTGATCTGGGCTATTCTCCTATATAATGAAGACCTGATGATTGGTTGAAATTATATTAATTTCAATAACTTATAAAATCATATGTATATATTTTCTTTATTCTTATTTTTTTTTAATGTTAAACTAATAAACTACTTGTATAATTAATTTGAAACTGCTAATTTTGAATTTGGAGGACTAAAAAAATTCTATGAACATTTTTTTTATTTAATGAAAAGACTGCTGAGGGAAGGAGAACCATGGTTTAACCATTTTTTTTTCAAAAGTTGCTGGTAACAAATAAAGACCAGAAAAGAAAAGTAGAAACTTAGAGAAAAACAATCCAATAATGTGTACAACAAACCATGTAAAACCTTAATATTTAGTGCTAAGATCTAAAAACAGTTTATAAACTGTTCTATGGAACAACTTATAGATTCGGGAGAGTAACGAAACTCTTAATGTTTTAATAAAAAAGGAATGCTTCAGAAATTGGCTTGGCAAGATTCACAATAAATGAGGAAAAATAAGTCTACAGTTAAACTCATACCTCTATGTACGAATATTTGAAAACAAAGTGTGCACCAGAACATTGAACAAGCATTATTGTTTTTATAATTGCTTGAAATTTATTTTTCTACACTAGTTTATATATCTTGAAAGGAAAAAGATATCCAAGCTCAGACAGTGTAAATAGCATTATTTGAGTCTTTCTTTTTCTTCTTTACACATAAGATATAACTAAGTTCTTCATTCTATATTATTATTCCATATACTCTTTGGGAGAAGTACGCTATGGTAACCAGTTGGTAAACTATTTCTCCTAATATTTTCCCTATTTTCTTCTTATGTTTTACCTTATTCTACTAATAGGATTTTCCGTGCTATTTTTCTTTCAAATCCAGGTGTTGAATGGTTTTTTTCTGACATTTAGTTTATTTGCCCTTGATTTGGTCTCCTACCCTTTATATTTCTTTAGTTATTTTTTACCCTTTTTTGTACTGTTTCTAATTTTTTTGGAGTTCTTGTAGTTTTTTGTTATGTCTTGTTTGTGTAAGAGAGGATTGGTCTAATGGGAGCTTTCTATATTTTGTTTTTTATGTATGTAGATATCTACTTTTGTCCATATTGTGTCACCCATGTATTCTGTTACTCTCCTCATTTTATGTTTATGTTATCCTTGAAAATTTAATCTGGTTACAGATTTTTTTGTACTACTGGTATATAATAGATGTTGTGATGAAACTATTGTTTTTTCTTTTCTTTGAATCTATTACTTACTTCTTATTTCTTGCAATGGGCATCCAGCATCAGGAGACGCCAAAGACCTGATGTCCGAAATAAACAGCCTCTGCCACCGGCCAGTAATCCCTGTCTGTCAAGATCTTATCCATGCACAATACCTCTCTGTGTTTTAATTTTAGATTTTCTCTGTGTTGGTTTGGGTTTGTGCAGAGTACCAATACATGATGGTCTCTGCTTCAGTATGCATTGAGCTATCGCTGAGGTTGATGCGTTGGAGGTAGGCCTGAATAACAATGTGCCCAATTCGAGCATGTGCTGGGAATGCAGCTGTGGATCTTTGGACATTATTTCATAAAATGATGGGCTTTTGGGTTCAATGTGAATGTTAAATAATGATCTACCCGTTGGCTCCAGCATCCAGCTTTCAAACCACTTCTTCTGGAATACATTTGGTAAGTGAGAGTTTGGGAACTCCAACAGGTTTCATGATGGGCGAAAATTTACCTATTTCATCTGCCTTTTCATTTCCGACAACATTGGAGTAACCAGGTATTTATTGGAGAGTAGTTTTCTTCTTTACTAATTTTTTTAAGATGTTCTTCAATACACTAGTTCTGAAATAGTAGTCTCCTGGGGTAGATTTGATTACAGCCTCCAGTGCCGATTTGTAATCCTTCAGAAAGCTGTTTTCCTTCTCAAGATTAAGGCAGCTCATCTAAGCAGCATTTATTGCTAGTAATTCAGCATCTGTGCTAGAAGTTGAGTATGTTAGCACATAGAATGTATCTCCTGTAGACAGGTTAAAGTAGCCAGCTCCTGCTTTGTTATTCTTCAACTGAGCCATTAGTGTCAATAATGCTGTAGTTAAGATATTTTGACTGAATCAGCTCCATTGTGGCATTCCTCAACTCCAATTCATGGTTGGCTTTTGTAATATTGCCTGGCAAAGTTAGGGCAATCTTTAGTTCTATTTGTTACCAAGGAGGATCTTGGAGTATGGCTGGAATAAGATCCGGGCGTGCTGTAATGCATTTTGTGATCCAAGAGAGAAATGGTGTTAAGAAATAACAGCTTTATATTTATTGCCGGCAGAGATTTCACTGGATGCTCTTCTGGCAGAGATTTCAAATACTTGTTCGATATTAAAGCATTTAGATGTAGATCCAGCAGTGATACACCCAACTTAATCTCCATTGCTGTGATAGAGGCTTTTTTAGGACATTCCAATATTCTCAATAGAGCTAATAAATTATCTGCTGATGAATTCTCAATGCTGATTGAATTATATGCAGTTTGCTTATCTGTGATTTAGCTGCAGAGCTCCAAACTTCTGCATTGTAGGTCATTTTTGTAGATCATTCGTTGGGTCAATGAACTTTAACTCACCTAACAGCACCGAATGAAAAAAATTCTGCTCATTGGAAGAGACCATAAACAACAAAATAAACATCCTAAAGAATAAAAATGATGAACTTTGGAATTATAGTCAAGTAAAATTGATTGGCATTATTGTTATATATCCGCACCATACTCTTTAGCTTTTTTTATCATTAGATATTATCACTTCATCATCGGCTTATTATATTATTTTTACTTCTGTGTTGCCCATTTTGTAACCTTTTACTGATGTAGCCATTAAAATAATTTCATGATTAAGTTAAAACAGAGGGATTTATTAACCCAAACCTCTGTTTCTTTTGTTTAATTAATATATTAAAAACACTGCAGAGTGTAAGATATGACTTTTATTAAACCATAGATCACATTAAAGAGTTTGACTATGTAAACACTAGAAATTGAGTTTGAAAAAAATTCTTTTACTGTAACAGGGTATCTTGCACTGCAAATTGTAAAACTTCTGACACTATCAGGAGTTTGACTTTTGTACAAAAAGAACATAGAACTTAAATTATCAGAATATTGTTGGCAGTTTAAAATTCATGTGGTTGAGAATCTGTTTTTATACAAAATGATGCAGTTTTCTGCTTAGAGCTTTCATAATGGTATTCTAAGTAGTCCAAGTTGTTCAGTACTTATCATAAAATTTTGTGTTATAGATGACATAATTTATTATTAACAAGTATGATACTTGACAAGTCCTCAAGCTGCCACATCGTTACCAACAAGTTGATAAGACTCGGTTTGATATAGAATTATTATTAATATTTTTAAGAAGAGCAATGTTTTTAAAATTTCCTACTTTTCTGAGGACTTTTTACTTTGCTATATATATATATATATATATATATATATATATATATATATATATATATATATATATATATATATATATATAATAACATAATTTCTGACACAACAACGGATTTTTGCACTATTAAATATTTATTTGAATGATGATATCAAATTTCTATTTAAAACAAAAAAACTACTCAGGAACAATTCATAATTCTTTATTATAACAATTTTTATTTCAACATTTAAACAATAAACAGAACAAAAATAAACTTAACAAATTTTAACACAATATACTAAACTCAATTTCTTTGATTTTTAGTTACAAGGTTTTTTATACCCTAGGCTATTTTTAAGATCTCTTAATATCTCGGGGTTTATAGGCATGGGCTATATTTTTAACTCTTTTGTTAATTAAATAAATTTTGAAAAACAAGATTAAATTTAGAAAACAGTTTTAATAAATAACTTCCTGATGGAAAAACTTAAATTTGGAATAAGCAAAAATGCGAAACTATTTGAACTGGATTATGTTCTTATTACTAACTATTAATTAATCACAAGATATTCTAATAATGTACAAATTTAAACTTCCTTATTATCTTAAAAGTCCTTTAAAGTCTATTTCTATAGCGCTATATACTCTTCGAAGTTCTGCTGGTCGCTTATGTAAGATTCCGTTCTCTTTAAATTTTACTTTTAACACACTTATTTTCTTTTTAGTTACATCAAATTTTATTAACACTGTATTAACTCTTTAAATTCACTTATCCCTGTTTAATTTTGCCAAGTTTCTTCACAAAACTGTATAATTTTGACGAATTTCTTCAAAAGGAATTTTGACTGGTCATGGCAGGTCCGATCTCGTAGCGTCCCCACGCTATAACTAAAAAAAAACGTCCTGTTTGTTTTAAAAATTGTTTAAAATATGGCGGCCTCTCCTTCTTCTAAAACATATGTTGCTATAATTTAGTTCGATTTCTTCTCACTAGAGTCGACTGCAACTGACCTACTTCTTGTTTTACAGCTGTTGTAAACAACGAGACTGTTTACAATGGCGTTTTAATTTGGTTAACATACTGTTTCAACTTTCCGATCCTTAACAAACCTTCCAGTGTTTATTTATTTATTATTATTAGTGTGTGAAGCGTCTTTACTTTTTACTTTTGTAATAATTCCGAAATGTGTGTGTTTTGAGCTGAATTCATACAAACATAACCTTTCTAATCTCATTGTTTACAATCGTGTTTCACTTTCTCCTTCAAGTAATTACTTATGAACTATGTTACTAATATTTACAATTTTGTTTAAATATAATTATTATTAGATTATCTTGTTTTAATTTATTTGTTAGGTTATTTGATATAACAAATTTCCTCATGGATTTTACAGTTCAAATACCTTGTTTACATTTCTAGGCTTTTACCTAAATTTAGTTTCAATTTAATCTAACCAATCTTTTAATGAATTTCTTTTTAAATTTTGTGTGAGATTTCTAATTTATTTTTCCAATTCTTAAAGAACATTATATAGCCCATTCTATAAATGTTAATATATATATATATATATATATATATATATATATATATATATATATATTCTTGATATTTAACGTTATCCATTGTTTTTCCGTTGCACTGACTTTATGAAGTTAATATATTACTATGTAAGTAATTTTATCCACCATTAAGTGCAATAATTTTACCTTGAGTGATGAGGCACCTTTCGGTCAATTGACCGAAAGGTGCCTCATCACTCAAGGTAAAATTATTGCACTTAATGGTGGATAAAATTACTTACATAGTAATATAATAACTTCATATATATATATGAAGTTATTATTACTTGTAAATAATTTTTTCCACCACTAAGTGCAATAATTTTACCTTATGTGGTGAGGTACCTTTTGGTCGTTGACCATTGTCAAATCACCGTGATTAGAGTGATAAGTAATTAATTATGTTGGTAAGAAGCAATTAACAAATAATAATAACACATTTCAAATAAAGTAATACTTACCCCAAGAAAAAAGGCTAGTATGTTACAAATGCACGACTCTGCTTTTCTTTATTATTATCTAAAACGTACCTGGTTGTGCACATTACTTATAAAACACTTTAACACATATCATTAATTATTGCACATGGCTTTTGTACACTTAACACTTAACACATCGCTTTTACAAATCAGCACTCTTAAACAAAAATGATATAAACTTTACTTATTGGAAACAAATAAATAATCACTTCTGACTTCTTCCTTGGTTGTGTTAATAAAATTTGGTACCGGCCTTGACATCATAAATTTTGAATACTGGAAGCTTATTAATTTCTAGGTTATGTCCGAAAATGCCATCGCGTCCGTCTCGTTCAAAGACTTTTTGAGAAGTGGGGTCGTTGCAAGGACGCGCTAACTGAATTTCCCACCCTTACTTAGTATTTTGAATTTTTTGATTGGTGCTTCGGATCAGGCAATATCAGACCATGTTTACGTCACATGGCGTGATGTGCTTATTACCCTAAGTTACTAACTAATATTTTCTATTTCACCCGCTAGGAGCGCTCACCACCTACGCTAGCTTCACAATGTGCACCAAGAAAACAAAAATTTTCTTTTATATTGGGACGATATAATTATTAAATAAAAATTAAATATATAAATGAATTTATATGTAACACCTTATTTTTAAGAGTGTTACAATATATATATATATATATATATATATATATATATATATATATATATATATATATATTATAACATAATTTTTTAAAGAGACACAATACAATATAATTATGTTTTACTATTTAATAAATTGAATTTTTTATTTAAGACAAATAAAACTACTCAGGAACAATTCATTAACATTTATTATCATTTCATCTCAACATTAAACAATACACACAAAACAAAATTTTACAACTTAACAATTTTTAACAAAATATACTAACTCTTATTTCTTTTACTTTTATAGTTACAACATTTTAATACCCTTGGCTAGTTTAAGATCTCTTGATATCTCGGGGTTATAGCATGGGCTATATTAACTCTTTGTTAATTAAATAAATTTTGAAAAACACGATATTAAATTTAGAACATAGTTTTAATAAATATTTTCCTGATGGAAAAACTTAAATTTTGAATATAAAAAAAAACTAAACGATTTGAACTGGATTATTTCTTATTACTTACTATTAATTAACTACAAGATATTCTAATGTATAAAATTAAACTTCTCTATTATCTTAAAAGTCCACTAAAGTTATTTTATAGCGCTATTACTCAACTTAATAAATATCAAAATTTTGCTGGTCGCTTACGTAAATTCCCGTTCTCTCCAATTAAACATTTCACACACTTAAATTCGTTTTATTTACTTCACTTGATATTAACACAGTATTACATTTTGTGATTCACTTCTCCTTAATTTAAGTTGGCCAATCTTCTTAACAAAACGGTATAATTTAGACGAACTCTTTCCAAATAAATAGAATTTTGACTAGTCCTGGCAGATCCGATATTAGAGCGTCACCCACGCTACCTCCAACTCAACTACCGCTTTCGTTTTACTTTTAAAGTTGTTAAAGAAAAGAATATGGCGGCTTCTTCTCCAAAAAAACACATGTTGCCTGTAATCTAGTTTGTTTTCTTTTTCTTCACTAGAATCGATTGTCACACTGACCTACATCTGTTTTACAGCTGACATACCAACAAGTTTGTTTAGAATGGCGTTTTAACTTGGTTAAACCTGGTTGAAACTTACTGTTTCAATTTCCTATCGTCAACAAACCTTCCAGTGTTTATTTTATTAATATTATTAGTGTGTGAAGTGTCCTTGTGTTTTACTTTTGAAATAGTTCTGAATTGTGTGTGTTTTGCTTGGTTTTTCATAAACATAACCTTTCAATTTTCTTTTGTTTACAAACGTGTTCACTTTCTCCTTCAAGTAATTACTTAGGCCCTATGTTACTACAGTTTACAAATTTGTTTACACATAACTATTCTTAGATTATCTTATTTTAATTTATGTGTTAGGTTATTTGATATAACAAATTTCCTCATACATTTCCAGTTCAAAAACCTTGTTTACAATTCTATGCTTTTACCTAAATTTAGTTTTCATTTAACCTAACCAATATCTTAATGAATTTCTTTCTAAATTTTGAGTGAGTTATTTCTCATCTATTTTCCAATTCTTAAATAATATTATATAGCCCATTCTATAAATGTTATAATGTCCCCTAATTTAATTTAAATAAAAAAAATATTCATAATATCTACATTACACATTCTTTACATTTTACAAGCTTGATTAAATATACATATTTTTTTTTAAAATTAAATTTAAATTAACATTTATACTTTAAATTGTCCATTTATACTTAATTTCTACGACACAATTTTATCTTAATTCTTTAACAATCAAATACTGAGCTGAACACTTCAAGCTACATATTACTTAACATATCTTCTAACAATACAATATACTTATAACTAACATTCATTCAACAATTCTTTAACAACTCTAACATATAGTAACAATAAATCATGTTCTGGTATTTACAATTCCTTCCATAACTATATATTTTTTTTATTTTTTTTTATTACAATTGGAACCCTTCCAATCATAAGTCTGATTCAATATTTATTTAACATATATTCTCTGATACCGTGTCTTTAAATCCCAGCCTATCCGAGTCATAGTATGTCTAGATTTGGTCAAACTGGTTATAACATTTCTCTTTCCCTTATTTCTGTTTATTCCTTGTTTATTTTTGATCTCATATTTATTTTGCTTTTAGCTTCATCTAACTCTCAGTTCTAAGTTAGTATTTTATCTCCCCTTCCAGTCTTATATCCAGTTCAATTATTTTCTTATATCATTTCAGTTTATTTTGTATGAAGTTTAACATCTAATATTTTTTAAAGGTTGCAATCTTATATCCTCTATTTGATCATATCTATAGTTCCTTCGATTACACTATCCCTATATCAACGAATATAAATTTTGTTTTAATACTTATTTATCAACGCAGATTCTCCCTTACAATACGACGAAGTTTAAATACACAATTACCATATTTTTATTACAACGATGCTTTAATATTTATTATCATAGATTCATATTTCTTTTATAATATATACGACGAAGTTCCATTATTTATCAACGCAGATTCTCCCTTACAATACGACGAAGTTTAAATACACAATTACCATATTTTTATTACAACGATGCTTCAATATTTATTAACATAGATTCATATTTCTTTTATAATATATAATATATACGACGAAGTTCCATTATTTATCAACGCAGATTCTCCCTTACAATACGACGAAGTTTAAATATACATAATTTTATCTTTATTCATTACTCGACGAAGTTTCTAATAAATTATCATAGATATAGTTACCATCCCTTAAAAGTTATCTCCTGCTAACGTTTTCTTATACACATAATCACCTAGAGTTTATTCATATTGCTTCCTTTACCTATATTTAATATCTCCCTTCCTATTTTATTATTATTTTCCTTTTCCAGTTCTCCTTGATACCTGTCATATTACTGCCTGTGTCTATTAATGCCTGTAAACTTGTTTCCTCTATTTAATTTCTATTCCTGGGTTTCTCATTGTCTTAGTATTTCGATTGACTGTGGGCAAGCTGCTCTTTTCTTGTCCCCACGCCTGTCCTGGCCTTAACACCGTTTACATCTCCATTGTATCTTTCATCTGCTTCATAAGTTCTATTTTCTGTGTTTCTCTCATATTTAAATTCCATTTCCCATTTTCCAAACTCGAGTTGTGCCTCCACATTCATTAACATATCCGTACCTATGATCATTTCTCTCAACAAGCTTTGTACCACTATGCATTGAAACGGATATTTAACTCCTTCCATTTCTCCTATTACCATTTTCATTTTATTAATCTGTTCAGTCTTCCTTTTAGTTGCGGTTTGAATTGTTATATTTTTTATTGGCAGTACCTCCATCTTTCCTACTTCATTTCTTAATTTTAACTCTCCTAACTCTTCTGTGTTTTTCTTTGTTATATATTCGACTTTCTCTATCTCTTTTTTATTAATTTCTATCTCATCAGCTATTATTTCATTTGTTTCCTCAAAATTTTCCTTAATCTCCTCCTCTAATTCTCTATCTTTCTCCTCTAAGTCTCTTCTCACATCCTCTACTACATCATTATTCTCTGTCCTCCACTGTCGCCTCATATCCTCTATCATTTTCCTATTTTCCTCCCTTATTTCCTGTGTTATGAATTTGAAATCTTCCTTCATCTCTCTCATTTCGTCTCTATTCTCTTTTAATTCCTTTTTTAATTCTCTCATATCCTCCTTCATTTCCTCTCTCCCTTTTAGACTCATTTCCATGAGAGATCTCATCATTTCCCTCAATTCTTCATTCTCATTATTTCCCCGTTTTTGTTGTTGGGTTTGCATAGGTAGTAGTCCCCTAGCTTCTTCTACCTCAATGTTTCCTATTGGCATATCTGTGCCTTCCATTTTTATTTCTTTCATTTCCAAAATTATCCCTTTTTCCTAGTCCCCTACAACTACCAGCTCGCCTATAATATTTTCTTCATTTTTTTTTTTTTTTGTAAGTAACTTATTATACAAACATAAATAATTTTTATATATACTATAAACCTAGCCTTGATTCTATTCAACTCAGTGTTTAATTTTACAAAATTTTGTCTAAATCTATTTCCAGTTCAAATGTTTTTCATATAAAAAGTTCTAAATTAATTTTGATTCAAAATCTCTCTAAATAAATTTTATCGAGCACCCACGTTGTTGCGCCAAATGTAATTTTTTTATAAAACATTCAACACAACTCAGGCATTTGTAATTTAAATTCTTTATTACAATTATTTATTAATTCAACAAGTAAACAATTAACACAATAAATAGAACAAAATAACTTAACAAGTTTTAACAAAATATACTAACTCTTATTTCTTTTACTTTTATAGTTACAACATTTTAATACCCTTGGCTAGTTTAAGATCTCTTGATATCTTGGGGTTATAGCATGGGCTATATTAACTCTTTGTTAATTAAATAAATTTTGAAAAACACGATATTAAATTTAGAACATAGTTTTAATAAATATTTTCCTGATGGAAAAACTTAAATTTTGAATATAAAAAAAAACTAAACGATTTGAACTGGATTATTTCTTATTACTTACTATTAATTAACTACAAGATATTCTAATGTATAAAATTAAACTTCTCTATTATCTTAAAAGTCCACTAAAGTTATTTTATAGCGCTATTACTCAACTTAATAAATATCAAAATTTTGCTGGTCGCTTACGTAAATTCCCGTTCTCTCCAATTAAACATTTCACACACTTAAATTCGTTTTATTTACTTCACTTGATATTAACACAGTATTACATTTTGTGATTCACTTCTCCTTAATTTAAGTTGGCCAATCTTCTTAACAAAACGGTATAATTTAGACGAACTCTTTCCAAATAAATAGAATTTTGACTAGTCCTGGCAGATCCGATATTAGAGCGTCACCCACGCTACCTCCAACTCAACTACCGCTTTCGTTTTACTTTTAAAGTTGTTAAAGAAAAGAATATGGCGGCTTCTTCTCCAAAAAAACACATGTTGCCTGTAATCTAGTTTGTTTTCTTTTTCTTCACTAGAATCGATTGTCACACTGACCTACATCTGTTTTACAGCTGACATACCAACAAGTTTGTTTAGAATGGCGTTTTAACTTGGTTAAACCTGGTTGAAACTTACTGTTTCAATTTCCTATCGTCAACAAACCTTCCAGTGTTTATTTTATTAATATTATTAGTGTGTGAAGTGTCTTTGTGTTTTACTTTTGAAATAGTTCTGAATTGTGTGTGTTTTGCTTGGTCTTTCATAAACATAACCTTTCAATTTTCTTTTGTTTACAAACGTGTTCACTTTCTCCTTCAAGTAATTACTTAGGCCCTATGTTACTACAGTTTACAAATTTGTTTACACATAACTATTCTTAGATTATCTTATTTTAATTTATGTGTTAGGTTATTTGATATAACAAATTTCCTCATACATTTCCAGTTCAAAAACCTTGTTTACAATTCTATGCTTTTACCTAAATTTAGTTTTCATTTAACCTAACCAATATCTTAATGAATTTCTTTCTAAATTTTGAGTGAGTTATTTCTCATCTATTTTCCAATTCTTAAATAATATTATATAGCCCATTCTATAAATGTTATAATATATATATATATATATATATATATATATATATATATATATATATATCACGGATGGTCTGAATATCAGAATGAATGGCCACAGACATGATGTTAAAATTATGAATATGGATAGACCAACAGCTCAACAGGCTGCGAGACACAACATCACAACTTTTGATGACTGCTTTTTTTTTTTTTTTTTTCTAGCTTTTTTTTAATAGTTTGTCTTGGGGTTAATTTTGTGTATTAGGTTGAATAATTTAGTATATATTCCAATTATCAGTGTTGTGTGAGATTGATATAAAAGCGAAATTAAAACATCCAAGATTTTAAAATTAGTCATGGATTAAAGACACAAAACCCATGATTTAGTAAGATTTTAAAATAATGTACTAACAATAGTGCAATGATTCTAGAAGCAGGAAACTTGTAATTGTTTATCTTGAAATATTTGAAATATCATTTAGAAACAGCCCAAAATGTTAACAATATTGAAACATAAACCTATAACCAGTTTTTTGAATGAAATAACAGTAGTGGAATGGCAGTGCCTCTACCAGCTCGTGGTTTCATCTTGAAGGTTTTGTTGAATCTTCTTACATAATATGGGAATTTACTATATATATTTGGGCTAGTTCGTTAACCTAACTTGAAGTAGAAGTGTTATTTATCAGAAAATATTGTCAGTGAATATGAGCACTAATGAGATGCCGTGCTTGATGTTTCAGAATGAACATAACCCTGATGTAACTTCCAAGAGCGGGTTTACACCCCTTCACATTGCTGCACACTATGGCAATACTGCAATTGCTAATATATTACATCAGAAAGGTGCTGATATCAACTTCTCTGCTAAGGTAACACTCTTATAAGCTTTTATTAAAATAAACTGTACAAGATTGTAGCTATATCATTGACAATTTATGGAACCATGACATGCTATAGTTATAGAATATAACATTTTAAAAGAGAGCTTGGAGTATCTGTTATTGTGTAAAATAGGGTAAAGAAGATTAGGAAAATATATAAGTATTTTGGTAATTGAAAATAGACAATAACAAAATTATACTAAGACTGATATACAGTAATCATTATATACTAAATGTA
The DNA here is from genome assembly GCA_036971475.1 of Prosapia bicincta. Classification (NCBI taxonomy): domain Eukaryota; kingdom Metazoa; phylum Arthropoda; class Insecta; order Hemiptera; family Cercopidae; genus Prosapia; species Prosapia bicincta. The sequence goes on from JBAIZL010000002.1 coordinate 155,728,012, forward strand.
TGCTGTTAAATTTGAAATGCTATAAAATGTTGTAATATATATAATAATTATGTACATAGATACATTTTGCAACCAAGAACAGACATGTTACAGGAAATAGATCTTTTTAATGGATTCTTTCATGAGAAAAGAGAAAAATGATTCATTAATTTTTTTTTATTTGATCATCACCTTTACAAAAACTTTTTGTTTTAACTGCTACAATTTATAATAATTCATTATTACGAGATTCATAAGCTTATTTTCTTTAACCATTATTCACAACTGTCAAACGACTTTAGGTAAAAAGTAAAAGCCTGAATGAACATGAACTTTATTTATAGTTATGTAAAACAATGAGATATTCTAAGTAAATGTCTGTGTCTTGTCCTTGATTAAGTCCTTTTAGGTGCACACTAATCTTTTCACACATTTTTCCTAATGCTCCTGGTCCATTAATTGTTGAAACACTTGAAGGGAAACACTCTGTTTAAAAAAAAAAAATTATGTACCATATGCAGAAATCTTTCCTGTACATCTTGAGATTCTTTCTGGACAGGTGGTAAATTTTCAATTTTAGATGGCACTGTAAGGTTGAGATTCAATGTCTGTGTAACAAGGGAATCTTAAGATATTTTGCAAAATCTTTTCTTGAAACTGGTTTCCTTTGTTTTGAAGTTATGTTATGCACATAAATTACGTATAAATTAACTAAAATGTCATTAATCATCCTGTAAAAGAACATAGAGGCTATCTTTGTGTTGTCAATTGTAACTTATTTCACAAGTTATTAAAACTTTTGTCCACTCAAATACAACTATTTTCTTCACTTATATGATATTAAAAATGTCCTAGTTCATACAAAACTGTTTACAGTAAATATACAAAATTAAAGTCTTGTTAGTTCAAATAAAGCTATTTACAACATAGGTAACAACAAGAGAATGTAACAAGAATAGGCACCTAGACTATTCACAAAGTTTCATTTCACATGCAACAGAAAAAACAAGTTACAGTAAATAAATGCAGCAAATGTTATCCGAATAAACAACTAAACAACACTCAAAGAATAATGTGATTAAAGGTTGGACAGAACAATTTCTACATGGTTTGGCAACCATTAAAGACTAAAATTTTTCAAAAAGCACAGCGCCCCGAAAAAAATGTTTATGAACCTATGGTTAAAGTCAGACCGGATAATATAAAACATTTATGCATCATATATATTAAGCTTACTTATTCTACTATGTGGCTTCAGTAGTTTAAAGTCCACCCAATTTTAAAATATTCTAAACTAATTTTTTTTATTAAGATAATTTTTAAAAGTTAAAATCCAATTAAAGTATTATTGTTAAGCTTTTGTATAGTTATATTTGTTTAATATAATCGAAATAGCGATTTATCAGCTTTGTTGGTCCAGCTTTTTTAGTTTTGTAATAATCTTGAGGTATATTAATTTCTTTTTCAATATTTCTATTTTGAATAATTGTATTTTTCTCAAATACAGTTTTTATCAAAATTTAAAATTATTGTGCAGTATGTAAAAAAATTATTTTTTGCTACAACACATTTGTTCCTGTGTATTCATAAGTTATAACAGCTTGAATAATTTCATTAATTTTATTATATGACATGATTCTGTAAAAACAATCTAATAATGTTACTATCTATTTCAATAAATTGCTATAAATACTGGATAAAATAAATTTGGTAAGATGAAGTCATATGTGGTTGACTCAACAAGAGCATTCATACATTTTAGGTATATATTGGTTTTTTCTGAATATAGCTTACTTCTTTACCAAAATGTTCAAGCATGAATCAAAACATGTTACTCTTTAGCCAATTCTTGTAATTTCCTCTAGGTATGTCCTAGAATTGCCTCTTGATCAAATGCTCGTTCTGTAAATGTTTTCAGTGACCGATTCACACTTTTAAAGCATCAGTATTGTTATAAACTTCTCAATACTTCTGTAGTCTTAACTTTTTTTATAATTTAAGATTTGGTTCAGTTAAAACCAGGACTGTTGTAGACCTAGTCAGTAAATTGCTCATTAGATTTCAAGATACTCTGTATGACTTAACACATCTGATAAACAACCTCCCAATGACTTGAGATCAAAATTATCCTAAATCTATTTAACAGACCTTTTGTTGTTTCAGCACAACATAACGCCGTTACATGTTGCAGCCAAGTGGGGCAAGCTTTCAATGGTTGCTCTGCTTATAGAGAAAGGTGCTGATATTGAAGCCAAGACTCGAGATGGCTTGACACCATTACACTGTGCTGCTAGATCTGGACATGATCAAGTTGTAGATCTATTGGTTGAAAATAAGGCACCACTCTGTTCAAAGACAAAGGTGAGAAACAAAACTCAAGTTCTTCTTATACAATGTGTATCATTTATTCACGTCAAATGAATAGTGATTTTTTATTTAAATTTTTGCAAGCTTTTTGTAAATGATTCTTTTTTTTATTTTACACACTGTAATACTGTACTAATTTCTAAAAAAAACTATTTTTAATTTTTTAATTCTTATCTAACATATGCTGATGTATAGCATCTGCATGACAAGACTATAAAGTAAAATTTCCCAAACAGTGACTGCAATTCACCAAATTTGTTTGGCACTGTATTCATTGTTTGTAGGATTCCAATATTCAGATAGCTCAATAAATAACAGTCAGATAATACGGATTTAAATTGTCTGAAAAATGTTTGACACCTTGAAAAGGCCCAATCCTTTATTGGAATTTTAAAAAAGTAGTTGTGAAGTAAAATACATGGACAATTTATAAATTCATTAATTAATTACTTATATTTTGAGATTTAACAAGTTGACTGCTGGTTACTTAAAGGATTGTATTGCCTAAAAAGCTGACATAAACTTTTTTAATCATACACACACTCATATCACAATACCCGACAACCAGGTACAAGTCATCAGTAATGTCTTGAATTTTTACAAATAACAAGCTACATATTTGGACAGCTGAGATCAGAGAATCAATAGAGCCAAAACATAACATAGCCTGGTTGAGGGTGGGCAGCTGCTGGAAGTAGTCTGCTGCTCATGTAGCCCGTTGGTCTTTTGGAAAAAGAGGGTTAGCAGTCAAATAGTCTGTATTTTGACTTTGCATAATTCTTCTAGTGTTACAAACTATAAATGTATAATTTTACGTTTGAAATGTAAAAATAAATTACCAATAATTGTGAAACCTATTTCATCTTTATTTCAAGAGATAAATCAGCTCACTTCAATGTTTCTTTTAATTGCATCTTGGAATTAATCTGGATAGCTGCAGGTTAGTAAACGATACCAGGAATTTGTTATTTTCTTCAGTTGTTTTGACTGTAGGCAATTATTCTACTACAGTCTACATTAGGGAGAATGGCCTTTCATATCTACTAACACAGTAACTTTTCTTTGCATTTTTTCACTCTCAACATAAAATTTTTTGTACACAGGACTGAAAAATAAATTATTTCTTTTGATTTATTTTAATTTTAGGACTGAAAATAGCAACTATAGTGTCTGTATTAAAACTGAGTGTATTTTAGGGCAGTATTTATGTGAATCCGTATTGAAACAGTTTTAATAAGGCATCCTTATTTCTCAGACCTGGTATTAAAACTGAGTGTATTTTAGGGCAGTATTTATGTGAATCCATATGGAAACAGTTTTAATAAGGCATCCTTATTTCTCAGGCCTGGTATTAAAACTGAGTATATTTTAGGGCAGTATTTATGTAAATCCGGATTGAAACAGTTTTAATCAGACATCCTTATTTCACAGGACTAGGGATTAAAAATTTGTTCATAAAGTAGAGAATTCCATACAATGAAAATATACACAAGAAGAGATTTTACTGTATCCATAATATTTAAATCAAAATCTTGCCTGACTTCAAAATATGTTTGCTGATATTGTGTATAATTGGTGCCATAAGGAAATTTAACTTATCACTGTTACGGATCGTAATGTCAAAAGCATGATTAAAAATAAATTGCTTTTATATCTTGAATGTTTCATTCATAGTAATTATTAATTTAGTTTTAAGTAACATTAAATAAATAATGAAATCTTCCTTGGAAGAAAAAATATTGTAATTGATGCTAATAAAACACAATATATATCAGTAAAACTAACAAGAAATGTTTTTTTTTAAACAGAATGGTCTATCACCTTTGCACATGGCATCTCAAGGTGATCACGTGGATGCTGCAAGGATTCTTCTCTACCATGGAGCTCCTGTGGATGAAGTGACTGTTGACTACTTAACCGCACTCCATGTTGCTGCCCATTGTGGGCATGCTAGAGTAGCAAAGCTGTTACTCGATCGAAAGGCTGACCCTAATGCTAGAGCACTAAATGGATTCACACCATTGCATATTGCTTGTAAAAAGAATAGAATCAAAGTAGTAGAACTGTTACTGAAATATGGAGCATCCATTGGAGCTACCACTGAGGTTTGTATTAACAACCCAGTTAAAGCTAATTGTCACTAAATTATATACTACTTAACTACAAATTGTGTTTTTTTAAAAACAAATACCATTTTTATTCTATGATGAATTTTTCGTTAATTCCATAAATTGCATGAACTTCTACTTTTTTGCAAAATGTCAATATATATTAAGGTATGTTTAAAGTGAATAGGCTGTTATCTTCATAGAAATCAGCCACTTTTGAAAATCATAGCTATTGACAATCTTTACCGGACATGTTTTGCTTAGCATTGTTGTGATGCTATGAATTATATTCCTGAGCCAAAATCATCAGCTTCTTTTATTCCTTATTCCAAAACACTCTCCACCTGTTTTTCTTTTTCGAAATTGTGAGCCTTAACTTCATTATCTCAGGAAAACTCATAGAGTTTGTACTTATACACTTTACTAATCATTAATTTCAGGGATTTGTGTACCTCTTGAATTAAAGAAATCCTAATTAATTATATCTTCGCAGTGTAATTTTAGTGGTCGAAGTCAGTTTAAATTTATATTGTAGAGTGTAAGAAAGGATATATAATGTGAAACAGCCCATCCAATGGTGTCTCGCTAACAAATAGCTGCAGCTGCTCATTGCAAATTTGTGGGACATCAAATACTGTGCTGTGGCAGTTATACATTGCAATAAAAACCATGCCCTGTACTTTCATTAGAACAAAAAGCAAAAATTGATAAATTGTTCAAGGTAATAAATATTTATGGTATTTAATGAGATATAAGTTTAATGATACACATTTTAGGAACTTTCCATTGAAATTTAGTTGGCTAATCAACTGATTGAATATGATAATTAAAATGTGGGTCTTAGATGTTAGCTTTATATGAAATGTGAGAAAAAAGTTACTAATCTAAGCCCAGTTATGATCATCTAGCAGCCATATATTCTCTAAATTTAACAAAACCGCAAGTGTGTTTGTTCGTTTTTAACATTTTCTTTTCATGTAAACTCAGTGTTGTCATCTGAGGTGTGTTTGTTTAAGTATTTCACTGGAGCTCTGTTCCGGAATATGTTGATATAATCTAATTTTTTTTATAGAGTTTACAAAAACTTTTTTTTTAAACTAATAACCGTTTTGTGGTGAATTTGTGAATAGAATTTCGTTATGTTGCTAATGATTGAACCATCATTCTGCACCACAATAATAATGACAAACCAGCAAATGTAGCTATAATGAATATTGTCAGGCAGCACTAGAATACCACTTGAAGATAACAAATAGTATTGTAACCAAAACTTCTAGAGTATTTTTAATTAGGTTTCTATCAAGATTGCTTTATACAAAAAATTATACGATCAGTAAGGCTGTAATATGTGGCTGAACTACTAGGGCAAGTACTAAATATTGTGAGTTGCACAGTAACTACAACTAGAACATTGCAGTTTTTAAAAATTGTTAGTATTATTAGCAATAGTTAGGTGATGTTTATATTCTGGATATCTAATTCTTGGCTAAAGATAGCATCGTATACTGCTGTTGCGAAAAGTTTGTGTCTGGGCTATAAATATTATTCATTCAGAGCTATAAAGTTACCTCAATGTCCGCTTTATCAGGCAACTTTGTTTATAGATATCTTAATAGATATAGTTACAAGTTTGTAAACCTATAGAGGGCAAAATTTATCCACAAGCCAAAATTTATAATGAGATAATAAAAGTGAGAAACAAGGTTTCTTCATTCTATTAACACAGAATGTTTATATTAATTAAAACAACCTCTCACCACAAATTCAACAAATTTATTTTAACCTTATGTACATTTCGACTACAAAGTAATCATCTTCAGAGGTAATTTTACAAATAACAGTTATTTGTAAAAATACCTCTGAAGATGATTACTTTGTAGTCGAAATCTACATAAGGTTAAAATAAAATTTGTTGAATTTGTGGTGAGAGGTTGTTTTAATTAATATAAACATTTACGCCACAGTTGCTTTAAGTTGTTGTGAACACAGAATGTGTTAATATTTTGAAATAGGTTGTATAGAAAAAGTTTGTTGAGAGTGCAAATAATAAATCTAATCAATAAACTCATCGGTTTAAAAATTAGAGTTATTGAAATGAAGCATTCTGAGCAGTTTGAATCTGTACTAATTATAATATGACCAAACTCTTTTGTTTAAAAAAATTGTATTATTTGACTAATAACATTGAATTTATTATTATTCATGTGGGATATTAGTATACAAACTATAAACACGTCAATGCATCCACATTAGTTAAAGTTGAAGTTTCTTGATGTAATCATCTTCAATTCACTGATTAAACTATTTTTACACTACTTAACTAAGTGAATACGTAATTGCTTACTTGCTGACGCGTTTCAAAACGATCGTTCCTTTTACGACAGGGAAAATATACTTTATGACCACACACACTTTGAAGCCAATAGTCTTTTCAAATACATCACACAAGACGCCGACACTTCACCTAATGTCATAAATCCAACCCTGTCATACCGTTTGTAAAGAGGCAAAAGCCGCTAGTAGAAGGTTAGTTTCGTAAAAGGAACGATCGTTTTGAAACGTCAGTAAATAAGCAATTACGTATTCACTTAGTTAAATAGTGTAAAATTAGTTTAGTCACATTAGTTAGTTTAATTTTTAAGTAATTTCAAAGCTTGCTACTAACATTTTAAGCATTTGTGTTTTCAACAGCTGTTAGTATGTTATTGGTATCATACCAGATACCAATAAGTCAAAAGCAGTATTTCAGATATATTAAAACTCAAACAATTTTGACAAAAATCCATTGTGTTAGTAGCTTCTACCATTGTTATCCTAAATATTACTAATAGTATATAATGTATTATCAGTTGTAGCTATACTACATTGAAACTGTCAAAAATTGTACATGTTGCATGTCAGTCTCCCTTTGATCCAGGAATGATGTTGAAGTCACTTGCACACTTTGATATGTAAATTTAGACCGAAATCACAGTCGCATGCACATTTATTATCACCTGACACATTAGTCAATTAAAATATATTTCAGTATCATTATTTGACTTAAAATTTGAAAATATTACACCGTGGAGATATGTTATACAAATATTTACAAACATAAAGCTTGAAGCAGGAGGAACAACTTTTGTTATTATACTAAGTGAAGAGCTAAATACACTATGAAAATCATCTAAGTTGTCTACCAACACCAAATAGAAAGTGTTTTCAGACATCAATGGAAGTTAATCTGATGTTTTCAGTCAGTTAAAGTGATAAGGAAGTTTTCAGATACAGAACTCACAGGTTACGAACAAGTAGCACAAGAAATGTTTTGAATCATTAGGAAACAGCAGTGTTTTACGAGCGAGTTTTTTTTTTTTTAAGTTACAAGCCTCTAAAGGTAGTAACTTGAAATGGCAATATGTTCAAGTAGACCTCCTTAGGGTTTGCTTGAGTAGGAATACTACTTGGAATAAAGTCTTTATTTTGTTTGTATTTTTGGTCTGTTGTTACCAACATATATTTTTTATTTAATATTTTAAGCAGTGATATACTTGAATATAATTGATTTTTGCTTCAAGATCAAATAAAATAATAGTTTAAAGTAAATAATACTATTTTAAACCTAATTAAAATCATGCAAAGTTTTCCAAACCTTGTATTTAATTTCAGAATAATTAAGAATATTAAAATTCAGAATTTAGCAATAGTATGTGTGGGAGAAATTCAAATTTTTCAAACATATTTTAAATTCAGAAGGTTTTTAATTTTTTAATTAAATTAATATCTTAATACTTTAATTTAAAAAAAATATATTTATGGGTAATAACTATGATAAATTAAAAATGTGTAAACCTTACAGTTTTCTGATTATTAAAGCTTTACCTTAAAATCACTGTTATAGTCTGGACTGACACCTCTGCATGTTGCAAGCTTTATGGGTTGTATGAATATTGCAATCTACCTATTACAACATGACGCCAGTCCTGATATAGCCACTGTACGAGGAGAGACACCACTACATCTTGCTGCTCGAGCTAATCAAACGGATATTGTAAGGATACTACTACGTAATAATGCCAGTGTAGATGCACGAGCTAGAGAAGAACAAACGCCTTTACATGTTGCATCCAGATTAGGTAACAGTGATATTGTTATGCTTTTACTACAACATGGTGCTTCTATTGATGCTACTACTAAGGATCTGTATACACCACTTCATATTGCAGCAAAGGAAGGTCAAGATGAGGTAAGTTTTAAAATTTGTTTTAGTCAATATAGTTTATCAATATAGTTGCATACTAGGTGTGTTCAAAAAATACCTGGAATTTTCTTTTTATGAAAAAAATATTTATTCATCTACATCAATATTGTTCCCTTCAAAGTAGTCTCCACTAGATATTATGCACTTATGCCAGCGCTTTTTCCAATTCTCAAAACGCTTCTGGAACTCAATCTTTGGGATAGCTTTGAGCTCTTTCAGCAGTGCACTTTTAATGTCATCAATGCTTGTGAAACGACGGCCCTTTAAGGTTTTTTTTTATTTTTAGAAAAAGGAAAAAGCCACAAGGGGTCACGGGTCATGTCTGGTGAATATGGAGGTTGGGGCATCATTACAGTGTTATTTTTCGCCAAAATATCACGAACAAGCGACGATGTGTGAGCCAGTGCATTATTGTGATGCAAAAGCCATAAATTGTTTTGCCACAAACTAACGTTTTCTTCGCACGGCTTCACGCAAACGCCGTTGAACTTGTAGATAGTACACTTTATTGATCGTTTAACCTTGTGGCAAGAATTCATGATGCACTGTGCCATTAAAATCAAAGAACACAGTAAGCATAACCTTGACGCTCGACCGCACTTGCCTTTTTTGGTCTTGGAGAGCCAGAATGCTTCCACTGGGGCGATTGAGCCTTTGTTTCGACATCATATCCGTAAACCCATGTTTTGTGGCCTGTTATAATACGTTTCAGTAATTCTGCATCATTGCTGACTTCATTTAGTGATTCCTGAGCAACTTCCATTCCAAAATATATGCAAAAATGTCATGGCATGAGCCAGTCGATATGCCAACATCATCAGCAACTTCTCTGATTGTGATTTGGTGATCATTCATAACCATTGCTTCCACTTTTTCCACGTTTTCATCGGTTGTTGATGTGCTTGTTCATCATCGTCAACGTCTTCGCGGCCATTTTGGAAACGCTTATACCACTCGTAAATATTTGTTTTTTTTCCATAGCAGACTCACCATAGGTCTTTGTTAATATTTCGCACACTTTGTTACACTTTATTTCATTTTGTACGCAAAACTTAATACAAATTCTTTGATCCATTTTTTTTAACAATTGAAAATCGCCGAGCTCATGAAAAAACGTCTAAGCTGAAAATTGTGTCATACTTCAGGGGCATGTATACCAACACAATAAAAAAATTTTTGATAATCGAACTCTCCAAATACGCGAAACTTAAACATTCCTGGTATTTTTTAACACACCTTGTATGTAATAAAACAGTTATATCAGATTTTATAAGTAATGTCATATAAAGGTCTTGCTTTTTGCATGTTTTTTTTACAATGATATTAGCAATTTCTTGAGCATTTATAAACATTTTGTTTTCAAATATGTAATTAAAAATATGCAAACAAGAACTAAAGAGTTAATTGATAAACTTTTACTTGGTAACTTTTAATAAATAAATAGTTTTTTAAAAATTCTTTCATTTAATTCTGAGAAAGATGTAATAAAAATTTCATACATTCTGTGTTTTTTTGGAAGAAATTTCATTATTTCTAGTAACTATTATGTATGTATATGTGTGTGTGTATATGTATATATATATATAGATTTTTTGGACTAGGAGACTGACAGACTTACCTTGGTAAGAGTCCACTCTAGTCTTGAAATAGAAACACATAAAAGCACTTAAACAATGATATATTTCAACCACACAGTGGTCTTTGTCAATCGAAGAGAAAACACAAAAAGAAATATGAGAGAATGAAATAAAATAATTTAATTTCATTCTCTCATATTTCTTTTTGTGTTTTCTCTTCGATTGACAAAGACCACTGTGTGGTTGAAATATATCATTGTTTAAGTGCTTTTATGTGTTTCTATTTCAAGACTACAGAGTGAACTCTTACCAAGGTAAGTCTGTCAGTCTCCTAGTCCAAAAAATCTAAATAATATTTACCAACCAAAACTATATATATATATATATATATATATATATATATATATATATATATATATATATATATATATATATGTATATGTATATATATATGAAGTTAATATATTACTATTGTAAGTAATTTTATCCACCATTAAGTGCAATGATTTTACCTTGTGTGATGAGGCACCTTTCGGTCACTTGACCATTGTCGAATCACTGATTACTTTTTCTCCTTCACTGATATAATAATAAAAAATTCCTTCAAATATAACCTACCTAATTTCAACAAAAAACAATATCAGTGAAAGAGAAAAAGGATTCAGTGATTCGACAATGGTCAAGTGACCGAAAGGCGCCTCATCGCTCAAGGTAAAATCATTGCACTTAATGGTGGATAAAATTACTTACAATAGTAATATATTAACTTCATAAAGTCAGTGCAACGGAAAAACAATGGATAACGTAAAATATCAAGAATATATATATGTATATATATATATATATATATATATATATATATATATATATATATATATATATATATGTATTATATATGTATATATATATATATTTTTTTTTTTTAGGTTAGTTTTGGTTGGTAAAGATTATTTAGATTTTTTGGACTAGGAGACTGACAGACTTACCTTGGTAAGAGTCCACACTGTAGTCTTGAAATAGAAACACATAAAAGCACTTAAACAATGATATATTTCAACCACACAGTGGTCTTTGTCAATCGAAGAGAAAACACAAAAAGAAATATGAGAGAATGAAATAAAATAAATATAAGTTGTAATCACAGATTGTGTAGAGTAGAAATCAGATGTCACAGATGCACAGATTAAAGATTTCAAGACTACAGTGTGGACTCTTACCAAGGTAAGTCTGTCAGCCTCCTAGTCCAAAAAAAAAAAAAAAAAAAAAAAAAAAAAAAAAAAAAAAAAATATATATATATATATATATATATATATATATATATATATATATATAGGAATTTTTTGGAAATAAATAATTCCTAAATAAGCTTTAAGCTCTACTAGAACTAACCTAAATATATATATATATATATATATATATATATATATATATATATATATATATATATATATATATATATATATATATGTGTGTGTGTGTGTGTGTGTGTGTGTGTGTGTGTGTGTGTGTGTGTGTGTGTGTGTGTGTGTGTACATAATTTGAAAATACAGTAGAACCTCATTGAAACCAACTCTATTAAACTGGATGTTGCTTACAATGGACTGGTTTTAAAGATAGATCACTTTATCTGCCAGCAACATACCCTTGCACCGATGTGCAGATTATACTCTTGCTAACACAGATTATACCTTCTGTCAAGTCACTTTCCTCTTTAAAATAATACAAAGGAATTAAAAATAGCATAGACATATCAGTAATATTTATAATACTGACTTAAGAATTATTAACAAATATACACTAAAGGGTTACTGACTTGAAACGTGATTTCTATCACTTGAAACAAAATTAAATTCATCAAAATATCAATCTAAAGACTTCCTAATTGAAAGTAATTTAACTTTAGCACTATTTTTGAATTTTACATTATAATATCCACAGTAAAAGTGTTAACTGATATTTAATTGCTGTAAATAACACACACCAGTTTTTAATGAGTTTATTTCTTTATATTAGCCGTTTACAGTTTTCCTGTGTTTTATTTGTATTTTAATCACTTTAAAAATAACTGTTTTGTGCATAACAAACATTCAATAAAAAGTCTATACACAAAAACCCTCAGCCCCAATTATATAAAGTTCCCTCTATTGTAATGAAGTTCTACTGTATTACATTTTGGAGGAATGTTAAAAAGTTGTTGAATAGATTATAGTATGAGCCTTACTCATAAATTCCATGAGTATGAGCTATGTAATCATATTAGTATTAATCATCCTCATTAGAACAATAGGTAACTAATAACATCTTATTTTTCTGACACATAATATAATATTATTATAATTATTTATTATAAATAAAATTTTAAAATGTAATTCTTGTAAATATTAGTAAATTCTAAGAAAGTAATTACAAACAGAATATATATTTATATCTACAAAAGTCATGTGTTAATTATTCAGGTCGCTTCAGTACTTCTTGAAAATGGAGCATCCTTGACAGCGACAACAAAAAAAGGCTTTACTCCCTTACATCTAGCTTCGAAGTATGGTAACATGAAAGTGGCAAGGCTACTATTACAGAAAGATGCACCTGTAGACGCTCAAGGCAAAGTAAGATCAATTATACTTATAAAATTATCATTGTTTTTTTAATATAGTGATTTATGAATATGGTATTCTTGTATGAGATGTTATAAAAAAGTAATGTTTTTAAAAAATCATGTTTTGAAGGATAAACTATGTTTTTTTAGAATGGAGTTACACCCTTACATGTTGCAAGCCATTATGATCATCAGAATGTAGCACTGTTATTGTTAGACAAGGGAGCTTCTCCTCATGCTACTGCTAAAAATGGACACACACCTTTACACATAGCTGCCAGGAAGAATCAGGTGAGTTGATGTAAATTTTATATAAACTATTTTATCTGTGAAAGAAAGGTGTGTAATAATTGAAACACATGTTAGATGACTGGTAGTAGGATGTTCTTATTACCTTATAACTTAATCTTGAATATTGCTAGTTCTAATGTTTTATGTGCTTGCAATAATTTCTTGATGTATTTATTCCTTTTTACATATTTTTACTTTTACAACGAGAAAAATAAAAATGCTTGATTTATGTGTTAGACTGTTACTTATTAAAAATTATGAAGAAAATCCAATTTCACCAAATCTTTTCTTGTTTCATTGAACATTCAGTAATGCTACTTTTTAAAGTAAGATTTTAGGTTTGTTCTTACAAGGAAAGTGTTAACGGTACATAGTTTTCTCTGTTCATTGAGCAAGCGACATTTTTGAACATTTATTTCTCAAAAACATATTTATAGACTCAATAAATCTAGTGGCAACTCCCCTGGAAACAGGCTTTTGGTGTTTCCCCATTAGCTCCAGTTTATGTATAGTTGTGTAAGGCCAAACAGTGTTTCCTTTAGTTACTTTTTAGTATTTCGTTTGGACAAGTACCAGTAAATTAACATAAAGAAAAATTAACACCATTTTGAGGAGAGGTTTAAAAATATTTTGCTCAAATTCTATATAATATCACAGAGTACATAAAATTCTTTTTTCGTTGAAAACAAATGACACATTTGCTTAGAAAAACAAAAGAGACATCTTTTTCCAGTGTATATATATATATATATATATATATATATATATATATATATATATATATATATATATATATTCTTGATATTTTACGTTATCCATTGTTTTTCCGTTGCACTGACTTTATGAAGTTAATATATTACTATTGTAAGTAATTTTTCCACCATTAAGTGCAATAATTTTACCTTGAGTGATGAGGCACCTTTCGGTCACTTGACCATTGTCGAATCCCTCTCCACACTCCAATTTACCTGGGAGAAATCCACATCAGCCATCACCTTTTTGGATGTGGAGGTAACACTCCAGAATGGAAATATTAACACAGGAATTCACATCAAACGTACAAACCACCTACAATATCTCCATTTCGACAGCAACCACCCAATAAACATAAAACGATCCATTCCATACATTCAAGCAGTCAGAGGTAAGAGAGTCTGTTCGAATGATAGGGAATTGGAAGATTTTAATAGAAAGATATCAACAGCCTTCCAGAGAAGAGGATACCCAAAAAGACTCATTGAAAACCAAATTCATTCAGCACAATCCTCGGTTCACCCCAAACAGAACAAAATAAACTGTCTTTAATAACAGACTACCATCCTGGTCTACATAAACTCAACAAGATATTGAGAGATGGCTTCAAAATTCTTCAAGCTTCCGTCCACACCAAAAATCTTTTCACAGATCCACCTCAAATCTGGTACAAGCAACCTCCCAAATTGAAAAACATCCTAGTACATCCTAAACTACCAGACCCTGATGCAGAGAAACCACACATACTTCCTCATGGCTCCTTCCCATGCAATAGACCTAGATGCAAGACGTGTCCAATACACCCCTCAGCAAATAGTTTCAACAGCCAAACAACAAAAATTGTCTTCAAAATACAGGGTCATCATAATTGTACATCGAAAAATGTCATACACCAGCTACAATGTAAATTTTGCTCAGCACAGTACATAGGCCTGACCACGGATGGTCTGAATATCAGAATGAATGGCCACAGACATGATGTTAAAATTATGAATATGGATAGGCCAACAGCTCAACATACTGCGAGTCACAACATCACAACTTTTGATGACTGCTATACCACAAAAATAATTTAAGCACTCCCCCCTGATTGCAATCCCTCAGAACTGAGAAGGTGGGAACTATCATACCAGTGGTATACCAAGTCCAGAGAATCCCCTAACCTCAACATCAGATAAATCCATTTACTTTTTTTTCCTAATAGCCTCTCCAATCTCTTTTCCCCTGACAGACTTATATAAACTATAATCAATCATATGCTCATGGAAACAATACATATATCTTTAATCTGTGCATCTGTGACATCTGATTTCTACACAATCTGTGATTACAACTTATATTTATTTTATTTCATTCTCTCATATTTCTTTTTGTTTTCTATTTGACAAAGACCACTGTGTGGTTGAAATATATCATTGGTTAAGTGCTTTTATGTGTTTCTATTTCAAGACTACAGATTGGACTCTTACCAAGGTAAGTCTGTCAGTCTCCTATTCCAAAAAATCTATATATATATATATATATATATATATATATATATATATATATATATATATATATATATATATATTGTAAAGTATTTATAAAACGCTTAACAATTATTATTTTTTTTTTATTAAATATTTATTTTATTGATGATATCAAATTTCTATTTAAAACAAAAAAAAACTACTCAGGAACAATTCATTAACATTTATTATAACAATTTTTAATTCAACATTTAAACAATACACAGAACAAAAATAAACTTAACAAATTTTAACACAATATACTAGACTCACTTTCTTTGATTTTTAGTTACAAATTTTCATATACCCTAGGCTAATTTTACGATCTCTTACTATCTCGGGGTTATAGCATGGGCTATATTTTTACTTCTTTTGTTAATTAAATAAATTTTGAAAAACAATATTAAATTTTGAAATTAGTTTTAATAAATATTTTCCCGATGGAAAAACTTTAATTTGGAATAAGCAAAAAGGCGAAACTATTTGAACTGGATTATGATCTTATTACTATTAATCACAAGATATTCTAATGTACAAAATTAAACTTCCCTATTATCCTAAGAGTCCACTAAAGTTTATTTTTTATAGCGCTATATATACTTAACTTATCAAATACCGAAATTCTGCAGGTCGCTTACGTAAGATTCCGTTCTCTTCAAATTTCACTTTTTACACACTTAAATTCGTTTTAGTTCCTTCAAAATATATTATCACTGTACTTTATCTTTACATTTTCTTATCCTTATTTAAATTTGCCAAGTTTCTTCACAAAACGGTATAATTTTGACGAATTCCTTCCAATGTAAAATTTTGACTTCTAAGAAAGGTCTGCTTCCTTGGCGTCCCCACGCCAGACTTACTCTAACTACGCGTCCTTAGATTTTTAATTTTCTACCAATGTTTAAAATATGGCGGCTTCTCCTTCTTCTAAAACACATGTTGCTATAATTTAGTTCGATTCCTTCTCACTAGAGTCAACTGCACACTTGACCTACTTCTATTTGTTTTTACAGCTGATGCAATAACGCGATTGTTTTCACCAGTTTTAATTTTGTTAACATACTGTTTCAATTTTCCGATCCTTAACAAACCTTCCAGTGTTTATTTAATTACTATTATTAGTGTGTGAAGTGTCTTTGTGTTTTACTTTTGTAATAATTCGAATTGTGTGTGTTTTGAGCTGAATTCATAGAAACATAACCTTTCTAATCTCATTGTTTACAATCGTTTTTCACTTTTTCCTTCAAGTAATTACTTATGCCCTATTTTACTAATATTCACAATTTTGTTTAAATATAATTATTATTATTAGATTATCTTGTTTTTAATTTTATTTGATACAACAAATTTCCTTATGCATTAACAGTTCAAATACCTTGTTTACATTTCTAGGCTTTTACCTAAATTTAGTTTCAATTTAATCTAACCAATCTTTTAATGAATTTCTTTTTAAATTTTGTGTGAGTTATTTCTAATTTATTTTTCCAATTCTTAAAGAACATTATATAGCCCATTCTATAAATGTTACAATATATATATATATATATATATATATATATATATATATATATATATATATGTGTGTGTGTGTGTGTGTGTGTGTGTGTGTTTCAATGTTTCATTAACCAAGGTAAGGTTATTTGTTTAAAATCCTTACAAATGTATATTTGTAAGCCAAAATAATTTCTTTCATTGCTCATATTTCAGGTAAAACCTTTTAGATTCTCAATTATATATTCAGATATAATAAAATTTTCTTCATACTTCGATATACCAGAAAACGTATTACCTAGTTTATACATTCTATGGACTGGGTTGTTATCAGAATAATTATTAGCATTTCAATCAAGACAAATGGGCATTCCCTATGACAAGTTAATCTAATAGAAGGTGTGTTATATTTTTTGAAAATATGTGAGTAGTCATAATTGAGAAGACTTATGACCCTTAAAAACCAATAGCTGTATGTTGTATTTTTGCAGCATGTTTATCTTATTCTTAGACCACATGTTGACATTTAGAGAAAAAAATGTGTGCTGTATGTGATAATAAGTTTGCTTCACAACTTTAATTAGGAGTGCAAATGAAAAATTAAAAGGCTGCTATGTTATAAGGTAAAAGGCGAGGTTATAATTATGTTGTGTCTTTTTATAATTATATGTATAAGAGAATGCAAAAGTTATGCTATGTGTCTCCAGATGGAAGATAGATACAATAACTTAGATGTCAGTAATTGATCTCATACGGCACAGTCTAATTAACTTGAAGTTGGATACATTTGAGACAGACCTATATATTCAATCTGATCCAAAAAATTAATTTGGGATAAAAAAGGCCTCTAATTCTTTGATTGTATTCATCCTTCAAAGAATCTTATAATTTAAATTGTTTGCAATTACACTGGTATTGTCAGGTCTAAAGAATATCCTGATGAAAAACTTGGGTTTAATGGCATGCCATTAGCTACATCATTCTATTCATGTTTTTGCCCCGCAGGATACTTATATCGCTGCTTTTTGAAAAAACCCCATTTGATTTTACATGGATTCTTAGTGCACGGTCTAGCAGGCTGCTTCACTGTGATTGCTCCGTTCAAGGTCGTCCTGCCCCTTCGAATCATATAACTTCCCAAACAAAATATGCACTTACAGCAGACAACACATCACTACAGCAGTCTGAGCTTGTCTAAGCAGCCCAGGTGACTTCACTATTTCCTGTTGATATCTACTATGACTCAACTAGTGTCATCCACCCCTATTCACTTGTGCTGTTTCTGCCCTAAAATGCACTTTCAACAAATATCTTCTGTCTATAATAATATTTTTATTATTATTATCAATTTATTATTTATCAAGTTTTGTAAAATATTTAAAGTCTCTAGTAGTTCATGTTTGTATTCGTAAATCATTTATACGTTATCACCACACAAAAAATAATAATAACAGTAATTATATCACAAAATAATTTCTTGCTAATATTTTTAAACCATATTTTTAGTTCTAAATATGATTTAATAATTAAATGATATACCATGTATATTATAACCTTTGATTCTGCCTATTAAACACAAAAATGTATTTAATTGTTGGACTTTATAATATTATTTTTCATATTATACCATTATGGAAACAATTGTTTCATACTTTTTATGATAAATATCCATTATTTGAATATTTACAGATGGACATAGCTACAACTTTGCTAGAGTATGGTGGTAAAGCGAATGCAGAATCCAAAGCTGGTTTTACACCTTTACACCTCAGTGCTCAAGAAGGACACACTGACATGACATCCTTGCTTGTAGAACATCAAGCCAATGTAGATCACCAGGCCAAGGTAATAACTGCCTTATTTTACTTTTATGAAGCATAGAAACATTTAGGTAATAAATCAACAGGTTTACATTTTTGTAACAATATCGTTTTGCCCTAATCTACTTTCATCCAGACAAACTTTATTTACACATAGATCTCTTCTTTTTTGTTTATTTCACTCATTACCGCAGACACCGTTGGATGAATATTCTTTAAAATAAACAAGCATTTTTTTAAAATGCTGTCAAAAATCATTGTACTTTACAACCCTGTCATCTTGCAAACACATCTTTTCTAATTTTTTTTGTTCCAATTTTCAAGGATGTTAGCAAAAGATTTCTCTTACTATATTTGTAAAACTTGTAGACTGACCTTTCTGATATTCTCCAAATCTTACTTAATATACAGGTAAAGTAAATTTTAAAAACCTTAATAATCAATTTTCTTATAGTGTAGAATATAATTATTAGAGGTCCTAGTCTAAGTATAATAAAGGATTTGAGTGATAAACTGTTTTTTTTTTTTTGGGCGGGGGTTCTATGTTACTAAATAAGTAGGCTTTAACGTCCAGTGTTTACACAAGTAATCTATACCAATAAAAATTTATGGAATAAGCAACAAAGTACTTCTGCTAATATACAGTACTATCATTGTTATTACTAAAATTATTGGAAACTGTAGTGTTTCAGAAAAATTTTACACAAGCATATACTCTAATGCAAAATTGTTTTGTAGCCTGAATTACTTTCTAACTGATGTATATCAGCTTCTGAAAAATTCTATTTAAACAAGTGGGACGTCAATATGGTGAAAGACCATTTCCATGTTAATCAGATGTCTAGTTATTAGATTTGAGTGTACTTGGTTCCCAAATATATTTTATGTATAGTCAAACATCTAAACACTTAATTGAGGGTTTAATAAGGGCCAATGGTTAAAATGTATCCATTTTAAGCTAGTTTGATTGTACATTTTAATTCTATGTCGCAGAATGGCTTAACACCACTACATCTGTGTGCACAAGAAGATAATGTTAATGCAGCTGCCATCTTAGTCAAAAATGGAGCCAAAGTGGATTCCGTCACAAAAGTAAGAATCACTGTTTTGTTTGCATGATTAAACATTTTAAAATCATACCATATGATAAAACAAATTTGATTACTTATTGCATTTATTAAATGAAAAAAACTTGTAAAGATATTGTCGAACAAGTATAAATTATTAATAATAAAATGTGTTTAAAAAAATATATATAACACTTTTCTTTCTATAACTTGCTTTTTTAGAGAAAGAATCTAAAAATTATAAACAAATTGTAATAATTTTATTTATAAAATTGTTGATTTATTTTTCAAATTAAACTTTTAAAATATAATTGAAAAATGTAATGTTGAGTAGTAAACAAAATAATTATCTATCAATAGCTTTTATAGATAGATAAAAGATCTTTCTCATATGTACAATATGCAAAATACAACTCACACTTATCTTAAATTACTATGTTGATACGATAACATGTAATAAATTCGTCATGTACATAAATATATATTTAAAGCGATTCCAAAATTTTACCGATTTTGATACCGATACCAAGAAACTGATTCCCAATTCCAAATAACACAAATTACCAACCTAACTGAAAAGGGAAATAATTTGTATGGTATTTTAAAAGAGATAACATTTACAAAAAGTTGTTACGGTGCCGGAACTAAGCACTAATTCGACATTATTTTAGAGCGGAGACGGTTATTTTACCGCCAATGTGTAAAAGCGACATTATGTAAGAGTCTTTTGTTATTGTCTGTTTTACGAGATTGTAAATTTGCTCCACAGTTTAACCTAGGAACACTCTTGCTATTAGATTGAATCTAACTAACTTTTAGTTGCTCTGAAGGGATTCTATCTTTTCGTTTTATGGGACTGAGCTTCTAAATATGCTTTCTCGGGGTTGTTGGCCAGCTACTACCCAAATTTCGAATAGATAGCAAGATTGAGAAGGTAACCAGGAGTGAGAGAAGTAGCAGCTGTCGCTCATGTTAGGGAGCGCCAACATGTATGAGCGATCACATGAATGTTGTGTTAGGAGCAACCTGACGGGAGTAATTGAGTAACTGTTAATACTCTAGTTTTTCTATCTGTAATTTTATTATCTGTATAATGATTTTCTATCTGTATAAATGTATTTAATACATTGTTTTTATATCAATAAAGAAGTTTAAAGCTTAATACAATCCATACAATTGAAATTTTTAATTTAAAACAAATCATAACAATTATTACGATTGTTAGATTTGCCCTAACAGAGCTAGTAATCGCAGGAGTTTTCATAGCTCTAGTGATCCTGGGTTATTTGAGGGGAATTTACTTTTGATATAGAAAATTTCAAACTAATGGATTAATTTCTTATTACAAAAAAAATATTTTTAAGAAGAGTAAATAGTCATGAAAGAAGATTGAGCAAAACTAAAACTATTGTTTGAACAAGTTTCAGTTAAAAAAAATTGGTTGAAAGGAAAGACTAGAGAAAGTTTTGAAGAAAATCTTTCAAATATGTTCAAGTTAGAAAAAACTATCATTTTGATAAAAAAGGAAATTTCAAGTGTCAAAGGAAAAACTCTTTGATAAATTTGGGGTTTTGAGCGCAATAAAAAAGAACCAATGCCTGGAAATCTACATTATAAAGAAATATATCAAGGAAGGATTACTTACAATCTCTGTAGCCAAAATAGTAGAAGATCGTGATTACAGTATCCAGCATTTTTAGACTATACCATGATGCTATATAGTCAAGTCGCCTGGTAACCTGATTCCAGCTACTCTTAAAAGTAGCTCCAATGTTAATCAATAATATCTAGAGTAAACTTACCTAAATCTCATTAAATTTCATTCATTTTTTCCAACTTATAGTGAATTTTTGTAGAAAGCTAATAGTAATTACATATTATACAATCTCCCAGATCTAAAATATTTAGCAGAATAATTCAATCATAATTGAGTAAACATTAAAAAATTCTGGTGTATAAGTAAAGAGTTCTCATTTGCTTAAAGATAGTTCAAGTAGGTGGAAAAATAATTGTTAATAAACACCCATCATTAGTAAGATAATTGTGTTTTTTTTTAAATCTATATTATGAGTTAACATTATATTTCATGACTAGTAATTAGTTGGATAGTAAATCATTTTGTAACTTATAATAACTATTTCAACTAAACATCTATATTCTAAAAATATTTGTACATTATAAAATATATATTTGTTTCAGGCTGGTTATACACCTTTACATGTGGCATCTCACTTCGGACAACTCAACATGGTGCGTTTCTTATTAAACAATGGTGCGAGTGTTGATTCAAGTACAAACTTGGGGTATACGCCTCTTCACCAGGCTGCACAGCAAGGCCATACTTTGATTATCATTCTGCTACTAGAAAACAAAGCTAAACCCAATGCTTTGACAAATGTAAGTTAAGAAAAATTTTATACACCTGACTATTTTGTGAGGGATAGATTGTGTAATGTTTCCTCTTAATCTCAAAATACTTCCACTGTTTGTTATGATTCTTACCTATCTTGCTCTTGAAAATTATTTGTCTAATTTTTGCTTTTACATGTTTTCACTGTATGATAGTATTGCCTTGTTAAACATTTGCTTTTTTTACTAAATATCTACTATATCTTTACCTATGATACTTAATTTAAAAACCTAGTTTTTATCAATGTATTAAACATTGTTTGAAATATATTATTAGAATGTATTTATTTATATTATTTAAAATACAGTGAACTCTCGTTATTCGTGGGGGTTATGTTCCCTGAACTTAAACGACTGAATATGGAAAGAGGAGGGATGCGCTCCAAATCTAAAATGCTGACATTAATTATTTACGGCCAGAATGACCGATGCAAATAAATCTGGTATTAGTTCAGATAAATGTAACTAAGCCTAGAATAGTTAAATAGACCAATCAACTAATATTCCAATTATTTCATAGTATTATAATAAAAATGTTAAATATAGGGAAAATCAATGTAAACTAAAGTAATAAGAACTAAATAGACAAACTGGGAACGTTGGAATAAATTATAAACCAACACAACATTAATTAGGCTAATGGCTGGCTAATAGACAGATTTAAATGCAACAGTAAAAGTGAGGCCTATGGGACCCAGCCAGAAATGTATAATATTAAATTAATTTTGACCAAATATAATCAGAGATAGTGAATATAAGTATAAAAATGTGGGGAAAGTAAATTAGGCCTAGCTAGGAAGAGTTGTATTTTTGTAAAGATGCAAATTTTAATTTAAAACATAATAGCCTAAAAATTGAGGGTATCCAAGGATGAAGCTATGTTAGTTTCGGTAAAAAACTGTGTGGGGAGATTGTTTATACGATCTTGCCACACTGCAGCGACAACACTACCGTCGAAGTTGGAGTTAGCAAGAAGAAACAGCAACTTAATTAAATTAGAAGAAATAGAGACAAACAAATTATTAAATGGAAGTTAAAAAAATTGAATAACCATTGGAGTAAAGAAATGTATTTTACAAAAATTGAAACTAATTAAAATTCAAAATTACGAAATAAACAAAGTCAGTTACCATAGCAACGGCTTTCTCATTGGTTAAAAATGTAAGATGGACATCGTAAAGGCGGAAGTTTGAAGAAATTGGTGAGGATGAAGCCAAAAGAGTGACGCTGAGGCAGAACAGTTTGAACGGTCATCGAGTGAGGTTGTATTGATACACGCAGTACCATTAACAACCCAATATGTGGTAAGAAGTCCGTATAAAGTGCTACGATGTGACCCGGGGAGTGTACAAATATATGAGCTGAGGCTCATATATGTTTCTACCAACATCTTGACCAAGAAAATGAACCGAATCCGTAAATAGCAAGGGACTACTGTACAAAATTTTAAAGTCTCAAGATTTCTTGTAAAAGTTTTTTTTTTATAATTAAGTTTAACTGCTACTCAACTAGTACGTATTCAGGTTCAGTCAGATAGTAATTAAAACTGTCAACAGTGTAACTGGGTTAAAAGCAAAAAAAAGTGAGCTAAGTAAAAGAAATAATTGAATTGATACAATGATTTAATTACAGTGACATTAAATTACATAAATAACAACAGAATTAAATTTTATGAATTGAAAACCTTCCAAAATACCAGAGTTTTTTTTTTTTTTTATCTTGGGAGCGGGTTTGAATTGCCCGAAGCACTGCTACCTTAAGGTATATTGTACTTACCTCCCTGATCTAGTCAAATAACCCCTTCCCTCTTACCAGGTTTAGGAGTCTCCTGACTAGAGTTTTACCTTCAGCATCCACCGAAGCCGTTCCATCACCAAAGAGGTTGAAGCGCCTCTCAGCAAGTACTTCACATCTGTAAATAATGTGTGTGGCAGTCTCGAGTTCCTGCCCGCATAATCTGCACACTGGTTCATCCTTGTAGATACCCATTTTATGCAAATGTTTCCTTAGTCCACAGTGTCCCGTGAGTAGACCTGTGGCTATCCTTAATTCCTGCCTAGACAGATAGATGAGACTCTTCTGCAGCCCCAAGGAAGGTTTCCTAAGGGTTAGCTTGCTGTGTCTCATCCCTTCGGCCCTGATCCAGTGCTCACAGTGTCTTTCAGCCATCCACCTTCGCACTGTCATCCTGACCATGGATTTGGAAATACCTACCTCAGGCTCCGGTCCAATCAGGGGAGTCGAAGACCCCTCCCTGGCCAGCGCATCTGCGGCTTCATTTCCAAGTATTCCCCTATGCCCTGGCACCCAACCTATCATGACTTGATTGTGCCTTGCCAGAGCTTGTAGGTTAATTAGGCACTCCCTGACTATGGCCGAGGTGACCACGTGTCCGTTTAGTGCCTTAATTGCTGCCTGACTGTCGGAGAAAATAGCAATCCGGGTCCCATGTGTTTCCCTTCTCGCTATCTCTCCCAGACAGGCATTTATAGCATATACTTCGGCCTGAAAGACAGAGGTATGCCTCCCCAAGGAAAAAACTAGTTCTACCCTTGGGTTTTTACAATACACCCCCGCTCCAGTGCCGAAGTCCATCTTGGAGCCATCTGTGTACCAGATCTGAGCTCCCGATGTTAATGTCCCTGACCATTCCATCACAGTTTGGTGTACCTGGTCAGGTGCAAACATTCGAGTAATGTGGTCGCTGCCCATTTCCAAGACGGGTTCTTTGACCACGCACTCGATACTCATATGTCCCGAGACATCTGGGAGGTTACCCCAGTTGCTCGAGTTGCGCAATCTCCATGCCGCTAGCCTCGCCTCTCCCCTAAGGACAAGCTCAAGGGGAGGGAGGTTAAGCATTACTTCCATTGCTGCACCTGGTGTAGTTGACATCGCTCCCAGTGTGCACAGACAGGCCAATCTCTGGATAGAGCTCAGTTTAGCTCTTGTCTGTGCCTGGTTGGCCTTTGTCCACCACACCAGAGCTCCATAGGTAATCATAGGTCTTATCACCCTCAGATACATCCAGTGCATCATTGATGGCTTCAGTCCCCATTTCTTACCCACCATTCTTCTCACAGTCATCAGTGCCCTTTTGGCCCTGTTAACTGTCCTCTCAAGATGTGGGTTCCAGGTGAGTTTCCTGTCCAGAGTAACTCCCAGGTACTTCACCTCCCCCACAAACTCAAGGTATTCACCAAACAAGCGGGGCATCCTGGTCGTCAGATCTTTTCGCTGTCTGGTGAAGTTAATGAGAGCAGTCTTTTTTGGATTTACCCTAAGGTTCTCCTTTTTACACCACTCTTCAATCAGTCGTAGAGGATTTCTGATTACCTCAAGGACTGTATCAGGGAATCTGCCCAGGATCAAAACAACTATGTCGTCCGCGTATCCTAGACAGAAGTACCCCTGTTCATTCAGGAGTTCAATAAGGTTGTCAACCACTAGGCACCACAACAGAGGAGAGAGAACCCCCCCCCCCCTGTGCACAGCCCAGACTTGTCTCCGCCCTTCTGACCTCCCCTGCCACCTCTACAGAAATGCTTCTGTTTGTTAACATGGAACTTATCCAACCACAAGTGGTTGCATCCACTCCATGACGTCTTGCACCACTTACCATCGTCTCCACTGAGGGGTTATTGAAAGCCCCTTCAATGTCGAGGAAGGCACCTATGGCACAACCTTTTTTGGCGATCATTTGCTCAATCCTACCAACCACTTGATGGAGAGCTCCCTCGCAGGATTTCCCCGGTTGATAAGCATACTGGTTCCAATGCAGTGGTTTTATGGCCAAAGCACCCCCCCTAATATGCCTATCAACCAGTTTTTCAAGTCCCTTAAGAACAAAGGACATGAGTGTAATAGGTCTGTATCCTTTCCCTTCCGATTGGTTACCGGTGGGCTTAGGTATAAAGACCACCTTACTAGCTTTCCAGGCTGCCGGCACATGCCCTAAAGCAATGCTTAGCCTGTATAATTTAGTAAGTACCAGTACCAGCAAATCCATTCCCTGCTGCAGCAGCACAGGATAGATCCCATCTGGACCTGGAGATTTGTAGGGTTTAAATGTGCCAATAGCCCATCTTACCCTTTGTGAAGTTACTATCCTCCTTGCCACTTCCCAGTCCTCCCTCTTACCACGTCTTGTGGAGAGTTTGGCAACTGGTTCAGTGTCTGCTCCCCCAAGTTTCCTCAGGGTACTGGAAGGGAAATGTGTTCTGATTAATTCTTCCACAGTTTCCTCTGCAGTTTTTGTTATATTTCCCAGTGGGGTTCTTAGCATCCCCACCGGGTTAACTGGGTCCTTAGATAGCACTTTATGCAGTCGTGCCCCTTCCCGAGTTTTGTCAATCTCTTGACAAAACTCCTTCCAGGACTTCCTGCGTGCTTCTCTAATTGCCCTGTTGTATTCGGTTAGTGTTTTCCTATACTGGTCCCACTCCCCGTTCTTTTTTGCTCTATTAAAGAGTCTCCTGGTGGTCTTCTGAAGTTTGGCTAGCTTCTTGCTCCACCATGACGGATCCCCTACTTTTCTCCCCTCACTAAGAGGGCAGTTATCAGTAAAGGATTCTACTATAGCCTCGCCAACCAATGCGGCAGAGTCTTCTAGCTCTCTCCTCCCACCATACTCCAATCCAGCCTCCTCAATCCGAACTCCCAGGTCCCTCCTGTAGGAGTCCCAGTCTGTTCTTCTTGGATCCCTGGTTGGCCGAAGCATGGCTGGATTTAGAGAGATATCATACCTAATATGTCTGTGGTCAGAAGAAGATGGTTCATCCGACACATGCCAGTTTAGTACATACCTAGCCGTCTGGTTCGATGCCGCCGTAATGTCCAGGACCTCCTGTCTGACCCTAGTGACAAACGTCGGCTCTTCCCCCTGATTTAAGACTAGTAAATTCTTAGAGCTAAGATAAGCTAAAAGTTCCTCACCTCTAGTGTTGGTACCTGTACTTCCCCACGAAGTGTGATGGGAGTTAGCATCCATCCCCACCAGCAGCTCCTCATCCACAGCCCCGCAGTGCTCGACCAGCCTCCTCAGCTCTTGTGTTGGTAGAGCCCCCGCGTAGTCAAAGGGGAGATATGCCGTGGCAAGGTTCAGCCTCTTCATCCTCCCCTCCGCCCGCAGCTCCACCGTCACTGCTATTAAGTCCCTGCAGCAGAAGTCCGTTAGTACAAAAGCACTCAACCCCCTCCTAACCAGGATACACGTCCTGGGAACACCGGAGTCCTTATCGTACAACAACTTACCTCCAGATGTCGCCAGCCCGCATATTTGTCCTCCAGAAATCCATGGCTCCTGGATGAGAACCAAGTCCACCTCTCCCCTGTCCAGCATCCTACACACGACAGCACTCGCCGCCCTGCTATGCTGTAGGTTCACTTGGAGGATCTTGATCATTGTTCTGCTTAATTTGCAGTCGCCTGGGTCCGCAGAGCAGCCCCAGGACTAGACAGCGTGCTCAACTCTACAGCCACTTCACCGGTTTCTGCAGTCGGCAGCTTGACAGCCGCCCCCGCACCCCCAGTGATGGTTGCCGTTGACACATCTGCTACAGACTCACGGTTTGCCGTCTCATTGGCTCCCACTGTCTGTGCAGTCTCGAAATCAATTCTTTTACTTACTTGGTCCATTAAAGTCCCACGAGTATGGGGGAAATAACGGTCGACCAGAGCAGAGCCCCCACTGCCCTGGCAAGACAACATACAGTGAGGTTTTGTCTGGTTCCTCAAGGGGGTCGTGTGCAACTGCATTTTATACCCTGCAGCCATTCATCCTTCGGCACGATGCCTTCCACCTTGGATTGGGTATTCAGTCACTAACCTTGAAGCACACCCCAAGTTCAGGACATTATTAACTGTTGCTCATGAAGCGAACCGCCTGCTTTACTCTCTTTTTTACAACTGTGTCGTTAGGGTAGTTTCCCGCCCATACTTCACTGTCGCATTGCTCTTGGTTCACCCGGGAGGTGAGAGTAGCATTGTGAGGACTTAATTCCCAACTACCCCAGTCTCCCCAGTCAGAGCAGTTATTTCTACCGCCCCCAACCGGTAGACTGATGAGGAGGGATAATTCCTCACCTTTGAACCATAGCCTTGGTCCAGGCCTGCATATTCAGAAACCTTCCGGAATTCTTATTCACAGGTAACCTACATTTCTGTAGGCCGTCCCACTATCCGTCACCTGTGGACCCGCCCGGTTGCTCAGGCCAGCTTGCCGGGAATACCAGAGTTAAAAATGGCACAAATAAATACACAAATGTGAAATAAGATTTAACATATGAAGAAGGAAAGTCAAATTTATATTTAAATACTTATAAATTTAAAAAAAATGGGCCACTTGTCTCACTTAGAGAGTTTATGCATCACACTGTTGAATTGACAAATCATAGTGTTAAAGAAATTTGATGATTATTTTCCTTTATAGAAACTTATTTAATTCTTTATTATATTTTGTTTGTTCTAATTTATTTAATTCTTAGATATTTATCACCGTTTTTATATGTATGCAAAATAAAATTATATTAATATTTTTTCATAACTTGAGTTTATATTGTAACATGTTGTTACAGCTAATGTCCTGAATCTTGGAAAGCAGAACCAAGCACAGAGCTATTAAGACATAAATTAACTCAATTTTGCTAGTTCATATATGTGCATTGTACATTATTGTTTGTAGTTTTTATCAGATATTTTAAATTAATAATAAGACAAATATTTGTTAAATACAATGTAGCATACAGATTATTGTGATTTCTTCGTTTTATTTGTTTTTTAGACACACTCTCTCTCTCTCTCTCTCTCACACACACACACACAGCAAGTTTATTTTAAAATGTTAATCTAATGTTAAAAGACAATAGATTTTAGATTTTAAAGACAATATATGTCTGTAGGGTATATATACCCTACAAGCTTCTATACTTAACAAATTTTCAGCAAGGACAAACAGCCCTGTCAATAGCAAACAAACTGGGATATATTACAGTTGTTGAGACTTTGAAGATAGTGACTGAGACAACTATAACTACTACTACCACTACAACTATTGAGGAAAAGTATAAAGTTGTTGCACCTGAAGCTATGCAAGAAACATTCATGTCTGACTCAGAGGATGATGGAGGTAAGATAAACTATTAATTACATGGTGGTTTTATTGTTTTGGTTTAGTTTTTGGTGTTAAATTACCTTGTTTTTCTCTGTTAGAACACTAATTTGGGGTTTTATTAACAAACTTGTTTTCTTTGTTAATTCAAATATATTTTTATTTATAATATTAATAATTTTTTAAATGGCTGCATGTTTCTAATTTAAAAAAGTTTATATAGTTTGAATTTTGTTAATCATACTTTACTTATTTAGACATATTGTCCATAAAAAAAGTAGAAAATTACAGTTATATTTCAATAAATTGCTATTGATTTGATTAAATTATTATTAAATTGTAAATTTTAATATAACAACTTTAATATAAATTTAAGTTTCCTTGTTCCATCCACAATTTCTTATTTTGTTAGCTGGTTTTCAGAAATTCATAATGTCAAACTTTGATAAATAAAACCACAAAAATAATTTTTTAAATATTTTAATTTTGCACTCAGCAATTTTATTTATTATTATTAGATTTGAATTCATTGGTGGTAATTTTATTTCTAACTAAATTAGATTATTATTTGATTATAGTTATTGTTGGCTAATGGCAAGTTTTGGTTAAGTTGGGTATTGTTGACTTTTAGCAGATTTTATAGGTGGCAATTTGCTTATTAAATAAATGATGGTTAGGCATTGCTAAAAAGTTAACAAATCAGGTATATTGAATTGATTATATTTCATACATTATATAGAATTAATAATTAGTATTTAATACTAAAAACTAAAAATGTCGGAGTGTAGACAATCTTCTGATCTTAATAATAAATAAATGTTGAATCTCGATAAAAAACTAAAGGTTCAATCAGTCTTTGCTTGATATTTAATATTAAATGAGTGTCCTATATGAGAAATTATTTTAAAATTATTCATAAATTTATTAATCATATTGAATTTAAAGTCTTTATAGTTATTAGACTGAAACAAAATTTCTTTGCAGTCAATATAAAATAATTTTTAAAAATGACTCAGATCTGTCCTAATAGCTGCTGTTCATTGTTGGCTTGACTTGGTAGGCATATTTTAAATATATCAATATATTTCACTATTTTTCCATCTTGCTTTGTTTATTTATACATCAGACTAAGAACCATAAAAATGGCCCCACTTTTAAATACTTCTTTTGTTTTTATTTTAATAAAATACTTCTTTTTTATACTTAAATTAGAAGCACTAAATTTGGCCTGCTCAAATTAGTTCATTAGTCTGAATTTGTGAAATCTGTGACACCCAAATTTGGTTCTATTACAGTCCATTTTCACTATCACTTAATTTTAGTTTCTATAACAAGGAATAAACAGTTCACAATTTCATTGTTTAAACTCACTGCCTACAGTAATCCACATAATGATTATAGGCTAACTTTATTGCATACATAATAAATTATATGTATGAAAGTAATTTTATCATTATGTTCAATATTTAATACAAATCAAATTGCTATTAGACTTTTGTTAATATGTTGGTATTATTGATTATTCAATCAATATTTACTTGAAAAAAAATGGAAAGTAATTTAGCTAATTACTATTTCAATTAATTACTCATCATTAATAAGTAAATAGATATTTGTATATTTACAACGGTTTTACACAAGAAATAATAAAAAATGTAATATCACAAAATGATATTATAGACAATTATATAAATGACTAATCAGAATAGGAGGATACTTACCTTTGATAGAAGTAATTATTTCCTTGCAAAGTAGAATAAGTAAGTGGTATATAAAATTCCTATAATTCATTACGTGCTAAAAATTTATTACCAAACCCTTTTCACTTTACATACATATTTCATTTCTTATAAATAGGAACAAATCCACTGAGCCTTCATTATTTTTATTCTCTTATATTTAATTTTTCTTCACAAAATAAGATAGAAGTATGTTTGAGCTTAACAAATTAATTTTTCAAGTCAAAATGGAAAAGTTTCACTGATTGTCTTGGTCAATAAAAATCCAGAACTTATAGTAGTTTAATCAAACTGTTGTAAAGGGTTAAAACATTAGATTTTTAAAAATAAATGCTGCTTTTTCTAACTCTGAAAATGTGGCTATGGAAACTCAAGAGAATTATCTTGACCATAAGTTACAGTAAAACCTATTATTTTGATTATATCTTAAGAAGTAAGTCTAGCATAAAGGGTATAAAAGTAGTTCATTGGAATAGTTAGTAGTTACTCTCTTCTAACTACCTCATCGTCATTAACTTTTCCATCCATGAGCTTTAATTCAGATCACATTTAGATGGAACTTCAATAAATTTTCTTCCCAAAGATCTCATTGACTTTATTTTATTTCTATTTTTATAACAAATAGAAATACATTCTATATTTTATTAGTTTCAGATAAAGTTGTTATTAGCTATTAAATCAGTTTTGTTTATTTATATCTTCTGTAATTTATCATCTGTAAGCAAGCCATGCAATATTTCAGGTAAAGAGGCTGTTATGTGATGTTTCCTTTACAAGCAATGTTTTATCTATGATTCCGTTAAAATACGAATTATAAATAATTGTATTATAACAAGAACTGTTTTTCTAATTAAAGTCTTGCTTATCAAGTCTTACAGATTTAGAGTTCTAGATTCATTTAACAAGGTGTTTGGGTCTACTTCACAAACTTCTGGAAGTAAATATATAGAAGACAAATTATTGTATCAGGATCAAAGCACTATGAAAACTGTGTTTAGTATAAAATATTTATTTATAAAAAAGTGGTATCACGAGTTTCTAAGGCACTGTCAGGTTTAAAATCTTTATATTCAAATATAATATTTTATTTGTTTCCAACTTTAATGTAAACTACACTTTTACACACTAACATTAATAGCAATTGATAAAAAATGCCTATATTAGCATTTAATATGATTTTGAACGAAATTGTGCCTGTTTAGAGAAATGTTTCCCTTTACCAATTTGGACTGAAACTGACCTCTTAAACTCTTTTACAATTTACCTCAAAACCAAGATGTCAATGCATACTGTTAACACCTGATATGATCATCCTTATTTATTACTAGACTAAGTGCTTTTATTTATTTGTATTTATGTTAATATGTATAAGCTTGCACTTTGCTGTTTCTTAATTTGGGGAAAAAACATTATTTTTGTCAATACAAAGATGTTTTGGAGGTAGAAGTTTTCAATTTACTTATCAAGTGTTACATCTTAGCCTTATAGATGATTACATACTTTTTCTATTCTTCTCATGAATTACTTCTGTTTATTTAACAAAAAAATAAAACAAAACTGAATATAAAAGTAAAGTATTTAACAAAACCACATTAACTACTATTTAAAACTATCAAAGCATTTTGATTTTTTTATCAAACGAATCATATTAAAACATGAATGGAAACTTACTGATTAATTTATTTTTATGGTTTTTAACACTTATAATTTTTAAATATTATTTTTTTAATAATGTTTTAAATTTTTATAACTAATAAGTTTGGCACCATTTTATGTTAGTATTTTATTGATATCTGATTTTGAGGGTTTCTATTGCTGTTTTAATTAAACACCAAATTGTTATTTTATAGCCATTAAATACACAATTTCTGGTGCCTTCTTCTGTAAGAAAAATGAGGTATTTTGTATGTTCCGAAGGATTACTTATAAGTTCAAAACAATACAGATTTTTTCAACTCCATTTGAATTTAATATTTTTAAAGCAGATTAGACAATGTCTTTACTCTTCTTACTAGCCAGAAATTATTTCACTTTACTTTTTACCACAATAGAATGTGTTTTTAAATATATTACTGTTTCCAATGATAAATATTTAACTTTTAAATTAAAAAAGTATTAATTAATTAATTTTACTCTTTACACAATTTTAAAAAATATATTCTTAAAACTATTAAAAATTTTAATATAAAATTAAAATACTAGCTGCTGCTATTGAAAAATGAAAAATAATTATATATTTCAATAACTTATTTCAATGTTATTGGATTAGATAATATATTACTACAATTTATTGTCAATTCTAATATGTACTGTAGAAATAATTTGTTTATAATAGTACATTTTCAAAAGTTGAGAGTTAATTTCATTGATAATAGTAAATGTTTTTGCCCCTTCATTTCTTATTTCAACATTTAACCAGTTTTTAGTTTTAATTTAAAAACTTTATTTTAAACAGTTACAATTATTTATAATTAGTTGTTAACAAGAAGTGTGAGAAATATATTTTGGGGATGGCGCTAACTGAGCATGTTGGTTGGCGCTACAGGTGGGGATGAAATGTTGGCTATGGCGATGAATGTGTATGGCAAACCTACCCATGCTCAACATGTGTATCTACCATACTACCAGGGACAAATGCTCTACACTCGTAAGTCCCAATCTTCTCTCCTTGTCCACGTCTCATGCTTAAACAAACCCACGATGCTTTTTCCATGTTGGATTAGGTGCATGTTTGTGTTTCAGTACGTCTTTAATGTTTGTAATGCACTTCAAACTGTAGTAATTTTTTCATACAAGGACCTAGAATATCACCATACGGTTTTAAAATAAAAATTGCCTCAATATTTATAAATATACTTTTTTGTCTATTATTTTATACAAAGTCAATATATGCCAATTATTGAAAAACATAAATAAAAATTTGAAAATTTCAAAATGACATCGTGTAAATGATGTTCATTCTTCTAGTTTCACAGTGAAGCTGTCAGACACTTTTTTGTAACATGTCTTTTAGTATGTAAACAATTACTTGGGTGAATGACGATTTATTCATTTCTTTTTGTATACTGGGTTTGTATGTGTACATTGTTGATTTAAGGTAACTCCAGAGAAAAAAACACAAACACTGAGATCAAGGGAGCATCCCGGCCAAGCAATGACACCTTTGTGTGAGATGATGTGGCTACAAAACTGTGTCTGCAAATAATCCATAGCAACATTGGCAATTCCTTTTTAACAAGATTGAGCAACAGCAAATATCATGGATTATTTGAGGAGAAAGTTTTATGGCAACATCTCACATAATAATAACATTCCTTACCCTCCCTGTTCCCCTGACTTCAGGGTTTGTAACTTATTCCTTTGGGAATACCATAAACTTTGTTTATACCATAAAAGTATACACGCACATAAACTCCATACACTAGAACTGACAGATTCCATAGCCCAAATAATTGATTTCGCTTCAAATAAAAAGTTTAAAAAGTGTTCGATAACTCACTGCAAGACTAGAAGAATGTATACCAAGGAATGGACACCATTTATAAATAATGTCTTTAAATAAAATTTCCTTTATGTTTTTCATTAATTGACATTGTTTTACTTTGTATCAAATGATAAACTGGCTGAAATGTTCGAAAATATTTAGTTTATTTTTATTTAAAAACCATCAGGTATTATTGCTTGTCCGTGCAAAACGAAACGCTTCACATATTTTCTTACCAGTTATATAATTATATAATAAATCCAACCTACTAAAAATAACTAGAACTTTAACACACTGCTTATATAACACATTTCTATACTTAAATTCTTCTTCTATAGTATATTCTTCTAGTGCCATGTGAAATAATAGACACTAAAATTATTCTTTTCAAACTCCTACTATTTTTTTAATGTCCAACTCCTACCAAAAACCTTTTTTTAATTTCTATTTTAGGTTGTGTTTATTCTGGAACTATAAGAAATAATTCTGCTTAACAATGCATTCAGGCAAGAGTGGTTTTTTACTTATTAAGTTAGTTTCTAACTACAATCTACTATAACAAAGAACCTAACCCATTAGGGCCAAGAAGGTACTGCGTTATTCACATTTCTAATAATTTGTATGGTACTACTATATGTATGTGTATGTGTGTGTGGGTGTATATATATATATTAGGTTAGTTCTAGTAGAACTTAAGGCCTATTTAGGAATTTTTGGACTAGATAGGAGACCTATCTAGCCACTTACCTAGTGGCAATAGTAAAAAACTGCAATCTCTTGAAAACAAATAGACACACATAAAAACACATTGGACTTTTGAAATATTTTGATCGCACAATGATCTTTATCAATCAAAAAAGAAAAGGCTGAAGTGAACCACAGATATATATAAATATCCAAATACCACAGATGCACAGATTTATAGTTTATGATATAGCACTATATGTTATTTATATAAATATTGATTAATTGAAACCAAATTAATATTAATAGTCTGTTAGAATAAGGTTAAATGGAGTTTTTTAATAATGGTAGAAGTTAGGGGGAAAATAAAAGGAGTTATATCTGATGTTGAGGTTAGGAGGTTCTCTAGATTTAGTCTACCACTGGTATGATAACTCCCATCTCCTCAACTTTGAAGGGTTGCAATCAAGAGGGAAGGGCCTTAATTATTTTGGTGGTATAACAGTCATTGAAAGATATGATGTTGTGACTAGCAACTGTTGGCCTGTCTATGTCCATGGTTCCATCGCCATGTCTGTGGCCATTCATTCTGATGCTCAAACCATCCATCTATGTTCTGTGCTGGGCAAAATTTACATTGCAACTGGTATATTAGATTTTTGGATGTACAAGTATGATGACCCTGACTCTTGAAATCCACATTGGTTGCTAGTCTATGGAAACTATTTGTTGGGATGTGTTTTGGACATGTCTTGCATCTCGGTCTATTGCACAGAAAGGAGCCATGAGGAAGATTAGGCGGTTTTTGAGTACTTGGATCTGGTAGTTTTTGGATGTACTAAAATATTTTTCAAATTAAAAGGTTGTCTGAACCAAATATGTGGTGGTTTTTATGTGTGTCTATTTATTTATTTTCAAGATATTGCAGTTTTTTACTATTGCCACTAGTTCAGTCTGTCAGTCTCCTATCTAGTCCAAAATTCCAATATATATATATATATATATATATATATATATATATATATATATATATATATATATATATTTAGGTTAGTTTTGGTTGGTAAAGATTATTTAGATTTTTTGGACTAGGAGACTGACAGACTTACCTTGGTAAGAGTCCACACTGTAGTCTTGAAATAGAAACACATAAAAGCACTTAAACAATGATATATTTCAACCACACAGTGGTCTTTTATTATCTTATTATAATAATCTTTTATTATTTATTTTATTTCATTCTCTCATATTACTTTTTGTGTTTTCTCTTCGATTGACAAAGAGAAATATGTAATATTTTGTATTTTTATATTATTATATTTTGTAACACAACACAACTCATTAATAATTTAAATTCTTTATTACAACAATTTTTTTTCAACATTTAAACAATAAACAGAACAAAAATAAACTTAACAAATTTTAACACAATATACTTAACTCAATTCCTTCAATTTTAGTTACAAAATTTTTATACCCTAGGCTATTTCTGACATCTCTTAATATCTCGGGGTTTATATGCATGGGCTTAAATTTTGACTACTGAAATCTTACTTGGCACTCTTTGGTTAATTAAATAAATTTTGATAAACAAGATTATATTTAGAAAATAGTTTTAATAAATAGTTTCCTGATGAAAAACTTAAATTTGGAATAAGCTAAAAGGTCCCTAAACTATTTGAACTTGATTGTTTCTTATTACTAACTATTAATTAATTACAAGATATTCTAATAATGTACAATTCTTACTTCCTTATAATCTTAAAAGTCCATTAAAGTTTATTTCTATAGCGCTATATACTCAACTTAATAAATATCGGCGAATGGCTGCTTGCTCACACGTAGGATTCCGTTCTCTTTAAATTTTATATTTTACATACTTAAATTCGTTTTAGTTCCTTCAAATTATATTAACACTGTATTATATCTTTAAATTCACTTATCCTTATTTAAAATTGCCAAGTTTCTTCACAAATCTGTATAATTTTGACGACTTTCTTCAAATGGAATTTTGACTGGTCATGGCAGGTCCGATCTCGTAGCGTCCCCGCGCTATACTAACCTAACGCGTCCTATTTCTTTTAAAATTGTTTAAAATATGGCGGCATCCTTCTTCAAAAAAAAAGAATCATATGGCTTATAATTTAGTTCGATTCCTTCCCACTAGAGTCGACTGTAACTGACCTACTTTCTTCTGTTTTTACAGCTGATGCAACAATGATATTGTTTACAATGGCGTTTTAATTTGGTTAAACTTACTGTTTCAACTTTCCGATCCTTAACAAACCTTCCAGTGTTTATTTATTTATTATTATTTGTGTGTGAAGTGTCTTTACTTTTTACTTCTGTAATAATTCCGAATTGTGTGTGTTTTTGCTGGGATTTCACAAACATAACCTTTCAATTCATTGTTTATAACCGTTTTCACCTTCTATCTCTTAAGTAATTACTTATGCCCTATGTTACTAATATTTACAATTTTGTTTAGATATAATTATTATTATTAGATTATCTTGTTTTTAATTTTATTTGATACAACAAATTTCCTTATGCGTTTACAGTTCAAATATCTTGTTTATATGTTACAACCGTGTTATAACCTTTCTAAGCTTTTACCTAAAATTAGTTTCAATTTAACCTAGCCAATTTCTTATTTGCTATTTTCAAAATGTTACATAGTCCCCAAATTTAGAAAAAAAAATTTTGATATAAAATTCCTTTTTTTTCTCAATTTCCACATTTTGAAATCACCTCTTAATAATTTTGTTTGTTTGCTGCCCTTCAATTACATATTACTTAACTTATCTTCTAACAATACAATATACTTATAACTAACATTCAATCAACAATTCTTTAACAATTCTAACATATAGTAACAATAAATCATGTTCTGGTATTTACAATTCCTTCTATAATTATATATTTTTTTACATTTATTATACTGGAATCCTTCCAATCATAAGTCTGATTCAATATTTATTTAACCTATATTCTCTGATACCGTGTCTTTAAATTCCAGCCTGTCCAGCTCATAGTATGTCTAGATTTGGTCAAATTGGTTATAACATTTCTCTTTCCCTTATTTCTGTTTATTCCTTGTTTATTATTTCTCTCATATCTCATAGTTTGCTTTTAGCTTCATCTAACTCCCAGTTCTAAGTTAGTATTTTATCTCCCCTTCCAATCTCACATCCAGTTCAATTATTTTCTTATATCATTTCAGTTTATTTTGTATGAAGTTTAACATCTAATATTTTTAAAGGTTGCAATCTTATATCCTCTATTTGATCATATCTATAGCTCCTTCGATTACACTGTCCCTATATCAACGAATATAAATTTGGTTTTAATATTTATTTATCATAGATTCCATTATTTATCAACGCAGATTCTCCCTTACAATACGACGAAGTTTATATACACAATTACCATATTTTATTTATTACAACGATGCTTCAATATTTATTAACATAGATTCATATTTATCTTTATTCATTATTCGACGAAGTTTCTAATAAATTATCGTAGATATAGTTACCATCCCTTAAACTTATCTCCTGCTAACGTTTTCTTATACACATAGTCACCTAGAGTTTATTCATATTGCTCCCTTTACCTATATTTAATATCTCCCTTCCTATTTTATTTTTATTTTCCAATATCCAGTTCTCCTGGATACATGTCATATTATTGCCTGTGTCTATTAATGCCTGTAAACTTGTTTCCTCTATTTAATTTCTATTCCTGGGTTTCTTATTGTCTTAGTTTTCCGACTGACTGTGGGCACCATGCTCTTTTCTTGTCCCCACGCCTGTCCTTGCCGTAACACCGTTTACATCTCCATTGTATCTCTCATCTGCTTCATAAGTTCTATTTTCTCTGTTATTCTCATATTTAAATTTCATCTCCCATTTTCCAAAATCGAGTTGTGCCTCCACATCCATTAACATATCCGTACCTCTGATAAATTTTCTCAATAAGCGTTGTACCACTAAGCATTGAGACGGATATTTAACTCCTCCTATTACCATTAACATTATATTAATCTTTTCAGTCTTCTTATTAGTTGCGGTTCGAATTGTTAAATTTTTTATTGGCAGTACCTCCATCTTTCCTACTTCATTTCTTAACCTTCCCTGCTCTCCTAATATTTTCTCCCTATCATCTTCAACTTTCCTAAAACGCTCATCTGTTATCTTTCTTTCTCCTATCACCTTTAATTTCAACTCTCCTAACTCTTCTGTGTTTTTCTTAGTTATATTTTCTACTTTCTCTATCTCTTTTTTATTAATTTCTATCACATCAGCTATTATTTCATTTGTTTCCTCAAAATTTTCCTTAATCTCCTCCTCTAATTCTTTATCTTTCTCCTCTATGTCTCTTCTCACATCCTCTATTACAGTATTATTCTCTGTCCTCCACTGTTTCCTCATATGCTCTATCATTTTCCTATTGTCCTCCCTAATTTCATCTTTTATTACTTTTAGATCCTCCTTCATCTCTCTTATTTCGTCTCTATTTTCCTCTAATTTTTTGTTTAAATCCCTTATTTCCTCCTTTATCTCTCCTTTTACTTCGTTTATATTCTCATTTAATTCTTTTTTTATTTCTCTCATATCCTCTTTTATTTCGTCTATCTTATCTAATTTTTTCATTTTTACACTCATTTCCATGAGAGTTCTCATCATCTCCCTTAAATCTTCATTCTCATTATTTCCCTGTTTTTTTTGTTGGGTTTGCATAGGTGGTAGTCCCCTAGCTTCTTCTACCTCAATGTTTCCTATTGGCATATCTGTGCCTTCCATTTCTTTCATTTCCAAACTTGTCCCTTTTTCCTGGTTCTATTTTGCCTGTGGTAGTTTCTTTTTCCTTTTCGTCTATTTTAGCTTTCTTCCCCTTACATTGTAAGCAACGGTTTCAGATTCCATTATATTTTATTAGTTAAAATTTCAAAACCCTAATTTATATTTAAATTTTGAAATTAATTAAAAATGTCGACGTATGATTGTAAAGACCTGAAAGGTAAACAATATTAGTACAAATATTCAATTATTTCTATTTTTCAGAGTGCCTTTTTCTTATTATTATTTTTCTAATAATCGTACCCCACGTTGGTGTGCCAAATGTAATATTTCCTTTTTTCTTATTATTATATTTTGTAACACAACACAACTCATTAATAATTTAAATTCTTTATTACAACAATTTTTTTTCAACATTTAAACAATAAACAGAACAAAAATAAACTTAACAAATTTTAACAAAATATACTTAACTCAATTCCTTCAATTTTAGTTACAAAATTTTTATACCCTAAGCTATTTCTGAGATCTTAATATCTCGGGGTTTATATGCATGGGCTTAAATTTTGACTACTGAAATCTTACTTGGCACTCTTTGGTTAATTAAATAAATTTTGATAAACAAGATTATATTTAGAAAATAGTTTTAATAAATAGTTTCCTGATGAAAAACTTAAATTTGGAATAAGCTAAAAGGTCCCTAAACTATTTGAACTTGATTATGTTTCTTATTACTAACTATTAATTAATTACAAGATATTTTAATAATGTACAATTCTTACTTCCTTATAATCTTAAAAGTCCATTAAAGTTTATTTCTATAGCGCTATATACTCAACTTAATAAATATCGGCGAATGGCTGCTTGCTCACACGTAGGATTCCGTTCTCTTTAAATTTTATATTTTACACACTTAAATTCGTTTTAGTTCCTTCAAATTATATTAACACTGTATTATATCTTTAAATTCACTTATCCTTATTTAAAATTGCCAAGTTTCTTCACAAATCTGTATAATTTTGACGACTTTCTTCAAATGGAATTTTGACTGGTCATGGCAGGTCCGATCTCGTAGCGTCCCCGCGCTATACTAACCTAACGCGTACTATTTCTTTTAAAATTGTTTAAAATATGGCGGCGTCCTTCTTCAAAAAAAAAAATCATATGGCTTATAATTTAGTTCGATTCCTTCCCACTAGAGTCGACTGTAACTGACCTACTTTCTTCTGTTTTTACAGCTGATGCAACAATGATATTGTTTACAATGGCGTTTTAATTTGGTTAAACTTACTGTTTCAACTTTCCGATCCTTAACAAACCTTCCAGTGTTTATTTATTTATTATTATTTGTGTGTGAAGTGTCTTTACTTTTTACTTCTGTAATAATTCCGAATTGTGTGTGTTTTTGCTGGGATTTCACAAACATAACCTTTCAATTCATTGTTTATAACCGTTTTCACCTTCTATCTCTTAAGTAATTACTTATGCCCTATGTTACTAAT
The DNA here is from genome assembly GCA_036971475.1 of Prosapia bicincta. NCBI lineage: Eukaryota > Metazoa > Arthropoda > Insecta > Hemiptera > Cercopidae > Prosapia > Prosapia bicincta. The sequence continues at coordinate 155,769,541 of JBAIZL010000002.1, forward strand.
ATTTACAATTTTGTTTAAATATAATTATTATTATTAGATTATCTTGTTTTTAATTTTATTTGATACAACAAATTTCCTTATGCATTTACAGTTCAAATATCTTGTTTATATGTTACAACCGTTTTATAACCTTTCTAGGCTTTTACCTAAAATTAGTTTCAATTTAACCTAGCCAATTTCTTATTTGCTATTTTCAAAATGTTACAAAATATATATATATATATATATATATATATATATATATATATATATATATATATCGTGATATTCCATCAGTGATTCGACAATGGCCTAGTGACGGAAAGATGCCTCAGTTTTTTTTTCTTATTTTTTTGTCTTTTCCCCTGACAGACTTATATAAACTATAATCACTCATATGCTCATAGAAACAATACATATATCTTTAATCTGTGCATCTGTGACATCTGATTTCTACACAATCTGTGATTACAACTTATATTTATTTTATTTCATTCTCTCATATTTCTTTTTGTGTTTTCTCTTTGATTAACGAAGACCACTGTGTGGTTGAAATATATCATTGGTTAAGTGCTTTTATGTGTTTCTATTTCAAGACTACAGAGTGGACTCTGACCAAGGTAAGTCTGTCAGTCTCCTAGTCCGAAAAATCTCTCTCTCTCTCTCTCTCTCTCTCTCTCTCTCTCTCTATATATATATATATATATATATATATATATATATATTAATCGGAATTTTTGGACTAGATAGAAGACTAACAGACTTACCTAATATGATCGATATTACTCGATATTATACGATCGAAATATTTCAATAGTGTGATGAGTTTTTTATATGTTTCTATTTATTTATTACCAAGAGATTGTAGTTTTAGACTATTGACATTAGGTAAATCTGTCGTCTCCTATCAAGTCCAAAAATTCCTAAATAGGCTTTAAGCTCTACTAGAACTAACCTATACATATATATATATTCTTGTTATTTTACGTTATTCATTGTTTTTCCATTGTACTGACTATATATATATATATATATATATATATATATATATATATATATATATATATATATATATATATATATATAGTATGCCCGAGGATGACGGCACGACCAGCCATTGAAAGTTAGCTCGCATAAATACCAAGTAAGATTCTTGTTTAAATATATATATATATATATATATATATATATATATATATATATATATATATATATATATATATATATATATATATATATTAGGGATGGGCCGATTCCGATTCTCGATTCCAGGAATCGTCGATTCTAGGTGGTATCGAGGAATCGTCGATACTCGATTCTTCATCATAAAAGTGTCGATTCCGATTCCTATCTTGTTAACTATTAAAATATGTCTGTGGAGTAATTTATTGGAAAAATAATTAATTACCAACTATGTCTTATTTATGTATTAGTTGAATTGAAAGAATTAAATGATAAAAATAAACGAAAATATAACGAAAAGATTATTATTTATGGTACAACAGCAATCAAGATCGTAACCATTTCTGGTCATTTGACATCGCTCGTCTCTCTCTCTCTCTCTCTCTCTCTCTCTCTCTCCCCCCCCACGTGTCTTACTGCCACTGATTTATAGATGTCAGAACAAAACACACAAAAAGTACAGTAAAAACTCGATTAACTGTGGCCATGATGGTTGAGCGAATAGACGGATAACAGAAACACTGAATTATTCCTCCGAAACTTAACCTCAATAAATTATATTATAGACAGATATCACTCTCACAGTAATGTAATATATTTGGGAGCGTTTTCAATATCGGCGTTTTCATAGAGAATTGCCAAAATATTTTAAGCTCATTTTTAAATAATGTGTTCTTATACTTTGTTCCCCTATAATATCTAAGTATGAATATACGTTTCTTATCATAATATTTATAAAAATACGTGTCGGACCAACTGGCCCAACATAGTATTTTCCTACCGTTAATGAAACGTAAATAAACTCCGTCGGACCAATTGACCCGACATTGTTTTTGATTTAATTAAATTTTATTATCTGTGCAACATGGTTTTGATATTTTTTGTGTTTTGTGTTAGCAAGAAACAACAAAACCATAATTTCATTTCCCGGTTACCCAAATAATAAACTGACTGGTGATAAAAGTGTTTTGGAACCTATCACTAAGACACGTAAACGTGTCACATGTGATTGATTTGTGAGTTTATAATATTTTGAATATAGAACTAAAGTGTAATATATTCTCTCTCTGATAATTAATGCTACAGGTCCAGTAAATACCATCCAAGATTCATATTAAGTAAAAGTTTTAACACCAAATAATTTACTTGTTAAGGAATTTACGTTATAATTTACTTCCTAGTAAGGATGAGTTTATCTAAGTGTATCAATGTTTGTACTTAACTTTCACAAAGTCCGTTTTTAAGGATTATTTTACAACTAAATATTTAGTCAATATCTCCGACTTACTTTTAAGGTTTTGTGAAATTTTGAAAACAGTAGTGCCTTAATTTTTCCAAAAGTAGCAACACCAGCTGAGTAGTACTAATAAACATAAAGCGTTAAGAGGCCCGACGGTATTCGATTCAGGGTACTGGCCGTCGCGTCAATTCGATGACGGTTAACAGAAACTGACGGTGGAAAACCACATAATATATCAAATATGAAATAGCACTTAAACAACATTAATTTTGCCCAAATTTATCAACAAAAAAGATCTATACTTGAAGAAACTTTATCCTCAGACACAGGACCTACAAGTGATAGTCGGTTAAAAATCAACTGGGATTGAGTAATAAATACAAAATAGGCCTGAATCAGTTGCACTTGTTCCAGACACCTGCAGAAAAAAGGTCCCACCAGATGTGGAGAAGGTATGCCCTACTAATCCAGAATGTTGAGGAAGAAGGTACCCCAGGGGAATTGACAGTAGAAGAAGAAGTAAACAATTATCTGGGGGAATCATTAGCTAGTCCAGATTGTGATGTTGGGAAGTATTGGGCAGTACAAAGTGCCAAATACCCTCATTTAAATGCAATGGCAATAAAATACCTTCTGCCCACTCGCGACAGTGTTTTCTGAAAAACCTTTCTCAACTTCAGGAGTTATATATGACAAGCTATGAAACTAGCTTGACCCACAACGTGTTCAAATGCTTGTGTTTTTGAACAGAAATGTACATTACCTGCCAGACTTTTAAATATTAAAAACTATCCTATTTGTATTAATTTTTTACTTTTTATGTTGTTCGTTTGTTTTTAATTTTTGTTTTGTTTTGAAAGACAATATAAATAGGCTTAGGTATTTTTTCAAACATCATAAAATAAGTAAAGTTCACATTTTTTACTTTAAAATAAGTCATTACTTTTATCTGATATGTTTTTATGCTTTTAAAAATTCCTATTGATAAATCAAGGTTAAAGGTTTTGTGTAGCCTATTACATTAAAACAGAACTTTTAAAAGGTTTTGCCATATTACCAAGATGTTAACTAAATTAATTATTAGAGAACTAGCATGTAAGCTAATATAACTTGAAAGAATCGAAAATCGACTAAAGAATCGAGAATCGAACGGAAAACTTTAGAATCGGAATCGAAAATTTTAGGAATCGGCCCATCCCTAATATATAGGCCTATATATATTTATGCCTCATCACATAAGGTAAAATTATTGCACTTAGTGGTGGAAAAAATTGTTTACAATTAATAATAACTTCATAAAGCAGTGCAACGGAAAAATAATGGATAACGTGAAATATCACGATGTGTGTGTGTTTCTCTCAGAATTATATATTTGTTATTGTTTATAAGCAAAGCTTCTCTCTTCCAAATAATCATCAGTAGTTTATGACAGTCAGGGCTGCATTTGTATTGGCATTTTATTTATATCTAAGCAGCCATAGTTTGAAATAATTTTTTATGCTATATTTTCTTACTCAGTAAATGTAAGTACACTAAAAAATAAGCTAGCTGTTTTATAAGAATTTTATTACACTCTATGACTATTTGAACATTACTGAAATTAAAACACTTTCTGGCATTATTAATCAAGTATGGTGTGGACCACATGACTAGTCACTTGGCTTTCTAAATATGTTTTTAAATTGTTTGTTATTTCATACCGAAGCTAATTTATCTAATATTGACCATCTCATGCAAGTCAGTGTCTTTACAGTCCTTATCATGTTTGTAGGAAAGCATTTATACTGACCCTTTACCTCCCATCTCACCTATTGCAATCTCTCAAGGCCAACTGCACAGTTACTTGATCCGCACTATACTGTTCAACATTCTTTAGGAAGCTTTGCCAGCTCCATGACACTAGACCCTTAATAATTTTTGAGTAATCAGCAATGATACTAGAACAGTTTGAGTAAGTAGCAACAATAATTGTTAACAGGGAATGAGATACATCTATGTCGAAGTTATTGAATGATAGTTGAAGGACAGTATTAAATGTTTCTTCTTTAAAAAATAATTTAATGTGTTTTGTTCTGTAATAAACAAATTCTAATGATGAAATTAATCACATTTACAGCTTAAGAAATAATTTCTTTGAGATTTTCTACACATTTGTTTTGGCAAGAATGCCTCTGAAAGAAGTAATACAAAAAAAAACAACATTGTTCTTGGCTTTGGTTTGTAAAACAACATATTTTTATATCACATCTATGAGTTAAAATCTCACTTCTACTCACTGATGCTTGTATGAAAAACACCTGGGTCTTGTCAACTGACCTTGATGCTTTGATATGAAGTGGTATTTTTTTAAAGTTTTTACATTTTCTCGATTTTTAACTTTGACTATATTAATTTCAAAAAACAGGTAAGTTGTGTTAGGTTTTGTGATAATACAATGTTTGAGCATCAGCTTTTCAATTTATGATATACATCCAATATTTTAAGTGTAAATTTATCTGTGTGACTTCATTAGAAGCTTGTGTTACATAAGAAGTAAGTAACTTTCTTTATAAAAAATTCCAAGAGTTTATTTTATATGCTTAAGTTTAATTTTCAAGGAACATACTCAATTTGATTTCTTCAATCTTTAATTTTTGTCTGCTTGATTCTACTGAAAACTGAAAAAATAAATGAGAAAACTAGTTTTCCATTAAAAAAATTCATATATTGAAAGTGCTCATTGTACAGATTTGTCTTTTTTATCAACCCGAAACTTGTCTTTATTAAGTTTGCTCACTTAATGATTTCACAAACTTATCCATTTTACTTGAATGTCTAATAGAGAAAATCAGTTATTCCATAATACATCATTTTTCTCATTTTGTTGTGCACAAATATATTGCTCTCACAGAGGATTTTCTTCTTAAAGTTGGATCATGAATTTCAATCATTCCACACATAAAGTTTGAACCTATAAAATATTCATGTTTGTACACTTTATGTTTACATATCTGTATTACTGTAAAAAATATCTAATTATCATAGTTTGAACTATTTATTTATGTAGTTATATTACTGTATCACTAAGGATAAGTGTTAGTGAAGTTTGAGTAGGATTGATGATATCGCAAAATGTATATGCTACTAATGTATTTTTTTTTTATTATTAATTTTATTATTCGAGGTTATAGAGTAAATAGTTGGAAAATCACTACTATAACAATTGTGTGCTGCATGTGATCAAATGTTAAGTTTAGCATTATCCCCACACTCTTTCCATAGGTCATTTTAGATGAATTTGAGTAATTGTTAATATGTACACAACAATTTGTAATTTAGAATTTATATTAAGAATTAACAAATGCTTGACCTTTGCATGTAAGTGTTTTTTAGAAATTTGTAAAAATTTATTCCAGCAATATCTGTGATTCCAAAAATACAAGATTGAGAATTTGTATCCATAAAACTATATTGTAGCTAGAATTTATAATTTTAAATGCAGTTCAATTACTCTCATTTTTAAAGTTAGTAATTTCAGAATAATTAGAAATAACAGACACACACTTATTACTCTACTCTTAAGTATATTTCAAAGGCAACTGTTTTTCAGTTTGTTTAAGAGAGAACTAAAAATTATCATTCATATATTATTTGATGTTAAAAAAACAAAAATTTTGTATCAGGGGGGAAATATGTATCTTACTGTACTGATCATGATTTATAGATTAAAATTTTTTTTTCAATAATACCAAGATTAGTTCAAGTTACTAAATTGAGAGATATTATTTTATTTGAATTTGTATTGTCATTAAACTCTGTAATTAATGCATTAAAGAGAACTAATTGTTATTTCATATAATACAGTGCTTTATCTCATTTGTTAAGTTTTATTAGTTTTCTTAATGAACCAAATTGCAGAAACTATTAGACAGACAACAGAATTTAATAACTTCTCATTTCTTTGTGTGCTTAATGTGAGTAAATACATGTGTCATTGCTTAATTTTCTGTTTAGACTAAAAATATTGATGACAAACTGATTGCTTTTACATTTATTTCCAGTTCAACTCTTATTTAATTATTTCTTTTTCAAATTGCGATTATAAATTTTTGTAAGTCTGGTAGCTATAAAATTTTAAGGGTAGACTTGACACAGGCGTCTTAATCTGCTTTTTGATTTTTATTCACAACCTCTGTAATTTATATTATTCATTAAGTTTTATTTTATTTATAATAAATGTTAATTAAATGTGTAATTTAATATAAATAAAATATGTATTGAAGAAACTGATATACTTTATTTAAGAATAGTTGCATATCTTATTCTTCTTATCAGTTTTTTTGTATTTTTAAAATTGTTTTAAAAGGAATGTATCATAAATGTGAATGAATCCAACTCTATTACAGTTATGGTTTCCCTCTTAAAGATAGGTACTTTTTTAATATAAACATAGTTTGACTCATTGGAAATCTTGACCTTAGATTAATCAATCTAGATAAATTGAACCTTTCTTTATCTGTCAATGCTTGAAATAAATCACAATGACGTAACAGATAACATTAATTGTTGGTTTGTAAAAAACCAGGTGTGTCAATCTCAGTATACAATTATGAACAGTAGTATTTGAGTGATTAGTTTGCATTCAGCATCAAGCGTTAAACATGTTTCGTAAGTGTTTAAAGAAGAAGAAACATAAAAACGTGAAGCATTTTCTTACAGGTGAAGATCCGATGCTTAGCGACCAACAGCAGTATAGGTACATGACTGTTGATGACATGAAGTCATTAGGAGATGATTCCTTGAAAATCGATGTTACACGAGATGAACGAGGAGACCATTTACGAGATTCAATTGGTAAGTAAACAATTATATTTGTTTATCTGTAATGAATAGAGAAATTGGTGAAAAAGGAAGAATAAAGAATGAATCTCTTTTTGTTAGTATAATTTATTTTAGTATTTCAATTTCAAGTCTTAATAAAGTATTTTTTTAATTATTAAATTTAGTAAACTTTCATTGCATGTAGTTAATTGTACTGTAAGTTCTTTATTTATGGCCTTCTTATCATTGTTAAATTGTTCTAAAGAACATAGAGGGCAAGACTTTGTGTAGCTACAGTGACCTCGCAATCAAATGATTTACTTGAGAGCCAATATGTTCACCCTGTCTTTTTATAAGTATGACATTAGATGCCTTTATTTCCCATGTAAATTTCTCTTCTATAATTCTTGTATTTTACTTTTGTTGAGTATCATCTTTTACAAAAAAGCTTTTATATTTTGAAGTAGTAGTATGAGCTCTTTAACCTATACATAAAAAATCTGGATTAATTATTTTTTCTTCCAACTGCAGCTACCAAACTGACTCTGAAATCAATCTTAATATAATAAATGAGATACTGACATTGACTTTGGAATTACTCATAACGGGTTAGATTAAACAGAAACAATTTTGTTCATAGCTGTACTTTGGCAGCATGCAACTGTCTCAAAAAAAAGTTCTTATACATTTATTGACTACAATGTTTCATTAACAGCATTATTTTATTTTAGTTACAATTTGAAGATTTTGCCAATCTATATTATTTACATTATCAAAAACTCTGATAAAGGCATGGCGTTTTTGTTTTTGATAATGCCAAAAATATAATAAGGATTGGCAAAAAGCTTGAAACAACTGTAAGTAAAATAAAATTAAATATTTTTGTTAATGAAAAGTTGTATTTAATATATTGTAACATTTATAGAATGGGCTATATAATATTCTTTGAGAATTGGAAAAATGAATTAGAAATAACCCACACAAAATTTAAAAAAAGAAATTCATTAAAAGATTGGTTAGGTTAAAATTGAAACTAAATTTAGGTAAAAGCCTAGAATAGTAAACAGGATATTTGAACTGTAAAATCGATTAGGAAATGTGTTATATCAAAACCCCTAACACATAAATTAAAACAAGATAATCTAATAATAATTATATTCAAACAAAATTGTAAATATTAGTAACATAGGGCATAAGTAATTACTTGAAGGAGAAAGTGAAAAAACGGTAGTAAACAAATTGAAAGGTTATGTTCTATGAATTCAGCTCAAAAAACACACAATTCGGAAATATTACAAAAGTAAAACACAAAGACACTTCACACACTAATAATAATAATTAAATAAACACTGGAAGGTTTGTTAAGGATCGGAAAATTGAAACAGTATGTTAACAAAATTAAAACTGGTGAAAACAATCGCGTTATTGCATCAGCTGTAAAAACAAATGGAAGTAGGTCAGAGACAGTCGACTCTAGTGGGAAGGAATCGAACTAAATTATAGCAACATGTGTTTTAGAAGAAGGAGAAGCCGCCATATTTGTAACATTTTAAAAGAAAAACGAAGCGTTAGTTTAGTTGGAGATAGCGTGGGGGACGCTACTAGATCGGAGCTGCGATGACCAGTCAAAATTTTACATTGGAAGGAATTCGTCAAAATTATACCGTTTTGTGAAGAAACTTGGCAATTTTAAATAAGGATAAGAGAATTTAAAGATAAAGTACAGTGGTAATATAATTTGAAAAAACTAAAACGAATTTAAGTGTGTAAAAAGTGAAATTTAAAGAGAACGGAATCTTACGTAAGCGACCTGCAGAATTTCGGTATTTGATAAGTTAAGTATATATAGCGCTATAAAAAATAAACTTTAGTGGACTCTTAGGATAATAGGGAAGTTTAATTTTGTACATTAGAATATCTTGTGATTAATAGTAATAAGATCATAATCCAGTTCAAATAGTTTCGCCTTTTTGCTTATTCCAAATTAAAGTTTTTCCATCAGGAAAATATTTATTAAAACTAATTTCAAAATTTAATATTGTTTTTCAAAATTTATTTAATTAATTAAAGAATTAAAAATATAGCCCATGCGTATAAACCCCGAGATACTAAGTGATCTTAAAAATAGCCTAGGGTATTAAAATTTGTAACTAAAAATCAAAGAAAGTGAGTTTAGTATATTGTGTTAAAATTTGTTAAGTTTATTTTTGTTCTGTGTATTGTTTAAATGTTAAAAAAAAAATTGTTATAATAAAGAATTATGAATTGTTCCTGAGTAGTTTTTTTTTGTTTAAATAGAAATTTGATATCATCATTCAAACATTCATTAAATAGTAAAACCCAGTTGTATTGCGTAACAGAATAATCTTTATAATATATACAGAGAATTAACTTGCATATATAATAGAAGTTTAAAAAAAATTCTGAACATACTTTTGAAATGTTGTTTTATAATTTCAAGAAATAAAAAAATGTTGGTTCTGGCACCTGGGGGGGAGTCCGGACAGAAGTGATATCAAAGTAGAGCTAATAGCTTTGCAAAACTTTCAATAAAAATCACAGAAAATATGTGTTTATTAATTTTCATTCTATTTTTACACTTTTTTGAGGAATGTATTTAATAAATACTAGTATTTATTGTGGTTAATAATAAAATAACGTGGGCAACAAAGAACATCTATTACATGTTTATTGCATACAAATTTGTTTTACAACAATTCAAATCAGTTCTGTAAAAAGTATAAGGACCTAAAAATATTTTCTTTTTAAAAATACATAACATATTATTATCGTTATATTGAATTATTTGTTTTGAGATTTATCAAAATTGAAATAAATTAAATTAATATATTTTTAACTAATCAAAACTATTTAATAATAATCTACATGTAAAACGGTTGTTCTACAACATAACCTATAACACAAAATCAGCTGTTATATGATTTCATGTTGTAAGGTATGTGTTTTGAAAAATAGCGTGACACGAAAGTAATGATTTAATCTCGTTTTGTTCACCATGGGTAAAGAAGTTATCACTTCAGAAATGTTATGTTTATAGGATATAGAATGTTTTTTATGGAATGAAAACAATTTAATCCTATTGGTAATTTAAGCTCCTGTTTAAATCATTAATTAATGTTGTGTTTGGACTTTAGTTTTAAATTTTAGAGAAATTAGTATTCTATATCAAAAGTCAAGTGATTCTTAAAGAACCACTGTTATAGCTAATGCATTAGTTGCCAAGTTGGTTAAAAACTATTTTTACTGCATTATCAATTTTCAGCTCCAGTGAATGAACTGATCATTTCACCACAACTTCTAAAGGACCATTACCATGCTTCCAACCAATCAACTGCCAGTATTCCTGATAATGTAGACATAGCTAGAACGCCAGTCCATGTTGGGTAAGTTTAAGCAACATAATATTAAACTTTTAATTAAAGAGAGTAATATGCCACAATGAAAGTATAAAACTTACTAGAAATGAAATATCAAAAACTTACTGAAAGAACTTTGAAATGTCCTTTAAATATATTGAAAACTTCAATACAGATATATTTTAGTCAATAATAACGGCAGTAACTGTTGAGCATTCAGGCAGTTTTAATCTAGAAACTAAAATAAAAATTTCCAGATGTCTGAATGTGTCAAATAACAGGACATTTACCAAAGGAGAGGAGGTTATCCAATATTTTTAAGGGTTCAAGTTATCAATATCACCAGCAGTTGATTTCCAAATTTAAGTAATTAAGATTAAGAAAACTGCTTTAAATTGCCAATCAAATATTCTTTAAATGATAGGATTTTATAAAAATTATTGTTTACATTTTGAAAAATTTTGATAAATCTAAGTTTGTTAAATATTTTAAACTAAACTTCTCTTCAAACATTAGTTACAAAATTGGTAGATTAATCTGTAATGATGTGAGATTTTAACTTTTGCTATAATAATAATAAATAAATTTTCAATATCTGTGGTTTTTGTTGCCCTTGATTGTGTTTTTTTAACTTAGTAAACAAATTGTTTAGAGTGATTGAAAACGTTACGTCTTAGTGAAATTTTTATAAATTTACTTTCATTTAAAATTGAAGAGTCATTATTTTACTAAGTTGAACATTATTTATAGCAAAGATAAAACAATCATTTTGGACAATAGTGGTATTTATAAATTAGTTGCACAGATTATGTATTCATAGACGTCAAGTAAAACTGCTTGAACTAATATCAAGGAGAATTTATAGCTGAAAGAAAAGAAAATAATTATTTACATGGCAATAAGTTACCATGCAAGTTACAGGTTATGGCAATAGGTTTAAGGATTTATCCATATAGGTATATCTGTTATTATTATAAGGGTATCAGATTTTTTATTTTTCATGTATTTAAAGTAATTTTTGTATGGATTATGAATATTAAGTTCAATATATTTTGTTTACCCATAACACATAAATAATTTAGACTAAGACCAAAATTCAATGAATAAAATTAAAAGTATTAATAAAGACCCTTTTAAGGCTTGTAGTTAAAATCTTTACACATGACAACAATTTCACAGTCATGTTGATAATAGTGTTATGCTATTGGTGTTGATGTAATACTTATGGGAAGATACTAGCAGGTGACACTAGACTGTTATTGTAAATATGTTTTGTAAAAATTCTTTAGTTTTGGTACATATCAAATACAGTAGAATCTTGCTAATTTACCATATTAGGAGAAGAAGTGATGAATTAGACAGTAAAAAAGTGAATACTACACCATGTAAAAGTAAAGAATTGTAAAATGAATGTACAAAATAATTTTATTATAAAATAATTATTTGAAAGTTTTAAATTATAAACATGGCAATTCTTACAAATTCTAAATTAGTGTATGCCACATATCAGAAATGGGTATTGTCTTTATAATTTTTTCAGATCACATTTTAATATAGATTGTCGATTCCAGCACGGCCGGCTTATTCACATTGGGCGATAAATATTCGTCGCTGCTCTAATATAACGTCGGGTTTACACACCAGGCTGTAAAATACCTGTCCCCACTGTAGCATAATATCGGGTGTACACATCTGGCAATAAAATACCCGTAGCCTCTGCAAAAAAATGTTGCATTTATACATTGCACAGTACAATATCCTTCACTGCTCAAACATAATGTCGTGTTTACACATCATGTCTCATTTACACATTGGGTGGTAAAATATCCGTTGCCGCTCGAACATAATGTCGCGTTTACACATCAGGCGATAGTAAAATATTCATCGCTGCTCTAACATTATGTTGTGTTTACACACTGGGCGATAGAATTTTTGTTGCCACTCTAACATATTGTCGTTTTTACACATCGGGCGGTAAAATATTTGCCGCCGCTCAAATATATTGTCATGTTAGTGCATAATCGCAGTTATAACACCCGCACTATAACAACGTTTTGTGTCCTAGGTGAGATGAACAAAAGGTTAATATTTAGCATGTAGCTATAATTATCAACCCACTTAACTATGAAGTTTTCGAGCAAGAGGTTCTTTTCAAATCCATTAATTACAAGGAAGAGGGGTTTATGGAAATATGATCCATAGAAGTTTCTTTCAAAACAGAAGCAATGTTTATATTATATTTTTTATGTAAATTATTTAAAATTAGTTCTTAGAGTATTATTTTTATTTTTGCATTAAATAATCTAATTAATTGCATCTCACTGTGCTACATCCAAGCCAATCTAAACAGGAACATGATGGATAGAACAAACAGAAACGATTAACTCTACATAAGTTTTCCAGCAAAGTGATACAAACTTTTTGGTACAACCTTTCACTTCAAAATTGAATTCATATAAATAAAGTATACCAAATTTTAGATTTATATGGTGTATAATACATTTAATTAATGAAACAAACCTTACAAGTAGATATCTCATATCTATACCACAAATACATTAATTGTATAATTGTTCAAATTGGTTAGCTCTATAATCAAAAAGATTTAATATTTTAAAGCTAGTGTTATTAGTATATAATTTCTTTTTGACCTAATGTTTTTTTATTTCAAACTCATAATAATAAATTCTTGATTTTTCCTAAAAAGCGTCTCTTGAAACATACCACTTATTAATCCAATTTGAATGCACACAACTTGGCAGGTTAACTATTAATTATGTAACATATAACTGCAGTATTCAACATCTGTCATCATAATAAATAATGTTACAACATTATCTCTTAAACTTCAAAAAAAAAATAACATTTTCCCATTTTTATTGGGTTGGTAATTGGAACACTACATTTGTTTTTATTATAACCTATTAACCATAAATGTTGCACAGTACTATATTACTGTCTTTCTAACAGTATAGTTTATTATATTTAATGTTTCGTTTTTCCAAATTATTATAATATAAGAATTCCCATGGTCTCAGAAATTTCAGATAACTGACGCTCTACTATATTTCATAATAGTCTCCTTAAACACGAATTTTAAGAAAATAGCAAAATCACTTTAGGCCTAACTTTGGAGCTTTTATGATGAAATAAGTCTTGTCATACTAACAAATTACTGTATTGGGTATAGGTGTTGATTTATAGAAATGAGGAATTGTTAAGTGATGAATTAGCAAGTTTCTACTGTGTATATAATTTTAAGTGTTTAAAAGGTAGGCTTTTCTTTAAAATTTCATTTCTTGTCTTCTACATAATGTAACAGTGACGTCACTTGGTAACTATCCAGTATGTTATATCAACATATATATATATATAAGTTTTAACTTATTTTACTTTAAATATTTTCCTTTAAATTTCATTTTTAGAGAATATTTGTGCCCAAGGGAAAATTTTGTGTGAAACATTTTTTTGTTTTACAAGGACATTCTTAAAAATATTAGCAAGATTTTTTAAATATGCAGGCTATATCAGTTCAGTTTGGACATTTTTGCTTTGTGTTGGTACAATTACCTATAAAGCATCTATACAATATTAGTAATATCAGGTGTTTATTTTATTGTAAGTTATTTTAGAAATTTGTTTTTTATTTTATCTGACTATGTTTTAGTTATAAGAAAAGTGTAACTGAAAATATGCATTTAATTTTGCTTAAGAATATAGTTAACTAAAATAAAAAATTTTGAAATGTTGAATGATTCGCTTAGTACAGTTATTGTTCAATATTTAATAGATTTGGAACAAACTTTGCTGTCACAACATGCTCAGTACATAAAAAAAAATTGTATAGCATAAGTTAGTTTGCCACACTAACAACCGTTTTTAATAATATTCTTCTCTTCTTCCAAATTGTGACATATTGTTCCCTTCAACTTCATCTACCATCTCTTAACATTCCTGCCACTATTTAACCCTATTTTCCAAATGTAACTGTCAAAAGTAACATTTAAATTTCCAAAACGTTATTTCACTTTATTCGTTAGTAAAATTAAACATTAATTTAAGCTAACTTTAGTAATTAAATAAGTATCACAACAAATCTGAATACAAGAAACTACTAATAACAACAACTATGATCTAATTTTGACACTAGTATACAGATATTGTATAGAAAAGTGCACCAATACAACCAAAATAAATTTTCAATCACAGTAATATAGCCTGCATTATTAAAAAAATTGTTCTTATATTTTTTAATATCTTGTATCAAAATTTACACATTAATTAAGTCTGTTACTTTTACATTTCAGTGAAAGTTACTAATCCTCTGTAGCTATTGAACTATTATCGGTGTAAAATATCTAATATTCAAAGTGCTATCTATTTTCAGGATTTGCACTATATATGTTTTATACTTATATTTAGATTTAAAAACGAAACATATACAACTTGATTTTTTGCCTAATTTAATCTCACAAATAATTTGTTTTTATTTGTGCAAACTTTAAAAAAATATAACAGCATTTTAAATTATTTTTGTTATTTAAAAGTTGCACCTGCATAGAATACACAATAATTAAAATTTATACAGTAATCAGATATAGTAAATTATAATTTGACAAAAACTACAACAATCCTGTTAATAATTGTTTACTAAATTCATAATCTGTAAAAAAAACTACATAAATTACAATATATTTTCTTCTTGCCATTCCTAGTGCTGTTGAAACTGTTATTGTTATTTGTGTGTTATTTACCTAAACATTATACAGTTTGTTATTATTTAAATACGGTTGACAGAAAAATGTTAATAAAAAAATTATCATTGAAGTAAAAAGGATCATAAATAAACGAAGGTAAATTTTATTTAAAGTATTACCTAAGGTAAAAACCTAAGGTCAATTGTACGAGGGCCATTCAGAAAGTAAGGAACGTTTTTGAATTAAAAAAATAATAAGTAAAATAAAAAAATTTTATTATATACATCTGAAAGAGCAACTAAAATACTACTTTTCTACGTAGTCGCCAAACAAATTGAGACATTTATCATAGCGGTGGACAAGCTTTGAAATTCCTTCATCACAGAAATCTGTCGCCTGCGATGTCAGCCACTCAGTGACGCGCGCCTTGAGCTCCGCGTCGTCGTCAAAGCGCTGTGTTGCTAGCCAGGTCATAATTCTTGGAAACAAGTGAAAATCGCTTGATGCAAGGTCAGGACTATAGGGTGGATGAGGAAAAACCTCCCATTTGAATGACTCAAGGAGTTCTTTGGTGCGGTTTGCTGTGTGAGGTCGGGTATTGTCGTACACAAACAAAATTTTTGACGTCAATTTCCCTCGGTGTTTGTTTTGAACTGCTCTCCTAAGGTTGCGCAAAGTTTCACAGTGCCGCTCAGAGTCTATTGTTGCACCACATTCAAGAAAGTCAATAAGAAGCACACCCTGCCAAAAAACCGTCGCCATAATCTTCCTTGCTGAAAATGTTTGCAAACATTTTCTTGGTTTTTTGGGGGAGCTTGTGTGCCCCCACTCCATGGACTGTAATTTCGTTTCACAATTAACGTGTTTTACCCATGTCTCATCACCAGTTGAGATGCGATCCAGTAGTGAATTACCATGTCTGTAGTAGGCATCCAGAAATGTCAAACTTGCCTCCATTCGCTGACTTTTATGGCGGTCATTGAGCATTTTCGCCACCCATCTTGCACAAAATTTGTGGTAGCCTAACCTTTGTGTGACAATTTCAAACAACAAAGTCCGTGAAACTTGTGGGAAACAAAGTAAAAGCTCCGTTATTGTGAATATCTGAGAGTAACATTGACTGAAGATGGAAACGATAGAAAAAACATATTGGATAGCGAGAGAACAAAATATTACAAGACAACTAAATTAATTGTTATGAAATAAGGACATGCAGAAGACAACAAAAATATACCTATTTACAATACTTGAGGAAAGTAAAGTGACTTACTGCTCTGAAGTGTGGTTAGTGAACATGAACATACAGAAACAAATAAATACAATAGAAAAAGGTTTCTGGAGAAGATGTAGATACACATTACAGGATCAAGTAAGAATAGGCAGAATCAAAGATATAATAAATGTAGAAACATCACTTACAGACACCTTAGAAAGAAAGCAGCTCTCCTGGTGTGATCATATGAGAGGAATGATGAGTAATAGACTATCGTTAAAAATTCAGAAATGGATCCCAAAAAGACAAAGAAGACCAAGTAAATCATAGTGTAATGGGATTAGAATAGCTATGAACAAAATAGGATGTAGAAAAAGGTACATGACAAAACAAGAAACGATGGCATTTGAATTCCTATAAGTGGCCAATGATGCTGTAAACATGTAATGAAGTCTCTGGATATATATATAATTTAATGAAGGAAAATATTTTGCAAGAAATACAACAGAGTGAATATAATGCATATTCTTCCTGAAAAGAAATTTCACTTATAAAAATGAAGAGGAAGGTAATTATAACAATTTTTTTTATATATGAAATACAATTACAATGTAATGTAGTTTTTATCAATGTAATTCAAAAGTTAACCCAAATCAAGTTTCAAAGAATTAATCAGATGTCATATATAAATTGGATAACAGTGTAACAGGGCTAGGAATGAATGCAAGTGAATTTTGACAGCACTATGGGAAAAGGGCTAATCCAATGTTACTACAAATAATATTCTATTTTCATTGGTTATTCATTTAGTCTATTTATTAATATATTTTAGTTTTATAAGTAACTAACATAATTTAATGGCAAATATTAAATATAATGAAATAATATTTGTACATAATGCAATCTGTATGTTCCAGTATTGCTAAACACAGGTAAAGCATGTTTTGTTCCACAGTTCTAGCTATCTATTTTTTCTTTACAGTATTTGGTTGATTATAGTTTTATTTTTATTTAATATTTGCCATGATTTATTTGTGTAGTTTTTTATAAATTAGAAAATTAGCTGGTTGTGCGTTAGAATAAAAACTGTACAGATCAGTTGTAGTTCTTCCCATTTTTTTTTTTTTTGGTTTTTATTATTTTGTCTACAAGAGCTGAATCTGACAAGAAATTATAAAAAAATCTAAGCTTTAAAGATTACCTTTCACAACATAAAGTAATTTTCTTGTTGGTCTCAATCTTATTATTTTGTTTAATGAAATATCATTTTACCTAAATTGTTTGAGTGTTTAATAACGAAATTTATGTTGAAACATATTGGTGAAATTCAATATTAAATTTTTCTTTAGTTCACAAATTTACTCTATCACAGTGTAGAGACTACGCTAAACTACAGGTTTTAGGTTTCATTGAACTTAAAATTGTATTTGGGTTTTGTTTCTCAGTTTGTAGTTAGGAAATATTCAGAATTTCTAACTTTAAGATCAATACATTAAATCTATATAATTTTAATATTTAAAAAAATGTTTAAATAAACCTAAATGGAATACTTTTTGAAAAGCCCTACCAATTACTAATATAACCATAATAACTTTTTATGTTTATTAAAAAAAAATTTTCATTTCTGTGTGCTTGCAGTTTGTGTACTGTTTACGAGATCCCAGTAATTAGAGAGCAATTGATCTGTTAATGTTGTTTGTAAATTTGTAACATTTTTTAAAATTACTTACAACGCACACCATCGCATGAACTGTTAATTTTTGTATGTTTTCATGCACTTGGTGATTTGGAATGTTGCTGTACAGAAACTCAATATATGTAATTTAAGTGCTCATTTATGCAAAACAATATTTTACTGTCAAAGTGCATATTGTTTTTAAATTTTAATGTAAAACACTGATAGTAAAAGAAGTTTTTATTATTTAATTTAATTTTTTTTATAAATTCAAACGTTATTGTAAGTGTTCAGTAGTTTTGCTGCTATAACGATTTTACCTAGGTGGAGTTGTTTTTCAGTCTGCAGATTAATCGTTGTAAGGTAACATTTTACTGCTGCAAGTCCAAATCCAGCAGCACTGTCAACTTATAATATACTTTCTCAATAACTTTTAACAAACCATTTAAAAACTGCAAATTAAAACTCTGGGTATGGTATTAGTTTTATTGATAACACAGCTTTTGCAAGAACAGTTATCACTTTCGGAAGACACTTAACAATCACTCAATCAGTCCTAAATTTTGAGCATTATATCAGATCCTAAACGTTTAGAATCTAGCTCACAATTACATATACCACATATCACGAATGTATTTAGGTTATATGTATTCTCAGGTAAAGCTTAAAGGTTATTTGAGAATTTTTTTGTGAGAAATGACAGACTTACCTCTGTAATAGTCTAGTGTGTTGTCTTAATGTTCTTAAAATAGAAACACAACAACACTAAATTAATGAAATGTTTCGGACACCCTTTGTCCTTTGTCTAAAGAGAGAGAACCTGAGATGAGTTACATATATTTACAGATATTCAAATGTCATAGATGGACAGATCTGTAGTTTAAAAAGTATATTGTTTTGTATAAACCTATAGATATTGATGATTATAACTTAGATATTTGTTAGAAAATTAAATTTTAAAAAAAGTAAAGTTTGTCAGAAGGTAAATGAAGTTACCCAATGTTAATGTTAAGGGGAGAGTGATTAGTTATCTGATATTGATGTTAGGGGTTCTCTATTCAGAGTTTATATGAATTGCCTACATACAGTTTGTAGGCTTAGCCAAGGATGATTTAAATATCGGAATGACTGACCACGGACATGACTTTAAAACCATGAATCTAGACAGACCTACAGCTCAAAACAAGACTAGTCACATCACGTCTTTCAATGACTGTTATATCTCAAAAATAATTAAAATCATTTCCCCAATCTTCGATCACATCACTTCTAACTTTAAAAAAAAATGGTACCGAGGAAGCACAACTGCAGCATTCCTAGCGGCAAAAATACAAGACTGAAGAAGCTGTAAGATGAAAACGTTTCCTCTAAGTCTAAGTTAACAATTTAACAACTTTTAGTTAGCAAAAAGTCTGGTCACAAGTAATAGCAAAGGTGTAATAAGAATTAAGAACCAGCTCGTCATTAACAGCAACAAGATTTCGATTTATAAGTTTATACAAACAATATATGAAACAGTACACCTTTGGAAATTCTACATCTGTGCGTCTGTGACGTTTGGTTATCTATAATACTATATCCTGGCATCTGAAAGTTTCTTTTATAGACAGCCAATAGTCCTGAAAAGAGCATTTTGAAAGGTACCGACTGTTATACATTATTATTTTTATTATATATTAGTAATAGTATTTGTTATACATAAAAATAATAACACAAATGTGTGATATTATTTTTTTCATTTTTCTTTCTTTCTGTTTTTGTTTTAAACGTTTATTTAAACACTGAATACTTATGAAGGTTATATACAGGTTTTTGATTGGCATTTATATATTTATACACAATAATACATTATAAGATATGAAGAATTCCCAGAAAAACTGCAAAACCTGTGTCTTCGACATTGAAATGGCCATCTCAACAATAAAAAGCAATTTAATTTTAAAATAATTCAATTTCCATTGATCGTGCGCAGTGGCTAAACCGTATTACTCATGTGTTCTAATTAATATTATAACAAATGTAAACCAGAGTTAATTTTTACAAAATAAACCAACAATAAATCAATAACTCCCAATAAATCATGGGTTTATAATTTGCAGTGAAATTTCAGTAATATAGGTTGTAGACATTTATATGATGGCAATTAGATTTCATAAATAACTAAATCAAGAAGCATAAACAAATAAATCAATCCGCTTACTACTAGTAATATACATTAGTGTTTAAACAAACATTTATTAATTTATAAAACTCAAAAAGGGAGCTACCAGGCTGGATACAACAAAAAAAATGAGTCAACCATGCTGTTAGCACTTGAATCTTGTGTATGAATGATGTTTGCATGCTTTTGTCATATGTTGTAAATCACACTGTATTTTCATTTACAGACATTGTGCTTTTAAGACATTTCCAATTTATTTTAAGAAAAAATTAAAGAACAATTACAAATGGCATTTTTATAGTAAGGTCTATATGATATTTTTTTGCAAAACAGTTATAATAAACAATAAAATAAAACAGTTAGCCCCTATATAAATTTTTTTAAATTAAAAATTTTTATAAACAAATAAATAATTGCTGATTCCCTTACATTTCTTTTGTAGGTTATTTATTTCAGTTAATCTATTAAACCCACAACAGTCCTTTCTGAAAGTTAAACATATTTAAATAATTTTTTGCTGATAATTCTAAAATGTTGTAATTTATGCAAGTTCTGGCATAAATTATCAGGTGTTGACTGTTTTATACACATATTTTATATTTGTCAAATAATTTATGATTTTCTAAATTGTCATAAAATACTTTTACTATTATTGCAATCGAATTTAGTTATAAATACATTCAATAAATATATGTCTTTCAAGTTTAATCTATAATTGTAGATTTCTCTATTTACCTGTGATTGTGCCATGGTTATTTTGTTGAACAATCATTTTATACAATCATTAATTGATAATCACTATTTCAAGTTATCCTACCTCAAAAGTAAATAAACTCTTAATTATAATTAATATTGGGTATATTAATTATTTTTAAATATTAAATGAACAGTTCAATAAATCATAACTTGAAAAGTAACACTACTATGTTTACTACTTTTAATTACAAGTTTAAAAAAATATATATTTCCAATCTTGCAGTCAGTTAAACCAAAAATTATTATTCTACGTGAAATAAATCTTGATTCAAATATAAATCATGCCTATAAATAAATAAGACTAATCCAAATATATGCCTTTCAGATGTAATAGCATTTTATTTAAAGAGTCATGTTTAAAATATACCACCAGTTTGTTTATCTTCTATAATAATGGTTTAATGTCTTAAAATATCAATTTATTCTTAACATTCTGCAAAACAGCTTCTTCAAACTTTCTAATACTTTCATCTATCATTGAAGATATCTTCCTCTGCCCTCAAATTTGTCTGTGCTAATTTTTGTCTTATTTAGGAGTTTGAATAATTCTTTCTTAGACTATTCTTAATAGCACCATTTCACTAAAAGCATTTCACCCGTTTCTTCCTTTTTCAAATATCCACAAAAATGTTTTTATTTTTTCACTATTTATTTTGCCCTAATTTTTTCATTTTCAAGTTTAGTGTAAATAATTAAGATTTAAAACAATAGGGGAAATTGTCTATGGGTGAATGTATCAAAATAATCTCAAAAGATCTACAATTAATTTTTTTTCCTATGGTATACTTTAATCATAATTCTTAATGTTTATCAACAACAGCATTTTAAAGTATTTGTAATTAAATAATGAAATTGGACTGCTACAGTATCATTAACTGTTAACATTTGATATTTTTACTGCATTTGACAAAATCTTCCTAGGTGACTTTTTGCTTTATCTTAAATGCATGTGTTTATTAATATTAGGCCATGTAAATACAAAATAAAATCTTAAAAACTCAAAATGGGTTTTAATGTGGAAGCATGTTAATTAATGGCACTTGAAACAAAAATTGTAAAATGGTCAGTATTATATATTTGATTTCTTCCAGTCTTCTGTGCTCAACGTACTTTGTACGTGGTTTATTTTTTAAATCCAAATGCATTTATTGAAGTTGGTATTTGCGCTATTTTGCTTAGGCTAGAACGTTCGCTGGCGAGACTGGGCTCCAACTCAAACCGTGGAGGAATGTTGAGGGAAAGGTACAAAAAAAAATACAGATTTTGCGATGGTGTGGTGTTATTTAATTTTTATTTAACCGATTTTCCAGATTGATGTAGCAAGTTAATTATTTGCAGATATATTAAGACATTTGCCAATACTTTTAAACAAATTTCTTGCTGAAAGTGAAACTGAGATTGTTTTGTAGAATTTTATTTATTAGTTTCTTTTTTTATCTGGCATGTACAACCTACTTCTGAATTAATTTTATTTCAGATTTTCTGTTGTTCCTGTTCAAGCCTGTCAGCTTTTAATAAGATATTTTTTTCAAAATTAATATTTGTAATAAAAAAAGTTTGCTTTGAAAGTGGTTTATCAATGTATGTGATAGTTACATAATTAGGCAAATAATTTTTTATTTGAGTGTTCAGGTAGAATGATTTTTTTCTTTAAAATCACAAATTCATAGTTAAACTAGCAGAAAATATGAGAACTTTGAACCACTTGAGTCAGCAGGATAAATCTAGATATATAAGAAGAAATAACTTAAGCTTAGTGTGACAAGAGTTTTATTTACTTATGTTCGTAAAAAGTTCTAAATAACTTGCCACTGTACCTGTAGGATTTTTCCGTTTTTGCTAATAATAAACGGGTAGTTAGTTAGATTATTAGATACATTATCTAAATTGTGGAATTTAAACTAAAATTTATTATGACTTAATAGCCTACAAATCTTGTAAACCTCATAGACTTGTTCTTAAGAGATATTATAGTTGCAAAATGTTTTTAGTTTTAATGTGAAAACAGTTTTTAATGATTTTTAATAGTTTGAAAATGGACCTCAGACCTTCTTTGTTTTGTAAAGAAATAATTTCTTGAAAGTTTATTAACATTTTTTATGTTTAAATGGAGAGGCTATTTTAAAATAATATTTAAAATTGCTGGTGTCATTGTTTTAAAAATTATTTTGGGCATTGTCTTTGTAGGTATTATTAATGATTATTATCTCATTGCCCAAAGTAATATATTGGCACCATATTTTTCAAAACATAATTTCTATTTTCTTTTGATTATTTTAATTGCCTGTTTTAGTAATCTTCCCATATCTTAAAAAAGCATTAATATAAATTACTTTATCAAGTCCAGGAAAATAATCCAAGTAATTGTTGAAATGTAGATAGTTGTTGAGTTATATTACAGCGCCCTCTGCTTACCTCATTTTGTCTACTGGCTATGTAATGATTAAAACTCTATAAAGTCAATGGTTAAAATTTAATGAATCATACAGTTTTGTTGATGGTCAAATCTATCGTAGATAATATGTTGAACCACATTCTTGAAAACAGATTACATTTTTTGTCTAATACCACTTTCCTCAAATTTCATTTTAAGTCTGTTCCTTGTTTATTATTCTATTGTACAGTTATAATTTTCCTATACAGAATATGTTTACCTGTTGAAAGTAACTAAATTTATAAAACAAAATTCTAAATGTCTTTTTATATCTGTTTTTTTTTTTCTTAACGTTATTTTATTTTTTTGAATGCAGTTGTAACCTTATACATTAATTTGTGTAATTAATACTTTACACATTTTTTAAAACTTAAGTAGTTAAGTTTTTCTAACAATAGATTATTTTTGTTCTTGACTTTTATGCTTGTTTTGTGTTTTTTTCGGTTGATTATGATTCAGCAAAGCTCATTGGAAAAAGTAAGTGAGTTTGATTTTGTAAAATAACGTGTGTAGTGGGTACAATTGCTCTTTAGCTTAATGGCTTTGGTGTTTAGATATTTGTTTTGAGTTATCTGTGTTATTTGCATTTTGCTAGTGATAGTCATTATTTTGTTAATTTACTGTAACATTGAAGTTAGGTTTACTGACAGATGCATAGATTAACATTGCAGTCTTAATCTAAGAATGCACAGAATTGTATCCAAAATTATGAGTATAGAAATTCTAGTATAGAAATTATTTAATTTTCATAAATTAATTAATTTCATTATATTATGATATTATTAGACTGGTTTATTACCTTGAAAATGTTTTACAGTCTACCAGTAACCTGTTTTGTTTTCCTTTACTAGATCTTATGATTCAGTTAATATAGTAGTTTTAAATTATTCATTCAGAAGTTACAATAAATTATGAAAAAGTAAATAACATAATTTTGAAATTCTCACTAAATGTTCTATATTTTCAAGTGCAGTACTGCATAGTTTCCAGGTTCACAACATAATTCTTTCTAAATATGATTTCTCCTCATACCCTAGTTTGAGGTTGACCATCATAAATTGAAAATATTCAACAATGGTGAAATAAATAAATGTACTCTGCCTAAGAATTTTTCAAATTCAAATGGCCCTATCAGTTTCACATGACATCTAGGAATATGTCATTCAGTATTTTATCTATCATACAATACTATTTTATTACACATAAGAGGTCTGTTCAAAAAGTATTGTAACTTTTGTGTTTCTTTCAAAAGTTATTTATTTATGAACATCATCTATTTTGTCCCTTTCAAATTAATTTATCAACGTTGTTTCCAATCCTTGAAGCATTTCAAAAAAATCTTTATTTGTGATCTTGTTTAGCTCATTATTTGATGCAGCCTTTATCCCATCAATTGTAGCGTAGCGTCGTCCTTTCATGAGCCTTTTCAGTTTCGGGAACAAGAAAAAATCACAAGGGTCCAGATCTGGGAAATACGATGGGTGCGTGTTGTTGACACGATAGTGTGTTGTTTTTGGCAAAATATTCGTGCACAACTAACAATGTGTGAGCAAGGGCATTGTCATGGGGTCAATTTTTGTTCTTCTACAAATTCGGGTGTGTCTGGTGGATTGCTTCATGCAAATTATGCATAATGCAGGTAATATTCCTCATTTGCCATTCTACCCGGTGGCAAGAACTCATGATGCACCACGCTCCTGCAATCAAAGAAAACTAACCAAAACTTCCACATTCGACCGAGCTTGGGGCACTATTTTTTGTCTTGGCTTGTGCTGCATCTTCCATTGGGATGATTGAGCTTTACTTTCCAAGCCATAACCATAAACCTATGATTCGTCACCAGTTATGAATGGCACTTTGGAGCAAATTTGGGTCGTCGTGGAAAGAGTCCAACACCTCGTTAGCGATGCATTACTGTTTTTGGTCGAAATTGAGCTATTTCGCTGCAACCAGTGTCATGTCCAAATCATTAGTAAAAATCGTATGGTACATGCCAATCGATATATTTAGGTCCTCAGCAACTTCTCTAATGTTGATTTGACAACTGGCCAATACTATTTTCTTCACTTCATCAATATGTTCGTCTGTTGTTGACATGCTCTGGGGTCCGGCACGATCTTTGTCGTTCACATCTTCTCGGCCCTCTGAGAATATTTTGTACCACCGATAAACGTTGTTTCGATCCAAAGTAACTTCTCCATATGCTACAGTCAACATTCTGAATGCATCTGCACACTTGAATTTGTTTTTCACACAAAATTTGATACAGATTCTTTGATTGATGTTTTAGAACAGACAAAAATCGAAGACAACCCAAAACACGTCCAAGCAAGACAGCTGTCAACAATTAACTGAACTTTCAAAAATGGCCGAACTTTTCGGCATGAGTGAAAGACATAAATACTAATATAATGCCACAAAAAATTGAAAACTAAATATAGTATCCCAAGGAATTTTTAAGATTCCCGATACTTTTTGAACAGACCTCGTATGTAGTATGTAGTACCACTTTTCCAGAGTGGTAGGAGTGTTTATATTTGATGTTTCATGTGTTACTAATTAAGTATTTACAAAGTTTTTTTTAAACTATATTTCTCCACACAATATGTTTATTTTGATATATGTGCTACTTTCCCAGAATTGAGTGAGCTATTATAGTGTGGTAGACGTGTTAACCAATCATATCGGAAAACTAGTGAGAAAGTTATAAAATTTTAAACATGGTAAAAATTCTTGAGATCTAGAATTTGTTAAACATTTTAACAGATTTGTTAAAATTATAGATACATTTTTTTCTATAATGTTAATTGTGGAGTAAAAGCATTGTCCAGACATTAAAAGAAAATTGTCTTTCCTATTTTATTCTGATAAATGCAAACTAGTAGTCAGTTTATTCTGTTCAGCCTTTGTGAAGCATGCCCCATATTTATTGTTGTACGAATAAAAAATTTGGTCGAAATTTGGTTGATTTAAAATCAAGCAGATTTTTAATTTTAAAACTATAAAAAAAAATTTTTGTCCTACAACATGAAAGCTTTAATAGTCCTACAGGTACTGGATAGAAGATATTGGATGTAAAATTTGTAGATGTTTTGTGTCTCTGTGTTTAGAGAAAAAACTACATTAGTGCAACTGTGATATCATATCTTTATATGTTTAAAAGATATTTCAGGTATACAGAGATATAGCTTTGGATTTTATTTTTCATCTGTTACGTTGTTTTTTATTTCAATCTTATACTTGATTGGAACAATTATTACATTGTGAGATTTCTTCTCAGCCTCATCTTTGTGTGAAGCTTTTCAGAGAAATTCTTTCATTCCTTGGAATTATCAAAAGAACAGCAGCACCAGGTCACAAAGTTAGTTTTAGATTGACTCAATTATCCTGGATTCAAATTAATTATAGAGAAAACATCTGATTAAACATTTACAATTAAACTTGACTGTTGATTGCATTTAGTGAGATGTCTCAAAGTTCTGAATGCTAATTACTACTTTCATAATTTATTTTGGTTTTTATATATAACTAATTTATTTACATTATTTTGTAACCCTATTTACCCTGTAAAAATACTGAAATTATTAAATGATACTACGGCTTTGAATAAAAATGTTGATTTAGAATCCACTCTCAACAATTCATTTTATTTATCACATAAAATTTTTTATTGCATTATTTTGTCTGTTATAATGACAAAAAGTTTAAGAAATGTTTTCTTAACAAACACCTTTGCATGTGCGGTTGCACTTAATAACATCCATTTAATTTTACTCATTGACATTGCTTAAAAAATCAAATAAAAAGTTATCAGCTTGTCTCATTTTTTCTACCATTTCCATATTACCTTAAACATTTTGCATAAAAATAGACTATTTCAACTATCATATCAAGTAAGGAATTTATAATGGGAACGTAAATATACAAAATACAGGAACTGTTTTCGAGGTGTATCATGGCTACTTTTCCTCATAATCACTGTGGATGACAAAATACATTTATGAGCTTGTTAAAATAATTTGGTTTCAATTCATTGTTTTGCTTGATGCCATGTTGTCACTGCTTTTTTAATATCATCAATATCCGCAAAAGACTTTCCAATTTAAGAAACAAGTAGATCATTTGGTGTGAGATCTTCAGAATACAATGGATATTACAAAACTGTATACTTAAATGACTATGAACAAGTACAGTATAATTATAGGCACTAGAATGCAAGTAGAATTTGTTTGACATTTTTCCCACTTTGATTAGCACAGCTGTTTTCAACATCTGAAAATCGAATGTTGTAATGAGGCAAATATGTTAAATGAAAATATTCTTTGCTATCTCCAAATGATGGATCCCTATTAGTTTTTTTTATTGATGTTTCTATTTTAGTTAATTGTCATTGTGCGAGGTGATTGCAAATATTGCAACTTGTTCTGTAGTGTGTGGTGGGGGGAGTCCAGGTTTCATTACCTATTACAATGTATTTGAGATAATCATCTCATTTGTTGAACATAAAGAATGTCTGTACAATCTCCAATTGATTTTCGTTTTTCGATACAGTTTCTTCCCAGTCAGTTTAGGCACCCAGAACAGTTTCTGTCACAATATTTGTAACTGTCACAATGATTAAATGCTTGTGGTTTTGGCGATGTCATGTAGTATGACAGACTGATTTTCATTTCTACTTTCATTGTTTATTTTCTTAGATTCCACATAACTAGTCGAAGTGTTTTCCAGTAATATATCTATCTATTAGTAGCCTAAACTGTTAGTTCACCTTTAATAAAGTTGTATTTATAACATACAGTAGAACTCCTTTCACACGCCCTCGGGTGGTCCGTCTCTCTGGTTAATCCCATCGTAATCTTTTCCCAACTTAAATGATGCACTGTCCGTCATGCCAACAATTGTTCTATCAAACCAATTGATATAGCATCAAGGTAGGTTCGACTAACACCAAGTTATTTGGCTCCCCACCCCTATAAATGTCAAATAGGATCCACGTTTATATTTACAGTTACACTGTAAACAACTAAGTATATATTATAAAGGTGCAGTTTTTAGTGATATATTATTATGAATTTTCTTCAGTTTATTAATGTCATTATTGATTATTATTTGTAAAAAAAATAATAAATTGCTACTTATAGTTTGAAAGTTAGCGGTTGGTTGTTGGCTTCCTTACCATTCATGCAAATAATTGTTCACTTCACATTATTACAAAAATGTAATAACTAGAATAATTACAAAAAAAGATATTAATGTATTTACAATTAGTATGATTCGATTTTTAAATTAATTTAGAAATAACTATAACAAAATTCAAGTTAGAAAAAACATTCAACTAAAAACAAGACATTCAACCAAATAATAGAGGACGCTCATTATGCAGTACTAATTGTCATTGGGTTAAGTTCAAAGATGGATAATTTTACTATTTTTCTATATTTTATGTAACCTGACTTTTTTGTGTTTCTACCATACCTCCAGTACCAGTGGGAATGGATTACAGGAGTTCTACTGTATGTATAAACAAAAATTTCAGGTATTTTCAAGATTAAAATTCTCAATGCAATCAGAACAAATTTATCTCAGCCGTCACCACTACTTTAGTATGATACACTGTGCCTTCACATTTACCCAAAGAAAATGCCATTCACAAAAAAAAACTTTCCATCCATTTTTTTGTTTTTGTATTTCTTTATAAGTTTTGAAATATTCCATGGTATTAAATAGTTCAAATATTGTGATTCATTTATTTTTGTCATTTCAGCCATTGTAAAAACACATTACATTATACATCTGTCATTCACTAGTTATTATAGCCAGTCACATTATATACTTGCCATGAACTAGTTTTTTTTCTAACCAACACATTGTTCAATGATAGGGTGTGGTTGTGTATATGTTTTATATTGAATAATGTAATTATTAAAAATAAGTTCTAATTATTGTATTTGGATTTATAGTTAAATAAAATAATGAAACATCATCATTTTTGTAAAAGAATTAGTTGAACTTTATTTTTTCTCATATCTTTTTCTTTTAAAAAAGCCTTATATTTTTATAACAAAATTACATTATTTTGGAGAATTTATGAAAACGTTTATACCTTTATTATTTCAGAAAAAAATTAAGCTGATATATATATATATATATATATATATATATATATATTCAGATATATATTATATCATATATAATATTAATATAATTATTATTATTATTATCATATTATTATCATATTAATTATCATATTATTATTATTATAATAATATGATATATATATCATATATTATATTATATATAATTCAAAAATTACTTACAATAGTAATATATTAACTTCATATATATATATATATATATATATATATATATATATATATATATATATAAGCATGTCTTTTTTAAAAACTTCAATTTTGTTTATGAATATTATTGATTAAACATTTCTAATAACATTCCTGTTATTTACTAGCTATTTATTTGCTTTCCCATTTCTTTTATAAATTGTAACTGTGTCAGTATATTTCGAAAATAATAAAATCTTTAAGAAAAGAACGTAATTTTTCTGAATAGTATGACATTTAAAAAAAGATTTAAATTCTATTTTCTAACTTAGTGTATATTGTTACTAACGTGAAATCATTATTGATTCAGTTTCCTAGTTAGTTTCTTGGTGGATGCAAGGGGTGGAGCAATGCGAGGTTGTCGACATTCTGGTGTAAGAGTTATTGTTCCGCCAAGGAAAGCTCCAAGCCCAATGCGAGTTACTTGCCGTTATCTTCGAAAAGACAAACTTAGTAATCCCCCACCTTTAATGGAGGGAGAGGCTCTTGCCAGTCGCATTTTGGAACTAGGACCTGCTGGAGCTAAATTCTTAGGGTAAGTAATGCATGTTGTATAACTTGTGTGTATATAAATTTGATAAATAATGCTTAGTTCAAATTAATAAGTATTAGTTTATTTTTCAGCCCAGTTATAATAGAAGTACCTCATTTTGCTTCACTAAGAGGTAAAGAACGTGAACTAATTGTGCTTCGTTGTGATAATGGAACAACATGGAGGGAACATACTCTTGATGCCAATGAAGAAGCTGTACAAGATGTTTTGAATGAGAGTTTTGAAGGAGAAGGTAATCACTTGGCTATTGGCTTGTGGACTGAAAGAATGTTTAATAATGTAATAAGTTTTATAATCTTGTCCTTGTTTCACAGAACTAAGACAGCTTGAAGACCTGCAAACTAGTCGAATCACACGTATAGTAACGGTAGACTTCCCTCAGTATATTGCAGTAGTATCCCGTGTCAGGCAAGAGTTACATCCTATTGGCCCAGAAGGAGGTGTAGTGTCATCAACTGCAGTTCCACAAGTTCAAGCTCTATTCCCTCCGAATTCTCTTACAAAAAAGATAAGAGTTGGACTTCAGGTAATTCGCTAAAATGAGTTTTAGTATATTTAGCTACACTATTTAGATACAGTGTTATATTAAAAGGAAATTGTACTATGAAGTTGATAAAACTTTGATGTTACAGGCCCAGCCTATAGCCCCAGAAGTAGTATCTAAACTTTTAGGTAACCGTGTTGCTGTTTCACCTATAGTCACTGTAGAACCACGGAGACGCAAATTCCATAAACCTATAACCCTTACGATTCCAGTACCTACTGCTGCTAATAAAGGAATGATCAACCAGTACTCAGGAGATGCCCCTACATTGAGACTTCTCTGCAGTATTACAGGTATTATGTATACCTTTCATCTTTGTTGCTACAGTAATCTTAAGGCAAATATTTAAAAAAAGTCAATCGGCCAT
Source organism: Prosapia bicincta (assembly GCA_036971475.1). Lineage (NCBI taxonomy): Eukaryota > Metazoa > Arthropoda > Insecta > Hemiptera > Cercopidae > Prosapia > Prosapia bicincta. The sequence continues at coordinate 155,800,860 of JBAIZL010000002.1, forward strand.
GATAATGGTGGTGAGGGATTATGTAGACAGATGAAATCTATCAGTTAATTGAGACAGTTTTTTTTTTATTTAATTTCATATACTGTAAAATTGTATTAAGTTATGATTGTGAAACAGCTCTGTACATAAAAATCTAGTACTGTCTTCAACAGTAAAAAGATAAGAAATATTTATGTAATACGGCTGGAGGATTGCAATAGATTTTAAACAAATATATAACTAACAATCTAAAGTTGTATTCTTGAGTTTATGTATGTTTGATTGTTATTGGAGTAAAGTAATTTACAAAATAAAATAAACTGAAGAATACTAATTCATTAAATAAATGAATAAACTTAAAAAAATTAACATTAAAATAAGTATAGTTTTTTTTTTTATGCTGGACAATTCACAGTATATTTTTTTGAACAAATGTATTTTTACATTAGAGCCTAAACCTACCCAACTTTGCTATTCATTGAATGTTTGCCTCTTTTAAAACCCTTGTGATTAGCTTCTACATTTTATTTTTATAGAAATCAGATGCCTTAGAGGTACATAGTGTGAGATTAACAACACAATATCATCGCTCATGAAATTTGAAAAAACATATTAGAAAGCGATTACAGTAATTCAAATCTATTATCTTGAAAATTTTTGTTAACTCTTTTATTGGATAGATGGCTGCCCACTCCATTTCTCATCACCCTAAACTCCGTATTTTCACCATTCCTTTGTTCATAGCACTGTTCCCTTACACTTTTGTAAAAGTGAAACTTAATATTTGGATGAATTTCATACCTCTTGTGTTTCACTTCTACATAACTTGATTGACAAAGGCATTTGAAACTTGCACTGACTGTAACAAGCCAATGATTTTGGCTACTTAATGAGCTTTTAAAAGATACTGACTGCAATAATATCTTGTCTCAGAATGTCTTTATACTTTGTATACTTTGATTTGTGACATTCAAATGATTAAAATAAGTATAGAAGGTGCATAATTTATATTTTCTTCTATATGAATAACTTCTTTATTCTTGAAAGTAACTTACTTCTTCTGTTAATTTTTCAACTATAATTTTTTTATTTTTGAAAAAATCCATCTAAGATTAATAAATTGTGGTCAAGTACCGTTTGGCGTATACAGCATCTCAACAAAATAAGTCACGTTTGTGTTTCTTATCGTTTGAGTTTCGTATTTACAGTTCCACAGATGTGCAGTATTAACCATGACTTATTATGAAGGAGTAGATGTCATGTCTAGTGCTCTATTCCTGTGTACTAGTTTTTTATACTTCGTGGTGCCTGTGTTGTAGCTCAGTTTATTGAAAGTTTTAAGATTTTAAATGAACATAACTTTCTCAATGCAAGAGAATGGTAAAGATGAATATGTCGACAAGCAACAATGTTTTCCACAGTTGCCCGTGTACTGGAAATGTTACAAAACAGCATTTACATTATTTTGAGTAGAAACAATTTAACGATGCTACATAGAGTAGGGTCCTTATTCCTAGTGAATACTTTCTATTTTTACAAATGAAATCTGATCTTGTTGAGAAGAAGTTATGTTTAGGTGACAAGATCAAAATCTATTTCTATTTAGTTGAATTCATAGGCAATAACTTTTGTTCCAAGGGAATACAAGGTTTGTGTGACGTTATCACAAGTGTTTAAAAAATTAAGGTAAAAAATATGGAACTTAAAACAGAGATTATTTGAAAATAATGTTTTTTTCTTATATATTAGTTTTCTTTCACCAGTAAAAGGGAACTTATTTTATGGGTATAAAAATGCATCACTGCATTTAGGAGTTTGTCTCATTAAAATTAGAACAGTTTTTATTCTTCTTGAACTTAATTAATTTTGTCTGTTGTCACATCTCTTTATAATAACTTCAATTGCCCTTTTCTTTCTGTATTACCTAGTAACACTTTTTTCAGTCTTAATTATGTTTGTCTGCAGTAGTGGAAGAGTAGTAGTGTTTGAGTAGATAAAGAGGTTTGAAACAAGTCTGTACTTAATATTTTTGAGCAACTATGGTGTAGTTTAGTATTATATATAAATAAAACCTCTTAAACCACAAAAAACATTTTATTCATGTCTTGATGTTCATTTCAATTGCAAAGCAATCATCGTCAGACGAAATTACTGGTTTAACAGGTCTTATTTAATTATAGCACAAGTTTATATAACAAGTTGTTACTGTGAAAGTATCAAGTCTGTACTGATATAGCTAAGCTGATTTCTAATGGTAAAAAAATGTTCCAGTTTTAAGTGAAAAGGTCATAATTCAAGATTTTATCCTTTTCGTGCAAATCAAAAGAATCAAGATTTGTGTTCTTAAGCAACACTGGCAAGCTATTTGTAATAATTGAAATCATAATTTGTGTAAGTTATCAGGACCTGTCCTGTATGTGAAACCATATAACTTATACCTAAATCAAAATGTGATTTAAAACTTCACCATAAGTGGTTATGGACATTACTAACAAAATGAAACTGTACTATCATCCAATATATAAGATTTTAAACAAGAATTTCATGACTAGTTCTAAGTGCTTTTGATATTTATAAAATCTCTGTATTATAAAGATCTAGACTTTGCTTTAATAATTTTTCAATTAGAAAAAAATGTATTTTTGATAACACTTGGGTCACTTGGTTATATAAAAGTAAATTCTGATTTGTTATTTATTTATTTATACGTTAAAGTATGCAAGTGTTAAATAACTTATGTTTTAACTTAAATTTATTCTTATACACTATTATTTAAGTGAACAGATTCATGTACTGTTTTCTAATGAAAAGATAAATTTTGAAAATGGAATTAATTTTTTTTAATGATATAAAACTCCTTAAATTTCAAAATATTTTGTGTTTATATTTAGATTAGTTTCGTTAAAATTCAAAACTTATTTACATCCTAAACAATCAAAGACACCAACGATTGCTACAGATGCACACTTTGTCTGTTGGTAAAATGATATAGATAACATTTTTTTTTAAATTTGTGTATAACTTAGATAGAGGCAGCTGAACTGGAGTCCAAAACAAACCATTTACTATACCTTTCTTTCATTAACTACCCCTTTATAAATAGAAAAAATATCTATTCCATACATGCATGTAATTAAGACATCAAGAATTCGCTCTAGTGACTGCAAAATGTGAGACTTCAATAAAAAAATATCAACAGCCTTTTAAAGGAGAACGATATCCCAAAAAACTCATCAAAGATCAAATCTGCTTAGTAAAATCAGCTGATAATTCTAAGCAATTATTAAAACAGAATAAATGTTTATTAAGTACAGATTACAAATAATGTATTTGTTCTGTAAGGGTCGTACAAAACATTACAAGATGGCTTTTTAAACCTTTCAAGCTTCTACCAATATCTGAAACCATTTTTATTGAACTGTTGTAAAAAATCTTTTTCGTTCAAGCAGCCTTTTTCAGTCTGGCTGAACTACTATATCCTTATACAGAAAAATGATGTATCAGAAGTATATGAATTTCGCTTATTTCCTCTCTCAGATTGGCTTTTTATTTTCTACATTAGATCTAACAAAAAGAGTACACAATGAATGTGGTTCTATAGTGTAGCAATGGTACTAGTCAATTTTTCCCTCCAGAATTTGACAAGATTTCCTTCTTGTGATTCTGTTTCAGGAATTAATTGTCAGAAGATATATTTAGTCAGTTGAGACTTACATTGATGTGTGAGATTATGTAACCAATACCTGGGACCTTCAGATTCTGTAGGTGTGTTTTGCTTCCAAATTGATTTTAGAGTCTAACCTAGTTATGGAATCTCAGGGTTAAATAGAGTTTTCTGGATCATTTTCTTAACACTTCTATCCAATAAAAATATTGAAAAGAACCCCAATACCACAAAAATAATCAAAAATAACAAATAAAACAAGTTACTTAAGATTAAACCCTTATGTACATTTCGATGACCATGTCATCATCATCAGATGATGATGACATGGTCATCGAAATGTACGTAAGGGTTTAATCTTAAGTAACTTGTTTTATTTGTATATTTTTGTGGTATTGGGGTTCTTTTCAATATTTTTATTGTAATATATTGTACCACTGTGCTCTTGATATTGGGTACTTCTATCCAAAAAATCATCAACAGTTTTCCCTGCTCTTTTAGTATAATTACAACCTGACTCCAAGGAACCTGCATTAAAGTCATCTATGATGACATTACCAGGGTTTTTCTTTTTACCTGGCCAAAGTTTTCTGGTGAATTGCTTTTCTTTGTGTGACTTTTGAGTAGTGTAAGTCTTTTTATTTTAAAATTAACAGAACTACTTGATAATGGACTAGTAAGACTGAATTACACTTGTCTCACCAAATAAGAATAATAATGTTAAAAAATAATTTAAGTATTTGATCTTTAAGGTTTGTATTTTAAGTAGGACTTATCATGGAAAATAAGATATTTCAATTAACAAAAGATTTAACAAACAGGAGGTAACTCAAGAGCCCAGTGGGAAGACGTTACAGGATCAACACCATTAACATTTGTCAAAGATTGTGTTTCATTTACAACAACTGTGTCTGCGAGGTTCTGGCTTATGGATTGTCGTCATGTATCCAATGCTGGAAATATGGCAACAGAACTCTACAAGGAAATCAGTCATGTTCCATTTATGGCCAAGTAAGTTTCTGTGACTGGTAGAAAGCTTTCTCTCCAAAACCTTTTGTTTATGAAAAATTATACTTCTTTATAACACATTTTAGGTCTAGTTTGATTTATATTCATTCTCTATAATCTGTTGACATCCAATTTTTAAATCTGTCTGTAATAACCTCTTTTGGTTCATAGTCATTCCCAAAATGAATACCGTCTAAAACTTCTTTCAATTAAGAAAAAAGGTGGTAATCTGAGGCGCTTAGGGTTTGGTGGTTATATAAGGTTATGTTTGGGATATACGTCAGATGCTCCGAACTTCTTATGTAAACTTTTGAATCACATCAATGCAGTAACAGCTTTGACACATTATTTGTATGTAAGATGCGGATGAAGCATCCCGCAGAGTCTTGCTACATTTATGATAATTCGTTATGGCTTGTGTTTTTCTAGAAAATGTTTTTTTTTATTCCAAAAGTATTTAGCCATCACCAGTTTTTGTGCTTAGAATATTTCAGTATTTTTTTTTTTATTTTATAGGTCATTCCTTTGTTTCTTGAGTTTTATATTACGTCCAGGTCTTATCCCCAGTAATATTTAAAAATTAAAATACAACTTATGAGCTATATATTTCTATCCTTATCTATTCTGCAGCTTTCAAGAAGTAATTAATATCCCTTAGAGATTACAGACATTTAGTATGGTATATGACACATCAAAAAATAACCTCTCTTGTAGCAAACAAACAGCAAATAATGGAAACCATAACAAAAAACTGATGTCTATATGATATAGATGATTATTGTATCATGACATATTTCTTCTGTCCATAGGCAACAATAGGGGTTTTTTTTAAATGTGATTTTAACTCTGGTTAACAACAAAATTGTTGAGATAAATAATTTATCACAAATTTAACTGGAGCGCTATAACGGAAACATCATTATATATGCTCAAAGCTATGCAAACAGGTGGAATCATGAATAGCCTTGTTAAAATATTACCAAAACGAGAAATTAGTGCGAAGAGTGATGAAAAATTGTCAAAGAAGCAAAAACAACTCTTTTACCATCTTGAAAAAAGGGGAGTTACTTTGTCTGCATTTATTTAACTACACTGAAACTCTATTTTAGGATGTTTTAGCGAGATTATAATTGATTACCACGATCTTAAAAACCGAAATATTATTTTGTGAAACATCCCGTAATATGCTTGTTTGTATATTTATTACAAGATTAGAGTACAAGCAGGTATGTGTGTTTATTTGTTACAAGGAAATAATAAGAGACCAGCCATTAGCTGTTTCTAAGCAATAAGACTATATTAGTATACAGTAATAAATCACAATTTTATTAGTAAAGGAATACATAAATGTTGATATATATTTTTGTAAAATCTTTGAGTTCTTCTGTCAAAGATATATATATATATATATATATATATATATATATATATATATATATATATGTTATTCATGTGTTGTGTTTAAATTGTTGAACCTATTTTACCAGTCAGTTTTGATTGCTCATCATTTTTGCATTGTGTACAATTTGATTAAATATCTTAACCTTAATTGAATCATATTTTATTTGTTATCTACGTTGTAGCATTATTTTTTACGTTTTGTTTGTTTATTTTTATAATTGTCTATTATTATATTTGGTTTATATTTATAATTTTATATTTGACTTATAACAAAATTATTGCTGTTATACATGTTCGTGATAATGATTTTTGCATGCCAAATGTATAATTTTTGTATTATTCTGGGGAGAATAATAAATTAAATGATTACGAAGATGGTGATTACCTCCGGTCTGGTCCTCTAATACTGCTGGTTTGAAACGTATCCCACATACTGGCTATAAAAGACTACGTCTGTATATCCAAAAACATACCCCGTATGAGCAGCAATTGGTTTGCTGGTGACACGATCATTTTTTGCTCATTTTTAGGTTCTAGATATTATTCAAAAGCTCTAAATTTTTGCGCTGTGTACAATTTGATTAAATATCATAACCTTAATTGAATCATATTTTATTTGTTATCAACGTTTTAGCATTATTTTTTACGTTTTGTTTGTTTATTTTTATAATTGTCTATTATTATATTTGGTTTGTATTTATAATTTTATATTTGACCTATAACAAAATTATTGCTGTTATATATGTTCGTGATAATGATTTTTGCATGCCAAATGTATAATTTTCGTATTATTCTGGGGAGAGTAATAAATTAAATGATTACGAAGATGGTGATTAACCTCCGGTCTGGTCCTCTAATACTGCTGGTTTGAAACGTATCCCACATACTGGCTATAAAAGACTACGTCTGTATATCCAAAAACATACCCCATATGAGCAGCAATTGGTTTGCTGGTGACACGATCATTTTTTGCTCATTCTTAGGTTGTAGATATTATTCAAAGGCTGTAAATATAATCAATAAGAAATTTTAAAAAAAGTTTAAAGATGCAACACATAAAAACTGAAAGTTTACTGTAAATTCAGTACATTTATTTTTCATTTAAATCATCATTGCAGACTCCATTTTCCACTTATAAAATTTTTTTGTCATAAATGGTTATTTAGAACAAGCTAGCAAAAGTATTAATTAATATGTTTTAGGTTGTTGCTTCAGTTACATATTTTGTCTGTGGCAAGGAATGTGTTAACCCATCAAATTGTAGACAATGTTTAAAATAACATTACATATGAGAAAGAGAATTATTTAATAAATAAATGTACTAAGATAAAGAGAGTTACACATACTTATATATTATAGTCATGGAACTCAGGAATACTGCAGTACAGTAGAAGATTAAATTTTTAAGAAGAAACAATTCAAATCAATGGTCACAAAAGTTAATTGTTTTGATTGGCCGTCTAAACACTGGATACACTTAATTTTGTGGAATGATTTTAGATATGAGGTGTTTGATCATTTGCCATAGAATTTAAGCCTTCTGTGGGTTGAGTTACTATCATTCTTATCAACAATAAAGATCACTAGGAACAGTGTTTTGACAGTGTGCAGCAATTTTATGGTTTAATAGTATGTTTTTGTAACTTTATAATTACTTTTTTTCCATTAGCTTGGTTAATTTTTTATGACAACTTTTTTACTTTTTTGGGGACAGGCTATCTATACACTTATAATTTTTAATTTTTATTGATGTATTTTCTATTATAAAGTAAAAGGAAGTAGCCTATTTTTCTTGAATAATTTGGTGAAAACCCCTAGAGGTAATTATATCGACCTTAGGACCAAATGCTAGTGAAAAAACATTTTACCTAATACAGACAGACCTGAAGAAAGGAATAACCCAAAATGTTCAATTATAAACAAAAACATAACCTAACATGTGTAAAACCTCATAACAATTCATTTTACCAACATAAAGTTGCATGCCTCTAAGGAGAAGCTACAAACACTATTACATTATTAAAACACATAAAGTATCCAATATTGCAATGAAAATACACAATACATGAAAAATATTGCAGATAACACTAAATTTTCTGCAAAAATATAAAAATGTTTACAAACACAAGAAAATAATAAAACTTATTGCTGACACTCCAAAAATTTAAAATTAAAAAAAAAGAAATAATACCTCACAACATACACAAAACTTTTAAAAATCATATTTCTTTATAAAACAAAGTACCATGTTATACTACATTAGAATAAAGCTATAAATTATGCAGTTGAGAGAGAATGTAAAAAAGTTGTATACATACATGGGCTCATAGCAGACTTTATTTATTTATAGCCAATCTTATCATAACCAGATTCTCTATAGCTATTTTTTAATAAAGCTATTGTTTTTGGATGCGTTCTTTATCGTCAGGGATATATTTCTTTTTGCCAATATTGATTATACAGAGAGTGCAAATGATACCTAAACATGGTTTGATTGAGTTTTAATATGTCACCAAAAGGTCAAGTGTTTTGGAGTTTTTGTATAATCAGGAATGTAAACTATAATTTTCTTCATACAAACTATAAGAAATATTGCATGTTTTTTTTTATTGTTTAATAGTGTTTGTAATGTCTCCTTAAAGGCGGTAGTACTGTAAAATATTTGATTGGGTGTTAAAACTGTAATGTAAAAATAAATTTCAGATTTGTTGTGTTTGCAAAACGAACTGACCCACTAGAAGCACGACTAAGAGTATTCTGTATGACTGATGACAGAGAGGACAAAACTTTAGAACACCAAGAACATTTTTCAGAAGTTGCTAAAAGCAGAGATGTTGAGGTAAGACAAGTGAAAATTTATATTAAATATTGACAAACAATTTTTTTACATATACAAAGTATTCTTAGTTTAAATTTTTATCCAATTTATAAACCATGCTAGTACTTTTTTATACACTTTTCAAGATAGTTAAGTAGATAATTAAAATTGAAACTTTCAGTCTTTGTGTTGTCCACGTTGAGGTTCTTTAAATTGCTACTTTTGATATCACTCATTGTCTTGTTCGTGACTCACACCATTGAACAATTCACTGATCTAGTGTGAAACCTTTCTGCTGAAAAATATCAGTAAGGAGTGGTTTTTCGTCAAGTGATACCAAAAGTAGTAAAATTGTAAGTGCTGCATATAGTAAATATAATATTAAAAGACAAAAATTATTGTAAATAACTATATGTCTAGTTATTTACAAATTACTATAGCTATTTGAAGAATTTAATTGCAAAAACTGTTGCTTAACTGTGAACAAAAACATATGTGAAAATTTTTTTAGTACTTCAAAACAGTTATGTTTACAAGAAAAATCCACTTAAAATATTCTAGTTAGTTCATTATAAGTTAGTACATATTATAAATTACTTGAAAATGCTAAACGTGACCTATAAAATAACAATTTTTAGAATCAGTGTGATTAAGTGAAATTATGAAAATATGTTGAAAGTTTTAAAAATAGTCCAAATCACAGTATTTTGCATATATTTTAGTGCCAGGCTCCAGTGTAGTAGAGCTTGATCATTAAACAAAAAGAAAAACTAATTTCAAGGATGATTCTGAGAGATGATTCTCACTCATGGTATGTTTTTCATGTATTGTACTATTTATTTCAGTTACATTCTTTTTTTTATTTTTACAGGTTATGGAAGGTAAATCAGTGTACATTGAATTTGCTGGAAATTTAGTCCCTGTTGCTAAGTCAGGGGAACCATTAGAGTTAAACTTTAAAGCATTCCGTGAAAACAGATTACCTTTTACAGTTCGTGTCAGAGATCCAGATGAAAATCACATGGCTCGAGTCCTCTTCATGCCTGAGCCTAAGGTAAAACCTTAGTAATAATATACCTTAAATTTTTAAAAAACCTAAATCTAACAATAACTATAATTTAAATTTTAATTGTAAAATTATTCTAGAAGATTAACCCTTTGAATAGTAATGGTGTAAATGTCACGTCACCACGCTACGAGCCACAGGCAGTAACAACACTGTTGTGTCTCTATATTTACATTCTAAGATATATGTTGAAATCTACTTATTTTTTATGTAAACTAGCCTACTATGGCTTCCCAATTTTTAAGAGTAAATTTTTGTAGTTCTAATCACATTCGATGTGAGAGTAATGTGTAGCACTATCGGACGAGTCTAGCTAGCTCTCGCCAAATGCTAGGGTTAGCATTCTGGCTTCTATGCTATAGGTTTGGCTATTTTATGGCTGTCGGAACCACGTTTCTTGATTATTGTGATATTTCATGATTAATAAATAGATTTATATTTTAGGAAAAGGCTTGCATAATTTTTTCCCTGTTGGTTACTACCGAAATTCGGTTTTTTAAAAAATGTTTGTTTCTTATAAAAAAGTGGTTGAATGAAATTTTTCTCACAAAATGTTATTATTGCTGAACTAATATAATGATAAAAATCTATTTAACAAATTTTAAAAATAATCAAATTTTCGGGCATTTTAGATGATTTGGAAGTCCCTGCTCAAAAGGTTGAAAGGATTATGAGTCTACATAGCATTGTAAATATAGGCAGGACTCTTTTATCGAGGAGTTTCAGTTGAGACAGATTTACCCAATAAATTGACAAAAGAGAGTCACCCTGAACACCTATGCGCTGAAGCCGTAGCAATGCTCCACCAGAAATATTATAAGTACGTAAAAATCTTCACGGACGGATCAGTTGACACAGAGAAAGGGACATCAGGAGTGGGCTACTTCAACCTGGAAACTGGAAACTTGCACCAGCAAATGCCCGGTCTAGCATGGATGTTGAATTGTTGGCAATTAATGCTGCATTGGTAAGCTGTCAATCTATCTGTGAATCTGACATTTGTATTCTCACTGACTCGAAATCAGCCTCCAAGTTCTGGCAATGCCATGCATTACATCATACTCCTTTAGAGTTGCTGAATTGAGGAGGTTAATTGTGATGTTGCAAAATGAGGGCAAAAGGATAGTCTTTTAGTGAGTCCCTGCCCATTGCGGGTTGAGAGGGAACGAAGAAAGTGGCGAAATTGGCCTCAGTAATGTAACCTGCTGACCAAGAGATATACTCCCTCTTTTATTGTCAAAAGTCTGCAGAGCGATTTTTCAGGAGAAAGTGGACTTGAGATGTGGTCACAATGTCCTGTCGGTCGATCCCTATTTAACCTCATGAACCGGCACAAGAAGACATGTATAGAGGAATCGAGAGAAGTCTATGTACTTTCGCGACCAGAGCTAGGACTGGATACATTTCAACCCAGGCCTATCTTAACCAGTTCAATTTAGCGGCATCACCAGAATGCGCCCTATGCCAAAGTGGAGAAGAAGACATGGAGCACATCTTCATTAAGTGCTGTTATCCAAATGTGGCCAAAGACTTTTCAAGGGCAGAGGGTTTGGACATCAATACCATATTAACAAACGAAACTTATTGGAACTCTGTGATGACAATTTATCATGGACATCGGGCGATCGACTACAATTTAAGCTGGACGCCTGCTGGAAGAAGTAAGAAACTTTATCAATAATTCCGTCTGAAACTGAAGCCCTTCTGCTTCGGTTTTCATCATGAATTTTCGTACTGCCTTCACTAAATTCTCTATACCATTTGCGAACATGTTGAACAGATATACACTTTTCCCCATAACCTTCGAATAACTGATGATAAATGTCAATAGGTGAAATCCGTTTCGCTTTAAAAAAATGTATCACAGCACAAATTTTGCAACTGGCTGTAACAGCAAAAAGGAGCTCCAATATCGAAGGCTGCTAGCTCGGCACAGAGCAATGTGGCGAGGCGGGAGTGGTGGGGATAGAGAGAGGGGGAGTTGATAAGTAGGACAGTGTTACCACATTGCTCCTAGCACATCACTTTCTTTCTTATCAGCATAGGGAACCTTATTTTATGAATTACCTTAGTAATTTGATTTATTATTTGAAATTTTTAGAGAATTATTTTATTTCTAACTAATTATGAATAGCTTCCAAAAATATCTAAACAAAAATGTGGTTACTGTCTCACATAAACAAAGTTATAATTTAACTGAGTATCATCGAGGAATTTACTAACATAAAAGAACCCATTTTATGCATGTAAATTTGGATACATAAATATAAGTTACTAGAAATATAATTTTCTGGACCTATCCTACTTGATTTACAGTATAAACACTCATGAATAGGATGTGCATCCAGCATTATATGCATGTTTAATTATGTCTTCTACTTTAATCCATTACTCACTACTCTAAGTAATTGAATTTTATATCATATCAGATATGTGCAAGTTATGGTTGTAGTATAAATTGGGTGCCGTAATGTAAAAACTAAAAATGTTGTGATACAAAGAGACTAAAAGCATTAGCCAAAATTCATGAAAGCTAGATACTACAAACTGATATTTATTGATGTTGGTATTGACATACTAAAAAAACCGATTAAATAAATGGACAAATTATTGAATAATTTCTGTTTAATATTATTTTAGAATAGTTACGATGAAAATTAAATGAAAAAAGCTAAATATAGTGGATTCTGTTTAGTTGGACTAAAATGAAAAAAACAACAAATTAAATGTCAAGTCGAACACACAAAAATATACCACTTAATTGTTCCGAAAAATTGTTTAATTAGTCGATTCTTTTTATTCATTTTTTTGTAGCAAGGATACTGGATGTACTGAATTGTCTAATATCTAGCCTACAGTACAAAAAGAGAATGTTTATTAAGGAAACATTCACTATAAAACAGAAAATAGGCTCTACTACAGATGCTACATGCGTACTTTTAAAAAATAATTGGAAATTTGCACTGTTTGACACCTGGTCCCCTCCTCAGGACATGTTCATGTCTACATTCCGTTATTAAGTGTTTAGTACCACAGATCTTTTAAACTGTAAGCTGTATGTTTATTGCATTCCACTAATCTAGAATTATTTTGAGTAATTTGTGTTAATTCATTTACAGCTTTGTTTTGATTAACTAAATTTTCATTTACAGCTTTGTTTTTTTAACTAAATTATTTTGGAGAATTTAGGGTTGTATTCTACTTCTTTGTCAAGAATGGTTTGCTAAAAGTGAACGTGAAGAAACTTCACTTGAATAAAAACTAGAGAGAAAAGATACTCTCTAGGGTTTGGAAAACTTGTAACGAATGATTTAAAAATGTTACCATGCAAGGTGCCCTGCACTAGCCTGTTGCTTAAAATAATTTTTTTGTAAAGAAGGTAGATCACCATGAATATAAAGCTACATATGGGGGTTATCCCGGCAGAAAAATAGACGTGAAATAAAATTGAAAAACGCTAACCCTGAAAAAGCTAGTACTGATATCAATATTGTCAAAACCTGGAAGTAAACTAAATCACCAGACATTCTTCATAAGTTTTCTGCTCATGATAACTACAATTCCACCAAAACAGGATTTGCTTATGCTGTGCCTCACAGTTACCTTTGCAATAACAATTTTCTATTTTCAGGACAAAGAAGCCATTAGATTGTAACACAGTTCTTTGTTGTGTAAACATGTCTGGAAATGATAAACAACAGGTACTTGTATGACTGGAAAATCATAGAAACCTTGATGTTTAATATGCTTAATACTGAAAAGTCTTCCTGTCTATAAACACAACAAAAACACTTGGATGAAAAGTGAAAATTTTCCCACATTTTTATGTTTATGCTAAACAAAGTAGACCTTTGCTAAAAAAACATTATACCACTATATGACAGAGTGTGACAAGTAGTTGAATGATTGATACTTTATATCATTCCATTTGACATGCTTTGTTAAACTCTAACCTAATAGAATGCTGTTACTATAAAACATTTCAACATCTAACAACCTTTAATGATATTCTGTTTATTTATGCTGATGATTCACAAATTGTACTTCCCTACACCTTTTATTGAATTTGTCAGACCTAGACATCACTATTTAAAGCATTGTTGATGTCTTTTAGACATCCCTTTTTTTTAATTTCTAAAATAAATTTGTAGTATTTTCAGTGCTGTTTGTATGATCCTTTTATTATTTAAATGTATGAATTTTTATTTTAATATGTAATAGAATTTATAGTTATTTTATATTATTTTATTAACATGTTTAGGGTTATATTTTAATATTAAAATACAAATTAATTTAACTGGATTATTATAAACAACATATAGCATTTATTAACTTCATTACTATTGAATATTAATGCTTGTTAGTTGATCTACTTGAACAACTGTAACTATGGCTATATATATATTTAGTTCTTAGGCTACAGCTATAAAAATTTGTAAACGAAAAATATTTATTTAGGTGGCTCGAGGGGAACCTACACAAGTGCCTGTATGTACACTAAATATTACACTTCCTGAGGAAATAATACATGAAGTCACACCCTCAGAAAGTGACCTCTACCTCATTGATAAAAACTACAGCTTCTTGAGAGATCATGGACTAGGTAAGACCAAAGTATCAAACGAGTTTTACTTAGTATAAGAGAAGCCAAATATTTACGTTAATACAATAGCTATGAATATTTTGTTTTTCCAGTTATAATTATTTGAAGGAAATTCTACTGTTCCACTGTATTTATTATTTCAAAATGTATTATAGATTTTGTTTATGAGCATTTAACATTTGGTCAGACAATTTACTGTGTGGTTCCCATCAAGAAATACTGACAAAAAGGAAATAAAGGCTTTGACTGCTACTAAGACATTATCGCTTTTAGTTTTATTAACCTAACTCCACAAAACACTGAGTTCAGAGTAAAAAAAAAATTGTAGTGAACTAACTATAACTTAAAAAACTGTATACATTTTTAAAATAGTAAAACTCCATATTTAAAACTAAGCAGTGGTTTGACTTCATAAAAATATTCAAGAAGTTGTGGGTATTGTTATTTCAGCATGCACAGGTCCATTGGCATGCTGGAAATTTTTGGCACAGGATCATTTTGGAAATTTTGTAGACTTGTGTGTGTTTTTTAAAATTTTATTTGTACTTGTTTGTGTATTATATTATTTTTGTGTTTATAAATTTGTTGTTGTTCCTAGATTGTCATTTTTAGGCCCTTTCGTACCATTGTTTATTAGATGTATAATTTCTACTGTGCAGAAAACATGGTGTTTTTTTTTTGATGGTGTATGTGGCTAAGTTTTAATTGTGTTTGGTTTGATGTATGCTTTAAGTTGTTCTTTATATCTGTCTTTTGATTTCTGTTTTGTTTGGTCAATGTACAATTTATTACAGTCTGGCCATTCAGTTTTACAAATTCTGTCCCCACCAACTTATAATACACTAGATTTTAACATGTAAGGGATTTTGGTAAAGTAGAAATTTTTAGGTGAAGTATATTGTTCATCATTAAATCTTGACCAATTATTTTGATTTCTTGCTGAAATTATGTATAATACTTTCAAAAGTTTTACTTAGATGTTCATAAAAAAAAGTTATAACATAGGTTCTGAATTTTCATCAGAAAAAAATTTGTGACTTATTTGTATAAAACCTAATAACTTTTTTTTATAAGGAAACACAGAAACTATACACCGAGCAGACATCAGACTGGCAGACATTTGTAATTTGTTGAATATGGACTGGGTGCCGCTTGCTTCTGAATTGGGTTTAACTGAAACAGATATTTCATTAATTCAAAATGAATACAAAAATAATATACCTCAACAAGCCATGGTCATGTTACGTCTCTGGATGCAGAGTAAAGGCAACCAAGCTACAGGTAAGTGAAACTAAAAACCTTTTACAGTACAGTAAAACATATACTTGGTTCTGTTAGCAAGTTAAATATGCTCTTAGTGGAACTAGATCTTCATTTATTTCAACTTCTTTGTGGGTGTAAAATAAAAGTGAAAGGTTATTCAGACTAAATATTTCTATATTAAAGTAAGACATAGTCTTGTTTGTCTCAGGAAGTTTTAGATACAACAACTAGATATACCTTTATTTATTTTAGCTTGTCATTATCTATGTAAAGTAACATCTCAGAAAATACTTATTAATATACAAAAACGCAGCCTTGGTGCTCTCAACAAGCTTGTGATACCTCGTAAAAGATGCCAATTGACAAATTTAACAGCTATAATGTAAATATATCCTATGATAATAAAGTGAGAAAAAAATTATGTAAGTCTTTAAAATTTCAACATGATTATCTTCACTCTTTTATATAACTATTAATGATTATTATTTGATATTGTTTTTTAAAAGTCTGATCAGGTTCTAGCTTAGCTCTTAATATATTAAACTTACTTTTTCACGCTAACTTCAAAAGGCATTATGAACTGCCATTAATTCTCAAGGAAAACTGTGACAATACTTATGCATATCATTGCTCATTTTATTGTCTCTCTTGGACAAGTTTGTGGTGTTAACAGTGAGGCCACCAAAAAAACTGGAATATTGGGATTTATATGAGAATTATTAGCGATGAGAAAACATCGGGAATCACATAGAAATTTTAATAATTCTGTTACAGTTTTGGGAATTTTATTGCAAATTCTAAAATTGTTTTGATTTATATATATTTATAATTTAGGACAATATCAACCTCAACAATCATCCTTTGTTAATGTGGTCACGTGCTGGCAATGTCTCCCAGCAACCAGCATAGCGATAAGTACACTGAGTCAACTCACTGTCATCTGCATCACATACTGTACATAATTGACCATATAAATGTGTGTAAAATATAAATCTTAAATTTATTTGAGTTATCTGACTTTCACCCTCCCTTATGTCAGTACGTTTATTTATTTAAATTAGTTTCTACCTCATACATAACGTTTTTTAAACCTTTTCTACAATATGATGCCTTTTCTCATTGCTGCAGGCAAACATGCAACTCATGCTACAACTTGAAAAGTTATTTATCAATCATTTTGCTAACATGTTCCAAATATCTATTTATAAAACAATAACGTATGTCCATCAAAAGACTAATAAAAGGGTAGATTTAGAAGGAAACTTGTCAAATCAATATCAAATATAAAATAAAAGTAGCCAATAAAATAAAAGTAAATATAAAATAAAAGAAAAAATCACAAGGAGCAAGGTCAGGTGTGTAGGGGGGGGGGTGGTAAAGAACAGTGATTGAGTGTTTGGCAAAAAACTCATGAGTTCTGAGTGCTAAGTGAGCTGGAGCGTTGTCTTGATGGAAAACCCAGTTATCACTTCTCCACAGTTCTGGCCTTTTGCGTCGGACGGCGTCCTTCAGACGTTTCTGTACTTCAATGTAGGTAATCTGGTTGACTGTAGAGCCTTCAGGGAGGTACTCGTAATGAACAACAACCTTAGCATCAAAAAAAAAAACTGTCAGTATCACCTTGACATTCGACCGAACTTGGCGAGCTTTTTTGGGTCTTGGGGACGTTTGACCCCATGATTCATCACCGGTTATAATTCTTGACAAAAAGTTATCATCTTCATTTGAACGATCAAGCAGTTCCCGACAAACCCGGACTCGTTTGGCTTTTTGGTCGTCGGTCATCAGGCGTGGCACAAATTTCGCAGCGACGCGGTCCATCTTCAATTTTTCGGTCAAAATCTCGTAACAAGATCCAACTGATATCCCACACTCTTCAGAAAGCTCCCTAATGGTCAGACATCAATTTTCCCGCACCAGGGTGTTGATTTTGTCAACGTGTGGGTCGTCAGTTGATGTTGAAGGACATCCAAGACGCTCATCGTCATCAATCGACTATCGGCCACCCTTGAAACGTTCATGCCACTTGAAACATGCAGTACGCTTCTTGGCAACATTGCTGTATGCCGTGTTAAGCATGGCAAATGTTTCTGTTGCAGATTTTCCTACTTTATACAAAATTTCAGAACAATTCGTTGCTCCTTCAGGCCATCCATTTTACAATCCGACAAATGGAAGAAACACTCTTTACTAAACTGCGTGTAACTCATCAACAAATGAAGATATCTGCGACACAAATACTGCGTTTTAATCAGCTGGTTTATTCGAACCTAGCGACACCAAGCGGATTCTCCTGAACCTAACTTGAGCCGCAAAATTCAAACAGTCTGCGTATTTTTTGAACAGACCTCGTATATACAATATGTTTGTTCTTTGTCATTTCAGACTTCAACCATTACACTTTTAAGTACTACGCTTCAAGAGTTTAGTTACCAAAGCAAGCCTTTCACTAGAGGATTACAACTTTTCCAAGAATACACTTTTCCAAGTATATTAATATTTTCCCAAACCAACTCTAATCACAAGCATTCAGGTTTCTAAGTACTTACAACTATTTAAAATGTTTCATTTGTCTTTTTTGTGTTTCTAAAAGATGAACCTGCCTCTACTTATCTCATCTGAGAACATTATTACAAATAATTAAAACAGCAAAGCACCTCTAATTAGCTTGCTTTTAAACCACTTTACACTTATTAAAAAATAACATGTTAGCTTACAACAAAATTTGATAAGAACCAGCAGACCGAGAGTTTGTACCTGGTAAGTTAGGCATGACAAGTCAATAACAATATGCCTACTTTCAACTTAAAAATGTACTCATACTGAGGTATATATCATCTTAACATCTTGGAGTGGGTTGATTGTGGTAAATTTTAATACAGATAACTAAAATTAATTCAATCTGTGATGACAACAAATTTTTTTTTTATTAATGAAAATTACATATACCTTCTTTTATTTCATTGTAATCTCATTTAACACGTTCGCTACCGAGCGGCGCATATATGCACCGTCTGGTTTTTCACGAGGGACCGGTAGTAAGAATTCGATCTTTCCACACAGACCATGTAACGTGGGCCTGACCTTCACTACAGACCAAAAGGGGAAAGTTGTTATAATAACTTATTATACTTCATACAAACTCTTGGCATATGTGTGTTTGTTGTATTTTTGTTTTTGCTGTTTTTAGCATTTTTTAGGATGGCGCATATATGAGCCGGTCAGTCTATAGCACGAAAATCTTATCATGTTACGGGCTTCCCACGTATGAGGGACTACAGTATAGCCCCTCAAATATGAAACCAAATATGATTTTGATGAAAACAAATTTTGAAAAGTATGTAAATTTAATAAATTATAAAAAGTATATAGGTTATTAAATTTTGCTACTTACATAAAACAGGACTTAGATGTGTAATATATTAGAAATAACACGTAAAAACAGAAATGTCATACAAAGGCTTATATCAACTAACTCGTCTTGGCTAGTCATGCTAAACAGTTTGCTTATATAAGCTACATATATTATTGAAAAGATGCTGACATTAAAAACAATATTGTATCAGAGACAAAATATGTTTACATACAGTAGGCCAACAGAATATTCACAAATGCACTCATCATTTGACAGGTTTACATCCTGTGTTGATAAATGCCATTTAGAGTACATTCTTTGTGATTCTAATGGAATAGAATGGTGCACAAAAGAATAAACAATGTGTCAGGAGTATTTTGATGTCATTGACCTTGATAACTGGGAGATCAAATGTCCTACATTAACGTCAGACATGTCTATAGTCCGATACGAATATATCAAACCGTTAAAATAAACCACTGATTTGTCAGAGGAATAAAAGAAACAAGCAAACAGTGTCGCAAATATGAGCTGTCAGTCAATTTCAACTACCCAGAGCGGAGGATATGTGAGTCAGCTGGTCTAGACCTAAAGTTATTTTGTTAACATTGCGGTAGCGAACATGTTAATCCCCTCCTCAATAAGTGGTATTCACAGTTAGTTCAGAAAAAAAAGCCTCAAGATATCAAGGAAACCAATTTTAATCATGAATAGAATACAATCATGAGTTTCAGAAATACAATAGTTTACTAAACAATACGTAGAGGAAAATTTTATCGCTTGTCAATTTTTTTAAAAAACATTGAATGTGGTAAAATAAGTGTTTAGAACTTATAAAACACTTCAGCTTATTCTGAATGCCTTTGTCAAACAGTATGGCAAATAATTTAAAAAATTTATTTTCACAGGAAATAATCTGGAAAAAGCTTTAAGAAGTATAAACAGAGAAGACATTGTCAACCAATGTATCTACAATGTAGAGCTGGTAACTGATGATGTAGAACGTGCTGTAGCTAAAGTACATCTTGACCAATCAGGTTTTGATACTTTAAAAGATGAACTTGGACCTTCTAGAGATACATCTTTACGAAGAAACACTACAATGGACCAAACGTTCAATTCAGATGCAAAGGTAATGTAAACCTTATTTTATTAACTTTTATTGAGCTAATTTATGTAGTAATTAATAATTATTAAAAAACCAATATTATTAATATTGACCAGAGTAATATTAAAATTTCATTGAGGTGTCTCTTGTGTATAATATCAGTTGTCACAGAATATCTCATGTACCGTGTTAATGAAAGAGTTTGTTTTGATTTTCCAAACACAAATACTTATGTTGATCTATAAAGAAGTACAGAAATTATATCTATTGACATCTTTCTATTGTACATGTAATCTTTAAACTAACATGGCTTTTATTCTAAGTATAGAGTGTTACTACACCATAATCTAATTTGAGTTTTTTAATTCAATGAGAGCTTTAACGTGTTTATTTTATTAACAAGTTTTTCCTAAAAGGTTCATTACTCTAAGGCACTTTTAGCTTAAAGATCTCTTCAGTTATGGTTTCAGTTGGCAATATTATGTCTTAAGAAATCACCTTAAATAACACGCAAGATGTTTAAAATTTACTATGTGCAAGTATTATCAAATCTCTCTGTAGTCTATAGACAATGGAGTGTACATAAGCAAGCACCATTTGTACACTCCTTCAAAATGTTTCTTTAGAAACAGTCGAATGTGTTTTGGTAAGCAACAGCCGCCATTACGAACCCATTCATCACTGTTAAAGCTTGTTTACATGTGTTTAAAATCCCTCCTCTGATCAAAAATACCTCTGACTGTGAAATACGCAGTGTGATAGAGTTTTCTCGATGTTAAAGGTATGAAAACAGCTGATATTCATCGTGAGATCTGTGAAGTGTATGGAAAAAACGTTATGAGTAATGGGATGGTAAGGAAATAGGAGCTTTAAAGAATGTTATAAGAATGTGCATGCCGAGGAACAAAGTGCATGACCACCTTCACTCATCACTGATGACTTGGTGCAAAAAATTGATGTAGAGGTGAAAGAGTTCTGACAATTTCTGTTCATTGTTATCTTGTCATTGTTTCTTTAAGTGTCAATAAGTTTGATTTACAAGATTTTGACAACATTTGAAGTACTGAAAGTTATGCTTAATCTGGGGTCTGAAAATGCAGAAACCTTTTGCCAATCACTGTCACATTCCTAGAGCGGTACAGCCGGGAAGGTAACGAGTTGTTAAACTGAATGATCACTGGCGATGAGAATTGGGTGGCATATGTTTGCCAAAATCAAAACAAGAATCTACAGAATCGTGCCATTCAACATCACTTAAAAAAAGTGAAGTTTAAGCAAACAACAATTTTTTCCATGAAAACTTGTACAGTTTTGTGGGACATAAAAGGGGTTTTGCTTGTAGAGTTTTTACCTCCAGGTAAAACAATAAATGCAGTATATTATTGTGAGACTTTAAAACATTTGGGCCGAACAATCCAAAACAAACAGCGTAGCATGCTGAGTATGAGTTTTATTGCTTCATGACAGTGCCAGGTCTCACACAACGAATCGTACTCAAGAATTTATCTGATCATTTGGCTGGGTTTTACAACATCGACCATACAGTCCTGGTCTTGTGCTCAGTGATTTTTAACTGACTTAAAAATAAGAGGAGTTTCTGTATTCGATCCATATGATTTTTTTTTTAACCATTGTTCCACGTTAACTGTGGAAGTATTTAATTATTTATTTTTAAACTTGAAGAAGTATCTAGGAGGATAATGCCACACCAATGCTGACGGTGTCAAAACAACTGTGCTGTAGTGCCTGTTCAGTCAGGCGACAGATTTCTTCAGGACAGTATTCAAAAGCGGGTTGCACGTTATAACAAGTGTATCAATATTTATGGAAATTATGTTGAAATATAATTTAAGGTATAGGCTTTCATATTAAAATAATTTTGTTAATAAGTAAAATATTTTTTTAAATTTCAAAATGGTACTTACTTTAAACATGCCTTGTAGTATAGATTAGGGATGGGCTGATACCAAACATTTGCGATTTTCAAATTTTTCTATTGGTTCTCGATTCTTTTAAGTTATATAGGCCTACATGTTATTCTCTAATAATGAATTTATTTAACATCTTGGTCATACGGTGAAGACTTTTAAAATAATAGGCTATACAAAACGTTTGACCTTGATTTATGAATAAAGATATCTGAAAGGGTGACTAACATATTGAATTTAAGTAATGATTTATTTAAAATTACAAATATGCACTTCAGTTCACAATTACAATATAACTTCAATAATAGCCATTTCAGTTCTATAACTGGAGGAATTCGAACTAACTTTCTTTATGTTTGGTTCAACATGTGGTGGTGGAGTAGTGGCGGCCAGAGGCGGGAGGAGAGAGAGTGACAAGCCCTCCCGAGTGAAACAGCAGAGCGAGAAGAGCTGTAATAAACAGGCCGGAAATTCCTCTATCGTCTTTTTAGACATCATATATAAATAATAATACTATTGTCTTGGATCTCAAATAGGCAAATACTTTAATAGTTTAATTCGTTCATAGCAACTAATACATAAATAAGACGTAGTTGATAGTTAATTATATTTCCTATAAATTACACCACACACGTGTTTTAATACTTAAAACACAGTAATCGGAATTGGCACTTTAATCAATGGAGAAACAAGTATCGACAATTCCCAGAATTGAGAATCGGAATCGGCCCATCAGTAGTATAGACATACCAGTTATATTCATAATACTAACTTTTTAAGTGTTGACAAATATGTAATGATAATACACTCTACCTAAAAGTTCACTGAGGTTAAATGTTACTTCTATATATTAAAACAACCATAAAATGCTTTCAATGTGAACACTTCATTACTAAAAGTAGGTTGAAAAATTGTTTCAAGCTCTGCTTTTGAATTTTACTTTACAGTAACATCACTGATGTTTAATCACTGTAGATAAAACTCACACGTTTTAAATCAACTTATTATTTATTTTATTTTTTTAACCTTTTTCCGATTTTCTCCATTTGTCTTGCATTTTAAAGACTTTACAAAAACCCTTTGCCTTTTTCTAACAGACTTTCATTTGACAGACAAATGTTTGTAATTAGTTTGTTTGTAATTAGTTACAACAAGGTTCTACTGTATTGTGTTAATACAAAGATCTTTACAGTAAGTTTTTGCATTACCCATTTAAAGTGCCAAAATATAGTGTGTACAGTATTTGTACTACAGTCTTTATCTTAGCTTAGGAAAATAGTTGTCCAATGAATTTGTAATAGTTTAATTCAAGTTCTGTTAAATCAATAGTTACTGCATTAATTAGCTTTTAAAAATAAATTGCGAAAGTAAAAATTCAATGCAAGGCTTTAGTTCCATCTTATTAATAGTGATTTAACAGTTTGAAATTTTTCAGAACACTGGATCTATAGAGGACTTAAATGAATCTGTTAAATCAACCGACATCTATTCAGAAGAAGGTAAGCTATGTACTAATGGCATTACTTATTTTTCAAGCTCTTTGTTCTTCATCTAGTCTTTTATACACTCAAAATGATTTCTAATTCATTTTTCTGGCACCACTAAGAAAATATTTCAAAACTATAAAAGAACAGATTTTGAGTGCTTATTTGGTTGTCAATTGTTCCATCTCTATTCATAGGGTTTCACAAGAGATAGAAAGCTATCCTACTCTCATCAAATTTTTTAAACACCTTTTAAAGGATGTCTCCATCAGGAAAGGAAGATATGGTTCATTGGGGAGTTGAGTTACAAAGCACACATAGAATTTTTCATTAGCAGTTAATGCAACAAATTCTGAATCCATCAATTGATTGAATTAAAATGTTATCCTTTTCTTTTTTTCCTCTTATATCGTTCCAGAAAGGATTTTGTACCTTTCTCTTGGGTAGGATTAAGAGACCCATTGGTAAAACTGTTAATGTACCTAGGATCACAGAATGGTTTGGACTGGGTGTAGTTTTATTACAACTGGTTCTTTACATGAATAAATTTTGGTTGTATTTTATTAAGTAAGTTTTCGCTTATTGTAAGTAAAAATGAACAGAAGTATATGATTTACATAATGTATAATTTTGGTATATTATATAATTTCAGTAGCAGAAATTTCATGAATGATAACTAGTCGAGAAAAGTTAAAAACTGAGAAACTAACAAATTTGAAATTTAAGCAATTTTAAAATATTAATAAATCCAAAAACATTAGATAATTAAAAGTTGCAGTCCAAGGTCTGCTTGTAATTTAAATGTAAAAAATGTGAATAAAATTCAACATTAGGTAAAGTTTACAAACTTATCCAAAAGCACTGATTTTGTGTAGGAATAACTGAAGACCTAAAGAGCATAATAGCGGTGCACAACTGTTCACTTAGTAAACCACTTCAGATTTTCACTTGTAGTGTAATTAAATTACAGTTCACTTTCACGAAAATGAAATAAAGTTACTGACAAATGAAGCTCATAAAGTTTATTAGTATGTTGTTTGAACTCATATAAACAAGAATTTGGTGAAGACAAAGAGTGAGGTTGAATTTGGTAAAGTTTTACTAATTTGGGAATTAAGTTACTGTAGAACAATGATTGAATCACTTTTGTATTGATTTGAGTAGTTTTGGACAACAAATGCACAAAATAACACACAAATAAATCAAGGCGAACTGTAAGGTCAATGGTAGAGACATAGGTTATGTTAACATCATAAACAGAAATCGCGGAGTTGTTAATAGTCCATGTAACTCAATAGATGAATTAAGAAGCTTCTAGCAATATCTAGGCTTTTGTCAAAGCTACGTTCTTGTGGTATTGCTGTAGATTATTTATAATTGAATATGAAGGTGGAAACCAAGAAAATATAAAGGTTACGCTGCAAGGAGTTAGATTTCTCTATCTGACATAAATGATAAATATAAAATTATAAAAATAATAATAATTAATTCCATCTTCAAATGAGCTACTAGTTTTTAGCTATAAATACTTGTACATATGTTGGTATTATACACTTGCCTAAAAATACACCTACATCCTACCCTGATACACCCCCCCCCCCCCCCCCCGCTAACCTGAAACAGCCATCTCAACAATCATGAAAGTTTAAAATGTAATCATCATAATCATAAAATGTAACATACTAAAATATGTGCAAGTGTTTTTAGATGAAAATAATAATTTTATATTAAAAATCTCTCCACTAATCTGTACCTCTTGTAGTTTAAGTTTACTGTAGTAGCCTGTTAATCAAATTTCATCTTTGGTGTTTCAATTGCAGATAAAATTGATGAAGAAGAAAAGAAAATAACAGCTGATTTTTTAAACCATGAAGTTGGAAGTGTAAAGGTTAGAAAAGGTAAATTTGGCATTTTGTATTTATTGTCCAATTTCAACTGATAATATTTACTACTTATTTTAACTTATCATTTTCTAAACACAATAAGGTATATCTAAAGGAAACCAAATAGGTCATATTGTAATTATCAAGGCATATCAAATAGTGCTTTATTCAACTTTAAACCCTTAGCACTCGACTGCCGGGTAAACTACAATAGCGTATATTGCAGTGTACTCGATTTTCAGATGCCTATAACTTATCTGCAATGAAGCCCCTGACATTCAATCTTTTACCGTTCGGTGCTACACTCTATTGACAATAATTTGAACTAAATTGAAAATGTCTACGAATATATGAGTAATCACAAAATTTAATTTGCTGCTACGTTGTAAGCTGCAAGTAGGTTACAGTTTGCAGGTTGTTTGTTTACTAGTAGCTTGCCATAGCTTT
This sequence comes from Prosapia bicincta, assembly GCA_036971475.1. Lineage (NCBI taxonomy): Eukaryota > Metazoa > Arthropoda > Insecta > Hemiptera > Cercopidae > Prosapia > Prosapia bicincta. The sequence goes on from JBAIZL010000002.1 coordinate 155,826,867, forward strand.
ACTCGCAATTAGGGAGTCTGAAATTCCTGATCTTTTACTTGATCCTGATTTATCAAAATGTAGTTCAGTTTCATAAACAAAATACCTAAAGCAACAGTTATTTGTAAATATAACCAGTTTATGAGTGGTGTAGATATAGCTGATCACTACAATGAACCGTACAGTTTTACGAGACAAACAAATAAATCGTGGAGGAAAATGTGTTTCTGGCTATTAGATGTAGCTGTAGTATAAAGTTTTATCTATAATAACAAAAAAAGGAAAGGAGAGAAAATCCTGTTAAAAAAAGATCCTGTTGACAAGGAAAAAAGACTAAATGTAAAATTACATTAAATTTATTCCAATGATAAATGTAACTCTAAAGATTGTGCAGTTTGCAGTAACAGAAAGATAAAAGGAGGCAAAAGGGAAATTGTTTTTCACAGAGGAAAGCCAGGACTCCATTTAGGAGACTGTTTTAAAAGATTTACTCTGAAAACCTATAAATAAGGTAATACAATCATATACATACTATATTAGTAAATAAAAATATCTTAGTTTACTAAAATAATGTAAGAGGAAACAAAAATTTCCCATAAACAACAATGCAACTTGCAGGTGAGGAATTTGTCTCAATTTAAGTGGGGAAGCAAAGCATGTTAAAAAAATCCGAGTGCTAAGGTGTTTTACGTTGTTTCATTATTTTGTCACATTTCCTTTGATATCTGCCTTTTAAACTCTGTATATTGTATTACTACTATGAAACCTTTAAATGGCCAAAGGTCTTCCTTTAATGACTATTTTTTCTATTATATATTAGTATTATGTTTTGTATATCCATTTGTGACAATATAAAATTTGTTTATATATATATATATATATATATATATATATATATATATATATATATATATATGAAGTTAATATATTACTATGTGAGTAATTTTATCCACCATTAAGTGCAATAATTTTACCTTGAGTGATGAGGCACCTTTCGGTCGTTGACCATTGTCGAATCACTGATTTTTCTCTGCTGTGGATGCTCGGTCCGTGAAGCCGGTGTTTGTTGACGTTACGCGCACTTTTTCTTGATCTGTGTGTATGATATTTCTGTATAGTATGTCTTCTGTATATGTTGTTTGTAGATTCATTAAGTTGTTGTGTATGTTTTTATAAATGTGGTATTTTTCTAGTGAGTTTAGTTCTATTGGGTTGTTATTTATTTCCAGTATGGTTAGGTTATTTTCGTAATTTGTTATTTCGTGTTTATGGGATATTAGGTGTGCTGCAACATTTGATACTTTAGAATTTTTGTTTTTGAATGCTCTATAATGTTCTTCAAATCTTATTTTAAATGTTCTGGTTGTTTTTCCTATGTAAAAAGCGTTACAGTTGTTGCATGTGATTTTGTAAATTCCTGATAGGTTATGTTTTTCTGAATTTGTTATGTGGTTTGTGTTATGAAGATATTTTATTATTTTGTTGTTTGGTTTGTAAGTTAGAGTGTAGTATTCTTTGTTGTATATATTTGTTATTTTTTCTATTTTGTTATTGGTGTATTTATATTTTAGGTAGATTTTTTTATTTTTATTATTTTCGTGTTCCGGTTGTAGTGTTGTGTTGAGGTTAGGTTTTTTTGTGAATTTATTGTATATATTTTTTATAATGTGTTTGTTGTATCCATTTTCTATTGCTATTTTTGTAATGTTATCTAATTCTTCATTTAATTTTTGTTTGTTATCCTGTGTGTATTTTATTGCTTTATTTATCATGTTACTGTAAGTGTTAATTTTGTGTGTCCAGGGGTGGTTAGATTTGTAGTGTATTGTGGTGTTGTTGGAAGTAGGTTTCCTGTATACTGTAGTTTCTATTTTATTATCATTTATATTTAAAGTAATGTCGAGGAAGTTGATTGTTCTATTTGTTTCTGTTTCAATGGTGAATTGTATGTTTTCGTTGTATGTATTTAGTTTGTTTAATATTATGACGTGTTCGTTGTGAATGGTAGGTTGGTATATTACAAGTATATCGTCTACATATCTTGTCCATAGTGAGATATTGTGTGTGTTTATTATAGGTTTAATTATTATTTGTTCAAAGTGTTGTAAATATATTTCTGACATGACAGATGATATGGGTGAACCCATGGGGAGTCCTGTTGTTTGTTTATAATATTTATTGTTAAATTGGAAGTAATTTTGGTTACATATGTGTTTGGTTAGCGTAATGATACTATCTATTATGTTTCTTTTTTCGTTATTGTGTATCAGTTTGTTTTTTATTATTTCTATGGTTTCTTCTATTGGGATACTAGGGTACATGTTAGTTATGTCATAACTTATTATTTTTGTGTTGCTGTTTGTTTTTATCGTTTTTATTTTATTAATTAATTCGTATCCATTTTTTATATTGTATGTGTTGTTGATATGTATTTTAGATCTTAGGATTTTGTCTAGAATTTTTGCGATTATGTAAGATGGTGCTGTTGTGAAATTTATTAGTGGTCTAAATGGTGTGTTGGGTTTGTGGATTTTAGGTATCCCTGATAATACTGGTGCGCATGGTTTGAATGGGTATAATCTTGTGTGGTATTTTAATTTATTGTTATAGTTTAGGGTGTTACGGTGAGTGACTATTAAGTTTTTTATTGTAATAAGGTATTTGTTAGTTGGGTCTGGGATTTGTTCGTATTTATTTTCTTTTATGTAGTTAGTCATTGAATCGATATATTTGGTATTTTCTATTATTACTGGAGTATTTGTTTTATCTGATTTTAATATTAAGTAGTCGTTGTTTTCTAGTTTTTCTCTGAGTTTTATAATTTCTTTTTTATTAATATATTATTCCGTTTTTTTGTTTTTTTCCGTTTTTATTAGGTTAATTTTATTATTAATATTATTTCTTATGTGTTCAGTATTTTGGTGGGTAATTTTGTGGATGTTAGATTCTGTGTCAACTATTAAGTTTTTTATTATTTGTTTTTTGTTGAAGTTAGGTAGGTTATATTTGAAGGAATTTGTTATTATTATTTTTTCTTTTTCAGTAAATTGTGTTTTAGTTAAGTTTATGAATTTATTATTGTTAGAGGTGTGGGTTGGTTCTAGGCTATTTTTTAGGTTATGTTGTTGTTTTGATGTGTGGATTGGTTCTACCACTCCACAGAACCAATCCACACATCAAAACAACAACATAACCTAAAAAATAGCCTAGAACCAACCCACACCTCTAACAATAATAAATTCATAAACTTAACTAAAACACAATTTACTGAAAAAGAAAAAATAATAATAACAAATTCCTTCAAATATAACCTACCTAACTTCAACAAAAAACAAATAATAAAAAACTTAATAGTTGACACAGAATCTAACATCCACAAAATTACCCACCAAAATACTAAACACATAAGAAATAATATTAATAATAAAATTAACCTAATAAAAACGGAAAAAAACAAAAAAAACGGAACAATATATTAATAAAAAAGAAATTATAAAACTCAGAGAAAAACTAGAAAACAACGACTACTTAATATTAAAATCAGATAAAACAAATACTCCAGTAATAATAGAAAATACCAAATATATCGATTCAATGACTAACTACATAAAAGAAAATAAATACGAACAAATCCCAGACCCAACTAACAAATACCTTATTACAATAAAAAACTTAATAGTCACTCACCGTAACACCCTAAACTATAACAATAAATTAAAATACCACACAAGATTATACCCATTCAAACCATGCGCACCAGTATTATCAGGGATACCTAAAATCCACAAACCCAACACACCATTTAGACCACTAATAAATTTCACAACAGCACCATCTTACATAATCGCAAAAATTCTAGACAAAATCCTAAGATCTAAAATACATATCAACAACACATACAATATAAAAAATGGATACGAATTAATTAATAAAATAAAAACGATAAAAACAAACAGCAACACAAAAATAATAAGTTATGACATAACTAACATGTACCCTAGTATCCCAATAGAAGAAACCATAGAAATAATAAAAAACAAACTGATACACAATAACGAAAAAAGAAACATAATAGATAGTATCATTACGCTAACCAAACACATATGTAACCAAAATTACTTCCAATTTAACAATAAATATTATAAACAAACAACAGGACTCCCCATGGGTTCACCCATATCATCTGTCATGTCAGAAATATATTTACAACACTTTGAACAAATAATAATTAAACCTATAATAAACACACACAATATCTCACTATGGACAAGATATGTAGGCGATATACTTGTAATATACCAACCTACCATTCACAATGAACACGTCATAATATTAAACAAACTAAATACATACAACGAAAACATACAATTCACCGTTGAAACAGAAACAAATAGAACAATCAACTTCCTCGACATTACTTTAAATATAAATGATAATAAAATAGAAACTACAGTATACAGGAAACCTACTTCCAACAACACCACAATACACTACAAATCTAACCACCCCTGGACACACAAAATTAACACTTACAGTAACATGATAAATAAAGCAATAAAATACACACAGGATAACAAACAAAAATTAAATGAAGAATTAGATAACATTACAAAAATAGCAATAGAAAATGGATACAACAAACACATTATAAAAAATATATACAATAAATTCACAAAAAAACCTAACCTCAACACAACACTACAACCGGAACACGAAAATAATAAAAATAAAAAAATCTACCTAAAATATAAATACACCAATAACAAAATAGAAAAAATAACAAATATATACAACAAAGAATACTACACTCCAACTTACAAACCAAACAACAAAATAATAAAATATCTTCATAACACAAACCACATAACAAATTCAGAAAAACATAACCTATCAGGAATTTACAAAATCACATGCAACAACTGTAACGCTTTTTACATAGGAAAAACAACCAGAACATTTAAAATAAGATTTGAAGAACATTATAGAGCATTCAAAAACAAAAATTCTAAAGTATCAAATGTTGCAGCACACCTAATATCCCATAAACACGAAATAACAAATTACGAAAATAACCTAACCATACTGGAAATAAATAACAACCCAATAGAACTAAACTCACTAGAAAAATACCACATTTATAAAAACATACACAACAACTTAATGAATCTACAAACAACATATGCAGAAGACATACTATACAGAAATATCATACACACAGATCAAGAAAAAGTGCGCGTAACGTCAACAAACACCGGCTTCACGGACCGAGCATCCACAGCAGAGAAAAATCAGTGATTCGACAATGGTCAACGACCGAAAGGTGCCTCATCACTCAAGGTAAAATTATTGCACTTAATGGTGGATAAAATTACTCACATAGTAATATATTAACTTCATAAAGTCAGTGCAACGGAAAAACAATGGATAATGTTAAATATCAAGAATATATATATATATATATATATATATATATATTCCTGATATTTAATATTATCCATTGTTTTTCCGTTGCACTGACTTTATGAAGTTAATAAATTACCAATTTTGAGTAATTTTATCCACCATTAAGTGCAATATTTTTACCTTGAGTGATGAGGCGCCTTTCGGTCTTTGACCATTGTCGAATCACTCAGAGTGATTCGACAATGGTCAAAGACCGAAAGGCGCCTCATCACTCAAGGTAAAAATATTGCACTTAATGGTGGATAAAATTACTCAAAATTGGTAATTTATTAACTTCATATATATATATATATATATATATATATATATAGGTTAGTTGTGGTTGGTAAAGATTATTTAGATTTTTTGGACTAGGAGACTGACAGACTTACCTTGGTAAGAGTCCACACTGTAGTCTTGAAATAGAAACACATAAAAGCACTTAAACAATGATATATTTCAACCACACAGTGGTCTTTATCAATCGAAGAGAAAACACAAAAAGAAATATGAGAGAATGAAATAAAATAAATATAAGTTGTAATCACGGATTGTGTAGAGTAGAAATCAGATGCACAGATTAAAGATATATATATATATATATATATATATATATATATATATATATATATATATATATATATATATATATATATATATAAATTGTTTCCATGAGCATATGAGTGATTATAGTTTATATAAGTCTGTCAGGGGAAAAGAGATAAGGCTATTAGGAGAAAAAAAAATGAATGGATTTATCTGATGTTGAGGTTAGGGGATTCTCTGGACTTGGTATACCACTGGTATGATAGTTCCCACCTTCTCAGTTCTGAGGGATTGCAATCAGGGGGGAGTGATTTAATTATTTTTGTGGTATAGCAGTCATCAAAAGTTGCGATGTTGTGACTCGCAGCATGTTGAGCTGTTGGTCTATCCATATTCATAATTTTAACATCATGTCTGTGGCCATTCATTCTGATATTCAGACCATCCGTGGTCAGGCCTATGTACTGTGCTGAGCAAAGTTTACAATGTAGCAGGTATATGACATTTTTCGATGTACAATTATGATGACCCTGTATTTTGAAGACCATTTTTGTTGTTTGGCTGTTGAAACTATTTGCTGAGGGGTGTATTGGACACGTCTTGCATGGGACGGTCTAGGTTTACTATTGCACGTCTAGGTCTATTGCATGGGAAGGAGCCATGAGGAAGTTTGTGTGGTTTCTCTGCATCAGGGTCTGGTAGTTTAGGATGTACTAGGATGTTTTTCAAGTTGGGAGGTTGCTTGTACCAAATTTGCGGTGGATCGGTGAAAAGATTTTTGGTGTGGACGGAAGCTTGAAGAATTTTGAAGCCATCTCTCAATATCTTGTTGAGTTTATGTAGACCAGGATGGTAGTCTGTTATTAAAGACAGTTTATTTTGTTCTGTTTGTGGTTTGGGGCGAACGGAGGATTGTGCTGAATGAATTTGGTTTTCAATGAGTCTTTTTGGGTATCCTCGTCTCTGGAAGGCTGTTGATATCTTTCTATTAAAATCTTCCAATTCCCTATCATTCGAACAGATTCTCTTACCCCTGATTGCTTGACTGTATGGAATGGATCGTTTTATGTTTATTGGGTGGTTGCTGTCGAAATGGAGATATTGTAGGTGGTTTGTCGGTTTGATGTGAATTCCTGTGTTGATATTTCCATTCAAGAGTGTTACCTCTATATCCAAAAAGGTGATGGCTGATGCAGATTTATCCCAGGTAAATTGAAGTGTGGAGAATTGTGTCAGGCTGTCTGAAAATGCCTCAAGTGTTGAAGCACCCTGTGTCCAAATTAGGAAGATGTCATCTATATATCTATACCAACATAATGGCTGGTGTGTTTGTGTCTTTAGAAAACTTTCTTCCAACAATCCCATGTACAGATTTGCGTATGATGGTGCCATTCTGGTGCCCATTGCTGCTCCCTTTATTTGAAGGTAGTGTTTTCCCTCAAACTGAAAGTTGTTCTTCTCGAGGATGAACCTGGTCAGGTTCACAAGAAAAGGTGTAGTGGGAGAAGGCTTGCCTGGGCGTTTGTTTAGAAAATTCTCTATTGCAGATAGGCCGTGTGCATGAGGGATGTTGGTATAGAGAGAGGTGACATCTATGGTGACCAAAATAGTTACCGGGGGTTGAAGTACAGATATTTGTGAGAGTCGATCTATGAAATGATTGGTGTCCTGGGTATGTGATGGAAGGTTCTTTACTAAGGGTTGAAGGTGTGAGTCGAGGAAAGCTGAAATTCTTTCCGTTACTGAATTGCAGCCAGCAATTATTGGTCTACCAGGTGGAGGGATTATGTTTTTGTAGGTCTTTGGTAATATATAGAATTGAGGAGTAGAGGGGTTTTCATTATATAATAATTTTAGAGATGATTCCGAAATGTTTTGTTCAGGAGCTGTATATTTGAGTAGGTCCGAGAGTAAATTGTTGAATTCTGTAGTGGGGTTATCTGTAAGTATTTTGTATGTTGTGATGTCTGACAGTTGCTTATTTGCTTCTTTGATGTAGTCTTCTTTGTTCATAATGACAGTGGTTGAACCTTTATCTGCTGGAAGAATCATAATATCTTTATTGTTTTTCAACGGAAATATTGCCGCTTTTTCTAATTTGGTAAGGTTAGGTTTAGTCTTCAGATTTTTAGTGAAATTTATATCGGTGATGCTTTGCATGATAAAGATGATGTAAAGTTCAATGGGGTGATCAGGTGGTAGTGGTGGTGGATCCCAGTTGGAGGGGGGTTTGAATTTTGCAAGACATACGTCTATGTTTGTATCCGTTTTGAAAGTTGGTGTCTGAGCTATATAATTTTTTATCCTAAGTTTTCTGGCAAAGCTGAAAACATCTTTTCCTAACTTGAATTGGTCTATTTCCTTAGCTGGTGTGAATGACAGGCCTTTAGAAATTACTTGTAGTTCATGTTCCGAGAGTGTGTGGTTGGAAATATTAAATCACTCCCCCCCTGATTACAATCCCTCAGAACTGAGAAGGTGGGAACTATCATACCAGTGGTATACCAAGTCCAGAGAATCCCCTAACCTCAACATCAGATAAATCCATTCATTTTTTTTTTCTTTTTTTTCCTCTTAATAGCCTTATCTCTTTTCCCCTGACAGACTTATATAAACTATAATCACTCATATGCTCATGGAAACAATTTATATATATATATATATATATATATATATATATATATATATATATATATATATATATCTTTAATCTGTGCATCTGTGTCATCTGATTTCTACTCTACACAATCTGTGATTACAACTTATATTTATTTTATTTCATTCTCTCGTATTTCTTTTTGTCTTTTTGTTTTTCCTCTTCGATTGATAAAGACCACTGTGTGGTTGAAATATATGATTGTTTAAGTGCTTTTATGTGTTTCTATTTCAAGACTACAGTGTGGACTCTTACCAAGGTAAGTCTGTCAGTCTCCTAGTCCAAAAAATCTAAATAATCTTTACCAACCAAAACTAACCTAAAAATATATAAACATATATTTAATCTTTCCATTTTCATATTCCTTCCCTATCTTTGTATGTGTTCTTTCCTCCTTTCCTATCTTATAGATAATGAATCTTCCTAAGCTGTATTTGAAACAGCTTAAAAACCTGGCTTTTAAAATCTCAAAAATAAACATGCATATACTGTTTTTAGAAGCATGTCTAAATCTAGGCATTACACCAAAGGGTTTAAATATGAAATCACCACTGTCAGGTATGCCCCAGTATATCAAAACTGTTATTTCTCCAATTTACAAAAACAACTCTTTTCAAATTACAAGTTTGGTCTTACAGTGTCACAAACAAGAACAAGTCAAATTATCTGAATTACTAACCTCAACTGCCAAACTAATTACCTCCAATTTTCCATATCTAATACAACAAATGGAAGATACTCTCAATAAAGCATACATACTGCAAGACAATCTTGCAAAGAATAAAATACATAAACTTTCAAAACTCTGCATTCAAGAAATAAATCTTTTTGGCCAAATCAAAAAATATGATAATCCAGTTTTACCTGCCGACAAACCACCTCTTGTTTATGACAAACCTAGCCTAAGTTCTCTCTTCAAGATACCAGTACCCTGTGGACAACTCCCTAAACTGCCAACCCAATCATTATTGCTAAATAACAAAAATAATAATAAAAACAGCCCTGATATAAGAAATAACCCTTCACCAAAAACAGTTGCCGTGCACAATATTTCCAACCACACACTCTCGGAACATGAACTACAAGTAATTTCTAAAGGCCTGTCATTCACACCAGCTAAGGAAATAGACCAATTCAAGTTAGGAAAAGATGTTTTCAGCTTTGCCAGAAAACTTAGGATAAAAAATTATATAGCTCAGACACCAACTTTCAAAACGGATACAAACATAGACGTATGTCTTGCAAAATTCAAACCCCCCTCCAACTGGGATCCACCACCACTACCACCTGATCACCCCATTGAACTTTACATCATCTTTATCATGCAAAGCATCACCGATATAAATTTCACTAAAAATCTGAAGACTAAACCTAACCTTACCAAATTAGAAAAAGCGGCAATATTTCCGTTGAAAAACAATAAAGATATTATGATTCTTCCAGCAGATAAAGGTTCAACCACTGTCATTATGAACAAAGAAGACTACATCAAAGAAGCAAATAAGCAACTGTCAGACATCACAACATAAAAAATACTTACAGATAACCCCACTACAGAATTCAACAATTTACTCTCGGACCTACTCAAATATACAGCTCCTGAACAAAACATTTCGGAATCATCTCTAAAATTATTATATAATGAAAACCCCTCTACTCCTCAATTCTATATATTACCAAAGACCCACAAAAACATAATCCCTCCACCTGGTAGACCAATAATTGCTGGCTGCAATTCAGTAACGGAAAGAATTTCAGCTTTCCTCGACTCACACCTTCAACCCTTAGTAAAGAACCTTCCATCACATACCCAGGACACCAATCATTTCATAGATCGACTCTCACAAATATCTGTACTTCAACCCCCGGTAACTATTTTGGTCACCATAGATGTCACCTCTCTCTATACCAACATCCCTCATGCACACGGCCTATCTGCAATAGAGAATTTTCTAAACAAACGCCCAGGCAAGCCTTCTCCCACTACACCTTTTCTTGTGAACCTGACCAGGTTCATCCTCGAGAAGAACAACTTTCAGTTTGAGGGAAAACACTACCTTCAAATAAAGGGAGCAGCAATGGGCACCAGAATGGCACCATCATACGCAAATCTGTACATGGGATTGTTGGAAGAAAGTTTTCTAAAGACACAAACACACCAGCCATTATGTTGGTATAGATATATAGATGACATCTTCCTAATTTGGACACAGGGTGCTTCAACACTTGAGGCATTTTCAGACAGCCTGACACAATTCTCCACACTTCAATTTACCTGGGAGAAATCTGCATCAGCCATCACCTTTTTGGATGTAGAGGTAACACTCTTGAATGGAAATATCAACACAGGAATTCACATCAAACCGACAAACCACCTACAATATCTCCATTTCGACAGCAACCACCCAATAAACATAAAACGATCCATTCCATACAGTCAAGCAATCAGGGGTAAGAGAATCTGTTCGAATGATAGGGAATTGGAAGATTTTAATAGAAAGATATCAACAGCCTTCCAGAGACGAGGATACCCAAAAAGACTCATTGAAAACCAAATTCATTCAGCACAATCCTCGGTTCGCCCCAAACCACAAACAGAGCAAAATAAACTGTCTTTAATAACAGACTACCATCCTGGTCTACATAAACTCAACAAGATATTGAGAGATGGCTTCAAAATTCTTCAAGCTTCCGTCCACACCAAAAATCTTTTCACCGATCCACCGCAAATTTGGTACAAGCAACCTCCCAACTTGAAAAACATCCTAGTACATCCTAAACTACCAGACCCTGATGCAGAGAAACCACACAAACTTCCTCATGGCTCCTTCCCATGCAATAGACCTAGATGCAAGACGTGTCCAATACACCCCTCAGCAAATAGTTTCAACAGCCAAACAACAAAAATGGTCTTCAAAATACAGGGTCATCATAATTGTACATCGAAAAATGTCATATACCTGCTACATTGTAAACTTTGCTCAGCACAGTACATAGGCCTGACCACGGATGGTCTGAATATCAGAATGAATGGCCACAGACATGATGTTAAAATTATGAATATGGATAGACCAACAGCTCAACATGCTGCGAGTCACAACATCGCAACTTTTGATGACTGCTATACCACAAAAATAATTAAATCACTCCCCCTTGATTGCAATCCCTCAGAACTGAGAAGGTGGGAACTATCATACCAGTGGTATACCAAGTCCAGAGAATCCCCTAACCTCAACATCAGATAAATCCATTCATTTTTTTTTTCTCTTAATAGCTTTATCTCTTTTCCCATGACAGACTTATATAAACTATAATCACTCATATGCTCATGGAAACAATTTATATATATATATATATCTTTAATCTGTGCATCTGTGTCATCTGATTTCTACTCTACACAATTTGTGATTACAACTTATATTTATTTTATTTCATTCTCTCATATTTCTTTTTGTGTTTTCTCTTCGATTGATAAAGACCACTGTGTGGTTGAAATATATCATTGTTTAAGTGCTTTTATGTGTTTCTATTTCAAGACTACAGTGTGGACTCTTACCAAGGTAAGTCTGTCAGTCTCCTAGTCCAAAAAATCTATATATATATAAATATATTTAGGTTAGTTTTGGTATATATATATATATATATATATATATATATATATATATATATATATATATATATATATATATATATATATATTTGTAAATTTACAAAAAAACCTAATTTTAACACAACACTACAACCTGAACACAAAAATAATAAAAATAAAAAAATCTACCTTAAATATAAATACACCAATAACAAAATAGAATAATTAACAAATATATACAACAAAGAATACTACACTCTAACATAACATACAAACTAAACAACAAAATATTAAAATATCTTAATAACACATACCACAAAACAAATACAGAAAAACATAACCTATCAGAAATTTACAAAATTACATGTAACAACTGCAACACATTTCACATAGGGAAAACAACCAGATCATTTGAAATAAGATTTGAAGAACATTACAGATCATTAATAAATAAAAATAAAAATCATCAAATGTTGCAGCACACCTAATATCACATAAACATGAAATAACAAAGTATGAAAATAACCTAACCATATTCGAAATAAATAATAACCGATTAGAACTAAACTCACTAGAAAAATACCACATTTATAAAAACATATACAACAATTTAATGAACCTACAGACAACATATGCAGACGACGTACTATTAAAAAACATTATACATGCGACTCAAGAAGAAACATGTACGACGTTAACAAATACCAACATCACAGACCGAACATTCACACAAGAAAAAAAGAGAAAAATAATCAGTGATTCGACAATAAAATATAGAAAGCTACATCTTGTCCTACAAGTTAAGATCCTGATACAGTACTACAGTCGGCTCCTGCTTTGAAAGTTAGCTTTTAATTTTAACTCATTTTTATACCTTAATTCTTTCAACCTTTTAACCTGATTTCTCAAACACTCTGTATAAGTACTTAAATTTAATTTTCATTGAGTACTTTTTAAATTTGGAATGCTTTTAAATTAGGAAAAAATTATTTAACTTATTTTGTTCATTTTTGTATAATTTAAATTGTTATGACATAATATGACACTCAATTTTGAAAATTTCACCTTCTTGGTATTATTTAGCTCCCATTTCCCTGGAGTGTTAAACCCCAACCTGACCTCAGACGGAATTTCTAACCTCACTTCTTCTGTTGCTGATTACCTAGAGCATTTAGTGTTCTGTGTTTGTAAATCCTTTCGATAATTTACTTTAAGTTAAAAAGTTTCAAACTACAGGATTCACCAAATGTCATTGACAGTAAAACCCATGAGTTTTAATAGAATGTTCACCATAGTTAATTCAGTGTATGTAATATTTCAGATGGTAATAGAAAATCATCAAAAACACCACCTCCAAGCCCAGCAGAATTTCCTGAGCAAATTGGTATGTTATTTGATCAGTTTACTATTTTCAATAGGTAAAAAATTATGTTTCATTATTTTTACAAACTTTTAGTTTACTGATGGAATCTTGTTCATGGATAATGTAGTTTTAGCATAAAATTTGTTAACCATTTGCTACATTACTGGCAGTGAGAAGTTAAACAAACTCATGAGATTTTGTCATTTTGAAGTGAAAATTTCAAATTTTTGCTTGTTTTTCCAACAAGCTGAACAAGAAAATACATTATTATATTAAGTTGTTTAGAGCTTAGCTAGTGAGAACAATTCACGACGTTAAAAATTAAAACTGTTTACCCTAAATCTCATTACACATTAGTTTATTAAAACAAACTAGTTTTTATGACAATGTCGCCTTCATCAGTGCTTGGCTGCTACTCAGTAGTGGTACGTGTAGTGAGATTTAGTGTAAACTGTTTTAATTTTTACCGTTGTACATTATTAAATATATGTCAAATAACGGTTGACAAATTTTAACTCTTTCCTAGTATCTGAAATATTCTAAACCTACATAAAAGTTTTACTAATAGTGAAACTTCATTTTTAAAAAATATTGGAAAGTTTCCTTTGGGCTTGTTAAATATTAATTAGGTGACTTGCAAAAGGTACTGAGTGAAAAGTGAACAAATTAATGGCACCATTTTCTGTAAGATATCACCATCATGAGTGGTATATTAGAAACACACATATCGCCATCAGAAATACACATAAACCTGCAAACCACACAGAATATTTCAATTTTAATAGCAATAAATATATAAATAAAACAAGCTAAAACATGGTCGTTTTATTAACAGAAAAATCAAACATTACTGAAGATATCTAAAAACTAAACATAAATCGAAAATATAAGACCTTAAATTAGTTAATGTCAAAAATAACTTATAAATTCTGACAAAGGGCTTATCCCTAATTCTGTATTATATTAGTCAAGAGATAGTTATAGTGTTATTAGTTTCTGTAAAATGTTTTAACATTAATAACAAAACTGTAAATTCAAATATTGTAACAATAACTCCCTTACCACAAGTTGATAGGCCGTACCTTACTGTGGCAGTATTGGTCGGCTAATAGAAGGGGGGGCCCTTTATCATTTTCTGGTGAGCTTGTAAGTTAAAGATAATATAGTAGGAAATGAGAGATTTTATTTTCTGGTTTTTAAAACTTAATTTTTGTTATTATTTTCAAACGATCATTTTGAAAAAACAAATCTATTATAAAAGTATTGATATTTTGTGTTATTTAATAGAATGGGAGCAGCAATATATTACAGGGAATAGTAACGGAAATAAAAATTGGGAGACAGTAGAGACTATCAGAGTGGAGAAAGGCATGTGGAGGTCTCCATCTCTTGAACAGGAAATGATTATCAAAGACAACAATCAAGGTAAGGTGGAAGTTGAAAATCTATCTTTACCCGTTTTACTAACCTTAGCCAACAATAGTTTAAAGGTAATTAAAGTTTAATGAATAAGCCTTCTAAAACAAAGTCTTAATCTTATCCTTTCACTATTTGAGTTGTTGACACAGTTTTTTATCATTTCTTGCTAACACATAAAGTAATAATTGTAAAATGTTATTTTAGTGATATGCTAATCGGCCATGTTCAATTTAATTACTTAAAACAAAAATTTTCTTTTTTTTATCATGATGAGAAAGGTTTAACAAGCAATATCCATAACATATGGCCTCATTTCATAGCACTTGCATGAAAAATTATTCACAAAACCTCAGCTGTAGTAATCGCATGCTTGAAATATTTGCAAATAACATACCACTTGTTCAAAATGTGGAGAGTATACATCCTATAGGTGCTAAATGGCTGCCAATCTAGTTTATTGTTACAATGAATCAATTTAAATCTGTTATATTTTATTAACAATCAAATTAATGGTGCCCTGATGTTATACTCCTTTTGAGTATCTTTAAATAATTGATTTTAAAAACTTCTAAAATTTAGATGAAACAAAATATTTCAAACAAAAAATTCAAAAATGAAAATGTGTGTACACACATATATGTTAGTAGGTGTAGTACAAATGAATTAGGTAATTGGATGGACCTTTTTTACAAAGTAAAATGGGAAACTTTACTACTAATTTATAACTATATTTCTCACTTGAGGAGTTACCCAATTAAACAAATATGAAACTGGCTTTCATTGCCACAAATTTGGACATCTTCGTAGCAACCTATAGATCAAGGTGTAATCAGAATCTTCAGATCACATTTTCATATGCTATTTTTCAACTATAAATTTAATTGAACAGAATATTTTTCTGAGGCTATGAGTTTCTGTTGTTGGAATTTTGGATTTTTCAGATTTAGCAGGAAAAGTTTATTGTCCGACTAACAAAATATGGATCTTTTTCAAAAAATGTAGTATATTTATAGCACATTTAGAAGAAGACAAAGATCTTAAGGACATCGTGCCTTTGTCTCAAGATCTTTAAAGGAAGAAAGAAACATCAGTCTGTCATTTTGTATGTTGAAAATGCTGATGAAATTATAACTACCATAAAATCATTCAAATTAAAGGTTCCAGAAAAAGACTTGTCTGGAGAAGTAGAATCTTTAAATGAATCTACAGGAGTATATCGCCAGCTCACTGTTTGAAGACCTGTTTAGTAACATGAATTAGTCAAAATAATCCCAAACAACAATTACCTCATTCTTCAAGTTAACATGATTCTCACAGTTTACTGTTACTTATAAAAATAAGTCATTTTCCTTAGTTATCAAAGTAATTAAGGTTTTATTTAATAAGAAATAAATTAATACTTCAACTATATTTTGATATTGGATAAAAATTTTCAAATTAATGACAGGGTTATGTTTATCTTATTTCTTTAAATATTCATCCTTTCCTATGATATTTTTATTATTCTCTGCTTGACTTGATTGTTATTAATCGAATCATCTGATTCAAATGACATCACTTGGTAACCAAGAAGAGCATCTCCTTTATTTTATGTTATTGTTGAAGAAGCCTTATTGCATATCTTGCAATGCAATATTTCATATTTTAAATACACATTTTAAACTGATGTATTGGCTTTATCTTGTTTAATAAGTTTCTTTTTATTACATTAATTTTTTAAAGAATAATATTAATGCTTGGTGTGGTTATATTTCATCAGCAATATTTATTTGACATAAACTAAAGTATCAAATATAACGTCAATAGACAGTTTTAATTACATTGAAATAAAAAAAAAGTTTACATTGATAAACAATCCACCACTAAAGAAGAATTAACTTTAGTTTATTGGCTTATTACTTCTACTAATATTTAAAGTTTAGCAATACTGCTTGCAGGACATTTTGTGAGCAGTGACTCAGACAGTGATTGTGTAGAAGGATATGTAGGGGAAGTGAAAGGCACCAAAAGGGGAGGTCCTAGAAGAATAAAACGCAAAACTTTAGGCAGTTCAAGTGGTTCAGACATTGCTATGCATGAGGGGGCTGATCTTTCAGATGATGATCACACAGGTACTACATACTTTTCTGTTTCAGTAGCCTTTGCAACAGTCATTTAACCTGCTTTTTTGCTAATTGTTCCTGGGAGATTAAAACTAATAAGTTGTTGACCAAACTGGTTCTATATGGTCATGAAAACGTGTAAAAATAATGAAGAGAAGTGAGCTTGTGTGATTTAACAGAGTGATTAAGAACATATAAGACTTTTGTGAATTAAACCCTGTTCTAAAAAAACTCAAGACTTATAAAAAGTTGTTAGAAATAATCCTCCGAGTGTTTGGAGCCAA
This sequence comes from Prosapia bicincta, assembly GCA_036971475.1. Lineage (NCBI taxonomy): Eukaryota > Metazoa > Arthropoda > Insecta > Hemiptera > Cercopidae > Prosapia > Prosapia bicincta. Next base: position 155,844,247 of record JBAIZL010000002.1, read on the forward strand.
ACATTTGACTATAACATCAGACTTTTAGCATAAAATAATTAGTTTGTTTTTCAAATTAAAGGAATGTGGATGAATATATAGTGTCCTAAAATGTCAAGAACAAAATTGAAATTAGATCTGTAATACAAAAAATGCTAGACCACAGCCTTCAAAAATTATGAACCAAGCATTATGACTTATTACACCAAACTTCAAGAATGAATAATACCTTGCTCTCTTCTTCTCTGACCTTGCTCTCTTCTTGACATTTTACCTTTTAAATATCTTAATTATTAAGAGTCTAAATAATAATATTTTGTATTACTTTTATTTATTGAATACCATCTTATTTAAGAAAACCATCTTAATAAAGTATTAAGTATTTGTATAAGTAACAAGTATTCATCAGAGAGTAGATCTGTTTGGCCCATTATCTTTTAAATGTTTTTTAGTTACAAATCATCTGATGAAAATTTCTTTCTATTAGGAATTAAATCCTTAAAGTTTGTAATGGTAGATGATAGTAGTTTTTTTTCCCAAACAGCACTCCTTCATTTTTCTGTAGGAACTGGGCAGGGATTTTAAATGTTCCCCCCTATTACATTTGTTTTGCCAACAGCAGTCTAGTGCCAAAGTAAACACTTTTAATGATTAACTTGAGCAGTAGGGCACAATGATTTATAAATCTGTGAGGGGAGCTCGGTTGCACAACATCCTTAATTAGCATGCTTGTTCCTACAGCTTTTTCACATAAGGCAAATATTAGATAACTTCATTTAAATCTAAATACTTCCTGCTACATAGTTCTATTAATGCTCACAAGCACAGAAGTTTCATTGTTCACAAGTTAAGGCACAAAAAAAATTTTTTATTAAAAAAAAAAATTAATAAAAATAATTTAGAAAGTAATACTAATAGGAAAAGAGTGTTTGTAGGTCTTTGATCTTTACACAGTATTGAAGCAATGCCTGCTAGAACAAAATTTGCTAAATTTTTATGGATCTTAAATAATTATACAAAATCCCATTATATATTTTGTATTAATGTAACCAATGGTAGTTTAAAGAATTTTAAAATAGTTGCTCCTAAATATGAGATTTTAAGCTCAATGTTTGTAATCCGTTATTATATAGAAGTTAATAGACTTCTTAAAATTTATAAAAGGTAAGTATATAAGTCTTACTGTTTTGGGGAGTCAACTTCCCTACGTACCTTCTAGAAAACAAGCTATTGAATGTAAAAAACTAAAATTTGGTTATGGACAATTTATCATTAGAAATAACCTTAAATTGGAAGACAGAATAAAAGACATTACATTGAAGGAACAAAATTTTAGTTTCATTTGATGTTTCCAAATACCTATATTGGAAACCCTAGATATATTAAAAGATGTTTAAATGCATATCTTTAAACAGTTAAAACATTTTCTTAGGATCTGGTTTAAAGATATAAAAGACATATCTGTTTTTTTCATTTAAATAAATCTAATATTGACTGATTTTTAACTATAAATAACAGCAAACACACATTCATAAAATTCATTTATGAAACCAGTTTAAACCTCTTTGATATTCTGTGTGTTACGAACGCCTCAAAAATCTAGTTTCACATATATTGCCTACCAATAACACATTTATTTTAAATTGTTCAAGTGCTACCCCACAAATTGGCTACATTTAATAGTATGGTTAACAAAGCTATGAGTATCTCTTTCACCTCAATGTTTATTTTATTTAATTGAATAGGCCAAGAATATAGCTCTTTAACCCTTTAAACATTAACTTTTCAAACATCCAACATGTCCCTAAAGAATGAGTTTCTTTTAAAAATTCGTTTAATAATTTTTTAATTATATATTGATTAACATATATTGAAATTTTAACATTTTGTGAGAAAATTTTGTTTATAAATCTTTGCTACGAATCACTCGTTTAAAAAAAAATATTTTTGGTAATAACCAATAAGAAAAATAAAGAAATTTTGTAAGCCTTGCCTAAATATAAAGCTATTTATTATTCACAAAAACAACTATAATTAGGAACATATTGCTAATAGTTTTAAAATTGCTGAACTGACAGTCGGAAGACTAATCCTAGAATTTAGCAGGAGCTAACTGGATCCGCTCAGTAGTGCTTCACATTTCCAGCATAACACACTTCTGACACCTATCCAATATGATTAGAACTACAAAAATTTGCTTTTAAAAACTGCTGAGGGATGGGAGGGTAGTTCCTAAAACAAATAAGTGTGTCACAATATATATCTTAACTCTGCTGTAAAATTAATATAAAAATGCAACAGTGACATTGTTACTGCAGATGACTTTTAGTTTGGTGATGTGACAGTTGCGCTGTTACTGTTCAAAGGGTTATTGGATTCAGTTATGAATAATATTTTAAGAAAATATCAATGTAGAAAATTAAAACCAAATTCTATAACTGGAAGATGGAATTAAACAAAAATTTATCACTTTACCTTCTGACACAATCCTCACTCAAGCGTTTGATTAGATTTTCAAAAACCTTAATTTAAAAATAGCACAATTCTAACTCTTACAATTCATTTTCCCTCCATTTAGTTGTAACCTGTTGATGAAGTGATTTAATCTTACTAGATGAAAATTTTATTATTAAGATCCTTACTATCTATCTCTGTTTTTTAAGTTCATGATCACCCACTGGTTTCTACACACATAGTTCCACAATCATGTAGAAATTATCAAATTTATTGAAAACCTCTCAGTTCTTCGGACACCATGAAGATGGTAAAAATCCTTAACTCAAACCAAGAATGCATGAACATATAGAAGCATTTACAAGTATACCTTCAACACATATTAAGCATCTGAAACTGGCTAAAAGAAAACTGTAGGCTAGGCTTTTGAACACTGTTTAGTGTTCTTAACATTGGCCTTGTTCACATGTGCTTAGTCTATAAAGTTTTAGAAGTTAGGTTCAAGCTACAATTTAATATAGCATTCAAGATTAATTTTTTTTTATTGATTTATAAAGATAAAGTTTAGTTTCAAATAAAAATCCTTCTTTCATTTCAATTAGTATTTTAATTCACCTGTTATATTCTTCAATTAGATTTTAAGTCATCTTTATTTCTACACCAGAATATCACACATTATCCACTGGGTAGCTAATAGACACCTCTCTTCACTCGGGTTGAAAACTTGTTTTCCTCAGGTAAGTGAACCTGATTACACAGTGCCTTAATTTTCCTCTATTTCCATTGCCAGGGGATCATTATATCTTTTTTTAGTCCTACCTAATTCCATCACCTCTTTGTGATGGAGTGAGTCTACTTTATCTTCTGTAAGAGGCCCTTATCTTAATTCTAACTATATTTACAGTCCTTTCCTAACATTTATAGGCAATAATGGGCATACTGAATGATTGCGTGAAACAAACAAACAAACAAAAAATCTTTACAGCTTCATAAAATCATTCTCTTCTTTTAACTGAATCAGTGATTTGTGAAATTTTATTCTTTCCATTAAAAGATGATTAAATGTTATTTCTTTATGTAATTAATGCAAACATTTTCTAAAAATTCTGTTAAATTAAAAGCACTTTTTATAATGGCATATTTCTACTACCTTAAATTTAAATATTATATTTACAAGTGAATTTAAACAAATGTATAATGTATATTTGTTTTCAGGATCTGACTTGGTGCAAGAGTCGTCTCATGTTAGCAGTGATGTGGAAATTCATAGGTGAGTTATGTTAACATTTGTATTTCACCATATTTTTTGTTTTTGTTTGCAGATCTAAATGAATGAAAAACAGTAGGTAATTTATAAAATCAATACCTCTGATTGCTAAGCATATGTTAAGTAGATTCATACTTCATTTAGTCATCGAAGTGTGTGGTGCTGAACAATGTTGGATAAAGTGAAAAAAGAATTGAAATAATTGAAGCCGAATGAAGTAGTTAGGTTTTTCTTTCCAAAAGATTTTCTAAGGTCTTTCAAAATACAAATTTTTAATCTAAGCAAATTTAACATTTTAAGTTAAATAATTTTTTTTAAATCGAACAACGTTTTTAATTATACTAGGAGGTTATACTCAGTGTTATAGATTGGCCACGGGAAAGCATTGTAAAGTTAATTGAAGCTGGTTTCAAAGGCATGTTTTCAATAACAAAGGTTGTTTTCAATTAACAAAACTTAAATAATGTTTCACTATAGTGAAACATTATTTGACTTTTGTTGTTTAGTAAGTTTATATCACTCTGGTGTGTTAATAAAAGTTTGTTTGTAGATGTGGACAAATCTAGATTGTGGTTGATGTTTTTGTAACTATTGCCTGTTTCTATTCTGTATTTAACAAAAGATGAGTGTTTTATTTGGTTTAATTGCGTGTGTGTTCTTTGTTGAAAACAATATGGTCTCTTTTCTATTCTAGAATTTAATTTGTAACTCTAATGTTGTCTATGAGTTTTAATTTGTTTGCATTGATGTCTCAGAGTTTCTTATGTTGTATAATTTTTGGTTTCTTTGCATTTTGTGCCATAGGCTATATATTGTGTTGTTATTGTATCCATTTTTTAATGCCAGATATTTAATTGTGTTTAGTACTTTGTTTGTGTCATCGGTGGATATTGGTACTTTTATTCCTTGTAGCATGTTCAAGTTTAACTGTGTATGTGATTACTTTTTGCAAATTTTGAACTTGTGTTTTGTAATAAAGCTTTTGACTATTGTAGGGTTGTTAATTAAGGATTGTTCTAGTTACATCTCTATGGTGATATATACTTATTGTGTATTTTATTTATGAGAGACAGGAATTTTTAACATTGGTAGGTATTATAGCAACAACATTTTACATTGATGAATGTTATTAAATATTAACCACATCTTATAATTTCGTCATATTTACAAAAAGGGACCTTATCTCAACTCATCAAAACGCTGACACAATATGAAAATTTAAAATCATACTGGAACATAGTCAGGGTGTCTAGTGACAGGGAAAACCGGGAAAACCTGGAAAATTCAGGGAATTTTAAGATTCTGGAAAATTCAGGGAAAAGTCAGGGAAAATTTTAAAAAATCGGGAAAATATTTATTTTGATTAGAAACAAAACTAGTGGCCATTGATCTCGAATATTTGGTATTGTAAGCCAGCGGTTTAGGGGCAGGGCAGTCAGGAAATAACACTTCTTTATTTAGATGCCCATTATTTATTTGATAAGCCCAATGCTATGACTTCAGGACTTATGTCAATAAATATTAAACGTGTCGAGTTGGTACAGCTGGCAGGTTTTAGCCTGGACCGTGGCCTTGGGGTGCGCAGTGGTTCTGTTATCATATGGACAGGTGGGGATAACAGATAACTCAGTCTGTTTCTGACCACACAGAACGCTGTGTAAACATTCGTAGCCAGCTATTTGTCTAGACTCGTGATAGTATGTGTTTTATTTGACGGTGATTATTTGTACACCGTTTATTTCAACATGGAAGGTTCCCGTTTTCATTGCCGTAGCGGGCAAGCGCGTCATGCAGATGTCGTCATTACCTCCCCTCCTTCCTTAGGATAAATATAAACTAAAAGATAAAGTGATCTCTGAAGCAGAGATTATATGGTGCGTGAATTTAGTAATGCAACACTTCTTTATGCAATGCAGAAGGTAGTGTGCCTCTTTCTAAGGATGTTCCCTGATAGCACCATTGCACAGAACATGAGATTGGGGAAAGATAACATTTCCTATAGTGTTGTAATCGGTTTATCAAATTATATTAAAGACCTGTTACTGACATCATTAAATTCAAATTCTAACTATGTAATTGGCTTTGATGAAAGTTTAAACAAAATATCACAAAGAGCCCAAATGGATTTGAGTGTTAGGTATTGGGATGCAGAGACGGATGAAGTGAAAGCTCGATATTTTGGTTCTGTGTTCCTTACAGACACAAAAGCAAAAGAGTTACTCAATTCGTTCTTCAAAGTCTGGATTTATCCAAGATCCTTCAGATATCAATGTAAACTGGGCTTTCTATAGACATCTAAAAGAGGAAAAGTCAGGGAAAACTCAGGGAATTTCTTCAAGCTATTTTACTAGACACCCTGGAAAAGTCAGGGAAAACTCAGGGAATTTCTTCAAGCTATTTTACTAGACACCCTGATAGTAAAAACATTGATTAAACACACTTAATTCAAACTACTCGTATTGTTTTACTACATAATAAAAAACTTGCCTTTGAAACTAGTACTATTCAGCTCTACAAAGCTTCCAAGTGGCAATTCCAGACACTGATGGCAATTGTTTTGTATCCAAAACATTATGTCTCAATAGGTTTAAAATATATATATATATATTTTAATTTCAAGTTGTTTACATTACAAATTTTTTTTATAAATATAAAGTGAGAAAATAAAAAAATTACTATGTGTTAAAACATAATAATATTACAAATTGAAAAACTTTTAATTAAATTTACTAAAATTTATAATTAAGGTTATAACTATAATCTTACTAATATACTACTATTACTATATAAAGAGACTGCATTTGTTTGTTTGTCAACAAAAATCTCAAAAACTACTTGATTCATTGTTTTGAAATTTTTAATGAATATTCTTTATTACACGTGAAATGTCATAGGCTTTATAAGGTACAATTTTTTTTTAATGATTGTGCAAAAAACTTGGGACTACATATCGTAGTCCTACTTCGCGTAGGAATGGTGTTCTGCGGCCGGTGCTATGATACACCCATAGCGTCATGCAGTGGCGGATAGGTGGCAACTGGTTTTCTGTTCCCATAACAAAATCTTACCGTTTTGTGTAAAAAAATCTGAAGTTTGTGTTGATTAATACATGTTTTTGTATTTGTATGCCATTGAGTGTACAGGATATATTAAGTGTTTAGAAATATTGGGACAAAAATTTCGTTTTTAAAATGAAAAAATCTCATTTGTTTTCAAAAAGTCAATTATTGCAAATAGTCGAGCACATGAAAAAAGTCAAGTAAGAGATGTATGGTTGTTATAAGAATGAATTCAGACATCTTCTCAGAGACAATGTGAATCGTTAGTTGAACGTTTAAAAAGGCTCAGGAGCCAGTGTATTCGTTCTATAAGTAATAGTCATGCTACTACGTTAAGAGAGGCATTTGAATATCAAGCTCAATTAGAGCATATCAACTCAATACAAATCGGTTCAATGAATAAAATTGACAATCATTGCAACTCCATAAAGTGGAAAGATAAAGCACCTGATTTGTGCTGTCCAGGTTGTAAAATTTTTTTGTCACAGCCTGATGAACCACCAGAATGTTTAAAAAAATTAATTTTATTAAAATTATCAAAACATTTTCTTGACAATGCTAGAAAATACAATACATTATTTCAAATGACTACTTTTGGTGCTAAACAAGTTGCAGAAGATTATTTTAAGCTTGCGTTTAAAATTCGAGGCTAAGTCTACCATAGTAAAGAAAGTTAACTTTCTCAGAATGATAATAATACATTTTTACAAATACACTTAATTTTTTATGCTAATCAATTATCACTCCGCTCAAAGATGGAGATGAAAGTCCTAGAGATAATATTTTACATTGACGAGATAACAAAACAAGCAAGTTTAAAAAATTCATCCTTCATATGATTCTCTTCAATACCCTCTTTTGTTTCCAACAGGACAAGTTGGGTATTATGTTACAATACAACATTCACATACTAATAAAAATGTTTTTTGCGTGCAGTTTTACGCTTATAGATTTTATGATAAAAATTAATACCATATTTTTTATATTAAAGACCTATATTTTTTTAAATTGTTTAATCAGTATGCTGTTGATATGAAAGCTAAAATGATTACTGTATGGATAAATTATGTAAGACATAATGAAACGAAACTATGTGCTGATGAGTATATACATCTTAGAGATCCCAACATCCAAGCTTTAATATGGTTTAACACATTATACTACTATCGTCTTTCATTGGCTCGCCTCGATGTAGAACTATCTATGAAAAAACGCAAGATACCATGACATACGAGGTCTGTTCAAAAAATACGCGGACTGTTTGAATTTCATGGATCTAGTTAGTTTCAGGAGAATCCGCTTGGTGTCGCTAGGTTCGTATAAATCAGCTGATTAAAACTCGGTATTTCAGTCGCAGATATCTTCATTTGTTGATGAGTTACATGCAGTCTAGTAAAGAGTGTTTTTTTTTTGTTTGTCGGATTTTAAAATGGACAGCCTGAAGGAGCAACGAATTGCTGTGAAATTTTGTGTAAAACTAGGGAAATCTGCAACAGAAACATTTGTTATGCTTAACACGGCCTACGGCGATGTTGCCATGAAGTGTACTGGATGTTTCAAGTGGCATGAACGTTTCAAGGGTGGCCGACAGTCAATTGATGACGAGCGTCCTGGACGTCCTTCAACATCAACTGACGACCCACACGTTGACAAAATCAACACCCTGGTGCGCGAAAATCGATGTCTGGCCATTAGGGAGCTTTCCAAAGAGTGTGGGATATCAGTTGGATCTTGTTACGAGATTTTGCCCAAAATATTGAAAATTTACCGTTGCTGCGAAATTTGTGCCATGCCTGAGGACCGACGACCAAAAAGCCAATCGCGTCCAGGTTTGTCGGGAACTGCTTGATCGTTCAAATGAAGATGAGAACTTTTTGTCAAGAATTATAACCGGTGATGAATCATGGGTGTATGGTTACGACATTAAAACGAAGGTCCAATCATCCCAATGGGTGAGTCGAACGTCCCCAAGACCCAAAAAAGCTCGCCAAGTTCAGTCGAATGTGAAGGTGATGCTGACAATTTTTTTTTTTTTATGCTAAGTTTGTTGTTCACTACGAGTACCTCCCTGAAGGCTCTACAGTCAACCAGATTACCTACATTGAAGTACTGAAACGTCTGAGGGACGCCGTCCAACGCAAAAGGCCAGAACTGTGGAGAAGTGATAACTGGTTTTTCCATCACGACATCGCTCCAGCTCATTCAGAACTCGTGAGTTTTTGGCCAAACACTCGATCACTGTTCTTTGAACAGAAGAATCTCAAAAATTGTAATTGGCCTAAGTGAAACTTGAAGGCGTATACTTTTAGCAAACCGTACAAATACGGTTATTTCAGGAAATAACGTTTTAATGGCAGTAAGCAGTTCGTTAATAGAGGTTCTTCTGGCATAGTACTATTTCTTTATATAATAAAACCAATAGTAGGTAACAAGGACATTATCAAGAAGAAATGGTCCAAATATTAGTGGGGTTTTTCTTCCAAATTACCTTGGTGGGGAACGTATTTCATTTCCTTTTAATTCCTGGTTTTCTCCCACTCTCTTCATCATAAATTCATTCACAAATACTTATTTTTCAATGATATTCAGCAAATCTATGAATTTTCTTACCCATTCAACACATTTTCATTGAATATGTGAAATTCAGCATGAATGCTGAGTTAAACTTATTGCCTAGTACTTTCTGCAATGATATAGTGCAAAGTGATAGTGTTTTTTTTCAAATAAGTATACATTTACCAGCTTTCAAAGCTATTAAATTGTATTATCCTAATTGTCTAAATGAAGAACCACTGTGACATTAGTTTTATTCTACTTTTAGTATTTCCACAGATGCATGGTTTTAAAATCGAATATAAAAGACATCATATGTTCGAGTTTAATAGTGAGATAATTTCTATTACTATGCACTTATAAAAATGCCAGCAATATTTTGATATTTTATGTTATTTTGACAAAAAACCTCAAACTGCCTAAAATATTTTTTTAAAATTATGTTCATAATTAATTACATAAAGTAACACAAATAAAAACATTAAATAAAAACAATATTTTTTTCAAAATGTATCTATTAAAACGAAATATATTTATAAAAATAGTCTAATTAATTTTTAAAAAATTGCTCAAAAATTAGCACAGTAATCAAAATTATGTCAACAAATTTTTTATGGTTACTTTCATAAATAACTTATCTATAACATATGACCGACAGCTAAAATGTAAAAATGTAATGAATTTTTACTATGGATGAGGTGTAATTTTTACAACACATACACTAGATCCCTATAGAATTTATTGACTTTTCTTAATCTGCACCCTTGTAACAATTAAAATTTCTTGCTGCAATTTGTAACCGATACAGGCTTATAATATTTATATAATTAATAATCGACACAGTGAACTTTATATTGCCAAAGTCAATGAATGTCATGTTAACTTTGGCTAAACTTAATTTAGTATTTATGAACATAATACTACATTATACGACGGACATTGTACTGTCTTACCTATAAATATTCAATTCGAACAGGAATAAAAAGTAAAATAAAAAAGAAATTTTCCAAAGTGTAATGTTTATTCAAATGTACAACAATATGCAATTTATTTTAGATCATATCTTACCATGTACTTACGGTTACTGAAAAACAAGTAGAGCTATTGTCTAATGTATATGAAATAATTTATTTTATGTAGCAATTTATGTATATACTGTATGTCATAGCATAATTACAGCCATTTATTGATTATTAGTTGCATCTACATTAGTAAATCTTAATTTCAATATAAGTGACTGAATGCTTGATCAAAGAAGTAAGGGGTTGCATTTTTAATAAGTTTTTTTTAAATTTTAATATTGACTTAGACGCTTCTAATTGGGCTACAAATATGCGGAACCTCCAACAGGAGTGTGTTAAATAACTTCTCAAAGTTTCATGTTAATCGGATAAATGCTTTAGGAAGGCACAAGAGACATAGACAAACATTGATTTGTATTTATATAGATTACATTGTTATCTCGCATTGGTATATATTAACTTATTATCAATATAAATTATATTCATTGAATACTCAATATGTTTTTCAAACACAGTTCTCGCCATATATTTAGATCATACCAGAAAGTATATTAGTATAACAATTCTTATAAATATTGGTAATAACAGTTTATTCTGAAGTAAATGAAATATTTTCATTTGGTAGTGGATTCTCTGTATAACCCTGCTGAATTCTGCTAAACTCAACCTGAAGTATTATAAATAAATAACACCTCTTAACCACAAAAAAAATTTTAATTTCTGATGTAATTACCTCAGTAGATGATTGCTTTGCAATCAAAATATACATCGAGATTTTTTCTAAAAGATTTTTTGTTAAGAGGTTTTATTATTTTTAGAATAAAAATTATACCGCAGTTACTCCAAGTTTTTACCATCGTGAATTAAGTTAAGAACAGTTCAGTTTCCCCAGTGTCAACTGACAAAAATATATTCTGTCTTGAGTCCCCAATATAAAAGCCACAATCTGCAGAATATGTAATATTATATATAACAACAATATTTCTTTTTCATGGTCGGTTGTAGTGATAGGTTTAAAGACTTACTTGTACTTCTGTACTTCTTAGTCCAGGCGTCCAGCTCTAGGTGTAGCCGATAGCCCGATGTCCACTATATATTCGGAACGCCAAACTCCACAGCCCTCTGTTCAGGAGGAAGTCCTGCCACTTCTCCAGTTCAACCCTCATGTGGTCCCTCGCCGGGATGGGATAAGTGCAATCCCGAAGAATGTGCTCGATGGTTTCGTCTTGCTCCTCATCACAAAGAGCGCACAAAGGTGATTCAGCAAGGTTAAACCGGTATAAATAAGCTTCCGTGACCAGATGTCCCGTCCTGGCTCTTGCCGCAAATGTCGCGACTTGACGTTTGATGTCTCTGTAATTGTCGGCCGACGCAAGTTTGTTTTGCAAATGGAACAGGTGTCGTCCAGTCGCTTCAGCTTCCCACCGGGCAGCCCAGACATCTCTAAAGTACTTTTTCCCGGCATTTTTACAGTGCAGTAGGGAGTGCTGCTCCTTATTTGTGGGCTTCATTCTAGAAGCTTGTTTTGCTATTGCATCCGCTTCCTCGTTGCCCGGAATGCCGACATGGGCAGGGATCCATTGAAGGCAGACTTCGTTTCCGTCACAATTGATCTTTTTTATCAACCTCCTGATTTCTGCTATACGGAATGAATATGGTCCAGTGGAGGGATGAGCCAGCGACTGTAGAGCTGACTTAGAGTCCGAAAGGATGCATATCTTTGACTTGGCCATCATCCCCAGACAGCCCGACAATGCGGCGTTAATACCGAGCAGCTCTGCATCCATACTTGAGCTGGAGTTCGCTGGGATGAAAAATCTATCTCCATTTGACTCGTTGTAGTACCCTGCTCCAGAAATGCCTAGTTCTTTATCCAGGGATCCGTCGGTAAAAATTTTTATGTATCCGTCGTACTGGGTTCGAATCATTTCAAGAGTCTCCGCTTTCAGCACTTCTCTGTGGTCTCCCTTGTTTCCGCCGTGAGGTAGTTGCAGATTTATAATCATTTCAGGCCAGTCATTTGGAGGTTCCTCATAGAACGTGGGGATTTGTTCAGGGGTGGTGTATCCCGGCATCAATTCCATCAGTGAGTTGATTTTGTGGCAGAAAGATTGTTTTACACGGCACTTTGTATTGAGTATAACACGCAGAGGGTAACTTGAGCCTCTAGCAGCTGTAGTTAGAAACTTCGACCATATTTGACTGTCTATAAAAACAGGAATGGGTTCTATATCCAGCTCCGTCTCCATGGCTGCCACAGGAGTCGTTCTTGTACATCCCAAACATAGTCGAATGGCGGCCGCTTGGATCGCTTCGATCTTCTTTAGATGCGTTTTTGCAGCAGATCCCCAGACTTCGCAGGCGTACGTTGTTTTAGATCTTATGTAAGTTTGGTAGAACATTCTCAAGGTTGGCGTATCGGCTCCCCAGCTACGACTTGCAACCGCTTTTAGAGCATTGAGTCTCGAAGAGCAGCTCTCTGTGACATAGTTCACGTGACCACCCCAGCGAAGTTTAGGGTCCATAACAACTCCCAGTAATTTTGGGTTTTTGTTAAATCTCAGTGCCTTTCCGTTGATAGTTAGCTCGGGGATGAAGGTGGCTTGATTGTTGCGCCTGGTGAATAACGTGCACTCGGTTTTATCCACTGATATTGAGAGCGACCATTTGGAGCACCAATTTGACAGTGCATCTAGAGCCTCTTGCATCCTGAGGGAAGCCTCCACCCCGTCGGAAGACGTCACCCAAATGGTCTCGTCGTCCGCGAAGGTCATGCTGCGAACCTCCCTGGGGAAATCCTTGGCCATGTCATGCAATGCTATATTGAATAGTAACGGGCAAATTATTCCGCCCTGAGGAATTCCGTTCTCCATGCGAAACGACGAGGAATCTGCCCCGTTGACTGAGACTACCACAAGCCGGTCACACAAAAAGTTTTTTATGAATTTAAGCATTTTACCCTTAATGCCGAGCTTCATGCATTGAAGTACAATGGATTTGTGGGGGATTTTATCAAATGCAGCTTCAAAGTCCACCATCACCGCTACAGTGCAATGCTTGCGTTCGAAACCTTTGTATATTTCACTCGTGAAGTATAGTAACGCATCTGTGGTGCTCCTGTGACGTCGAAAGCCAAATTGTGTATCAGCCAGCATGTTCCCAGATTCCAATCTCCATGACAACCTCTTACAAACGATGCGTTCCATTAGTTTGCCTAGGCACGATGTTAGAGCTATTGGACGATACGAAGCGATCCTCGATTTATCTTTCCCTGGCTTAGGAAGCGGTATGACTTTGCTAGTCCTCCAATTCTGAGGGATCTCGCCCGAATCCCAAATGGAGTTGAATGTGCTTAACATTAGCTCTTTCATCCTTCCCGAGCAGTGAGTTAACATTTCATTATGGATGTTGTCATCTCCTGGAGCTGCGCTTTTCAAGTCGGCTAAGCAGTACTCCAATTCTGACATGAGGATGGCCTTGTCATCCAGGTCATCACAGTAACATAGAAGATCTGACCGGCACGTTAACATTTGCTCGTGTGGAGTGAGGCGCTTCGGCCAAGGGATTTTGCGCCCAGACCTTGCAGAATAGAATCTCCCGAACTCCTCAGCCTTCTGGACATCATCAGTCAACAACTCGCCGCCCGTATTCGTGATTGCAGCAACCTTCCGCAAGGATTCGCCATTTATTGCTCTAAATCGCTTCCAGACTGTACTGGACGGTGTATTTACATTCATGGATCCAACGAAGCTCCTCCATGATCTTCTTTTTGCTGAAAGGATTGCTTTCCGAAGAAGGGCGTTGCATCTATTATATGTTACCCGGCTGTCCGAAGATTTTAATTTTTTCCATTTTTTCCTGGCCATGATGCGGTCTTTCCGAAGAGTTTCAATTTCCTTGCACCACCATGTATTCATTTTTTTGTTGGAGTCATTTCCCGATTTGATTGGGATAGCTTGTTTTGCTGCTGTTATTATAGCAGATTGCAAATAAGATGCGCTTCGCTCGTTGACTTCGCTCAGCTCCTCTGTTGTCTTTTTAAAGAGATCCCAGTTCGCTTTGGATAACCGAAACCCGCTATGGACCGCCGACCGATTTGGATTCAAGGTCCTGCCGACGTCAATCTCGAAAAACACAGGAAAGTGGTCACTTCCCAGGTCATCGCCGACCCTCCAGTTTGAAATATTTTTCCGGAGAAGTGGGGAAGCTATAGACAGGTCCAGGGTGCTTAATGTGTTTGTAGATGCCGATTGGAATGTGGGTATATATGGCTTATTGATTAAGATCTGGCTGTTATTTAATAACCACCTGTAAAGCATTGGCCCGTTCCTGTTACAAGGACCTTTGTTCCAGCTGCCATGCTTGCTGTTAAAATCGCCAACCCACAGCACGTTCCTGTCATCGCAGGCCAGTCTGTCCAGGTCCTCTTCATGTACCCTTTGATCCGGTATGTACACGTTGATAAGTGAGAAGCTGAGGTCATTGTTAACTTGGAGGTTGTATTTTCCAAACTCTAAACAATCATTCCTAAAGACTTCTTCGCCTTTTACAGTTATTGAATTATGGATAAGCGTTACTAGCCCTCCACCTCCTCGGTCAATCCTGGGGACGTTGAACAATTGGTATTCTCTAAAACGAGGGTGGTACTTGCTGTCTTCCGGCAGGGATGCTTCCTGGATGCATACTATTTTAGCTTTTTCTTCTTCCATGGCTTTCTTCAGTTCATCGACCTTCAGCCTTAAACTTCTGGCATTCCAGTGCATGACTACGAGCTTACTGTTGCTATCCTCCACCAATGCTCCACTCTGTTTCACCGTCTTTTGTTTGCTGCGATCATGAAAGGTGGTTCCAATTGATATGTGCCCATCTTTCCTTCTAGCTTTCCTCTTGGCTTCACATAGTAATCTATATGCGAAGGTCCTAGTTGGGCACCAAAGTTCTAGTCTTTTTTGAGATCCCTTCCCTCTCCGTCTCATTATTAGATTTTTGTCAATATTGTAAAATCTGCGTATTGAGTCAATACTTTGTCGTTGCGTTTTCCAAAACAACACTTTAAGTCTATTTGGGTGGTCTTGCTTAGCCGCCGGCAAAGCACGTCGGATGTCCTGAGAAGGACAGATAGAGAGGCTATGTTGCATCCTAGTGGGGCTTTCTCGAGGAAAGCTAATGCTGGCGTTTGGTTCACTGTGACAATTGCTCTTTTCGCACAAAATACACAGCTATCCAGGGGCAGGACGAGGACCAACCAGCTCACCCCCATAGGTTTAAAGAGAGTTAAATATAAGAGTGACGATTTGAGCTTCTATGGCAGACATAATCTATTGTGATTCACAATATTGAAAATTTCATCCTATATAATGGATAAATGATTCTTACTTGTTTTTTCGAGTTGTCAAAATATCTTAATGGTGAGTATTTGTCTGATAAACAGCTTTAATGAATCATTTACAATTTGACTGAGATGGTTTGTATGAGATTTCTCTAGTGTTTAAAATAAATTTCACTATTAATTTTTAAAATATGGCACTAATATTTTCTAAACATTTTTTTTCAGTATATTCAAAAATGCTTTTATAGAGTCAGTGTTTTAAAAAGTGCTCAAATTTGGTATTTTTCTTTTTTTTACCCTAACAGAATTTTTAATTTTTAGTTACTTACTTCAACTTTTATAATTCATGTTGCAGGTTTGTTACATCGCCTTAACTCATCCATCATCCAGCTTCATGCAATTATACACTCCAAAAACCTAATATTTATTTAATATATTCTATATTTATTAGTAACTCTAGGCTAGGCTAGATATTGGCTTCAGTATTAAGAGCTCTTTGTTTAAAATTGCAAATTTTATTGTTGAAAGATCAAAGCACAAACTATTTATGAATCATTTTATTTTAACTGAAAATAATAGATGAATATATTATATAGGTAGTATTTTTAAATCCAGAATCTTGTAATAATTTAATAGAGAAAAATATCTATTGTATAAAAAATTAAATATTAAATAAATGATGCTGATTTAAGTTTTACATTGTTGGGAGTTCTTTTACTTTCTAATCCTTTATTATTAATAATAGTTTCGTTTCCTTGAAAATTATAAAAACATTTTAAGCTCTTTAAAACCAATTTTTATTTCTAGTTATTTTTCTTTGACTATTTATTAGAAGTACTTGGCCTCCTCCCAAGTAGTATTAGTGATATTGTCCTCCCATCAATTAAGAATTATTTATAATAAGAATAGTTGGTCATTTGATATCAGTAAAATAAAATTGTTGCTCATAGTAGATGCAAACTAGCTGGTAAGAGGAATTTGGCATTCCTTGTGGTGCACAGACCCCAATAGAACCAAGGGGCTCCTGGCTGAAAAAAAAACATAATCTTGCAGTTTTTAAAAAAGACATTTTTATGGAAATACAAGGTAGAGTAATCTATCATTTCTTTTATATTTAAATAATATTTGTATGGGTTAGTAAATTGTTTATATATTAATACCAGTGGTAAATTTCTCTCTTCTATACAACACTGGATTTTCACAGTTTCATACTGTGTTCAAAATTTGTAACTCTGAGGATCCCACACAGAAAAAATTTTTTTAAACCATACAAAGTCTTAATATGCCCCTTTATTATAACACCTAATTTTCACAATTACATTTAAAAATGTATATCAACACACATCTTCAACCATTTTGAACTACTTTTACATAGAGCCTTGCGCTAAGTTTTGATTGAACCTTTGTGTGTTGGTAGTACTGAAAGCTTAACAAACTCTGATAGTCTCGATAGTTTTTGTCATGCTGATTGGACAGTGACTTGAGAGAGGTTACCAGCCCCTTTGTTCCTTAGTCAAGAAGTACATGGATCACACAGGACTGTCAACTACTGATTTATAAGAATTGAATATAATCCAAGAGTGCTCCAGTTTTCGTAGTCCCCCCTCCCTATAATGCCTGATGTGATAGCTAGCCTAAGTTATAAATTAGCCTATGAAAAAATTAACCCATCACTAATGGTTGAAATAAAGAGGTAATGTCTAGTTAGACCAGATGAAGCTATTATTTCTGGTGATAGAAATAAGGTATTCCTCAATGACTACCAAAAAATGTTTGATTTTTAGGTGTTCTGAAGGAAGTAATTTGGTTTGTCTGAAGTGTCTCAATTTTAATTATAAGTGCAAATACTAGAAATGCAGGTTCGGCCTTCTATCAAAGAACTGCAAATGGAGTTTTATTTGTTACAACAAGCAATGAGAGCAAATATATATATATATATATATATATATATATATATAGGTTAGTTTTGGTTGGTAAAGATTATTTGGATTTTTTGGACTAGGAGACTGACAGACTTACCTTGGTAAGAGTCCACACTGTAGTCTTGAAATAGAAACACATAAAAGTACTTAAACAATGATATATTTCAACCAAACAGTGGTCTTTGTCAATCGAGAGAAAACACAAAAAGAAATATGAGAGAATGAAATAAAATAAATATCATTTATTGTATTTATTTTATTTCATTCTCTCATATTTCTTTTTGTGTTTTCTCTCGATTAACAAAGACCACTGTGTGGTTGAAATATATCATTGTTTAAGTGCTTTTATGTGTTTCTATTTCAAGACTACAGTGTGGACTCTTACCAAGGTAAGTCTGTCAGTCTCCTAGTCCAAAAAATCCAAATAATCTATATATATATATATATATTGTAACATTTATAGAATGGGCTATATAATATTATTTAAGAATTGGAAAATAAATTAGAAATAACTCACTCAAAATTTAAAAAAAAAAAGAAATTCATTAAAAGATTGGTTAGGTTAAAATTGAAACTAAATTCTGGTAAAAGCCTAGGAATTGTAAACAAGGTATTTGAACTGTAAAATCCATTAGGAAATTTGTTATATCAAATAACCTAACACATAAATTAAAATAAGATAATCTAAAAATAGTTATGTGTAAACAAATTTGTAAACTGTAGGAACATAGGGCTAAGTAATTACTTGAAGGAGAAAGTGAACACGTTTGTAAACAAAAGAAAATTGTAAGGTTATGTTTATGAAAGACCAAGCAAAACACACACAATTCAGAACTATTTCAAAAGTAAAACACAAAGACACTTCACACACTAATAATATTAATAAAATAAACACTGGAAGGTTTGTTGAGGATAGGAAATTGAAACAGTAAGTTTCAATCAGGTTTCAACCAAAGTTTAACGAAATAAAAATTGGTGAAAACAAACTTGTTGGTATGTCAGCTGTGAAACAGATGTAGGTCAGTGTGACAATCGATTGTAGTGAAGAAAAAGAAAACAAACTAGATTACAGGCAACATGTGTTTTTTGGAGAAGAAAGGCGGCCATATTTAAACAATTTTAGAAAAAAAGGACGCGTAGTTAGAGTTGAGTGGATTCTAGCGTGGGTGACGCTACGAGAGGAAGCAGACCTTGCTGACCAGTCAAAATTCTATTTTTTTGGAAAGAGTTCGTCTAAATTATACAGTTTTGTGAGTAAACTTGGCCAGATTAAACAGGAATAAGAAAATTGAAAGAGTTAATACAGTGAAAATATAATTTGAAAGAACTAAAACGGATTTAAGTGTGTGAATTGTTTAAATTGGAGAGAACGGGAATTTACGTAAGCGACCAGCAAAATTTTGATATTTATTAATTTGAGTAATAGCGCTATAAAAATAACTTTAATGGACTTTTAAGATAATAGAGAAGTTTAAATTTGTATATTAGGATATCTTGTAGTTAATTAATAGTAAGAAATAAATCCAGTTCAAATAGTTTGGCCTTTTTGCAATTTCAAAATTTAATATTGTTTGTTCAAAATTTTAATTAACCTAAGAATTTCTAAAAATATAGCCCATACTATAACCCCGAGATATCAAGAGATCTTAAAATAGCCAAGGGTATAAAAAACCTTGTAACTCAAATTTAAAGAATCGAATTTTAGTATATTGTGTTAAAACTTGTTAAGTTGTAAAATTTTGTTTTGTGTATTGTTTAATGTTGAGATGAAATTGTAATAATAAATGTTTTGAATTGTTCTTGAGTAGTTTTTTTTGTTTTTAAATAGAAATAATATATCTTCATAAAATAGTAAAACCGTTGCGTCTCTTTAAAAATTATGTTATAATTGGCGCAACAACGTGGGGGCTCGATAAAATTTATTTAGAGAGATTTTGAATCAAAATTAATTTAGAACTTTTTATATGAAAAACATTTGAACTGGAAATAGATTTAGAAAAATTTTGTAAAACCAAACACTGAGTTGAATAGAATCAAGACTAGGTTGTTTTGTAGAATAAGTTTACTAATAGCTTAAATATGTCTGATGAGAGGGAATTATACAATTTGCGGAGAGAAAAAGCAAAAAAAACAGAAAAAGGGGAACAATTAGAAAAGAGTAGGCGGAAAAGGGCGATAGAAACAGAAGGGGCTGCTCAGGGGAGATTTGTTAGTTTTCAGGAGGGGATCGAAAACAGGGAGGAAAATATTATAGGCGAGCTGGTAATTGTAGGGGACCAGGAAAAAGGGACAAGTTTGGAAATGAAAGAAATAGAAATGGAAGGCACAGATATGCCAATAGGAGACATTGAGGTAGAAGAAGCTAGGGGACTACCACCTATGCAAACCCAACAAAAAAAACAGGGAAATAATGAGAATGAAGATTTAAGGGAGATGATGAGAACTCTCATGGAAATGAGTGAAAAAGGGAGAGAGGATCTAAATAGACAATTAAATATAAATAATGAAAAAATAAATAGACAATTAGATAAGATAGATGAAATAAAAGGGGAAATGAAAGATATGAGTGAGGATATGAGGGAAATAAACAAAAAATTAGAGGAAAATAGAGACGAAATGAGAGAGATGAAGGAAGATTTCAAATTCATAACACAGGAAATAAGGGAGGAAAGTAAGAAAATGATAGAGGATATGAGGGAACAGTTGAGAACAGAGAATAATGCTGTAGTAGAAGTTATGAGAAGAGACTTAGAGGAGAAGATTAAGGAGAATTTAGAGGAAACAAAAGAAATAATAGCTGATGTGACAGAAATTAATAAGAAAGAGATAGAGAAGGTAGAAAAAATGACAATACAGAACAGGGAAGAGTTAAGAGTTTTAAATAGGGAGATAGCTATTGAGAAAAACAATAATAATGATAGAATTGACCGATTGGAAACAGAAGGAAGGAGGAATAATGAGAAACAAGGGGAATTGACCCAGAGAATGGAAAAGGTAGAAAAGAAGGTGGAAGAAAGTAAAGGAGGAGAAGGCCTAAGGATCATACAGGTGTCATGCGGGAATCAGGAGGAGATGCCCAAATTTAATGGGAGGAATGGTAACCCTATGGAGTTCCTAAAAAGACTAGATAGGTATGTGGAGAGAAAATTTGAAGGTAGGACAGGGGAAAGATTTGATAATGAATGGAGAGGAATCATAGATAGAGCTTTGGAAGTAGGAGCGGCTAGATGGTGGGAATCAATCAGAGAGGAGGTGGAAGATTTCGCGGAATTACAAAATAGATTTATAGAAAGATACTGGGCCAAAGAAATACAGGAAGGCATTAAAGAAAGAATGGAGAATGAAAGGTATATTGAGGGAAATGGAAGAACCAGGGCAGATTATTTCATAGAAAGAGTCATAGTTTTAAAGAACATGACACCACCGCAAAATGAGGAAGAGATAGTCCGGAGATTAAGCCGGCATTTTAATGAAAGGATACAGTTGTCAAGAAGGGTACAAAATATAAAAACGATCCGAGAGATGGAAAGAATGCTGAATGAGGAGGATATAGAGGAAAGAAATAAGGAAATAAGACAGAGAAACAGGGGACCATGGAATAGGCCTACTCCTAGAGAGGAACAGAATGGAAATAGATTTCCACCCAGAAGGGGTGAGGAAGGGATGAGACAGCAGGGAAATAGAAGATTTCCAGGACCAGGAGAATTGTATAGAAGGAATGAATATAGGAATGAAGGGCGGCCATATGTCCAGTTCTTTAACAGAAGAATAGATAATCATATGAGGGGGAATGTTGAACCAAGACCAGGGCAGGAAAATAATCGAGAAAATAGAGGAGACAGGAATTACAGAACCAATGACAGGAGCCAGAAAGAAGTAAACAGCATACAGATACGACCAAAGGAATCAACCAGTGGAAGATATGAGGGAGACCAGGGGACCTCGGAAAACTAAAGGGCACTGGTGATACCTTATTGCATCATGGGAAAACTACAGGGGATGCTGAAGAGGGAAAGCCAGTGCTAAAGAGCCTTGGAAATATTAATTGTGACAAGAATAAGGGTAACAATCAATTTAATGAAAATACAGATTTGGGGTTAGGAATAATTAACAACGTATTAATAGATAGGGAATTTTTGGAAAGTGAGGGGACGGAGCGAAATTTGAATTTAGAGCAAAACAAAATATATATGAGCCCAGAAATAGAGATAGAATTTAAACAGGTTAGGGTTACAGCCTTAATAGATACAGGTAGTAATATTACATGTATTCAGGAAAAATGGTATAGTATAAATAAGGGAAAACTAGGAAGAGTAGAAACGTTGCCAATCAGAGCAATGAACATTAGGACAGCAACAAATAAAAAGAGTAAAAAAATTAATAAAATTGTTCTGATAATGGGAAGATTAGGTGGGATTGATTACCCATTTCAATGTTTCATCATACCTGGCCTATTGAGAGAGATGATCATAGGGATGGATATATTAAAAAATACAAAGGCTGATATAAGTTGTGAGGATTGGAGTATAAAATTGAAATATTTGGAAAACTATATTAAAATAGATATGAAAGAAACGGAGGTTGAAAATGATGACGAAAGATTTAATAACAACGAGGTACAAAATTTAGAAAGGGAAGATAAGGTAATTAACGAATTCGATCAAATTGATGAGGAATGGGAAAATTTAGATAATCTAGGACAGGGGGACCAAAATTATGAGAAACAAAATGAAACAGAAGGGGAAATTAGTGATAGAGATATTATGGAAAGTATCGGAGATGACCGTGTAACAGATAGGCAAAAACTGGAGTTGGTGGAGATAATAAAGCAATATAAGGATGTATTTTCAGATAGACCTGGAGTGTGTAAAGGATATAGACATGAGATAAAAGTAAGAACAGATTTACCATTTTATCAAAGAAACTATCCTGTACCCACAAAGTATCAAGAAGCGGTACAAAGAGAAATTGACAAAATGTTGGAGATGAAAATTATAGAAAAAAGTAATAGCCCTTATATTAACCCTATTATTCCTGTCATAAAAAGTAATGGAGAAATAAGATTGTGCCTGGACGCAAGGAAACTGAACGAAATCATAATACCAGATTACGAGTGTTACCAGGGTATTAATGAAATATTACATAAGGCAAGAAAGGTAAAATACCTGAGTTCTATGGACCTCACGAATAGTTTTTGGCAGGTGGAGTTGGAGCCAGAATCCAGAAAATTCACAGCTTTTCAGTATAATGGAAAGACATATCATTTCATTGTGACACCTTATGGGCTAAAAACATCATTAGCAGCTTTAGCAAGAGCTATGGGTAGAATAATGGGAAATGAATTAGAACCATTCACTTTAGTATATGTAGACGACATTGTATGCATGTCACAGAGTTTTGAAGAACATAAAAACCATTTAAAAAAATTATTTATGACATTTAGGGAAAATAATATCAAAATTAAATTATCAAAAACTGAGTTTTGTAAAGAAAACATAGCATTTTTAGGTTATAGGTTGACAACTGAGGGAATAGAGATAGATAAGGACAAAATTAAGGCTGTAATGGAATTCCCCACACCAAAGAACGTTAAGCAATTAAAAGGGTTTATAGGCCTTGCCAATTATTACAACAAGTTTGTAGACCACTATTCCAAATTAGTAGAGCCACTCCTGAAACTTTTGAGACATGAAACAAAATTTAATTGGACAGATTTAGAGGAACAAAATTTTAGAAAATTAAAGGAAGCATTTATAGATACCAACGAACTAAAACACCCTGATTATTCAAAAACGTTTTATCTACAGACAGATGCAAGCGAATATGCTATTGGGGGGCATCTGTACCAGGTAACAGAGACTGGACAGAAACAGGCAATTATGTTTATGAGCCGAACCCTAAAAGGTAGTGAGATACGATATTATACGACTGAAAAAGAATTATTGGCTGTGTTGTTTTGTCTACAGAAGGCTAGACAGGTTATACTGGGGAGAAAAGTAATAATACAAACTGACCACCAAGCTTTGACTTTCATAAAGACTTGTAGAATATTAAATTCAAGACTATATCGTTGGATATTGCTCATGCAGGAATATGATTTTGAGATTGAGTATTGTAAAGGGAAGGAGAACGTGGTGGCAGACATATTAAGTCGTAACCCATGGGATAAGATAGAGCCAAAACATATAGAGAATCAAAATAAGTTTAGTATCAATTTAATGGAAAGAGTAATAAGTAGGGAAGTAGTGACAAAATTGACAAAACTTAATGAGCTTCAGTGGGGTGATTTAGAATTAAGAAATATTATTGAAAATGTCCAGGAATACAATTCGAAATTCAAAATTGAAAATAACATACTATATAAAAATTGTAAAACAAGTTGGAAAATAATAGTACCCAGAGAGTTAATAAATGTATTAGTGATATCATGCCATGAGTACTATATGCATATAGGGGCCAAGAAGTGCTATAGTATAATAAATGAAATATTCACATGGAAAAAGATGTATAAGGAGATTAAATACCTTTTAAAATACTGTGACACTTGTCAGAGGGTGAAACACACAAATCAAACTTGTTATGGGGTGATGAAAGGAATCAAGGTAGAAGGGCCTAAAGAGCAACTATCTATTGACTTTTGTGGACCATTTCATAAAAGTGAGGGATTTAAATATATTTTGGTTATTTTGGATATTTTTACTAAATTTATAAAAATTTATAAAATAAAAAAAGCAAATACTGCTACAGCTATTAGATGTGTAGAAGATTATTTAGAAAAATATGGACAGGTAAAAAGGACACAAACAGACCATGGAACTCAGTTCACAAGTAAAAGATGGTCAACATTTTTAGAAAATAAAGGGATCAAACAAATATTTTCACCAATTAGGCGACCTCAAAGCAATATAGTAGAAAGGGTAAACAGGGAGATAATGAGATGTCTTCGCACCTATTGCCATGGGAACCATAAACAATGGGCAAAGTTTATACATTTAATAAATGAGATGTTGAATGAAGTACCACATGAGACCACAGGATTCACACCTAATCAGTTACAGTTAGGAAAAATAGATGAGAGGTTTTGGCATAAGTATATCAAAATTCAAAATTCAAACGAACAAAACGTTAATACCCAACTAGTAATAGATTTGGCAAGAGGGAGAATGAAGAAAAAGGCAGAACTTAGGGCACAAAATTTCAATGGAAATCATAAGCTTTTCACCTTTAATTTAAATGATTTAGTGTTAGTAAAAGAAAACTGGCAGGCAAAAGGCATAGAGGGAGAAATGGGGAAATTATTTAATATTTATAGTGGGCCATATAGAATACACAAAAAGTTAGGAGAATCGACATTCGAACTATGGGATGATAAATATGATATAAATAAGGGGATGTTCCATTCAACGGAACTAAAAAAATACCATGATGCAAGGGAGATAAACTCAAAAGGGACAAAATAAAATAGGAAGGGAGATATTAAATATAGGTAAAGGAAGCAATATGAGTAGACTCTAGGTGATTATGTGTATAAGAAAACGTTAGCAGGAGATAAGTTTTAAGGGATGGTAACTATATCTACGATAATTTATTAGAAACTTCGTCGAATAATGAATAAAGATAAAATTAGGTATATTTAAACTTCGTCGTATTGTAAGGGAGAATCTGCGTTGATAAATAATGGAACTTCGTCGTATATATTATAAAAGAAATATGAATCTATGATAATAAATATTAAAGCATTGTTGTAATAAAAAAATGGTAATTGTGTATTTAAACTTCGTCGTATTGTAAGGGAGAATCTGCGTTGATAAATAAGTATTAAAACAAAATTTATATTCGTTGATATAGGGATAGTGTAATCGAAGGAACTATAGATATGATCAAATAGAGTATATGAAATTGCAACCTTTAAAAATATTAGATGTTAAACTTCATATAAAAAAAAAAAAAAAAAACTGAGATGATATAAGAAAAGAATTGAACTGGATGTGAGATTGGAAGAAGAGATAAAATACTAACTTCGAACTGAGAGTTAGATGAAGCTAAAAGCAAAATAAATATGAGATAAATGATAAACAGAGTAGTGACAAGGGGAAATAAGTTAAAATATATTAAATAACCTAATTAAACAGAGATAGCAGGGATAAAAACGGAAGGAATACAAGTAGGGTGCAATGTAAAGATAAAGATAGGTATATTCTGGATGAGCATAACAATATAAAAAGGGGAAATATAATTTGGAAAAAGGGGAATTTGAAAATAAAATGAAATATATAAATAACGTCGATAATATGTGAAATAAAATAAATGTCTACGTGAATAAGGGTGTTAATGATGTTGATGTCGTCGAAAATATGTTAAAATAAAATAAATGTCTACGTTAATAAGTGGAGGTAAGGTGAATTACCGTCATATATATATGTAACAAAGTATATAGTATAATAAAGAGTTTTAAAAAAAAAAATAATAATAATAATAAAATAATAGTAATATGAAATTGGGGTTAAATTTAATATAGTTGTGTTCAGATAGAGTTGATAGATTTATAACTGAAGTGAGGTTGAGGCAAGGTTAAGACAAATTAATTTTAATTGAAAAAAAAAATTTATGATGAATAGTTGGGAGGATGCGAAAAAAGAGATAGTAAATAGAATAATAAATAACAACATATAAAATTAATGAAATAGTATTATGCGAGTTTTAAACTAGTATAAACCATGTAAGACAAGTAGCTTGAAGTTTTCAGCTCAGTATTTGATTGGTAAAGAGTTAAGATAAAATTGTATTATAGAATTAAGTATAAATGGACGAAAGTGGACAGATGAAGGTATAAATGACTTTTAAGTGGACAATTATAAAAGTGGTAAAGACAATGGACAATAAAAGTGGTAAAGACAATGGACAATAAGTTAGCCAAAGTGTTGAGGTATAACGTACTCAATAAAAATGTGTTCAGGTAG
Organism: Prosapia bicincta; assembly: GCA_036971475.1. NCBI lineage: Eukaryota > Metazoa > Arthropoda > Insecta > Hemiptera > Cercopidae > Prosapia > Prosapia bicincta. The sequence goes on from JBAIZL010000002.1 coordinate 155,870,792, forward strand.
TTATTAAATAAAATGTACAAGTAGGAAATAAATGTTAATTTAAAATTTAATTTAAAAAAAAAAAATATGTATATTTAATCAAGCTTGTAAAATGTAAAGAATGTGTAATGTAGATATTAGTAATATTTTTTTTTATTGAAATTAAATTAGGGGACATTGTAACATTTATAGAATGGGCTATATAATATTATTTAAGAATTGGAAAATAAATTAGAAATAACTCACTCAAAATTTAAAAAAAAAAAGAAATTCATTAAAAGATTGGTTAGGTTAAAATTGAAACTAAATTCTGGTAAAAGCCTAGGAATTGTAAACAAGGTATTTGAACTGTAAAATCCATTAGGAAATTTGTTATATCAAATAACCTAACACATAAATTAAAATAAGATAATCTAAAAATAGTTATGTGTAAACAAATTTGTAAACTGTAGGAACATAGGGCTAAGTAATTACTTGAAGGAGAAAGTGAACATGTTTGTAAACAAAAGAAAATTGTAAGGTTATGTTTATGAAAGACCAAGCAAAACACACACAATTCAGAACTATTTCAAAAGTAAAACACAAAGACACTTCACACACTAATAATATTAATAAAATAAACACTGGAAGGTTTGTTGACGATAGGAAATTGAAACAGTAAGTTTCAATCAGGTTTCAACCAAAGTTTAACGAAATAAAAATTGGTGAAAACAAACTTGTTGGTCTGTCAAACAGATGTAGGTCAGTGTGACAATCGATTGTAGTGAAGAAAAAGAAAACAAACTAGATTACAGGCAACATGTGTTTTTTGGAGAAGAAAGGCGGCCATATTTAAACAATTTTAGAAAAAAAGGACGCGTAGTTAGAGTTGAGTGGATTCTAGCGTGGGTGACGCTACGAGAGGAAGCAGACCTTGCTGACCAGTCAAAATTCTATTTTTTTGGAAAGAGTTCGTCTAAATTATACAGTTTTGTGAGTAAACTTGGCCAGATTAAACAGGAATAAGAAAATTGAAAGAGTTAATACAGTGAAAATATAATTTGAAAGAACTAAAACGGATTTAAGTGTGTGAATTGTTTAAATTGGAGAGAACGGGAATTTACGTAAGCGACCAGCAAAATTTTGATATTTATTAATTTGAGTAATAGCGCTATAAAAATAACTTTAATGGACTTTTAAGATAATAGAGAAGTTTAAATTTGTATATTAGGATATCTTGTAGTTAATTAATAGTAAGAAATAAATCCAGTTCAAATAGTTTGGCCTTTTTGCAATTTCAAAATTTAATATTGTTTGTTCAAAATTTATTTAATTAACCTAAGAATTTCTAAAAATATAGCCCATACTATAACCCCGAGATATCAAGAGATCTTAAAATAGCCAAGGGTATAAAAAACCTTGTAACTCAAATTTAAAGAATCGAATTTTAGTATATTGTGTTAAAACTTGTTAAGTTGTAAAATTTTGTTTTGTGTATTGTTTAATGTTGAGATGAAATTGTAATAATAAATGTTTTGAATTGTTCTTGAGTAGTTTTTTTTGTTTTTAAATAGAAATAATATATCTTCATAAAATAGTAAAACCGTTGCGTCTGTTTTATAATTATGTTATAATATATATATATATATATATATATATATATATATATATATATATATATATATATATATATATATATACTTGATATTTAACATTATCCATTGTTTTTCCGTTGCACTGACTTTATGAAGTTAATATATTACTGTGTGAGTAATTTTATCCACCATTAAGTGCAATAATTTTACCTTGAGTGATGAGGCACCTTTCGGTCGTTGACCATTGTCGAATCACTGATTTTTCTCTGCTGTGGATGCTACGTCCGTGAAGCCGGTGTTCGTTGACGTAACGCGCACTTTTTCTTGATCTGAGTGTATGATATTTTTGTATAGTATGTCTTCTGTATATGTTGTTTGTAGATTCATTAAGTTGTTGTGTAGGTTTTTATAAATGTGGTATTTTTCTAGTGAGTTTAATTCTATTGGGTTATTTATTTCCAGTATGGTTAGGTTATTTTCGTAATTTGTTATTTCGTGTTTATGGGATATTAGATGTGCTGCAACATTTGATACTTTAGAATTTTTGTTTTTGAATGCTCTATAATGTTCTTCAAATCTTATTTTAAATGTTCTGGTTGTTTTTCCTATGTAAAAAGCGTTACAGTTGTTGCATGTGATTTTGTAAATTCCTGATAGGTTATGTTTTTCTGAATTTGTTAAGTGGTTATTAAGATATTTTATTATTTTGTTGTTTGGTTTGTAAGTTGGAGTTTAGTATTCTTTGTTGTATATATTTGTTATTTTTTCTATTTTGTTATTGGTGTATTTATATTTTAGGTAGATTTTTTTATTTTTATTATTTTCGTGTTCCGGTTGTAGTGTTGTGTTGAGGTTAGGTTTTTTTGTGAATTTATTGTATATATTTTTTATAAGGTGTTTGTTGTATCCATTTTCTATTGCTATTTTTGTAATGTTATCTAATTCTTCATTTAATTTTTGTTTGTTATCCTGTGTGTATTTTATTGCTTTATTTATCATGTTACTGTAAGTGTTAATTTTGTGTGTCCAGGGGTGGTTAGATTTGTAATGTATTGTGGTGTTGTTGGAAGTAGGTTTCCTGTATACTGTAGTTTCTATTTTATTATCTTTATATTTAAAGTAATGTCGAGGAAGTTGATTGTTCTATTTGTTTCTGTTTCAACAGTGAATTGTATGTTTTCGTTGTATGTATTTAGTTTGTTTAATATTATGACGTGTTCGTTGTGAATGGTAGGTTGGTATATTACAAGTATATCGTCTACATATCTTGTCCATAGTGAGATATTGTGTGTGTTTATTATAGGTTTAATTATTATTTGTTCAAAGTGTTGTAAATATATTTCTGACATGACAGATGATATGGGTGAACCCATGGGGAGTCCTGTTGTTTGTTTATAATATTTATTGTTAAATTGGAAGTAATTTTGGTTACATATGTGTTTGGTTAGCGTAATGATACTATCTATTATGTTTCTTTTTTCGTTATTGTGTATCATTTGTTTTTTATTATTTCTATGGTTTCTTCTATTGGGATACTAGGGTACATGTTAGTTATGTCATAACTTATTATTTTTGTGTTGCTGTTTGTTTTTATCGTTTTTATTTTATCAATTAATTCGTATCCATTTTTTATATTGTATGTGTTGTTGATATGTATTTTAAATCTTAGGATTTTGTCTAGAATTTTTGCGATTATGTAAGATGGTGCTGTTGTGAAATTTATTAGTGGTCTAAATGGTGTGTTGGGTTTGTGGATTTTAGGTATCCCTGATAATACGGGTGCACACGGTTTGAATGGGTATAATCTTGTGTGGTATTTTAATTTATTGTTATAGTTTAGGGTGTTACGGTGAGTGACTATTAAGTTTTTTATTGTAATAAGGTATTTGTTAGTTGGGTCTGGGATTTGTTCGTATTTATTTTCTTTTATGTAGTTAGTCATTGAATCGATATATTTGGTATTTTCTATTATTACTGGAGTATTTGTTTTATCTGATTTTAATATTAAGTAGTCGTTGTTTTCTAGTTTTTCTCTGAGTTTTATAATTTCTTTTTTATTAATATATTGTTCCGTTTTTTTGTTTTTTTCCGTTTTTATTAGGTTAATTTTATTATTAATATTATTTCTTATGTGTTCAGTATTTTGGTGGGTAATTTTGTGGATGTTAGATTCTGTGTCAACTATTAGGTTTTTTATTATTTGTTTTTTGTTGAAGTTAGGTAGGTTATATTTGAAGGAATTTGTTATTATTATTTTTTCTTTTTCAGATACACAATAACGAAAAAAGAAACATAATAGATAGTATCATTACGCTAACCAAACACATATGTAACCAAAATTACTTCCAATTTAACAATAAATATTATAAACAAACAACAGGACTCCCCAGTGGTTCACCCATATCATCTGTCATGTCAGAAATATATTTACAACACTTTGAACAAATAATAATTAAACCTATAATAAACACACACAATATCTCACTATGGACAAGATATGTAGACGATATACTTGTAATATACCAACCTACCATTCACAACGAACACGTCATAATATTAAACAAACTAAATACATACAACGAAAACATACAATTCACTGTTGAAACAGAAACAAATAGAACAATCAACTTCCTCGACATTACTTTAAATATAAATGATAATAAAATAGAAACTACAGTATACAGGAAACCTACTTCCAACAACACCACAATACATTACAAATCTAACCACCCCTGGACACACAAAATTAACACTTACAGTAACATGATAAATAAAGCAATAAAATACACACAGGATAACAAACAAAAATTAAATGAAGAATTAGATAACATTACAAAAATAGCAATAGAAAATGGATACAACAAACACCTTATAAAAAATATATACAATAAATTCACAAAAAAACCTAACCTCAACACAACACTACAACCGGAACACGAAAATAATAAAAATAAAAAAATCTACCTAAAATATAAATACACCAATAACAAAATAGAAAAAATAACAAATATATACAACAAAGAATACTAAACTCCAACTTACAAACCAAACAACAAAATAATAAAATATCTTAATAACCACTTAACAAATTCAGAAAAACATAACCTATCAGGAATTTACAAAATCACATGCAACAACTGTAACGCTTTTTACATAGGAAAAACAACCAGAACATTTAAAATAAGATTTGAAGAACATTATAGAGCATTCAAAAACAAAAATTCTAAAGTATCAAATGTTGCAGCACACCTAATATCCCATAAACACGAAATAACAAATTACGAAAAGAACCTAACCATACTGGAAATAAATAACCCAATAGAATTAAACTCACTAGAAAAATACCACATTTATAAAAACCTACACAACAACTTAATGAATCTACAAACAACATATACAGAAGACATACTATACAAAAATATCATACACTCAGATCAAGAAAAAGTGCGCGTTACGTCAACGAACACCGGCTTCACGGACGTAGCATCCACAGCAGAGAAAAATCAGTGATTCGACAATGGTCAACGACCGAAAGGTGCCTCATCACTCAAGGTAAAATTATTGCACTTAATGGTGGATAAAATTACTCACACAGTAATATATTAACTTCATATATATATATGTATATATATATATTGTAAAGTATTTCTTAAACGCAATACAACAATGTTTTATACTTTTAAATGAATATATATTATTTCTATTTAATAACCAAACAAAAAAAACTACTCAGAAACAATTCATAATTCTTTATTATCACAATTTCATCTCAACATTTAAACAATAAACACAAAACAAAAATTTATAACTTAACAAGTTTTAACAAACTCGGTTTAACTCTTATTTCTTTTGATTTTATAGTTACACAATTTTAATACCCTTGGCTAATTTTACGATCTCTTACAATCTCGGGGTTTATAGCATGGGCTATATTTTTACTTCTTTTGTTAATTAAATAAATTTTGAAAAACAATATTAAATTTTGAAATTAGTATTAATAAATATTTTCCTGATGGAAAAACTTTAATTTGGAATAAGCAAAAAAGGCGAAACTATTTGAACTGGATTATGATCTTATTACTATTAATCACAAGATATTCTAATGTACAATTTTAAACTTCCCTATTATCCTAAGAGTCCACTAAAGTTTATTTTTTTATATAGCGCTAGGTACTTAACTTATCAAATAACGGCGAATGGCTGCTTGCTCACACGTAGACTTCCGTTCTCTTTAATTTCACTTTTTACACACTTAAATTCGTTTTAGTTCCTTCAAATTATATTAACCCTGTACTATATCTTTTAATTCACTTATTCCTGTTTAATCTGGCCAAGTTTCCTCACAAAACTGTATAATTTTGACGAATTCCTTTCAAATTGAATTTTGACTGCACAGGGCAGGTCCGTTTCCTCGGCGTCCCACGCCAGACAGAGTCTAACTACGCGTCCTTAGATTTTAAACAATTGTTTGTTTTTTTAATATGGCGGCTTCCTTCTTCAAAAAAGAAATCATATGCTCTAATTTAACGAAGTTCCGCTCCTTCCCACTAGAGTCGACTGCAACTGACCTACTTCTTGCTTTCTACATCTGTTAATGTCAACGAACTATTTTCACCGTTTTAATTTGGTTAACATACTGTTTCAATTTTCCGATCCTTAACAAACCTTCCAGTGTTTATTTAATTAATATTATTAGTGTGTGAAGTGTCTTTGTGTTTTACTTTTGTAATATTTCAAAATGTGTGTGTTTTGACTGGACTTCATAGAAACATAACCTTTCTAATCTCATTGTTTACAATCGTTTTTCACTTTCTCCTTCAAGTAATTACTTATGCCCTATGTTACTAATATTTACAATTTTGTTTGAATATAATTATTATTAGATTATCTTGTTTTAATTTATGTGTTAGGGGTTTTGATATAACACATTTCCTAATCGATTTTACAGTAAATACCTTGTTTACAATTCTAGGCTTTTACCTAAATTTAATTTCAATTTAATCTAACCAATCTTTTAATGATTTTCTTTTTTAAATTTTGTGTGAGTTATTTCTAATTTATTTTTCCAATTCTTAAAGAACATTATATAGCCCATTCTATAAATGTTACAATATATATATTGTAATAATTGGTAAATTCTCTTTTATAAGTCTTAATAAAAATTTATAAGTTAAAAGAAATAACGATTCAATGCTGCTTTTGTTACAAAAATTTTAATATCTTAATATGTCATTCCTTATTTTCTTTTATAAAGTCACTTACTAATTACAAAGTCTTATTTCATCCACAAAGAATTACAAAAATTAAGCTTTATTAGCCTAAGTCTAAAATTTGTTTATGGCAGCAAGAAGTTTAGTTATAAATTTTAATATTAATTGAATTTGATTTAATTACTTTAATTTGAGCTTGAGCTCTCCTTATCTCGGGTTAATAGGTGGGTTTTCTAAATTTTGAATAATAAAATTTGAGTTGGCACCTTCAAAAAAATATCTAAGTTACAATTCTTACAAGCTAAAATTAAGTTATTTGGTTTCTAATTAAATAATTTCCTGAATAATGTCTTCTTAATCGATCAGTTCAATGATTTGGCTTAATGTTATTCTGTAATTATGATTTGAATACGATACTGCACTTTCCGCACCAGTAAAAAAAATAAAATTTCTACAGCCAATTCTGAAACACGTCTGCCTCGTTCAAATGCTCTGTCCCAACTAACTGACGCTCCCTTTTTAGCAATAAAATGGCCAAGTCGTCAATTTCCGCTATTTTCTCGTTTATTCCTTGTAACAGCTTTACGGATGTCATGTTCACCTCCTCTGATACACTTCTTCTTCTTAACAACTGCACTTAAATTTCTTTGCAAAACAATTGCATTTAAATCTTATTTCCCAAACTGTTTTAGATTATATCTCCACGAGAAATATTTAAAACGAATATCTTTTGCCGGTCAATGCGCACGCAACTCCACAAATTCGTTCTCCCATCTTGTTTACTTCAGAACATTTCACTAGCTTGCCGTTTGAAAGTTTTAAGTGTATTTATATCGTTCTATTGTTCTATTCAAATTGTTATCTATTAATTACTTCTAATACATTTTCTTATAAATAGTGATTTGTGTGTTTTTTTTTCTTTTTATATAAAATCTTGTGATTAGATCTAAAATGTGGCCATGTGCATTTTCTACACAAGTGAAATTAGGTTATGTTTACATTTCGTTACTGGTATATTTTAGTCATTTTTTTACATACTGAATTTATTTATATATATTTATCTTATTTTGTAAGTGCCTTTTATATATATACTACTTCAAAATGTTACATAGTCCCCAAATTTAGATAAAAAAATTTTTGATTCCAAAATTCCTTTTTTTTATCACAATTTTCACATTTTGGGAGTAAACTCTTACTCTATCCTTATTGCTTGTCTGCTGCCCTCTAATTACATATGATATACTTAACTCCTAACAATACAATAAATTAACAATTAACATTTAATCAACAATCCTCTTATACTCTTAACATCTAGTACATTAATCATTTTTTGATTCTTAGAATCTATTTTATAACCTTTTTCTTTTTCTTTCTTTATTTTAATTTTAATAGAATGGAATCTTTCCAATCATAAGTCTTTTTATTTATCTATATAATCTATCTTCTGACACAGTGTTTTTTTTTTTTTTTTTAATTTTAGCCTAACCGAGTCATAGCATGTCTAGGTTGTTTGTAGATCAGGTCCTTGTTCTTATTCGTTCATCCCTTCTTATTTTATTTAAATTTATATATTTTTTATTTCTTTATTTTTTTTTCAGTGTTTGTTTAATTATTAAGTCATTTCTGGTCCATTGTCATTTCCGGTTTATTTGTTATCTATCCCTCCTACATTCGCTTCCTTCTTCTAATACTTTTATATCCTGAGTCATTCCTGTTGTTACCATCTTATTATCCCTTGTTATTTTCCTTTCTCTCGACTTCTCCCTTACTATTTAACTTGTTCTATCTGAAATTTATCTGATTCTCCATGGTGTGCCTCCCTTGGTTCATAAAATTTCCTTAACAAGCTAATATGGAAAATTCCTCTAATTTTATTGCTTCTAGCATCTTTGATTTCATAAGTCGCCTTGCCATATTTCTTGGTGATCACATAAGGTCCATCATATATATAAAATAATTTTGCCATCTCACCTCTTATACCCTGTGGTTGCCAATTTTCTTTTACTAATACCTTGTCCCCAACATTTAATTCTTCTATTTTATGAGTTCTATTAAATTTCTCTGCTCTCTTATGAGCCTTCTTCTTAATTCTACTCCTAGCAATTTCTAAATGTCTTTCTAAATTTATTAATTTTGAACTCCAGCCTAAATTTTTTATTTCCTTTTGCCAAAACCTTTCATCCTGAATTCCTAGTTGTAGCTGGTTAGGTGTGTATCCTGTAGTCTCATGAGGAATTTCATTAATTGCCTGGTTAATAACCTCTACATATTTTCCCCATTCTCTATGGTTATGATGACAATATGTTCTCAAACATCTAATGATCTCCTTATTCACCCTCTCAACGATATTGCTTTGTGGCCTCCTTATTGGAGAAAATATTGGTTTCATTTCTCTATTTTTAATATACTCCAGCCATTTCTTATTATTAAACTGGGTTCCATGATCAGTCTGTATTCTTTCTACTCTCCCGAATTTTTCTATATAATTTTCTAAACATTTAATTGCCTCCCCTGTGGTTGCCTTTTTCAATTTATAGATTTGAACGAATTTTGTAAATACATCTAAAATTACTAATAAATACTTATAGCCTCCTACAGTTCTTTGAAATGGTCCTATAAAATCAATTGACAATTGCTCCTTTGGTTTTTCCACTTGGATCCCTTTCATCTCTCCAAAATTACCTTGGGTTACATTTTTAGCTCTTTGACAAATATTACATGTTTTAATAATTCCCCTAATGCTTTTTCCCATTTTCTTCCAAGTGAAGCTCTCTGATAATATGGTATGACATTTCTTAGCTCCTGCATGCAGGTAATATTCATGACAAGTACCCACTATTTCTTTAATCATTCCCTTTGGTACTACTATTTTCCAACTTTCCCTATTTCTTTTATATACTAAGTTATTAATAATTTTATAATTTTGAGGATAATTTTGAATGTTTTCTTTTATTTCTCTAACTTCCAAATCTTCTACTTGTAATTTACTAAATTCTTTAAATTTTGTACACATTTCCATATCCATAACTCTTTCTATATAATTTATTTGTAATTCTGAATTTTGGTCTCTTCTTTCAAACTTATTTTTGTCACAAGGGTTCCTGCTCAATAGGTCTGCAACTACATTTTCTTTTCCTTTACAGTGTTCAATAGTATAATCATATTCTTGCATTAGTAATATCCATCTATGCAATCTTGAATTTAAAATTTTACAAGTCTTAATAAAAGTTAAGGCCTGATGGTCAGTCTGGATCACAATTTTTCTTCCTAGGATGATCTGTCTTGCTTTCTGCAGACAAAACAATATAGCAAGTAATTCCTTCTCAGTGGTATAATATTTAACTTCACTTCCTTTTAATGTGCGGTTCATAAACATTACTGCCTTTTTCTCCCCCTTTTCATCAATCTGATAGATGTGTCCTCCTATGGCATATTCACTGGCATCTGTTTGTAGGTAAAATGTTTTCTGGTAATCTGGGTGAGTAAGTACATTTGTTTCCAAAAATTTTTTCTTTAATTTAATAAAATTTCGCTCCTCCTCTTCTGTCCAAATAAATTTGTTTCTATTAGATAATAATTTTAATAATGGTTGTACAAATTCTGAATATTTTTCTATAAATTTATTATAATAATTAGCCATTCCAATAAAACCTTTTAACTGTCGAGGATTTTTAGGTGAGGGAAATTCTAATATAGCTCTAACCTTCTCTTCATCCATTTTTACTCCATTTGTAGTCAATCTATACCCTAAGAATGAAATATCTTTTCTACAGAACTCTGATTTATCAAATTTAATGGTCATGTTGTTTTTTAAAAAAATTTGGAAGATCTTTTCTAGGTGTTTTTTATGCTCCTCAAATGTCTCAGACATACAGACTATATCATCTACATATATTAAGGTGAAATCTTCTAATTCCTCCCTCATAATACTGTCCATAGCTCTTGCCAATGCTGCTAGAGATGTTTTCAATCCATAGGGTGTAACAACAAACTGGTATGTTTTCCCTCTATGTTGGAATGCAGTATATTTTCTTGACTCCTCTTCCAATTCAACCTGCCAGAAACTGTTAGTGAGGTCCATGGTACTCAACCAATTAACTCTCTTTGCTCTGTGTAGAATCTCATTTATTCCTCTATAGCAATCATAATCCGGAATTATAATTTCATTTAGTTTTCTTGCATCTAAACATAATCTAACTTTCCCATTGGTTTTGATTACTGGGACTTTTGGATTAATATATGGACTAGTACTTCTTTCAATTATACCTAACCTCAACATTTTCTCTATCTCTTCTTGTACCTGATCTTGGTACTTTGTAGGAATTGGGTAATTTCTTTGGTAAAATGGTACATCTTCCCTAACTTTAATCTTATGTTTATATGCAGTGCATAAACCGGGCTGGTCTGAAAATACTTCTTTATACTTCTCTATTAAATCACTCATCTCCTGTCTTTGTTCCTCAGTTACCTCTTCATTCCCTATTCTTTCAAAAATATCCTCTTTTTTTATCTCTCCCTCCTCTTGTACAATTTTAATATAATTTTGACTCTGGTTTCCAAAAGTTTCAAATTCTTCCCATTTTTCCATATCATTCATTCCTTCCTGTTCATCACAACTCAATTCCTCCTCCATCTCATTTTCAAAATTATTCATCTCCCCTTTAAATTTTGTCTGCCCATCTACACTCATTTTTGATTTATATAATTTGTTTTCATATTTAAACTCCATCTCCCATTTTCCAAAATCAAGTTGTGCCTCCACATCCATCAACATATCCGTACCTATAATAAATTTTCTCAATAAGCCTGGCACCACTAGACATTGAAACGGATATTTTACCCCTCCTATTTCTCCTATTACCATGATCATTTTGTTTATCTTTTTAGTTTTCTTATTTGTTGCAGTCCGAATGGTTAAATTTTTTATTGGTAGGATTTCTATTTTTCCTATTTTATTTTTATTCTCTAACATCCATTTCTCCTGGATACATGTTACGTTACTGCCTGTGTCTATTAATGCTGGTAAACTTGTCTCTTCCATCTTAATCTCTATCTCTGGGTTTCTTATTTTTTTTTCAATTCCTAAATTATAATTTCTCTCCTCATCTTCTTGTTCTAAAAATTTTCTACTGATTAATACATTATTTATAGTTAACTTATTTTTATTGTAGGAGCTTTTATCAAATTTTATTACTGGCAACCTCATTTGTTCTGTTTGATGCTCCTTTTCCTGATCCAAGGCGACGATACCAGTGTTCTCTAGTTTTCCGTTTGACTATGTGCACCATCCTCCTTCCTTGTCCCCACACATCTCCTTGTCTCTATCTGATTTACTTCCTTCTGGTTCCTGTCATTGGTTCTGTAATTCCTGTCTCCTCTATTTTCTCGATTATTTTCCTGCCCTGGTCTTGGTTCAATATTCCCCCTCATATGATTATCTATTCTTCTGTTAAAAAACTGGACATATGGCCGCCCTTCATTCCTATATTCATTCCTTCTATACAATTCTCCTGGTCCTGGAAATCTTCTATTTCCCTGCTGTCTCATCCCTTCCTCACCCCTTCTGGGTGGAAATCTATTTCCATTCTGTTCCTCTCTAGGGGTAGGCCTATTCCATGGTCCCCTGTTTCTCTGTCTTATTTCCTTATTTCTCTCCTCTATGTCCTCCTCATTCAGCATCCTTTCCATCTCTCGGATCGTTTTTATATTTTGCACCCTTCTTGACAACTGTATCCTTTCATTAAAATGCAGGCTTAATCTCTGGACTATCTCTTCCTCATTTTGCGGTGGTGTCATGTTCTTTAAAACTATGACTATTTCTATGAAATAATTTGCTCTGGCTCTTCCATTTCCCTCAATATACCTTTCATTTTCTATTCTCTCTTTAATGCCTTCCTGTATTTCTTTGGACCAGTATCTTTCTATAAATCTATCTTGTAAATCCGCGAAATTTTCCACCTCCTCTCTGATTGATTCCCACCATCTAGCCGCTCCTACTTCCAAAGCTCTATCTATGATTCCTCTCCATTCATTTTCAAATCTTTCCCCTGTCCTACATTCAAATTTTCTCTCCACATACCTATCCAGTCTTTTGAGGAACTCCATAGGGTTACCATTCCTTCCATTAAATTTGGGCATCTCCTCCTGATTCCCGCAAGACACTTGTATGATCCTTAGGCCTTCTCCTCCTTTACTTTCTTCCACCTTCTTTTCTACCTTTTCCATTCTCTGGGTCAATTCCCCTTGTTTCTCATTATTCCTCCTTCCTTCTGTTTCCAATCGGTCAATTCTATCATTATTATTGTTTTTCTCAATCGCTATCTCCCTATTTAAGACTCTTAACTCTTCCCTGTTCTGTATTGTTATATTTTCTACCTTCTCTATCTCTTTCTTATTAATTTCTGTCACATCAGCTATTATTTCTTTTGTTTCCTCAAAATTCTCCTTAATCTTCTCCTCTAAGTCTCTTCTCATAACTCCTATTACAGCATTATTCTCTGTTCTCAACTGTTCCCTCATATCCTCTATCATTCTCCTATTTTCTTCCTTTAGGCTTTCGAATTTCTTATCCATTTCCAACCTACTTGAGGCAAATCCTCTGTTCATCTCTTCTTTCATCTCCTTATTTTCCTCCTTTATTTCCTCACTATTTTTATTTAATTTCCTTATTTCTTCATTACTCTGTTCAAATTTTCTATTCATTTCTTTTTTTATTTCCTCCTTACTCTCTTCAAATTTTCTATTCATTTCCTCTCTCCCTGTATTTATGTTTACACTCATTTCCATTAAAGTCCTCATTATATTCCTTAAATCAACACCCTCATTATTTCCCTTTTTCTGTTGGGTTTGCATCAGTGGTAATCCCCTAGCCTCATCTACTTGGGTTTCCACCTCACTCTCTTCTATAGGCATATCTGTGCCTTCCGTTTCTGTCTCTTGTATTTCTAGGCTTGTCCCTTTTTCCAATTCTATTAGGCCTATTGTAGCTTCTTCCTCTTTTTCATTTATTTTTTTTTTTAATGTCATTTATTTTCCTTTTGCAGCTTCCTCAATTGCTGTACCCTTCCTAGACCTATTATGTTTGTTATATTCCTCTAATTTTTCTGTTTTTTTTTCGCTTTCTCCCCCCTTAAATTATATATACCTGTTTCAGATTCCATTTTTTTTTTTATTTCTTTATCTAAAATTTCAAAATTCCCCTTTATGCTATTTAAATTTTGAAAATTAAAAAAATTATTGACTTATGGTTGCAAAGTCCTGAAAAGTAAACAATATTAATACAAATATTTAATTAATAATCTTATCTAAAGTGCCTTAAGGTTAATTCTTAAATTTTTTTATAATCGAGCCCCACGTTTGTGTGCCAAATGTAATAATTGGTAAATTCTCTTTTATAAGTCTTAATAAAAATTTATAAGTTAAAAGAAATAACGATTCAATGCTGCTTTTGTTACAAAAATTTTAATATCTTAATATGACATTCCTTATTTTCTTTTATAAAGTCACTTACTAATTACAAAGTCTTATTTCATCCACAAAGAATTACAAAAATTAAGCTTTATTAGCCTAAGTCTAAAATTTGTTTATGGCAGCAAGAAGTTTAGTTATAAATTTTAATATTAATTGAATTTGATTTAATTACTTTAATTTGAGCTTGAGCTCTCCTTATCTCGGGTTAATAGGTGGGTTTTCTAAATTTTGAATAATAAAATTTGAGTTGGCACCTTCAAAAAAATATCTAAGTTACAATTCTTACAAGCTAAAATTTTTTTACAAGTTATTTGGTTTCTAATTAAATAATTTCCTGAATAATGTCTTCTTAATCGATCAGTTCAATGATTTGGCTTAATGTTATTCTGTAATTATGATTTGAATACGATACTGCACTTTCTGCACCAGTAAAAAAAATAAAATTTCTACAGCCAATTCTGAAACACGTCTGCCTCGTTCAAATGCTCTGTCCCAACTAACTGACGCTCCCTTTTTAGCAATAAAATGGCCAAGTCGTCAATTTCCGCTATTTTCTCGTTTATTCCTTGTAACAGCTTTACGGATGTCATGTTCACCTCCTCTGATACACTTCTTCTTCTTAACAACTGCACTTAAATTTCTTTGCAAAACAATTGCATTTAAATCTTATTTCCCAAACTGTTTTAGATTATATCTCCACGAGAAATATTTAAAACGAATATCTTTTGCCGGTCAATGCGCACGCAACTCCACAAATTCGTTCTCCCATCTTGTTTACTTCAGAACATTTCACTAGCTTGCCGTTTGAAAGTTTTAAGTGTATTTATATCGTTCTATTGTTCTATTCAAATTGTTATCTATTAATTACTTCTAATACATTTTCTTATAAATAGTGATTTGTGTGTTTTTTTTTCTTTTTATATAAAATCTTGTGATTAGATCTAAAATGTAGCCATGTGCATTTTCTACACAAGTGAAATTAGGTTATGTTTACATTTCGTTACTGGTATATTTTAGTAATTTTTTTACATACTGAATTTATTTATATATATTTATCTTATTTTGTAAGTGCCTTTTATATATATACTACTTCAAAATGTTACAATATATATATATATATATATATTAAATAAGAGATTTTTCCCTGAGGTCAAGATTTTTTTAGATTTTCTAAAAAGGGTTGTCACTTGTAGAGTCTTGATCTAGATATCACTTAGGAAAATCTTGTGATTAGATCTAAAATGTAGCCATGTGCATTTTCTACACAAGAGAAATTAGGTTATGTTTACATTTCGTTACTGGTATATTTTAGTAATTTTTTTACATACTGAATTTATTTATATATATTTATCTTATTTTGTAAGTGCCTTTTATATATATACTACTTCAAAATGGTACAATATATATATATATTGTAATAATTGGTAATTTTGTTTTATACAAGTCTTAATAAAATTTATAATTTAAAAGAAATAACAATTCAATGCTGCTTTTGTTACAATAAACTTTTAATATCTTAAAATGACATTCCTTGTTATCTTTTACAAAGTCACTTACTAATTTAAAAAAATTCTTATTTCCTCTACAAAGAATTACAAAAATTAAGCTTTATTAGCCTAAGTCTAAAATTTGTTATGGCAGCAAGAAGTTTAGTTATAAAATTTAATATGAATTGAAATTGATTTAATTATTTCAATTTGAGCTTGAGCTCTCTTTATCTCGGGTTAATAGGTGGGTTTTCTAAATTTTGACTAATAAATTTTGAGTTGGCACTTTCAAAAAAATATCTAAATTACAATTCTTACAAGCTAAAATTTTTACAAGTTATTTGGTTTCTAATTAATATATTTCCTGAATAATGTCTTCTTAATCGATCAGTTCAATGATTTGGCTTAATGTTATTCTGTGATTATAATTTGAATACGATACTGCACTTTCCGCACTAGTTAAAAAAATAAAATTTTTACAGCCAATTCTGAATACGTCTTCCTCGTTCCGATGCTTTGTTCCAACTGCTTACTGACGCTACCTTTGTTAGAAAAAAATGGCCAAGTCGTGAATTTCCGCTATTTTTTCGTTTATTCCTTGTAAGTACAGCTTTACGGATGTCATGTTCTTCTTCTTTACGGATACACTTCTTCTTCTTAACAACTGCACTTAAATTTCTTTGCATTTAAATCCAAAACTGTTTTATATTATATCTCCACGAGAAATATTTAAAACGAACATCTTTTGCCGGTCAATGCGCACGCAACTCCACAAATCCGTTACATCGTGTTTACTACAGAACACTCACTAGCTTGCCGTGTGAAAGTTTTAAGTGTATTTTTACATAGTTCTATTTAAATTGTTACCTATCAATTATTTCTAATACATATTCTTATAAATAGTGATTTGTGTGTTTTTTTTCTTTTATATAAAATCTTGTGATTAGATCTAAAATGTGGCCGTGTGCATTTTCTACACAAGTGAAATTAGGTTATGTTTACAATTCGTTCCTGGTATATTTTAGTAATTTTTTACATACTGAATTTATTTACATATATTTATCTTAATTTGGTAAGTGCCTTTTATATATCTACTACTTCAAAATGTTACATAGTCCCCAAATTTAGATTAAAAAAATTTTGATTCCGAAATTCCTTTTTTTTATCTCAATTTTCACATTTTGGGAGTAAACTCTTACTCTATCCTTCTTGCTTGTCTGCTGCCATCTAATTACATATGATATACTTAACTCCTAACAATACAATAAATTAACAATTAACATTTAATCAACAATACTCTTACTCTTAACATCTCGTACATTAATCATTTTCTGATTCTTAGAATCTATTTTATAAACTTTTCTTTTTCTTTCTTTATTTTAATTTTAATAGAATGGAATCTTTCCAATCATAAGTCTTTTTATTTATCTATACAATCTATCTTCTGACACAGTGTTCCTTTTTTTAAATTTTAGCCTAACCGAGTCATAGCATGTCTAGGTTGTTTGTAGGTTAGGTCCTTGTTCTTATTCATTCATCCCTTCCTATTTTATTTTTATTTACATATTTTTTTTTATTTTTTTATATTTTTTTTTTCAAGTGTTTGTTTAATTATTAAGTCATTTCTGGTCTATTTGTTATCTATCCCTCCTACATTCGCTTCCTTCTCCTAATACTTTTATATCCTGAGTCATTCCTGTTGTTACCATCTTATTATCCCTTGTTATTTTCCTTTCTCTCGACTTCTCCCTTTATTTATTTAATTTGTTCTACCTGAAATTTATCTGATTCTCTCTGGTGTGCCTCCCTTGGTTCATAAAATTTCTTTAACAAGCTAATATGGAAAATTCCTCTAATTTTATTGCTTCTAGCATCTTTGATTTCATAAGCCGCTTTGCCATATTTCTTGGTGATCACATAAGGTCCATCATATACATAAAATAATTTTGCCATCTCACCTCTTATACCCTGTGGTTGCCAATTTTCTTTTACTAATACCTTGTCCCCAACATTTAATTCTTCTATTTTATGAGTTTTATTAAATTTCTCTGCTCTCTTATGAGCCTTCTTCTTAATTCTACTCCTAGCAATTTCTAAATGTCTTTCTAAATTTATTAATTTTGAACTCCAGCCAAAATTTTTTATTTCCTTTTGCCAAAACCTTTCATCCTGAATTCCTAGTTGTAGCTGGTTAGGTGTGTATCCTGTAGTCTCATGAGGAATTTCATTAATTGCCTGGTTAATAACCTCTACATACTTTCCCCATTCTCTATGGTTATGATGACAATATGTTCTCAAACATCTAATGATCTCCTTATTCACCCTCTCAACGATATTGCTTTGTGGCCTCCTTATTGGAGAAAATATTGGTTTCATTTTTCTATTTTTTATATACTCCAGCCATTTCTTATTATTAAACTGGGTTCCATGATCAGTCTGTATTCTTTCTACTCTCCCGAAATTTTCTATATAATTTTCTAAACATTTAATTGCCTCCCCTGTGGTTGCCTTTTTCAATTTATAGATTTGAACGAATTTTGTAAATACATCTAACATTACTAATAAATACTTATAGCCTCCTACAGTTCTTTGAAATGGTCCTATAAAATCAATTGACAATTGCTCCTTTGGTTTTTCCACTTGGATCCCTTTCATCTCTCCAAAATTACCTTGGGTTACATTTTTAGCTCTTTGACAAATATTACATGTTTTAATAATTCCCCTAATGCTTTTTCCCATCTTCTTCCAAGTGAAGCTCTCTGATAATATGGTATGACATTTCTTAGCTCCTGCATGCAGGTAATATTCATGACAAGTACCCACTATTTCTTTAATCATTCCCTTTGGTACTACTATTTTCCAACTTTCCCTATTTCTTTTGTATACTAAGTCATTAATAATTTTATAATTTTGAAGATAATTTTGAATGTTTTCTTTTATTTCTCTAACTTCCAAATCTTCTACTTGTAATTTACTAAATTCTTTAAATTTTGTACACATTTCCATATCCATAACTCTTTCTATATAATTTATTTGTAATTCTGAATTTTGGTCTCTTCTTTCAAACTTATTTTTGTCACAAGGGTTCCTGCTCAATAGGTCTGCAACTACATTTTCTTTTCCTTTACAGTGTTCAATAGTATAATCATACTCTTGCATTAGTAATATCCATCTATGCAATCTTGAATTTAAAATTTTACAAGTCTTAATAAAAGTTAAGGCCTGATGGTCAGTCTGGATCACAATTTTTCTTCCTAGGATGATCTGTCTTGCTTTCTGCAGACAAAACAATATAGCAAGTAATTCCTTCTCAGTGGTATAATATTTAACTTCACTTCCTTTTAATGTGCGGCTCATAAACATTACTGCCTTTTTCTCCCCCTTTTCATCAATCTGATAGATGTGTCCTCCTATGGCATATTCACTGGCATCTGTTTGTAGGTAAAATGTTTTTTGGTAATCTGGGTGAGTAAGTACATTTGTTTCCAAAAATTTTTTCTTTAATTTAATAAAATTTCGCTCCTCCTCTTCTGTCCAAATAAATTTGTTTCTATTAGATAATAATTTTAATAATGGTTGTACAAATTCTGAATATTTTTCTATAAATTTATTATAATAATTAGCCATTCCAATAAAACCTTTTAACTGTCGAGGATTTTTAGGTGAGGGAAATTCTAATATAGCTCTAACCTTCTCTTCATCCATTTTTACTCCATTTGTAGTCAATCTATATCCTAAGAATGAAATATCTTTTCTACAGAACTCTGATTTATCAAATTTAATGGTCATGTTGTTTTTTAAAAAAATTTGGAAGATCCTTTCTAGGTGTTTTTTATGCTCCTCAAATGTCTCAGACATACAGACTATATCATCTACATATATTAAGGTGAAATCTTCTAATTCCTCCCTCATAATACTGTCCATAGCTCTTGCCAATGCTGCTAGAGATGTTTTCAATCCATAGGGTGTAACAACAAACTGGTATGTTTTCCCTCTATGTTGGAATGCAGTATATTTTCTTGACTCCTTTTCCAATTCAACCTGCCAGAAACTGTTAGTGAGGTCCATGGTACTCAACCAATTAACTCTCTTTGCTCTGTGTAGAATCTCATTTATTCCTCTATAGCAATCATAATCCGGAATTATAATTTCATTTAGTTTTCTTGCATCTAAACATAATCTAGCTTTCCCATTGGTTTTAATGACTGGGACTATTGGATTAATATATGGACTAGTACTTCTTTCAATTATACCTAACCTCAACATTTTCTCTATCTCTTCTTGTACCTGATCTTGGTACTTTGTAGGAATTGGGTAATTTCTTTGGTAAAATGGTACATCTTCCCTAACTTTAATCTTATGTTTATATGCAGTGCATAAACCGGGCTGGTCTGAAAATACTTCTTTATACTTTTCTATTAAATCACTCATCTCCTGTCTTTGTTCCTCAGTTACCTCTTCATTCCCTATTCTTTCAAAAATATCCTCTTTTTTTATCTCTCCCTCCTCTTGTACAATTTTAATATAAATTTTACTCTGGTTTCCAAAAGTTTCAAATTCTTCCCATTTTTCCATATCATTCATTCCTTCCTGTTCATCACAACTCAATTCCTCCTCCATCTCATTTTCAAAATTATTCATCTCCCCTTTAAATTTTGTCTGCCCATCTACACTCATTTTTGATTTATGTAATTTGTTTTCATATTTAAACTCCATTTCCCATTTTCCAAAATCAAGTTGTGCCTCCACATCCATCAACATATCCGTACCTATAATAAATTTTCTCAATAAGCCTGGCACCACTAGGCATTGAAACGGATATTTTACCCCTCCTATTTCTCCTATTACCATGATCATTTTGTTTATCTTTTTAGTTTTCTTATTTGTTGCAGTCCGAATGGTTAAATTTTTTATTGGTAAGATTTCTATTTTTCCTATTTTATTTTTATTCTCTAACATCCATTTCTCCTGGATACATGTTACGTTACTGCCTGTGTCTATTAATGCTAGTAAACTTGTATCTTCCATCTTAATCTCTATCTCTGGGTTTATTATTTTTTTTTCAATTCCTAAATTATAATTTCTCTCCTCATCTTCTTGTTCTAAAAATTTTCTACTGATTAATACATTATTTATAGTTAACTTAATTTTATCGTAGGAGCTTTTATCAAATTTTATCACTGGCAACCTCATTTGTTCTGTTTGATGCTCCCTTTCCTGATCCAAGGCGACGATACCAGTGTTCCCTAGTTTTCCGTTTGACTATGTGCACCATCCTCCTTCCTTGTCCCCACGCCTGTCCTTGCCTCTATCTGATTTATTTCCTTCTGGCTCCTGTCATTTGTTCTGTAATTCCTGTCTCCTCTATTTTCTCGACTATTTTCCTGCCCTGGTCTTGGTTCAATATTCCCCCTCATATGATTATCTATTCTTCTGTTAAAAAACTGGACATATGGCCGTCCTTCACTTCTATATTCATTCCTTCTATACAATTCTCCTGGTCCTGGAAATCTTCTATTTCCCTGCTGTCTCATCCCTTCCTCACCCCTTCTGGGTGGAAATCTATTTCCATTCTGTTCCTCTCTAGGGGTAGGCCTATTCCATGGTCCCCTGTTTCTCTGTCTTATTTCCTTATTTCTCTCCTCTATATCCTCCTCATTTAGCATCCTTTCCATCTCTCGGATCGTTTTTATATTTTGTACTCTTCTTGACAACTGTATCCTTTCATTAAAATGCCGGCTTAATCTCCGGACTATCTCTTCCTCATTTTGCGGTGGTGTCATGTTCTTTAAAACTATGACTCTTTCTATGAAATAATCTGCTCTGGCTCTTCCATTTCCCTCTATATACCTTTCATTTTCTATTCTCTCTTTGATGCCTTCCTGTATTTCTTTGGCCCAGTATCTTTCTATAAACCTATCTTGTAAATCCGCGAAATTTTCCACCTCCTCTCTGATTCATTCCCACCATCTTGCCGCTCCTACTTCCAAGGCTCTATCTATGATTCCTCTCCATTCATTTTCAAATCCTTCCCCTGTCCTACATCCAAATTTTCTCTCCACATACCTATCCAGTCTTTTTAGGAACTCCATAGGGTTACCATTCCTACCATTACGTTTTGGCATCTCCTCCTGATTCCCGCATGACACCTGTATTATCCTTAGGCCTTCTCCTCCTTTATTTTCTTCCACCTTCTTCTCTACCTTTTCCATTCTCTGGGTCAATTCCCCTTGTTTCTCATTATTCCTCCTTCCTTCTGTTTCCAATCGGTCAATTCTATCATTATTATTGTTTTTCTCAATCGCTATCTCCTTATTTAAAACTCTTAACTCTTTCCTGTTCTGTATTGTCATTTTTTCTACCTTCTCTATCTCTTTCTTATTAATCTCTGTCACATCAGCTATTATTTCTTTTGTTTCCTCTAAATTCTCCTTAATCTTCTCCTCTAAGTCTCTTCTCATAACTCCTATTACATCATTATTCTCGGTTCTCAACTGTTCCCTCATATCCTCTATCATTTTCTTACTTTCCTCCCTTATTTCCTGTGTTATGAATTTGAAATCTTCCTTCATCTCTCTCATTTCGTCTCTATTTTCCTCTAATTTTTTGTTTATTTCCCTCATATCCTCACTCATATCCTCTCTCATATCCTTCATTTCCTCTCTCCCTTTTACACTCATTTCCATGAGAGTTCTCATCATCTCCCTTAAATCTTCATTCTCATTATTTCCCTTTTTCTGTTGGGTTTGCATCAGTGGTAATCCCCTAGCCTCATCTACTTGGGTTTCCACCTCACTCTCTTCTATAGGCATATCTGTGCCTTCCGTTTCTGTCTCTTGTATTTCTAGGCTTGTCCCTTCTTCCAATTCTATTAGGCCTATTGTAGCTTCTTCCTCTTTTTCATCTATTTTTTCTTTTAATGTCACATATTTTCCTTCTGCAGCTTCCTCAATTGCTGTACCCTTCCTAGACCTACTATGTTTGTTATATTCCTCTAATTTTTCTGTTTTTTTCGCTTTCTCCCTCCTTAAATTATATGTACCTGTTTCAGATTCCATTTTTTTTTTTTTATTTCTTTATCTAAAATTTCAAAATTCCCCTTTATTCTATTTAAATTTTGAAAATTAAAAAAAATTATTGACTTATGGTTGCAAAGTCCTGAAAAGTAAACAATATTAATACAAATATTTAATTAATAATCTTATCTAAAGTGCCTTGAGGTTAATTCTTAAATTTTTTTTTATAATCGAGCCCCACGTTTGTGTGCCAAATGTAATAATTGGTAATTTTGTTTTATACAAGTCTTAATAAAATTTATAATTTAAAAGAAATAACAATTCAATGCTGCTTTTGTTACAATAAACTTTTAATATCTTAAAATGACATTCCTTGTTATCTTTTACAAAGTCACTTACTAATTAAAAAAAATTCTTATTTCCTCTACAAAGAATTACAAAAATTAAGCTTTATTAGCCTAAGTCTAAAATTTGTTATGGCAGCAAGAAGTTTAGTTAAAAAATTTAATATGAATTGAAATTGATTTAATTATTTCAATTTGAGCTTGAGCTCTCTTTATCTCGGGTTAATAGGTGGGTTTTCTAAATTTTGACTAATAAATTTTGAGTTGGCACTTTCAGAAAAATATCTAAATTACAATTCTTACAAGCTAAAATTTTTACAAGTTATTTGGTTTCTAATTAATATATTTCCTGAATAATGTCTTCTTAATCGATCAGTTCAATGATTTGGCTTAATGTTATTCTGTGATTATAATTTGAATACGATACTGCACTTTCCGCACTAGTTAAAAAAATAAAATTTTTACAGCCAATTCTGAATACGTCTTCCTCGTTCCGATGCTTTGTTCCAACTGCTTACTGACGCTACCTTTGTTAGAAAAAAATGGCCAAGTCGTGAATTTCCGCTATTTTTTCGTTTATTCCTTGTAAGTACAGCTTTACGGATGTCATGTTCTTCTTCTTTACGGATACACTTCTTCTTCTTAACAACTGCACTTAAATTTCTTTGCATTTAAATCCAAAACTGTTTTATATTATATCTCCACGAGAAATATTTAAAACGAACATCTTTTGCCGGTCAATGCGCACGCAACTCCACAAATCCGTTACATCGTGTTTACTACAGAACACTCACTAGCTTGCCGTGTGAAAGTTTTAAGTGTATTTTTACATAGTTCTATTTAAATTGTTACCTATCAATTATTTCTAATACATATTCTTATAAATAGTGATTTGTGTGTTTTTTTTCTTTTATATAAAATCTTGTGATTAGATCTAAAATGTGGCCGTGTGCATTTTCTACACAAGTGAAATTAGGTTATGTTTACAATTCGTTCCTGGTATATTTTAGTAATTTTTTACATACTGAATTTATTTACATATATTTATCTTAATTTGGTAAGTGCCTTTTATATATCTACTACTTCAAAATGTTACAATATATATATATATATATTAAATAAGAGATTTTTCCCTGAGGTCAAGATTTTTTTAGATTTTCTAAAAAGGGTTGTCACTTGTAGAGTCTTGATCTAGATATCACTTAGGAAAACTAAACCATAGCTAGTAACTGATGAAGTGATTGTTGTATGTTAAATATTGCAGGTGTAAAACAACAGAAGGTTCTAACAAGATCTTTAATTTAGAAAACCATCAATCTCTGAATTTATTCAAAGGTTACCAATAAATGCTTTCTTTATGATTGGTTTTTATTAGCTTTGACCTTGTAACCCAAATCCCCAGTATTGTTTTGAATATTAATGATTTGGACATAATAATTATTTATATTCAAAACCATAAGTATGTAGTAATGTGCCACATAAGACCAAATTGAAGGACTGGATAAGTGCACCAATTGTACACCTTAATACCTCACTTGCTCCTTCAACTGTCAAATATCCAAAGAGTAGGCTAAACTAACTATTATGGCAAAACTCAGAATGTTATTGACTGAAAATCGTATCCCTCCTTGGATGTATAGAAAAATGCAGCAATAATATTAAGAAAGTAATGGAGAATGATAGGGAAAACGAAGACCTCGATGACAAAATTGTACAACAGCTGGCTGATAAATCTAAATTATGTAAAAAAATCAAAATTACATGATTGTAAAACAGTTTGCAAAACTTTGAAAAATGGTGACTTCAATAAAATAAAGTGACAGTTACTGTAAATGAATTTCCTAAAATGCTTTGTTTTTGTTTTATCTGAATGGGACTTTTTTTAAATTATATCTCAAATGGGCCTATTATACAATGTAAAACTGTAAAATTTGTTTTGAATATTTATTCTAATTTAATGTAAAAGTAGAAATAAACAAATAATTTAATTACAATTAATACCTCATTTATGAAAATCTGTTTAAATACAATAAAGTTGCAGCTAGAGCACACAAATATTTTACTTAATTGTATTTAGAGTACCAAATCCGACTCTAAATCCATACTGGACACCAATGATGAGTGTTGAAGAAACCTTGAGCAATGCAGTTCCTGCCAAATGATTATAACTCTGTAGACTCTCACGTTTAACACATCACTGGAATTGCAGCTCAACTAACGGTGTGTGGAACACTTTGGGAGAATTGGCATTTGATTAATGCTATAAGCAAAAGCAGAGTTAGTTACACATTCAAGTTGTCTGTGGCACAAGTAATCATTGTTTTTTTTTTTGTGGCAGTGCTGCTGTGTGAATACTTGTTTGAACTTAGCATTACGCAACAAAAGTGGTGTTCTATGTACAGGACTTAAGCACTAAATGGCATTCATTGGTGCTACTACCATTACTGGAAATGAATTTTAATCAAACTGCATAGAACTCAACAAGAAACATTTCTCTTGGGAAAGTTACTCAGTTTCTAGTTTTTGTCTCCAATTTCATTATTTCATCTAACACTTAGCTTCATGATATAAAGTTTATGACTTTTTCACTGGATGGTTTAATACACAATGTAAGTCTCTAATAGAGCCCTCTGTTAGTCTTTAGAAGAAATTCCCTGTTCCAAATAGACATATCTCTTTCAGTTCAATGGCTATTTCTTTAAGCCTTATGCATAAATTGCCAGCTATTTTAGCAATTTTAGGGAAAATCGCTAAACTTAAACCTATTCCATCAATTTTAATGTTTTTTTTTTTTTTTTGAAGCAAATTCTTTAACCCATTGTGGATTAGATTATTTTCAATCCAAGCGATTTACCACACATGAATTAATTCCTCAAATCAATTGAGTTGTATTTTGCTAAGGAAATATCCTCACTCATAAAGCACTAAATATTATATATCTTATACAGATGCAATTTTTTATTCATTATTTTGTAAATTAGTTTACTGTTTTTTAATGAATTATTTGTAATCATATCTAGTAAAAAATATTAAAAGCTACTTACGGTCTGAAGTTTGCATTAGATTCTAGGCTCCAACTTCCAATTCTATTATTGTTCACTTCGGATGTACACAAAAATATACTAATTATTAAACAATATTTACATATATTCACACTAAGTAGTTTTTAAATGTCACTACCCTCGCTCTCACTCACAACAAACTGTCAATCCCAGATTTTCTATATTGAGACACCCAAAGCATCAGTTACTGACAGACACTGAACTTAACTGAGCAAGAGAGTCTACTTACATTAAATTCTGATGATGGGTCTATTATTTATATCATGTCGAACAAGTAATGCCCTAATGCGACTTGTAGGGCTATAAATATCTATTGTTATCTATGCTGTTTCGAAAAGCAATAAATATTAGACATCACAGATGCCTAGTCTGGTACATGACACACCAAAAATAAACTCTTTTGAAACAAACAATGATGTAAATTATTGAACAGCAAATTTAATATAAGAAAAATGATATTTTGAAAATAAAATATTGGAAAAGGGTCCATTGTATGCATTGTGTCCAATTTGGTACTGCATGAGCAGAGGGAGTTCCAAGTTCAGTACTGAAAGAACTGGTATTGATATAAACAAGACAATGTCACATTCAGAGTGTGATATTTTCTTAGTTGACTTTGCTTTTGGTAAGAATTCTTGATTTTTAAAACTAATCAAGTGGCATTACAGTATTTGTTCTTTGTTAGAAAAGAGTGTGTTTGGGCATACTACATTTATGGACTGCAGTATGATTAGTTTTTTCAGTTAAGTAGTTTTTACAAAAATTGATTTAGTGGTGTGGGAAACAGAACCTAAATCTAAATGATTGTTCATTTAGATCATACATAGGTTAGGACTTCTGTAAAATCCAACAGTAAGTGAAGGTTGGGATCCATAAAGTACACTCTTTTTTAGCTGATAACATCAATTTTCCTCTTTTTAGTTGGAGAAAGAAGAGATTTCTTATAGTATGAGAGTTAGTTTCTGCAAATTACGATTGACACATTATTGCAGTTCATATTGGTGTAAAGCTGTCTATGAAAGCTTATTGCCTATTGAATAGATCCAAAACAATTCCTCATGTCAATTTATTTCATTTTTGCAATAATCTTCTATTGTCTCATGACAGCACTGTTCTATACACAAAATGCTACTAAAGAAAGTTGTTTCTTTCCAGGGGTTCAATAATCCTTTTAAAAATTAAGAGAGGACTTTTCTTCTTTTTTAACCTCGAAAAAGGACATGTGGTTTGAAGAAGAGAATTACAAACTTGAAATCTTGTGGTAACATCCTTACATTCATTCAAACATTTCCTAACCAACAGTTATTTTACAAACAAGGGTTTTAAGTTTCTGCTTTGAAAACACTATGTATCACATTTAGCTGTCGTAGGCAACATAAGAACACAATTGTTTATATTTACTTGAGCTCCATTTGTATAATTTGAAGATTAGATGCCATAAAGTTTTGGAAATAATAATTCTTTTAAGTAATATTAATTGAGAGGCAAATGTGTAGTCTCCATCTCTATTGCTTCATCATTTGGTTGCACATGGAATTAGATTGTTAATTTGTTTTTCTGCTCAAGCTACTATTCAGACACATAATTGAGTACATTAACCTGCTCTTACCCTGTTTCTTGTGTGCTTGATAAAGTACAATCTCTAGCCTCCTTGCTGAGGCTGAATGAAGCACTATAACTTTTTATGATGATGTCAGCTGTTTAAAATTTATTCATAGATTGTTTATTAAGTAAACCATATATCCACCATTTAAAGTAGTTTCCATAACTTCTTCAATAGTTTAACTGCTCCAATTAACACACAAATTCAGCATATTCTTTACAATACAAAATTAAAACTGCTGATAATGTTAGAATAATCTGTATTTTAACCCTTTCAGAATCGTTAACATACCTAATGATCAATTTTTTAAAGTTTAATTATATATAATAGCGCTGAAGTTATATAATATACACAGGAGTTTTTGCAGATTTAGAGAATCTGTCATATTATATTATTTTTCAGAGTGATTTAAAAATTAACAGTGGTGTTGGTTCAGCATTTTTGCATCAGGATTCATCTACTCGAAGTTTGTAGTATTTTTACATATGAATATATTGCAAACCTTAAATTATAAACTTATTGAGGATCTACATTTTTATGTGTTCTGAAGTGGTTCAGTGGTAGAGGTTAGTTCCATATCATGAATGCCTTAGGCCCTTTTTCTATGTCTATCACGTTCTAACAAGTGGTGGGATCCCAATTCAATCCACTACTAAGTTATTCTCCTGTCCATATTGCCATATAATTTTATTATTATTATAAACATGTAAAATAAATGAATTGCACAGAGAACAAAGTTGTAAACCTCTAATCCATTTAATCGTTCAAGTATACTACTGTCAACACTTGGCAAATAACTACTACTTTCTGATATTTTACAGCAGACGAGTTTCACAATGGACAGTGTATTGTTCAATGCTGTGAGTCATGAACAAGACTGTTTATCAGGTGTGTTGTATAAGTGTGAGTCTGTTGTGCATTGGTGTTCTGTGGTGTGTTTTTGCTCATAGAGTAGTTATTAATTATATGTTCAAATATAGTATTAGATTGTGAGTGTGTTTTGTCGTTTAGACTGTGCTGTGGATGTTTTATGGTGTTTTTATATCTTGTAGTTTTCTGTTGTGTTACATCTGAAGTTACATCAAAAACACCTACACAGTACAAAAACACTACAGGCCAGGAGCATCCAAGATCACATGTAACCACTACCCCAGCTTCTACATAGGTCAAACAAGGAGAAACTACACCACATGATACAAGGAACACATAAAACATAAAAAGCACAACCCAAATCAAACTTTGCCATTCACATACAGAACACACTACACACATACACCAGTATAGATACTAATCTAAAAGTCCTTCACTACATTAAAAAAATCAATAAAACACAAAACTATGAGATATACAAACACCACAAAAACCATCCACAAAACACTCTAAATGACAAAACACACTCACAATCTAATACAATATTTGTACACATAAACAACTACTCTATGAACAATAACACCACAGAACACCAATACACAACAGACTCACGCTAATACAACACACCTGAGCAACAGTCTTATCCATGACTCACAGCATTGAACAATGCACTGTTCTAGTGCAAAACTAATCTGCTGAAAAATATTAGTAAGTAGTGTGTTTTTTTTTTTTGCCAAGTGATACCAATAGTAGTGAATTAAAAAACCTTTAGATGTACAACACACAAAAAAAGCAAGGTTTCAAGTCTGCTAATGAGAACAACTTAGTTTCAGGCAAGTTAAGAAATGGACTCAGAATAAGGAGTCTACTTCTAATAATACTCGTCAAATAGAATTTGTTAATGAAGAAAATGAGGGACAGAGAAATGATCAAATATATTTCTAGGTAAAATCAAAGATCTAGAAGATGCAGGAAGTATTGGAAAGTTACTTAATTTGTGGAAGTTTTCCAAAACTGTCCTTACCAAATACATTGTTGCTATTGCAATATAGTTAGGTTAAAAAAACGATAATATTTCAAGGTAACAACACACTATTTTTTTTTAAACTGAAAATTGTTTTTGTTCTAATTTTAAGAACATAATTTTTTATAAATCAGTAGGTAGTCAATAGTTTGTTTCTGATTATGATTTTAACATATTAAACTTCTGAAATTTTGAAACCATTCCTGTTTACCAAATTACAGTAGGTAAATGTATACACTCTTATTATTATTTAAGCTGGATATACTGTAAAATTTTTGTTTTTAAAATGTTTAATGCATAATCTTTATGGATTTGTTAAATTTACAGTTAATAATCTAAAAATTACTATGAAATTATCTAATTTACAATCAGGGAGGAAAAAATATGAGTTCAACCTTTATCCAATGATTCTCAAAATCTAAACCTGTGTGTATTACTGTAATGGAAAGTTTCATTGGACGCTTCAAACCTGTGCTGTTGAAAACGTTTCCAGTCAAAATTGTATGTAGCTTATTCTTGCAGTTTATATCTGAATAATAGTATAAATATGCCAATGGCCTGAGCCTCCACATACATTCTATTTTGTATCCAGAGTTTTAACTGAACATGTGTACATCTTAATCCTTAACTCAAAATTAGAGTACAATATTTATAAAATACATGGGAATTCTCATGGTGAAGCAGATGATTACTGAAGCTATATTAAACACAGGTGCAGTTATTACATGTTAGTTTGTACAAAGTGTTATATGTTTGTTTTTTTTATTAATGAATATATACACAAACAAAAAATTAAAAGTCAACCTCTCAGCTCAAAACAATATTACTTTCTGCACAAACCATCTGCATCAACTATGCAAAATAAATACCACAAACATCAAATTTAATATGAACGAATTAACACTGTTAAATAAAGGACTTGAATACAACTTGCAGCCAAAAAAAACAACCATAACATAGAAAAATACGACCACTTTAAAAAAACAGGTCTTCGAATCCAACACCTTTTTCCATTACCCAGTGGATCCCCCACCCGAACATCATACTCTTGCAACCTTGACCAATTGCTGCTGGTAGCTAGTTAGCGTTATCAATGAAATGTCGGTTTTGAAATGCATCAGCAAGAAAGTTTAATAGTTTTCACTTAGTTACTCAAGTAATTACTTATGACGTTTTTTTTATTTAATTCCACCTTCACTTGAGCTATATATTAGTATGTTACACTTGTCTAGTAGCACTTACTTTTTCTGATTATTGAGGATGGCTGTATCAGGAGATGTGTCCCATTGCCAACTTGGACATTAATTCATGGTTTTTTTAAAATCTATTAAACATTTGAATTTTTCTAGTAATTATTGCTTGTATTTTCTGTAAAAACTATACACCAATTAGTTGATTGGTAAGCAACTTTTAAATTGGAGCATGAACAATTACTTCTCTAGCAGAAAGCAAAAGCGATTATTTAAAGAGTTTTAGGAGTGTTGGATGCAGGGGAAGAAGTAGATGTTATAATTAAAGAATGACATTATACTAAAAGTGGCAAAAGCAGGTTCTGAAGAAGAAACGTCTTTATGTTTACTACTTTTGGTAGCTCTTTTCCGTGACTCACAGCACTGATCTTGTGTGAAATGCGTCTGCTGGAAAATATCAGTAGGTTTTTTACCAAGTGATACCAAAAGTAGTACTTTAAACCTGGAGCCAGGGCACCAAGTCTTACAGACCCGGAGCAAGGAAATTTTGTTGCCATGGTTGGTAATAATGAGCCAGAAACCTAACGCTTTGTCTATTTTTGCATCCCAGTCATGGTCGAAGTATCGTCAATTTCACTTCAGCGTTTATTTACAATTTAGGTCTGACAGACTTGACGCCCCGGCTTGTGTTACTGAATTTTGTGATTTAAAATAAATATAAAAATGTTTATTCTTAGTGTTTATGAATGATTTTTTTGAATAAAGTGTTAATATTATCAGCTATACCGAATACGTTTTTATAAACTCCTTGAACAATGGCTAGTGTTCTTCAAGATGACAACTGCCAACTTTAAACGAATATTTTCATTCTAAGCTTGATGACAGGCCAGATAAAGAAGAGGAAGACCGTATTAAGAAGATACCATTACAAAACAAGAAGGGGAGGATGATGAACAAGAAGCAGATAGTGATCATCCTCAGCAACAAGTTCAATATTTACCACATATGCCTTGTTATACCATTAAAGATAAAAGTAGCAAATAGAGGAAGATGCATTATACTTGATCGAGATCTGTATGAACCCTTAGACAAAATATAGTGATTCATTTGCCAGATGCAAAACAAGCTAAATCACCTATTGATTATTAGAGCCTGTTTTTTGAAAAAGAAATGCTGAACATTAGTGTTACAAAAACTAATTTTCAAATAGAAGTAGCATCAAGAACTTTCTCAAGTCAAAGAAGGGGTAAACCTACAGATATTATAGAGATAAAAGCTGTTTTTTGGCTTCTCTATTTATTTGGACACCTAAAAAGTGGTCACTTGGATACTAAAGAACTTTGGTCAGAGATGAATGGGGAGTAGAAAGATGTTGGCTTACTATCTCAGAGGATCGCTTTACATTTCTCTAATGTAAATTTCTCTCGCACATATCTGTGATTTGACAGTGCAGACACAAATTTGGCTATGCAGAAACTGAACAACTGTAAACATATTCGTGAAATATTTCAAATGTTCACCAACAACTGCAAGAAAAGTTAAAGTGTAAGGGAATTTACAACTGTTGAGATGTTGGCCTTCCAAGGATGAAGTTCATTCTGCATAAATATACCAAAAAAAAGAAAAAGCACGGGTTGAAAGTATATGCGTTGGTTGGTGAAAGTATTAGTGATGCCTTGAATCCAGAAATAATAACTTTTTATAATTCGACCAAAGGTGGAGTTGATACTCTGGATCAGTTGTGTGCTACATTTGACGTGGAAAGAAGTACAAGAAGGTGGCTAATCATTATATTCTACTCTTTATTGAACGTGGCAGGCATTAACTACCAAATAATTTAGATTGCAAACAATCCAACTACAACTACAAATAGAAGGGGGTAATTGAAATAGCTGTCATTGAGCTTAACGTCTGAAGAACTTCAATGCGGATCTTTGCTGACTAACATCAAGCTTGAGATCCGCCTAAGAAGTCAAGAGGATGCTGGCAGAACAGACTGAACAATTCCCTCCAGGTACCAGGAAAAGGCGTTTTTTTTTTGTAAAAGAGACAGCAAAACCAAGTAGTTTATGCCTGCCAAAAATTTATATGTTTAGGCTATGCACAGTATGTATGCCTGGATTGCTCGGAGGTTTACAATAGTAATACTCTCGCCACTCACTTGCCATATTTTTGCCTGACTATTCCATTGGTAACTAGTCAAAACCTAAAATTTGACCGTATCTATACACTACTTAAAATTGAAATAAAAAAAATCGTAAATACCACTAACGTTCAATTAACCTTCACTACAACAATCAAATAAAATAATTTTAAAAACAAATTAGAAAAAGACATTACAACAATTAATTATTTGTACACAGGTCATCTTTTCTAAAGCATTTAAATATCGTTTCCAAATATAGTACTTCCTTATTACGTATTTACTTTTTTCTCTTACATTATTTGTTACATATATGTATTGTGTAAATTTCTATTAATTCGTAACTTGTTAATAAATGAATATGACTAAGAGCGAATTAATAATAATAAGATTATTTCTTAAAATTTTCTCATAAAATGAATGAAAGATAAAATAATACAAAATATTATGTTGAATATATTTCAGTGCCACCGTCGTAGCAACAGCTGTTTGACTTTATTTTGCAACTTTGGATTGCAACTGTGGTTATAGAGAATTTTACCACAAGTTTTATCGGTTGACCTTCTATTGTGGTTTGTTTTTGTTGTTAGTAAAACAGTAAAAGTAATCTGTATAGTGACAGTCATTGAGGTGTTATATTTGCTAGTATAAATGTTAAAAATTATGACACTCGTAAATTTTGAGCTGTTTATAACTTATTTGGTTAAATGAGTCGATATTGAATCCGAAGTAATTTGCCAAGTTTGCAACAGTGACACCAATTTGCCCGGTAAATGTTTAATGGCCATTTAAAAGAAATGTGTTTATTTTTCAACAATGTATGTGTTTCTCAGAGAATACATCACTGACTCACTATTTTAGTCTTTATTTGAATAGTTTGGTTTTTGAAAGGTTTGTTGTATAAAGTTTGAATAATTACAAATAGATTATATTATATTCATTTAAAATTAAAACGAAAAAAAAATATATAAGTCAGATCTTACAAGTAAATTAAATCTAATACAGTTTAATTCTTTAATTTACTGCCAGTATCCTTTTTTAGTACAAAATACATTGTAATAACCTGTAATTGTAAATGCCACTAGATGTACATTACATAGATTTTTATAGTATAAATACCTCTAACTGTTTACATTTAACAAAACTATAGTAGGCCTAAACCAATCTTTTTTATTTACATTTTCTCCTCCATTTTTCTGCTTTTAAACTAACTTTTGGAATTTTCTCCTCTTTTTAAATTTATGAAAACGATAAGAGGGAAATAAAAGGATGCATATAATGTGCACCATTTATATAAAAAATTTAGTTATTAGCTTGCTTTTGAATCTCAACTCATGATGTATGCAAAATATATTATTTTATTAAACAGCACATTTATTTTTCATGGTTTATAGTAATTTCAGATAAACAAACTATAAATTTATTTCTTTGGAGGCATATACAATATACATATCCAAATTACATTAATACACATGTAAAGTTTTAAAATATTTAATTTTTGAGTAATTTTTTAGTTTATAAAAATTATCAATATCACTGACTAGGTTATTATCAATATAAACCTAAAAATGATCATCTTGATTTCACTGATTATTTATTAAATATACAATAATTTGGTGTTTAACTTGAACAATGCTTTCATTTGGTGCAAAATGTATCTGCTGAGAAATTTCAGTAATTTAGTGGTTTTAGGTCAATTACTGATAGTTAAGTAATTACAATAGCTAAAAAGTACTTGTTGCTTTTATACATTTTCAACTTTTGCTTTTATAACATTACTATAATTCCTTTTGTTTTCTTGTTTGTTGTGATTAAATAGTAGGTTTATGTATACAATCAGTTGGAAAATGAAGTAAGTCTTCTATTACGTGTTGTAATTTAGCCTCAATACAATGTTATTTGTTCCACAATATTACAGACACAAGTAGCATCAGCAACCATTTGTATGCCTGTAATGAACCTTTATAGAAATAATAAAGTAAATTATCTATTTAACTTTTTTCTGTCAGCTGTTGATTACTTTGTTCACAGTCAGTATCAGTATGCAAACCTTGTTTAATGTCAAACATCCTTTCAAACAGCTTTTTCTGGAATATGTGGCAAACAGGTATAGGATGAAATTACTCAGAATATTATTACTATTATAGGCATGGATAAAGTGGGTATAGTGGCCCCTACACTAGCTTTTGAAGGTGCACAAAAATCAGGATCCTTAGTTTTTACAACTAATCTGTTAATTGAGTAATGTTTAAACTAAAGAGAAAAATTTTCACGTGAGAGAAAAAAATTTGACCACATATTAAGGTGAATGTTGCAAAATGTATTTTGGCTCTTATTACAAAGGTATGTAAATATGTTACTAGTGTATGAATGATACATGGGTTTGTAAATATTTTGTATATAACCTAACATGTAAACATATTCCCGATACAAAATTAGTACAAATATAAATAATTACAATATTTATATTGTAAATAGACATCCTGGCAACAGTCTATTGGGAAATTACTTTCCCAATAAAGTAAAGCCTCATTTCTAATATATGATGTGTCAAAAATACATTTGTCTTACCTTTCAGTGATAGAATTGTCAAGTTTGAAAATCAGTTTTGTTTGAATTATGTTAATTCAAAGTATGCAAACTGTGATTTATAAATTTTGTTTTATCAATTTTTTAAAAAATGTATCTATTGCAACCATGCTAAAAAATCTTGGACCCACCTATGACTTCTATAGAACCAGGCTTTTCACGGCAAATATTGTTAGTTTAAAATTAACAATTAAAATAGGATTAAGTATGAGTATTAAAACCAAATATGTCAAAGGAATAATATGTAGTATATCGGTGGCGTAGCCAGGTCGATGTTTGGGAGGCACAACCCGGAGCGTTAAGGGGTGGAATCCTCCTGCAGAAATTTTCTACAATTTTATCTTTAGAAATCATATTTTTATGTCATTTTGGCTCTTAAAATTACACAATTGTTGAGTCGTCAGGAAGCTGTTTTGCTAAAAACCTAGCCCTGTTTTATAGGGAAATATTTAACTCTTAAAATTTATTGGTTTGGAGGGGGCATGTGCCCCCTATGACTACGCCCCTGATATATATATATATATATATATATATATATATATATATATATATATAGTTATTGTATGTTAATTGTAAACAATTATTCCACCATTAAGTGTAATCAATTTTTACCTTGTGATAAGGCATCTTTCGGTCACTTGACCGTTATCAAATCACTGGTTGCACTTAATGGTAGAATAATTATTTACAATTAACACATAATAACTTTATAAAGTCAATACAACAGAATATATATATATACTTCAGTCTTTTCTTTTTTTCTAGACTGATAAAGATCATTGTGTGATCGAAATATTTCAATAGTGTGATATGTTTTTATATGTGTCTATTTATTCATTTCCAAGAGATTGCAGTTTTGGACTATATATAAAATTTTCATGTCACAGTGTTTGTAACAAAATTCCTCCGAAACGGCTTGACCGATTATTATGAAATATTTGTGTGTATATTCAGTAGGGCTTAGAATTGGACGTAAACTGTTTTTCATGCCCCTAAGTGAAAAATGTGGTCCACCCCTAAAAATGCTTTTTTTATATTTAGGACAAAATTTGTTATTTAAATTTTTTTATGATTCAGCATTAAAAAATTTTATATAACCCTAAATTTTCACCTTTCTCTCACCAACTCCTTTTTTGATAGCAATATTAGTACTTTATTAATTTTTTAACTCTCAGCGGTTGATAATTGTTCAGTTAACACTCCATCAGTTATTCCCGCCAGGTGTATACTGTTTTAATAAATATTTAATAAGTATTTTTTATATAGGCTAATGACAGATCACAGACAATTTTGCTTTTTTAAACAGTCAACGTTTTGAATTTCTTTCCGAAATTCCTTTTTTGAGATCTTGAAAAGGAATTTCAGAAAGAAATTCGAAACGTTGAGTGTTTAAAAAAGCAAAATTGTCTGTATCTATCATTAGCCTATATAAAAAATTAATTGTTCTTAACAGACATTAGATAAAAATATTATTTAATAAGTAATAAACCGTTTTCAGAAGTATTATTGAATGTGCGTCGAACTCAGCAGTGACTCTTATACTTACCATTTTACTGTCTCAATGCAACTCTCATGTTAACTATATTGCCATTTTATCACAAATTTGCAGTACGATAATTATTTATTCCAATTTTGATCACGATAGCTCTCATGTTCGGTTAATTAATTGATCTATTATAAATCAATAGTTTTCAACACCTGTCTCGAGCTCCCGCTAACAACAAACATTGCATTCACTGTATCAACCATTTCAGAATATTTTTATACATTTATTAGATCTTATTTATTATTTATTACTAAACAACATTTAATAATACTATGATACTCAGTGCGTGCAAAATTTGTGGAAATCATATTAAATTAAAAGAGAAATATATATATATATATATATATATATATATATATATATATATATATGTATTTTATAAAAGACATTATCAGTATACTGTTCAGGTAGAACTGGCAAAACATTCCTCATTTCGCTAATTCTTGCCAAAATACAATCAAATAATGGCATCGCATTAGCAGTTGTATCATCTGGAATTGCAGCAATTTTAATGGATGAAGACAGAACAGTTCATTCAGCTGCCACTAAATATTCAAAATAATCCAGACGCAGTGTGCAACATAAAAAAAAATTTGTCCATACAGTGAAGAAACAGTGTAAAATTATCGTCTGGGATGAATGCACCATGGCACACAAACCTTCGCTTGGGGCGTTGAACAGGACATTGAAAAACAATGACAAACATTTTGGCTGCACTCTGTTACTTCTTGCAGGGGATATCAAACAAACACTTCCTGTCATTCCATGTCCAACATATGCTGATAAGATCAATGTTTGCTTGAAATCATCGCCACTATGGTGTAATGTTGAAATAGTACAG
Source organism: Prosapia bicincta (assembly GCA_036971475.1). Taxonomy (NCBI): domain Eukaryota; kingdom Metazoa; phylum Arthropoda; class Insecta; order Hemiptera; family Cercopidae; genus Prosapia; species Prosapia bicincta. The sequence continues at coordinate 155,908,740 of JBAIZL010000002.1, forward strand.
CTTAAAGTAAATATGCGCTTTCAAATACATCAAGATCCATCCACTGAATCAATCTCAAAACAACTGTTAGATATCAGGAATGTAAAAATAACTGAACATTAAAATACTGGGTGCATAAAATTGCCGACTGATTTCTGCACAATCATTAATTCGAAAAATGCTCTCATTGACCAGATATTTCCCACAATACTTGAATCATGAGTGGCTGGCAGAAATAGCAATTTTGGAAGCAAACAATTTGGAAGTCAACTATTAAAATTTAAATTTCAATACAACGAAGCTGTAAATCATCCAGTAGAGCTTTTGAACTCATTGGATTTGCCAGGCATGCCACCGCACCATTTACAACTGAAGGATGGATCTCCAGTTATTTTGCTTTGTAATTTGAACCCACCAAGGCTGTGCAATGGCATGCGATTAGTCATTAAAAATTGATGAAAAACGTCAAAGCCAACATTTTGAATGGCAAGTTCCAAGGTGAAGATTTATTACTACCACGAATCCCTATTATTCCGACAGATGTGGCAATAGAATTCAAACCTGTTCAATTGCTAATTAAATTGACATTTGGAATGACAATCAATAAGTCACAAAGCCAAATGATGTCTGCTTGTGGCATAGATTTGGGCACACCATGTTTTTCACACGGACAATTATAAGTCACATGTTCTTGCTTGGGTAAACTAACCAGACTTGGGTTTGTACTCCAGAATAGCACAAGAGTTTTATCTCATCAAATCAGTGATTGCTGCCGCAGGATCATTCAGCTTAATAAACTTACATGAATTCCTCTTACTTTATATCCATGATCGTGAAATAGTTTTAACCCTACAGTGAACGGGCTGGGTCTGTGAGACCCAAGCGTTTGTATATTAGGTTATTTATAAAGTCAGTTGTATTGTAGATAGCTGGTTTCCTCTGTACCTTCCCAAAATAGTCCACAGATAGTGATAGTGTCATTGTTTTTGAGAACTTGACTCTTAGTCATCATTTGTCACGCAATAAAGTATAGTGTGGGTCAGTTGGACCCGGCCCGTTCACTTGAGTGACTTTTTTTCAATACTCACCAATTATTGTTTTATGTTACTTTTTTGTTATTTACTTAACGTCTGTTAGTGTATTAACGTGTTTCAAGAAGTGTATAGTGTAGTGCTTTTTTTTATCATTATGAGTAGCAGAAGAGTGGAAACACCGAGTGAAATTTAGCGTATTTTATGAGAGGAATTATCTGAAAGTGAAGTAAGTGACTCAGACGCAGACCCTGACTTTCAATTGTAAGTGATCATGACACAAATAGTGATATTGAACTAGTAGACAATGATGAACTTGAGAATAATTCAGTTGGTTATGTGAGAGAACTCAGTGAGGAATGTGATGACCTACACATACCTGAAGGTTCTGGGTGACTCAAGTTCAACACCAGCAGGTATACCTAGAGCCCAAAATTATTTCTTTGGTAAAGATAAAAAGACAAAATGGCAAAAAAAACTTACTGTAAGCGTGGAAGATGTTCCTTGTGTAAAGACAACAAAACAAAGTACTTTTGTAAAGAGTGTAAAGTTTGGTTATGTCTAGGTCACGCTGAAATGTTGTGTAGCCAATGCTGGAAAAAGTAAAACTTTGGAACTCTATAGAAACTTGTTTTTTTCAATTTTAAGTAATTGTTATTGTTTTAATGTTAGAACTACTCTTAAATAGTGCGTGTAAAACAACCACAGTATTTTTGTTCAACTTTTAGCTTCTTAGTGTAACTTTGATAAAATTATTGCAATTCTTTTGAGTAAAATGTTTAAATAAGTAAATAAATAGTTATGAATTTTTTTTAGCAATATAATTTTGTGAATTTAGTGTTGAAATACTGAAAACATTCCTAGAATTAGTATAAAAATATGTTTGACTCAATTACAATTGTTAGAAAGTTTTTACTGATTTTTTACGTTTTGGGTCTGTGAGACCCAGCCCGTCTACTTATGTAACTTTTATTTGCCCGTTCACTCTAGGGTTAAAAGCTAGATAAAACTGCATGCCAGTTCAAATCACCCAGTGTAAATAAAATTGGTAATAGTTTCAAACCTTTCACCGCCTAAGATCATTTTCCTTTTCACATATGGTACTTCAAAATACATTTTTAACAACACTAAATCAATTTTAAAGGTAGATCATAAATACAACTTTATTTTTAAAAAAATATGAACCTAACCTAAACACATTAACACAATACATATGAAACAATAAAACAAATATTTCCATTGAAAACAATAAAAAAAACAGTTCCATACTTCATTAAATTATTATGCATATATTTTACAATATGCTAACATTGTATATTCACTTAGGATGAATTAGGTTATAAAAAAATAACTTTTTTAACTATAACCTTGATTCGAAAGAACGTTGAAATAAATTCTTGAATTTTGTAGTCCATTATGTTCGGTGAATCTTAATTAATGTTAAAGTGATTAATTGAGTTAGAGATTAAAAAAGCTTGTCATATTTTGGCACCAGTAACAACATGATTGAGCACCACAGAACTACTTTTATATGAATTCATATGCCAATAGAGTAACTAAAAACGTATGGAATCTATAGATTTGTAATCCTTTCAAACATCAGATTGTTTTTTATGTATATACTACTGTGATCTTAAACATAAAAATAACTTATAGAAATAAATTGAAGTTGCAATATCATTTATTGTACTATTTAATATAAAACTTATGAAAAAAATACACTTGACTTTAGAATGTGTCTTTTGTATTGATAACATTGTATAGTTTACAGTTAGTCTTTGTTGACAAAATAGACAAAAATATAGGCAGCGATTTAACTTAATTACTTTTTTATTTGTTGTGATCTTATCAAGAAATGTTTTTTATAACTAAATCCATCCTATCCGGATAGTTTACAAACTAGTTTTATAGAAATGTGTTACAACATAGAGCAGTAATTCCATAAGAATTACTTCATAAGGGAGTGTAGTTGTAAACTGAGGTAATGGTTGTATGGTGATATCCAGTATAACTTTTAAACACTATTTTTTGTTTCAAGGTTCAAAGATATAACTTTTTATTCTGGTTTAAAAAATATAGTTCAATAACATATAAGAAACAGAAAACTCAAAGGTTGATTTTTTTATATCAAAGGTCGTTGAGTTTGTAGAGTTTTACATATTAGTAAATTTACTAAAATAAAATTATACACACTTATACGAAGTTAAGAAAATTTACACTTATAAGAAGTTTACCAAAAGCAACTGAGTTGAGGTTTTTATGTCGAAGAGTAAGAGCGAAGTTTTCTTGAACTGGTGTAATTTGTCAACAAACAAAAAATCACTTACACTTAAACAAGAATCTTACTTTTTTAAGTATTGTAAAGTGTAAATTATAAGTGAATGCAAGAAAACAGTGTTGCTATATTTAAAAAGATATTTTATTAAAAAGCAATTGTTTTAACAGAGTGTACATTAATTTAATTAAAACAAAATATTCTTGAATTTTGTAGTTCATTATGTTCGGTGAATCTTATTAATCACTTAAACAATCGTTTATGACGATTGTTAAAACTTACTGAGAGAATGTTTTTGATTGCTATATGCCGATCTTCATCAGTGTCTTCTGCTTGTAGATGTTGGGTCAAGCAGTGACGGTTTTAAAGGTAGGTTTTCGATAGTATCAAAGAGTATGTGTGATTTGTAATGTGTGCGTTTGTTTAATATGTTTGTACTTTGTCTTTTTGTGTGTCTGTAAATTTTATATTGTTCTAGTGTGTTGAGATGTGGTCGTTTTTTGTTGATGTGTAGGATTTCTAGGTTATGGTAAATAATGTCTGTGTATTTGTGGCCTGTTTCTTTTATGTGTAGTTCAGTTTGTATACGCCTAGTACTTGTAGTTTTAAACAAAGAGTTGAGGAACACAAACAGAACACCAACTCAACATTTTACAATCACATAAAAGAAACAGGACACAAATACACAGACATTTACCATAACCTAGAAATCCTACACATTAACAAAAAAGGACCACATCTCAACACACTAAAACAATATAAAATTTACAGATACACAAAGTACAAACATATTAAACAAACACAATACAAATCCCAAATACTCTTTAATACTATCTAAAACCTACCTTTAAAACCGCCACCGCCTGACCCGACATCTCCAAGCAGAAGATCGGCACATAGCAATCGAAAACGTTCTCTCAGTAAGTTTTAACAAATTTTCAAAATTTAAAGTTCGGATAGTCATAAACTATTCTTTAAGTGATTAACAAAATATTTTTGTAAAAATATACTTTCCTAAATGAGGAAAGGAATTTAAATATCATTCATCCTTCCTAAAATGAAATGCTTCAGTCACATTTTGTAGTTCAACCATTAATTTATACATTTTAAAATATATCACAATAATTTAAAATTCAAAGTTTCATTTTAGAATTATTCAAGCACTTATTACAATAACCATTTAAATTATGTCGATTACTTCTATCTTTTAAGGTTGAGATGAAGATATAGTTATATTAACTGGACTAGACATAAGTTGTATGTATAATTTCAATGTTCTATACTTACAATTGAATTTAAGAGTAAATGAACTGGCAAATTGTGCTTAGGATGTTTGAATTATTTAAAGTGAAGTAAAATGTATTTAAAATGTACACTTAAATTTTGTTGCTATATAATAATCCAGTGGTTACTGACTAAAAATTTTATTTATCACTGACTTGTCACTATCGATCCATACTTTGAGTTTGTAAAAAGTTCAAAAACCACATACACCTGGACAAGTACATTACTTGAAAAATTTCATGTTACATATTTTGATGGTACACATTAGAGACACTGAGAATTACACTTGAAAAAAGAGTAATTAAAGTTACAAATTAAAACACATTTACTGAACTGAAATGAGAGAAATTTTAGATAGAATACGAGGTAGAGCTTTATCAGCAAAATGACCTAGTTTGACAGCCTCTGGCTAAAAAACAAGGAAAGAGATAAGTTGAGTGACAATAGTTAGTCTTAGATGATAAAAGTATAATTAACTATGAGTTTATCTGAAAATAGAATTAAATGCAGGAATTATTGAGATTTCAAAGTCAGTTAAATACTGAACAAATATTCAAAGTATACAGTTTGATATAAACCTTGCATTTACATTTGTACAAGAAAAATTACATATTTTTAAGATTCAGTTGGAACTGTAAATGTTTATCCATGTGTTTAGAGAAGACAAAATTATAAATAAATTTCATATACCTTTATTGAGAAATTAATTTAAAAACAAAAATTGTGCTTTAAAATTTCAGGGTTGATGGCAGAACAATCAGATCTAGAATTAGAAATATCACAACTAAGTGACTTAGAACGAGCGCAGATTCTGAGGGTTTTACACAGAGATGAAATAATTTGTACACAACACCAGTTGCGTATTTTGTAAGTAGCATATTAGTATTATAAAATCTAATTAAATTTATTTTACTGAATATTTTTTAAAAAAAGTACACAATTTTACTGAATATTTAAAAAAAAGTACACATGCTGTATTTAGTTTTTTTTGGAAATATTTATTTTTTATTTAGTGTAGTATAAATTGTTCATAACAAACAACAAGTTTGCAAGTTTCTCATACAAACAGAAATTAAAGATAATTTAAGCATTAAGTTATTTTTTTAGAAGGTACTGAATTTATAAGTGATGGAATATACTTAGTTTATCTAGTGCATAGTTTACATGATAGAAATGAACATAGTTTAAATACAACGCATTTGAAGTCCCTCTTTTTCTATTATTCCGGAGATCAGCGGGGCAACTAGAATTTTGTTAAGTGGGGGCCAAGGACATCAACAACAGGAGGGACATCAACTAGGTTGTAATATTCTTCCAAATTAGTCAAGTTACTTTAATGCATACTTTGTTTTACTTTAGGGCTCAAACCCAACAACAGTTTAAGGGATATTCCTGAAGCTTTTATTATTGATGCATTTAAAATTTTAATTTGATAATTAACTAACATTCTTAATACTTCAGGCTCAAATAAAACTAAAATATGTATTAGTAACACTTATTTATTGCTCAATCTTAGTAGTTAAATTTATATATGGTGCATGTTCATTATACCTTTTCCAATGAAGGATGACATATAACTTTTTTTTATATAGGAAGGGTCCTTCCTATAAAAAGCCTTTTGGCTTGGACTTGGCTCTCCCTTCGGTGCACCACTGCCTATAATTGTTATATTATTATTATTGTTACTTTATTGTTATTATATTTCTAAATACCTCACAGTGAAATTCAACTCTTTATATATGGTACTGTATGTTTAACTCCAGCAGGCTTTTCTCATAAAACAAGAGGCTGACCTAAAAATAAATTCTACATATAGCCTGTAATTATTAAATGAACTTATTATGGAACATATAAATTATTTTGTTTTAATCAAATTATGTGTGAATTGAAAGGGGTTTTTGAATAAATGTATTTTTTGGATACACAATAAACATAGTTCTGCTTCATTTTCATTTATGTTTATTATATCTCTTGAAATATATCAATGCAAACTAAAAGTAATTTTTATAGTAAATTAACTGTACCTTATAGCTAGCTTCTGTAATAAATAAAAAATACAAGATACGTATTAAATTTATATTGCCGTCTTGCATGTGCTGGCTAGTGAACTTACAATGTTTTTTATATTTTATAATTATAACACAATAATATAATTACTTTTTTTTACTCCTACAAGTAAAAATTACAATAAACTTTACTTATCACTACTGCTTATTTCCAATAAACTCAAGATGATTATAGATTGATGATCAACATAAATCACACATGCAATTTTTCACTCACCTCTTCACTGCACCTCTGGTTTAGTTTAAACATAAAATTAATTGAAGTCTGCTGAGATTTTGTAAGTTTGTCTTTGTATATTTTAGATTTATTTTAAAACTTGTATGAGGAAATGAGATTTTTGTTAATAGGCTTGTAAAGCAAAGTCACATTTCTTGGTCCCAGATTTGGAAAAAATTTCAATGTAACTGATATTCCAACCAACCAACCAAGTCTTGACAGCCTAATTTATTCAGATATACTCATGTTATTCCACCTTGGGCACTTCCTTAAATTTGTAGATGCTACAGAGAGTAGCCTCCAATGGGGGTGACAAAATGAGCTCTCATATATTTACTAATTTAAAAATTCAGAAGAGAGATATTGCAAACAAAAGGTATTTAACAAAGCCCTGTGGTTTAGTTGAGACATAATAAAGAGATGCTCCAGCACAGATATTTGCTGTGCAGTCACGACACATAAAAATTTATTTTATTGTAAGACAATAAGTTAAGAAGGATGTACTTTAAAATCTACTTTATAAATTGGCCTACGATTTTCATGTTTCTGCATTTCAGTTGAATTATTTTTTCAAAACCTTGTGTGACTTAGAATAATAAACTATACTTAAAAAGAATTCCAAATAATATAAGACATGATTGATGGTATTATTATGGTTCAATTTGTCAAATTATAAATTATTGTTAATGAAATCTGCAATAAATCTTAAATATACATGCAGCAATTTCATTCTAGAGAAATCATGTTGAAGGTACTAAATATTAATTAAACAGGTACTATCTTGTTACTTTTACTAAAAACAATGTTAAACAAAAGCAAAGTTCAGGGCAGTAGATAGCACACGGGTGGCATTAGGACAAATGTATGAAATGCTTAGAGAAGGAGCTGGTATTTGGTGGAATATTATTAGTTGATGATATTCAGTACTTGTGAACGAGTTTTTTTAAAATTTATATAAAAAACCTCATTTCAATAGTTGTAAAGAAACTTAATAACAAAATTCCGTAATTTAACAAGGCAAACTACTCTATTTACTCACTTCCTTAATTATGAATGACACAGATGGCAAAATTTGAACGGTTGTAACAAATATAACTAAAATTTAATTTTATTTACAGACTTACACTAACATACAATTCAAATATTCTACATAAAATCTGGTATATGGTTCATAAGAATGTTTATATTGTTGTTTGGAAGTAGATTCAAGTCTCCAATAAAATGATTCTTTTTGTCTATATATAGAAGTTCATCCACATTTAGTTTTGTGTTAGTAGTATATAGAACTCTTGCATCTATTGCTGTGCTTGCTAGAAAACAGTATTGACAGTATTAAACAGTAAAACAGTATTAAAAGTATAGTAAAGGACAAAATCAAGATAAATTTTTTTAAAAAACAACATTTTCTTACTAAACTATTCCTTTAACATTTTATTTCATGAAAGAATGTGAAAGTTATTTTATCAATTTTTAAATTAATTATTGCAAAAACCCCTGTTTTGTTTATCAATACAAAATAAAAATGCGAAAAGTATTTTTTAGATTGATTTAGAAAAGAAATAAGGGCCAGGTTTATTATTTCTAGACCTAAATTTCTAAGTATAAGTATATTAAGTATGAGTTTTTTCAATTTTTATTTTTATTCTATTCTATTTTTATTAAATCGGAAACTGTCAAACATAACAGAGTTTGATTTTAACTATTTACTTTATAAGACTTTGATACCAATATAAAATATTTTGAATACCTCTTGGGTTGCAGATGTACATTAGAATGTGTACATTTTTCTCAAATGCAAGAACATAGTAGTTTTCTGTTACGTTCACTGAAACAACAAAAATTTGCTAACAATTCTAAAGCAGGTAATAAAATGTACATAAACATATTTGATTGTTATTTAAATAAATTATTTATTAATTTCCTTAAGTTCTATATTGCATTTAAATAGTTTCACAGAATGTACTAAATAAGCTGTCAATAACTTTGCAAATAACATAGAATATGTTGTTCTTGATGAAAGTAGGAATGTACAGTGAAGGCCTAGTAACTGAGTGTATCAAACTGTGGAAAATGTGTGTGAACAAGGGTTGACCTCTGTGATGTATATTATTCTCAGAAGATCAAAAGCTTATTATTTTAGGATTGGAAATTGTTAAAAGAGGATTAAGTAATTGTTAAGTTAGGTTACCCATCCATAGTAAATTTACTTGAACTGAAAGTAAAATAGGCTTGAACACAGGCAGTGTTAGTCAGGACTTCAAAATTCCTATGGGCTGATCAACTACATCATTGTTAAATTGTTCAATGTTTTTCCATCACTAGCACCCTTCACATCAGATGCTTCAATAACCCATCAATATGACTTTCTCATTTAATATTTAATGTTATTTCATTAATATGACATGAGATTACTATTATAAAAAATTAAGAATTTTAAAGTAGAAAACTATTGGTAACATACATTTTTTTGACATCTTTAATATAAATATGTTCTAAATGTATATTATGAAAAATTCATTAATATTTTGTCATTAAAATTAAACTGTTGTCATTTGAACCTGTTCAACATACTTTTCTCTATAACTTAGATTTGGATATGTTTGTAAAAGTTGTACAAAATATAATTTTAATAATTAGCAAACCAACCTATTTGCTCCAAAAATTTTTAACTGGAAAATAAATAATTACATCACGTAATCTTCACACGAATAATTAAATATTTATTGTTGAAATATAAAATGCAGTACTCACCAAAAATTACTCAAAACAAATAACATAAAAATACACCATAAATTAATATTGCTTGCTACAGTCCCTCAATATCAACCCTCTTTCTGTTATTGGAAAGAAAGAGAAAACACCACTCAGTCAATGATGAATTCTTTCATTTTGTTATCACTGAGCCAGTCCTCTTTACTTGAGCTGTAATAGTTGTCACATGATAATATAAATTTCTATATTTGTAAATTAAATCGTTTTCCCAAAAAACCTTGTCATGGTTATTTTGATAAATGTATAACTCTCTTAAATCAATTATCTCTAGTAAATTTAATTAAACACAAAAAAGAGTCTTACTATTAAGTATTTGATTGATTCCTTCGTTTCTTGTTAGAAGACCCCATGATTTCACTATTCTCAACTTCTTCTGCTCACTGCAAATGAATGATTAATTGCTTATTCAATAACCAAAGCATATTAAACGCTATTAAGATTCATTAATTGAAAGAGAATATAATCTTTAATATAAGTTTCATGAAATAACATGAAAAATTTTTCAAAATGTTTATACAGAGACCTTTTTATTATTTATTTTTTGTAATTTTTTTTTGTTTATCTAAAAAGTCATAATCTTAGCAGACACACACGGTAAAATATATTAAAGGTAGAAAACGAAAATCATGAGGACTTTGTACAACGTGTAGGCATTCTACTGGAAACAGATTTTTGAATTTTCGAAAGTAAGGGCTTACAAAGATGTAGAAAGTGTTCGAATTTTTTTATTCTTTATGATTTAATTTAATATTAATTGGTTCCTGTTTGTAGTAGTTACTAATATACATTTTTTTAAACTACTCTAAAAAAGGATTTTTTATGAATAAGGGGATGAACTTTAATTTTTGAGCCTTTACAATCTAATTAATATAGATTTTCTCTCTTGCAAAACTTATTTTCAGTATTAAATAAAGTTTGATAAATTTCCAACCTTTTTTCTATTTACTCCAAATTTGACCATTTTTCTGCACTACCCTGTATATACATCTATGGACAAAGTCCAGAGAGCGAGAAAATTCTTAGAATGGACTGATAAAAAAAATCTAACTGAATGAAGTGAAGTCAGTCAGCATCAGCCTCTTACAAATGAGGTATTGAAAGATCCTTCACTATCAAATGTTAACAGAATTACCATCCCTTATAAAAATAATTCTAAACATTTAGGCATGAACCTAGAAACCAAACTAAGATGGGAACGCCACATCAAGAAAAAGAGGGTAGAGTTAAGTATCAAATATCCTAAACACTATCTTCTTTTGAGTAGCAACTAAAACATCTCATTATATAATAAAGTTAAAATTTACAATCAGATCCTGAAACCCATTTGGCTACATGGTCCCCAACTATGGGGGTGTGGAAAATAATCTTGTTTAGGAATTCTTTAGATTTTCCGAAATAAGATATTGAGAAATATGGATAATGAATCTTGGTATATGAAAAATTAAGATATTTACTGAGATCTGAATATTCCAACAATAAGAGAAAAAATAAAGAAGATGGTCAAAAATATGAAAAAAAATACTTCACATTCATCCAAGTGTAGCAGATATTCAACTGCTCCATAACCAGAACATGGTTAGAAGCTTGAAGAGAACCATAGAGTTAGAGTTATTAGTGTAGAGTTTTGTTGTGCTAGATGAAACAAAAACTAAAGAGTTGATGGGCACTTAAGTTATATAAGTATTTAGCGTAAGATAATGCATGAAAAGTTAAAGGTTTGTTAGATGAAACCCGTTTTAATAATATTAATAATTTAAAACAAAATCCTTTGAATTTTTAAGTACAATAATTATTTTTGCCTTCCTTTTTATTAAGAAAATTTCACCCTATGCTCTGAGAGCTTGATAAATTGTTAAGAAATAGAATTTAAAACCTATTAAAAGTTGTTTACAAAAATTTTAAACACGTCTTAGATTTCTTAAACTGCTGGAAGTAAATCATATCTTCAATTTTAAAAAAAAGGATGAAAATATATATATATGTTAAGCACTTGATCAGTTTTTTAAGTAAAACATCTTGATTGAATTAGCACTAATTTCCATAACAAAGTCATAAAAAAAATCGTTTCCATACAAACAATGATTTATGTTATAGCATCAAAAACGACATAATATTTGTTTTAATGTATGATGATTGTAAGAACTTTAATAATAATTTGCCATTATAGTTAGTAAACTTATATTTTAAGAAATTAGCTGAATTAATTTATATAAATACTAATTATTAAATGCTATTTAACATATGTTTAAAAGTGTTACTAATTATTCAGTCTACCAGAATACATGAGATTTGGTCTTATATTTTTAATAAACATATTTATTGTCTTTTGATCTATAGAGACATCACTTTGTCTAGCTAATTTTTGTCGATATTTTGTTAAGTTGTAATACTGATTATTCATCCCCATGTTTTGTCAGACCTTATCATTTATAGTGATTATGACACCTCGGCTGACAAAGTCGACCTTTAATTCCTGCCAATTTTCAAGAAGTTTTGTCCATAATCCTTTTGTATAAAAAAATAATTTCCTTTTCTATCTTATATTCCTTTGAAAATATTCATTGTTAGTTGTGAAGCCACCATGAACTTAAAACTCAAACCTAATATAATTTCTCTTATTCAGTGACAGTTTTTATTTCTGTGTGGTTTATTTACCTTCAGTGTATCAAAAAAGAATACTTAATGAGTTAAAAAAACTGTGTTCTTTGTGTCCAAACCCTAAAAGTGAATGAGAACTTATATTCAGCAATTTTGTAATAATTTATCCTGATACAAACAACAGAGATTCATATACCAGAGAGTCAAGCTGTATGGATTAAGTTATATTTTAGTGTACATTATTAGAAATATCACTAGTGGTAAATTCAAAATGTTTTGTTAAATAATTCATATACATAGAATAAATTTTCCAAAATTAATATCCATTATTTATAATCATCAACATCTGTTTTGGTTTTTAAATTTAGAATGCTAAAGAAGTTGTTTGTACTATTAGAGTCTCATGAACGATCAGTCGTGTAACTTTTCCTGTAGCAACTAATTAACAGTTTAAAAGCTTACATAACTATTATATAATTGTTAGTTTTATGATGTCATGTAAAAACAAATTTGTAAAAAATTTTTATGTGTGTTTACATAATTATAAACTACTTTAAACTCAATTAATAAGGTAAATAGAATGCTTTCAATATTGTAATTAAGATTATGTCAAATTAAATTTAAATATACAGCTCTAAAACATAGAAGTTAGTTGTAACATAGACATCATTCATTCATTCACTAGTTATCAAATCCATCTTTTAGTCAGAATTATCTGATTCAGTGTCAGCCTAATTAACTATTGACTTTATAAATTTTTCGATTTAGAAATTTATATTAATATATTGTTTTATTTCATAATTCAATCTCATCTGGGTTTTATAATATTCTAAGTTTGTATAAGTCTTTTAAAACATATAATAATTTGAATAGTAACTCTATAAGTATATAAATAAGTACATTCATGATAAAAAAAACATGAGCAATCAAAAATATTGAAATGCATTTAAAACGGACAGTCTGTCGTGGGCTATATGGACATTCATTACATTAATCAATCTTGTGCTTGGATTACACAAGAAATGTTTCATAAACAGTTTGGTAATTTTTGTGTGTCCTCAGTCACAGAATTCGCATTATAAAGTGGCAATAAAAAGCTGTTTTTTTTTGGTTTTTTTTAATAATGCTGCAGGACACGCAGGATTTTTATGTTAATATTACATGACAAATTAAAAATAACACTATTTGATAATCTTGTTAATACAGTCAAAAAATTACAGTTAAATCATAAAAATATTTGCTTAACTTATCACCTTCTTTAAAAAAATTTCAATGAAGACAAAAGTAATAATAATGTTTCATCTAATTTATAGATATCTGCTATTAATTAGATGTGACTGTCTTACTTGATAAATGCATAATGCTGTGTGAGGTTGTTAGGTGGGCCGAGCCCTCTCTGTATATCCATCTTCATTCCATCTATTTTAGTTTTCAGAACTATTGATGTATATTTTAAATAATAGGAAACACCCACGAACTGAAAAGTGTATATAACAAAAGTAATTGTAGATTTTACAACCATCCTCTTTTGTTTTAAAAATTTCTGTGTGTTGATAATTAAAATTATTATTAAACAATTATATATATTTATAAACTTGCCTATAGTAGCACTTACTTTGCTTGTTGAGGACGGCCGTTTCGGGAGATGTATCCTATTGTCAATTCAGACAGTAACTGATCTCAAGGTTTATGTAGGTTAGGGTGGAGGTGCGATATTATGGTGGTGTGGATGTGTTTTGTGAGTATTAGGAGTTATGATGTCAAAAAGTTTGTGTGAGTTGTAATGTAATTGTGTATTAAGTATGTGTGTAGGGTGTAGTTTGAAGTGTCTGTATATTTTGTGTTGTTCGGTTGTGTAGCGTTGGTTATTTCTGTGTTGTTTATGAAGAATTAGGGGTTAGATCTTAGGTCTATGTAGTCATGTTTTGTGGAGTTGAGATGATCGGCGAAGTTTGATTGGTAGTTGTTGTTTGTTAGTGATTTATATGTCCTTGGTAACGTGTGTAGAAGGACCTTCCAGTCTGGCTTATGTAAAACCTGGGGCACGAATTGCAAGATAGTTTGTAAACTCCAGTGGCGTTGTGAATGTCGTCGATTTTGTTGTTTGGTTTAAAGTGTTATTTATTGAGTGTTGTGTGTGAAGTAAGCTATTTTGTAGTTGTATTTTCGTAGTGTGTTGGTTAGGTTGTGAATTTTGGATGATCTGTATGGTATTGATAAGTATTTTATAGGATTGTCCTGTTGTGTTTTTGTATTTGGGTTAGTAGGTTTATGTTTTAGGCGGTTGTATAATTTGCCAATCATTGTTGGGTTATATCTGTTAGTTTGTGCTATATGTTTTATGGTGTTTAACCCCTGGCAGTGTTCTTCTTTGTCTAACAGTGTTTTAAGCAGGCAGGTGTATCATGGTGTTGTTAGCGGCTAGTTTATGTTCGTGTGGGTGGTTTGAGGAACTGTGAAAGGTTGTATTCCATAGCAAACAACGTATTGCGCTACACTTCAGGCCTCTCTATTTATTTAAGTTTGAAGTTTAATATTTTAATAACTATACACTTGTTGAATTTTATTTTAGCTAAATAAGTCTTAGGTTCAAAAAATATTGTGCTACTGAAATTTAGAAAAATATTTCCAATTGTAATATTTTGCCATCAGTCCACCACTTTGGTTTTTTTTGCTTTTGACATGTTACTTAAAAATACATTCTAAAGAAGAAAAATTTATTTAAAAAGTCGCTAACCATAAATTATTTATGTTGAATATTGCAACATAAACATAACCTTACATTGCAAACATAGGATACCTTTGGAAGAATAAATTGTTGAAAAATCACCCACTATGTTACATCACATTACTATATCGCTATTATTAAAATGTTCTTACAATTATGTGGCTAGGATGGATTTAGTTTTAAAACAAATAAATCAACCGAGGTAAAACAATGATTTTTGGACAACGATTTTCGGTAATCAGACTTCATTGATTTTGCCCATAGAAAAATAAAATTGTATATGAAGAATGGTTCCCTATAAAAAAGAACTCTATTTTAAACAATATAATAAAACTTGGCACTGAAGGTAAAGAATGAGAAACTTTCAATACGCAACTTCACAAATACAGTTCTGTATTAATTTAATGATAAAGACTTGCCGCACATTATTAAAAAGGTATATTAAAATATAGCTACAAAGTGTCCAGTTTGGTTAGATTTGGTAATAAAAAAGAGGAAATAAACATTAGCAACACAGGATATTAAGAAGCAAAGTGGAGAAAAGTGAATTTTAGTATAGGCTAAATTTTTGCATTGCTTCATGGTACAAGATGGCAGAGATTTGCACAATGTTTGAGTTTTTGTTGCAGGTTAGTAGTTATTTTCCTATAAAACCAAATCCATCCTATCCAAATATTTTATAGCCATATTTTAATGTAGCTAATTGTAATGTAGTGATCTCTTTTACAAAACAAAAACACCTAATTTTATTCCCTTTGGGCATGTTAGTAATGAGATTGGTTGTGTTTTTTCAAAATTTTTAATTTTTGGATTGTAAGCAGGATATTTTAATATTTTCTTTTTTCATAAAATATTTCTACTTTAGCAGGTATAATTGTTTTTGAAAATAAAATCGATTACATCTAGTTATCAAACATCGTTGTCATAATCTTATCTCAGTTAATTTATTATATTTAAAAAAACCAAGTCTATCGTAACCAGCTAATTTGTAACTATATTTAATTATAGCATTATATTAATGTGATATAATTTTCAACAATTTATTCATACATTAGTAGCTTGTGTTTATGAAATTAGGTTATTTTTAATGTAATGAAACTTTAATGGATTATTTATAGTTACTGACGTTTCAAATGAATTTTTCCGTGTTTAGATCTATTTTCAAGTAACGTACATAAAAAATAAAATCATCTAAGGTAATGAACTGACTGTAAACTGTTATTGTTTTAATTTTAAAAGCTAATACAATTTTGAATGTAACAAGGTTTAAGATTTCAAACATAATAAACTTACGAAATGAGGTCTGTACACCATTTTGAATAATAAAAATTTCAATATTATTTGATTCCACCTTTCTTGAGTTTAGTCCCCCCCCCCCCTAAAACTTGATCATATATTAATGTTACACTTGTTACAACAGTAGCATTTACTTTTTTGATTACTGATGACAGCCGCTTCGGGGGATGTGCCCCTTTGTCAACTCAAAACATAACTGACTTCTTGGTTGTTTTATGTCAGGTTAGGGGGTGAGGTAGGTAAGTGTATTAGGGGTTATAATGTCGAAAAGTGTATGTTATAATGTAATTGGGTGTTAAGTATATGTGTTGGATGTACATTTAATTACATTATAACTCCGATACAACTTTCGACATTTTAACCCCCAATACACTTTAAAAATACACCTAATATCCCTATCCTACCTCACTCCCACTTTAATCTGTAACAATATAGAGGTCATTTACGGTCTGAGTTGACAAAGGGACACACCTCCCGAAACGTCCACCCTCAGTAATCAAAAAAGTAAGTGCTAATATATGCAAGTGTTACATAATAATATATATTAAAGTGTTTCAGTAGAAGTTTCAAGTTACAATTTTGTCATATCCCTACTTATTTAAGCTGATTTTTATAGTATTATTTATTTAAAAGATGTCTTAACAATTCCAATTAAACTCTGGTTTTGACTATTCCACTTTATAATTTTGTACATTTTCTGATTGTTATCACTTGACATAAATCCACTACTTATTGTTATTTTTCAGCAGATACGTTTCTCACTAGTTCTTGTCAGAGACTCTTGTCCATGATTCACAGCATTTAACAATGCACTGATCAAGTGCGAGATGCATTTGTTGAACAGTAAGTAGTGATATTTTTGCCAAGTGATATCAATAAGAACATTTTAAAATTCCCAATATGTACAATGCAAAAACTGCAAGTTTGTTCTAGCATGAATCCAATTTAAAGATATTAAATTATTGGCAGTGGGTCTTGTTTTGATATTCCATTGCAGGTAATGGAATAAATTATATTGGTGCGTCTTTAAATATCTAGGTTTTCAGAAAGAATTGATTTTTTCTTCTTACTTATTGTATATAATTATGTAATTTCAATCTCATTGTAGTACAGACCTGCATTTTATTCTTCAAAACCGTTCATTAATACCATTACATATCATAGTGATCATTTGGTATATTTTTCCAACCTACAACACGTTTCAGTTCTTGTGGTACACAATGTCTTCGATATGTCATTTAAAAGCCTTTGGAATATACTCTTAATGATTTCTCTTGATATTGTATTCTTCATCCTAGTTATTTCAAATTTTTTCTAAATCATCCTAGTTATTGATTTTTTGTATAATTTTAAGTTTGACGCTATGTTATTGATTGTGACATCAACAGGTCTTATTTGTTTGTTCTCAGTTACTTTACATTTAAATTTTTATTGTAATATATTTGCCAGTAATGAACTAAGGTCCATGCAAATGGTAATATAGTAAATATTGAATAATAATTATTAAAAAAACTTGTGAGAAAATAAATTAATTTGACTACATTGAGTAGGATCAAATTTTTCAAACTGGCACAAACATGAAAAATAAATTATTGTGCACTTATAAAGTATAAGGTATTGAGAACTAAAACAAAAAGAAATTCTACAGTTTGATTCAAGATACATAATGGCAACTTCCACCAATGAGAAATGAGTTTTAAGCAGAAAAGCCTAAATTTTAAAGAGCAGATGGTATAAACAAACAGTTACTCACTACTTTTGGTATTACTTGGCAAATAATGCACTACTCCTGATATTTTTCAGCAGACGCGTTTTTCACTAGCTCAGTGAATTGTTCAAAGCTGAGAGTCACAAACAATGTTGCTCAGGTGTGTTTTATTGGTGTGAGCTTGTGGTGTATTGGTGTTCTGTGTATTATTGTTCATAGAGTAGTTGTTATTTATGTGTTCAAATATACTATTTGGTTCTGAATTTGTTTTGTTATTTAGAATGTGTTGTGGATGGTTATTGTGGTGTTTGTTTATCTCGTAGTTTTCTGTTGTATTTAGTTTGTTGCTATTTTGGAGGAGTGAAGATTTTTTAGATTATGTCTATATTGGTGTATTTGTGTAGTGCGTTCTGTGTGTGTATGACGAAGTTTGATTTGGGTTGTGTGTTTTTTATGTCTTTTATGTGTTTCTTGTATCCTGTGGAAAAGTTTCTCCCTGTTTGACATGGGGCAGTCGTTGCATGTGATCTTGTATACTCCTGCCCTGTCATGTTTGTTCTGGTATGTTTTTGTACTGTGTAGGTGTTTTTTTAGTTATGTTAAACGTCTTAAATGCTATTTTGTATTTAAATTTTTTTTAGAATGAGGAAGCTATTTTTATGATGTGTTCTCATGATATGTTAATGTTATGTATTTTTTTATTTGTGTGTTATTGTTGTGTTATGTGTGTGTTATTTTTTGCACATTCTGTTGGCTGTCTATCAGGATGGGTTTATATCCGTTTCTACAGGCTGTGTATTTTATTATGTTGAGTTTGTATACGAGGTGAGGCTAGAAAAAAAACGAACTAGCACAGGTGAAACAATAAAACAAATGCAATAAGGCTGAAAGTCGCCTGGCCTGTCACGTGACTCTTGCTCCGCCTACTGCTAGAGTTTCATCTGCCTCCTGCACTCAGTCTGCCCGTGGCGTCTGTTCTAAGTAGTTGACGTTTTGTCTGTGCGTCGGAAAAATGTTGAGTGTACAGAAAGAACATCGTGTTAACATCAAATTTCTTTTCAAACTTGGAAAATCTGCAAGTGAAACGTTTGTAATGTTGCAACAAGTGTATGGCGATGATTGTTTATCGCGAACACAAGTGTTTGAGTGGTTTAAAAGATTTAAAGATGGCTGCGAAGACACAAGTGATGACGCTCGCACTGGCAGACCATTGTCAGCAAAAACTGATGCAAACATTGAAAAAATCGGTAAACTTGTTCGAGAAGATCGCCGTTTAACAATCAGAGCAATGTCTGAGTTGACAGGAATTGACAAGGAAAGTGTTAGGCAGATTCTTCATGAAAGTTTCAACATGAACAAAGTGTGTGCAAAAATGGTTCCAAAGTGTCTCACAATTGAACAGAAGGAACGCCGAAGAATGATTTGTTCTGACATCCTAGAAAACATTGAAAGTGATCCCACCTTTTTACAAAATGTTATTACTTGTGATGAATCGTGGTTTTTTACTTACGATCCCGAAACCAAACGCCAATCGATGCATTGGAAATCTCCTGATTCTACACTACAAAAAAAAGCACGAATGTCAAAATCGAAATTCAAGGCAATGATGATTGTTTTTTTTTATGTCAAAGGGATTGTACACATTAATTGGGTACCAGAGGGACAAACAGTGAATCAGCATTACTACATTAGCGTCCTGACTACCCTACGTGAGCGAGTACGGAGAAAACGGAACGATTTGTGGAAAAAAAAGACATGGATCCTGCACCAAGACAATGCCCCAGCTCACAATGCGTTGTCAGTGAAGACGTTTTTAACCAATCACAACATTCCCATCTTAGACCATCCACCCTACTCACCTGATTTGGCCCCCTGTGATTTTTTTCTTTTCCCTAAAGTCAAGTCAGCTTTGAAAGGAACTAGATTTGAGAGTGTTGAAGCAGTAAAAGAAAAAGTGACGGAAGTAATTTATGGACTTACCGAAAATGATCTGCAGCATTGCTATGAACAGTGGAAAATTCGTATGGAGCGGTGTATAGACCGAGGAGGAGAGTACATTGAAGGAGATAACATCAAATTGTAAATAATAGAAAATAAAATTTTTTTATAGCATCAGTTCGGTTTTTTTCTAGCCACACCTCGTATTTTGTCTTCATTGTTCATGGACAGGTTGATTAGTCTGTGTATCATGCAGTGGAATGCAGCATGTTTGTGTTGTATGGGGTGATTAGAAGTATTGTGTAAACCTCTGTAAGTGGTAGTGGGCTTTCTATATATTTTGAATGTGTGTTTGTTTTTATGTTTTGTTATTGTGAGATCTAGGAAGTTAATTTTGTTCTGTTTCCAGTATGAAGTTTATATTATTGTGTAATTTGTTTATGTATTTATGGAAGGTGTTTATCTGTCCTATGTTGCCTTTGTATAGGATTAAGATGTCATTTACATATCTGTACCAATATATTATTTTATGGGGTTATTTGTTGTTGTTAATGATATACTTTTGTTCGAGGTTGTGCATCAATATTTGTGACAACATGATTTGAAATGGAGGATCCCATGAGTAGGCCTTTGTTTTAGGTGAAGTAGTTGTTGTTGTATGTGCAGTAATTCTGAGAAGTGATTGTTTCTGTTTTTTTACGGAAAATCTGAAGTTTGGTATTGTAATTACTTGATTTCACTGGTAATATATTATTAAAAATTGCATTATATCTAAATGAAAAGCTTGAAAAACTTACTGCTGAGATGTTTTGTACAATCCATTTCATTCATGAGACTTTAGGTCATAAGTTTTAGAATTTATGGATGTGGTGAGGGTGTCTTGGTCAAGTGTGTTATCTAATACATAATGGAACAAGGTGTCAGATTCAAAGTATGCATGATCATTTAAAATATGTTGCTTTTTATGAAATCTCTAAACACTACATAACAACAGTGATATTCTGTTGTAAAGAGTTTAACAATAATATGTTCATATTTTTCAAAGATCCAAAACACCATGTCTATAGCAAGAAAAATATATTTGTTGGTATAATATTAACTTTAAAAACATTTGTTGATAAAAAATTATCATTCTTTGAAATCACAGGTAAAGGTGATTGCGCTAAATCTATCCACATAAATAGATTCAAAGAAATGAGAATCAATGATACTGATAAATCTGAAACTCAAGCATTTGTATCAAAATTTCAAAATAAAGGCTGAAATGTAAAACAGAGTATGGATAAAAACAATTAGTAATGTAACTAGGGCTAAAGGAAATTGCTGTGTGTAGTAAATTATGATCATACATTTCCATGTATGATCAGCAATTACCATGAAGTTGTTTACGAGAAAGGACATAAACAAAAGTGATAAGAATAGCTATCTTGATTCAACGGTTTTGAACATTTTCTTTCTAAGAGAGAATTCAGATCGGCATGAATTGGGTGACGAGGATCGCTTACATTTTTCAAAAAGTAAAGCTAAAACCTATTTAATTTATTTTACAGATAGGAAAGTATATAAGCGAGAGACAGGGAGGTTACAAGGAAAAGGATCTACTAGACACTTTGGAAGCTATTAGAGTTTTTGCAAATAAACAAAGCTTTTTCAGAGAGTATTAGCTTCATTTTTATGCATATACAAAGCTTCATCAGAGAGTACCAGCTTCATTTCGCTGCATATACAAAGCCTCATCAGAGAGTATTAGCTTCATTTTGATGCATATACAAAGCTTCATGAGAGAGTACCGGCATCATTTTGATACATATACAAAGCTTCATCAGAGAGTACCAGCTTCATTTTGCTACATATACAAAGCTTCACCAGAGAGTACTGGCTTCATTTTGCTACATATACAAAGCTTCATCAGAGAGTACCAGCTTTATTTTTCAGCATATACAAAGCTTTATCAGAGAGTACCAGCTTTTTTACACCCTGGTGTTCATGGCAATGACCTACTCAATATTTAGAGTAGTGGGCAAACTCGCAACTCAGTGTGTTGCACCTCGCTGCTATAAATATAGCAAACTCCTCTTGTGTGTATCTCACGTCTTGTGCTATATCTCATGAATTATACAAGAAATATTATTCTGTAGTTATTATAGATCTCAATTAAGCTTTTAATTACAGTAGACCCTCGCTATTCGCGGGTTTGGTATTCATGGTTGGCAAAATTACAAGATATCTCGTTAATAGTATCGTATTTTTAAAAAAAGACAAGAAAGACATTATAGTTACTGTGTAGGTTGAAGGATAATGTGTTCTTGTCTTATTTATTTTATACAGTACTGTTGTTATTTATCACAAAGAAATCTGATTATTCTTCAAACATCCATTATACTGTAGATTACTAGGCCTACTACTCAAAAGAGAGGCATTTCTTATTTATAACAAGTGGCGTTATTGTCACTGACAAACAACTATGAGTCAATCCGGCACCCGTGTCCAGCTCCATACATAGGTTTAGCATCACTTCTGTTTACTTACTGCTAATTTAATAGTTTTGAAATTCCAAACATCGATAATCTTTTTTTGCATCCGTAACTAACTCAAATTTAGTTTTTCCTGTCAGTTACCATCCAGGTGTTGCATTTGCTTGTCGTGTCTGCTAGTTTTGGAAACGTTTGTTTAGTGATTTTGTTAAGTTTTATCTTTTCTCTGTAATTGTTTATTCAAGGCATGATGTCATCAAACTTTGATATGGACAGGAAAAGGCAAACAAACTTTGTGCTATTGATTAAGGAAATTGACCTTTTGTTAAATTAAAATGTAGCATCTGTCCCAAAGCATTTTAGCGTTAGAAGTCAACAGTACGTTACATTGAAAAAATGAAGAAAATATAAGTAGGAGTGTCCGGGAAGGAACTTGTCAATCGCCAAAAGTTACCTCTATGTGGCGAGACATAAACATCGAAAAAATGGGGAAAAGCTTTGAGTGTCGATAGAAAATCAGTCACAAAAAACGATGCCCCTGAGTTCAATTTTTATTCTTGAAAGGGCTAGGTGTTTGTATAAACATTTTCAGCAAGTAAAGGCTGGTTTAACAAATTCAAGAGACAATGTGAAATTTGTCGGTGAATCAGCATCAGTGGATCACGAAGCTGCCAATTCATTTCGAATGCATTTTAAAAATCTTATTTCGGAGAAAGACTAGACAGTCGATCAAGTTTTTATTGTGGATGAGACGGGACTTTTTTTTTCAAAAGAATGCCTTTAGCAAACTTTCTCACCTAAGGAGGAGAAATCTGCTAGGGCTTTAAGGCCGCAAAGGATCGTTTGACTGTTCTTCTGAGCTGTAGTGCTAGTGGACTGATATTGTCTCAATAGGACATGTAATTAATGGTGAAAGATTTTAAGAGACTAACAGTGAAATTGATGACAATCTTTTGAAAAGTGTAAACCAAGATTTCGGGGTAGAAGAGCTAGAAGAATTAGTTACCAAACCTTTGCTTATCTCAGAAAACGAAGACGAAGATAACCGTAAAAAATGTATCACTAAAGTTGACATTAAAATCTGTTTGTAAAATGTATGTTTAAGGAAACAGCTGCAGCTGTTACTGAAATTGACGCCTCTTTAGAATGTGTGTGTTTAAGTGTGTAAGCTCGCATATTTAATAGAATTTTTGTATTTTCGGACTGAAGAAAAATGTAAATAAACATTAAAAATATGTATGTAATTATGTAGTACGTAAATATACCATACTGTATCATAAGTGTACAGTATAGCTGTAATTAATGTTAACATTTTTACGTGGCAAGTAACCCTCCCCTTCCTGTATATGGTCGGTTTCAGTATTCACTGTAAGTTTGGGGAACGCAACCCCCATGAATACCGAGTATACTAAATTTTTAATGATTCCAAAAATCAGTTTAGCTTTTTATAAAAGACAAATAATTTCTTCAGCTTTTGGAAAATACTAGAGAAGTGAAGGAGTTGGGGTTTAGAGTACCAGCACAACTATTATATCCAGGTTCCATTTTAACCAAATATCCATTTGGTTAAAATGGAACCTGGATATTTTAACGCCATACAGTAATAATTTTTTTAAAGCCTTTTTTCATGTTATTTAAATATTTGTTTGTTTTTGAAAAAGACCTAGAAAATTTGTGATGTCAAAAACTATATTAACATATAAAAATATATTAACATTTGTTAAATTTCCATTTCATTTGATATGGTATGTATTTAAAGTTTTATATATTATAAAGATATTTATTTATTTTACTTTCATATTATGTATTCTAATAACCTTACTTTTTCTACTCACACCTTTAGGTTGTTAAATAATAAAACAATCATTTTAATTTAATATCATCTAATTTTATTTACTTGGTGTTCAGTAGTTTACAATTTATGGCTTTCATTTGCATTAATATGATGCTGTGACAAAGTTTAATTGAATAACTAATAATAAATTTAATATATATAAATGTGGACTCTTGAGGTTGTTGGTTCTTTAATAGAATTTAATAAATACACTGTTAATTATTATTTTTCTCTCTCGGGTCGTTAATTGGGATCTTCTATAAAGTCATAGTGCTTAGATCAAATAAAACTTGATTAAAATCTATAAATACATTGAATTTAGTTTTATAAGGAATATTCTCAGTTATAGGAGTTTCTGTTGCCTGAATCTAGTCTAATAAAGTTTGTACTTATTGTACTCCTGGTATTCCACTGGTAGCTGGCGACTTACTTTGTCACTTCAATTCTACACTATTTTCAACTAAAACCTTTCTTCCCCTTTCTCTTTAATATGCTTAATTAATTACTCATTGCACTTTTATAAATTCTTTACATAAACTAACTAATGCTCCTTTTACAATTCCCTTAACTATTCTAAAAACAAACAATCCCTTTTAAAACAGTTTCTGCAACTGTAAAAATAATAAAATAAATATGTAAGTAAATTCAAACCATAAAATAACCAATTATAAAAAAAGAGAAAAATGTAAACATAACCTAAATTGGCAAAATCGTAATATTTAATCACAAGTTTAGAACAATAACCACTATAAAAAAAACAATTTAATAGAAACAATTTAACGTGTAACAGTTTGAAAAGAACACTAAAACCATGTAAATAAAAGTAAAAGCCTTTAAGTATTAAGAAGGGTGAAACGTTTTAGATTGCACAAATGAACCAAAACGGGATGGCTAACATATTCGGTGAGGTGCGCGCATTGTGAACAGGACAGCTGATAATTTAAACTTAGTCGGGAGAAATAATATTTAAATGCAGTTACCTGCAAAGAAATTAAAATGTAGTTATTAAGAACATGAAATGTACCAAAGGCAGTGAATACAGCATCCGTAAAGCCGGTAACAACAATTAAAAAAAGGAAATAGTTTGTTTTAGCCATTTTGAAATGCTTGGCTTAGCGTCGTTTCAGTTGTACACACCTACTCAAACAAGACAGACGTACTTCAGAATTGGCCAATAAAATTTAACGAATTTAAACTTAGTGTGGAGTGTTAGTCTCGAATTCAATTAACAGTACAAAATACTTTCAAGAAAATTAATTGAAACTATTTATTTAGAAAGATTTCATTAAATATTTTGATAAAGGCCGAAAAGTGGAATTTGCAATCTAAAACACTTAAGTATCTAGGCTAGATCCATTACTACATTTTTGAAATTTTGCAATCAGACATTTATAAAAGAAAAGAAACCAGAGAATTTATTATAAAATCAAACTGTAAAAGAAAACATTTAGAAATAATATTAAGGGACAATTTTACTTAGAAATAAATTAATTTGTAACATAATTTATAACATTTATAGCTTAGATTTTTAGAGTGCCAAATAAGATTTCATTATTCAAAATTTAAAACCTACCAGATAACCCGAGATTAAGAGAGCTTGTGCTAAACCAAAATTAAAATCAATTTAGGCTAAATTAAATAAAAACTGTTGCTGCCAAAAGAGAAATACAATTTAGAGTAATAAGACTTATTATAATAGAGGATACTTATAGTAAATTTGTAAAACCTAAAAAAAGAAAAAAATTGTAATTTATTAATAGAACTTATAATTGCTAAGAAATTGTTTTAAAATGATACATTAAACTTGTTATTAAAAAAGAAAGCTCTAGAAAATATATTTATCTTAAAATAAATTAGAAAATTAACTAACCTACCTTGAACTAAATAACAGAGAAATTTTATTAAAGACAAATTTTTGAAAAAAATACATAAAGAATCATTCATACATAAATTATAATAAAAAGAATACTTACAGTATATTGCTATATATAACAACTATATATATTAATATTGGCAGATATTTTTTTGACACATCTATTTTATTTGAATAAATAGTTTAAAAACAAGAATGTACTTCCTTAAGAGGTTGTGAGCTTTTTGCCAGGTACATTCCTAGCATTATTAAAGAATTGAGCTCATTAACACATCTTGTAAACTTTAGTATTTTCCTCTTGAATTTTCAAGAGGTTGTGTTAACAAGTAGTCTTTGACAATGTACAGTGTACGGCAGCATAACTTCCTTTTTTGAAAACTCAATAAAAACTATTGTATGCATCTGAAAATATTTATTTATTTTTTATAATGTAGGTACATGTCTAAAGTTTTTATTTACATTGTTTTGAAGATCAAATCTATGGTGACGTCCCTCATTCTCCATACATTGCTTAAACCGATTTCTGGTGTTTGTCATGACTCTTGTTAGAGTAGCAGGTGTTATGTTGGCAATTTCTTCTTGGATGTTGGTCTTCAAATCTTGTAGGGTTCTTGGACGGTTCACATAAACACGGGATTTCAAAAAACCCCATAGAAAAAAATCACAAGGGGACAGATCGGGAGAGCGTGCCGGCCATTCCAAATCGCCTCTAATTGAGATAAGGCGCTCTGGAAAGTGTTCCCTTAAAACAGCCATCGATGCTCTTGAAGTATGTGCTGTTGCACCGTCTTGTTGGAACCAAGTGTCCTCCAAATCCAACTCTTCTAGCCGTGAGAAAAAAAAATTCTGTAGCATGTTTACATACCGGTCCGAATTCACTGTCACTGTAACCTCATTTTCCTCAAAAAATCAGGGACCAATAATTCCAGCTGAGGAAATTGCACACCACACTGTGACTTTGGGTGAATGCAAAGGCCTTTGATGCAATTCTCGAGGGTTGTTGTCAGCCCAGTAGCGCATATTTTGTTTGTTAACCGACCCACACAAATGAAAATGGGCTTCATCGCTAAAAAAACAATAGCACCCTCGGGAACGACATCAAGAAGAAGCTCACACGCGTTCATCCGAGAATTGAAGTCACGTTCTGAAAGTTCCTGCACTATCGCCATCTTATAGGGATGAAAATGAAGATCATCACGAAGAATTCTTCTCACAGAACGATCGGATAGTCCAAGGGCAGATGCGTGTTTGCGCACAGAACGCCGTAGTAATCGCAACATTGACGCTCCCACTGCTTCAATGTTCTCAGGTGATCTAACGAGCCGAGGGACTCCAGTTCTTCGTTTTGTCGCACTTGCAGTTTGTCTGAATGTAGTGCCCCATGTAACAATTGATTTGCGGTCTGGGACGGGAGCCAACAGGGCTAAATTAAAGCGATTCCGAAATGCGCGCTGTGTTGCAATAACCGAACATCCACTTGTAGGCCTCAATAGCAAAGGCACGCTCCTCACTATTCCAACGCATGATAGCGACTGAAACGTGTCGAGATAAAACTTTACTGTACCCCATCTTGAACGAGACCACTAGCGCTCCGCTATGACATCAACTAACTGAATGGCGAGCATTTAAAAAAAGGAAGTTATGCTGCCGCACCCTGTATCTGGTGAAAATCTACCTCTTAAATAAGTATATTCTTGATTATAAACTGTTTATTAAAATAAATAATGAGAAAATTCTATTATATGTATATGTGTGTGGGTGTATGCAGATGCAAGTGTGTCTGCTTGAATGTGTGTGAATGCTCGTGTATATTTTAAATGTATTTCTTTTAAGGTTTCACTATAAGAAAAACAGTATACATTCAACACACGTAATGAGAAACATGGTCAAACATACATACACAGCAGAGTCACATACACAAACAACACAAAAACTTACAGAGCTGTATACTAAATTTAACATCAATGGTAATCATTTAACCATGAACCAATAAGACAAGTAGGTTAAATAAAAAGAAAAACGTAAAACCCACTGATAATCTATGAAATGTTCACGTAGAATGTAACTAAATGAATTGAGCAAATTATATGAGAAATGAAATTGTATTAGAAACATTAATTAAAGAAAAGTAGCGAAACTAATTAGACAGACGTATTAAGAAATTTAGGTTTAATTAAAACTTTACTTTATATAGATAATTATAAATGAATGAATAAATAATTTGTGTAGCTGACACAGATTACACTAAACCAACACAAATCTAAATCATGGTATGTGTAATTTCATGTTTTCTGAGTAGATTAAAGTAATTAAGACTGTTTTGGTGACATTAAAAAAAATTTATGTTCAACTAAATATTGTTTATAAAGTGACGTCAAAAATCTTTTTTTGGGGGCTTTTCTAAAGTCTTTATAATTTGCACAAATCTTACAAGAATTTTTGGATACTGAGAAATAAGGGTGATTATAGCTCAATAATTTTTGCTGATAATAGAAGACAATAATAGAAAGGTTATTTATGTACCTTTCTTTTATCCTTTTTCTTACATTGCTGTAATATGGGTAAACTCCTCTGATGTCCATTTAAGGAGTAGGTCAATTTCATGCACTAGATCCTGCACACGTGATGTCGCAATATGTTCCTTAAATCCTATACCAGAGGGGTGGTTAATATTCATATCTTAATTATGTATATATAGGATTAATATATAATCACAATCCTTTCACATTCTTTATAGTTATATTAAAACTACAACAAATAATTAAAGACAGGTTTTGCCTTCTTGTACAAGGTCTTCTTGTCACAGACATCTTGCATAATTGTACCCATTACCATATGTATTAATAAAGTGGATACTTTTTTGTGAATTTCTCAACTAAGTGTTATTTCTCAGTTATTCCAAGTTTTTGTTTCACATTGGCAGAAATCACCAAAATCTATCACATAAACAATAAATCTATAATATAAAATGTATATGTACAACTTACATCAGCTAGGGTCACATTGGGCACCACCTCCACATCCCTGCAACCCCCAGAAGATATGCACATTACTGTTATATGTTTGGGTATGAACAATACAGCTGCCAGTACAGTGAATCTTAATTCTATCATCCTGACAACTTCTGTAACAACAAAATATTTTCTCACACACTTCCTCACTCAATCCTTTTGCTTCCTCTTAAAGCTGACTCCCTAAGGAGTTGTTTAATTTACCGGTTTGAGTCATGTAATTATTATTTTTACTTTTGATGGCTATATATTATTTAATTTGCAATGAATTGCACATTTAGTTTGAATTTTATCATCATTCTTGCTTCTGCTCCCACGTAACAGCCTGACTGTATAGAGAAGCTAATTTACAATGAGCTGTACAACAACTATTTAAACCTAACACTCACTCCATCATTTTCTAATTGTGCTGTCCTTTTATTGTGGTTTGGCCAATAGTTGTGACACACACACACAAACAAGCACATACACACACACACACACACACACACACACTTTAATACCTATAGGCTCTACTTTAAACATGATACCTTATTTACCTTACTTAAACATGAATCTTAATTGGTATATTTGTGAATCGACTTTTGAGAGCTTATTAATTACAGTTCTCTTATTTTCAAGCTTATAAACAATGATAACATAAGAAACATGGCATCGTACAAAATCAATAAAATTATCAATAAGAAAATCACTACAAAAATAAATTATAAATGAACCAAATAAACAAACGGAAACAAAAGCTGTGCAAAAATAAAATAATGGCAACAAAAGCAACGTACAGTGACAATATAAAAAACAGAATATATTTAAAAAACAGAAGAATTCATAAATTACAACTATTGCATAGAATTACACAAGGACCTCACTTGCAAATACCAAAGTGAAACCATACAAATTCAAAAAAAAAAAAAAAAAAAAAAACTATGCAACCAACAAAGCCCTTACCAATACACAGCAGACCATTTACCTCCTTTATCAAAATACATATTATCAACAAACCCATAAGACCTCTAATAAATTTTAAAAGTACATGTTGCTATAAAATATCTCAAGTAATAGCTCATATCTTCTAAAACTTAAAGTAGAAAAAAATTCACTATAAAAACTCAGTCAATGTTCATAAACAAAACACTAAATTCATATCATTCGATATCACAAACATGTATTTCAATATACTAATAAATGAAACCATCCAAATTATAAAAAACAAATGAACTAATCTTTAAAGCAACCCTAAATACACATACCAAATATTAAAATGGTTATTTACCATACCAAACCAAAACTACTTCACATTTAATAATAAAATATATAGAAAAAATAGATGGATTCAGCAATGGGATCATCTGTCCCTAGCATAATATCAGACATTGTTTTCCAAAACTCTGATGAAATAGTCACACAAACCATAAAAACACACAACCCCATTGGACATTGGATATACAGTAATATGTTGACAAAAGATTTATACATCTCCAAAAATAAAGCAATAAATAATATTATAATCCAAAAAAAATTAATAAACTACGCCCAAGCATAAAATTTACCTTGGAGGAAGAAAAAGAGAATGAAATCAACTACTTATACTTTACAATTACAGGAAGTACAAATAACATTAAATAATCAATTTTTAGGAACCTGCACAAACCATAAACACATACCAAACCACTCTAACCATCCCCTACAACATAAAATGGCTGTTTACAACTCACTCTTATATAGAAAGCTGAAAATCACACTAAGAAAATGAAGAAAAATAAATAATATATCAAATAGCCCAACAAAATTGATACAATAAAAAACAATAGATAAATTAGCTCCAAATACATTAGATACATTAGAATAAAACAACCAAAACATGAATCACAAACAACAACAAAATCTGCCACATTCACATACACAGGATACAATATAAAAAATAATAAAAATCCTAACATATAACAGTAATAACATAACATACAAAAATACAGGAAACATAATCAATAAACCAGTTGGAAAAATATGTCCTACACTTAATAAAAAAATCATAAAATTGAATGCCCAGACTGTAATAAAGTATATATTGGCCAATCGAAAAAGAAATTAAAAGACAGATATAAAGAACACATCAAAGCATACCTACATCAAACCAAATATTTATAATTCTAATTCAAACCTAGCTACACAAGCTATAAAAAAAAGTAATAATATAATAAACAAACAAATAAAAAAGAGATAAAATTATTAAACTTTATAGACAAAATTAACCCAACACACCAAAACCTGACAATGAAATTCTCACACACCGAACTACCACAAGAAAAACCAGTCTTCTAAAACTCAAAAATAAGAGCACTGGTAAATCAGTCTTCTAAAGCTTAATAATGAGAGTACTGTGATAAGCTCTCGAAAGTCGATTTGCAAATATACGAAGTAAGATTCTCGTTTAAGTTCATTAAAGTATAAGTATAAGCAAATAAGACAACAAAGTTAAAGTACACTCACTATATGTGTGTGTGTGTGTGTGTGTGTGTTTATGTATGTATATAAACATAATTTGTTTATATACCTATATGGTAGGGCATGCTTCTGATTTTATTCTGTAAAATTTCTTCTTCTGTAATGAATAGTCTTAACCTTTTTTCTATGGCCCAACCTGTAATGTCTAACATGGTAGTGAAGTTTATACATTTACTCTAAAATTTGGTTACATAGATAGGAATAATTGATTGAAAACCACTAAATTTTGTTTTGTTTTCTACTTGTTAAAAACCAAAATCAAATATTGTATTTAAAAAAAAAAAACTATAATAAATAAATCTACAAAATAAAAATTCTACAAAACACATAAGTTGTTTTAATACTTAAATCATTAGTAGTCCATAAGAATTAGATTAGGAGAGTTCTTCTATTGAAATTAGAAGAGAAAAATTAGAATTAATAATTATTTAGTAATTTTTCTTACTTATCAATGATTAAGTTGACTAGTTTGACACTTAAGGAGCACACTTAATCACACATTACAGCAAACACATATAACATGCTTATGTAAGATCCCACATTCTTTAATTTGTATTTTATTGCTTGCTTATCAACCATTTTAATTCTAATGTTGAGTTGTCATTCTCAACATAAACATTTATATTGTTAAATAAATGGTATGACATTTGAAATATCTTCCTTCCATAATGAGGGGGAGGTTAGAGGTCATGCTATTGTTTCCTCCTAAAATTGCATTTCTCCATTCAAGTTTATACCCAAAAAAATCCTTAAATTTTTGTTGTTTTTCTATCGTTTTATTATATTCAAATGTCCTCCAACATATTTTTTTGTTTTAAACATCTCTATGATCATACAAATAGATACATTATATAGTTATTTATTAATTCTTTCTTAGTATATCATATCATCTTGAATAAAGTACGTATCTTCTCCTTGTATAAATATTCATTTAGCTACAAATGGGAAATTGGTAATAGTGTCAAACATCAGACCAACTTAGACCTGTTTTGTTTTTACATTTGTTGCTTAAAAATGCAATATAGGAAAGAAGAAAATTATTAACAAAATGTACCAAACCATAAGTAGCAGTTGAAACTTACTTTAGTTATTGGCATATAAAAATTACCTCATGTATCAAGACTCCTTTATCAAGTAATCCTTCACTTACTGCACTATTTTTTTTTTACTACCTTACTGAACGAGTAGGCTATATTAAAAAAAGGTATATGATTACGATAACTTTGGTTATAGCAAAGACAAACTTAAGCTAACCCAAATTAAATTATTGCTTGAGTGAAGCAGTTGTGTTCCTCTGATCTTGCTTGGCAACTTCAATTTGGTTAGAAAATTTTCATTGTTATTTGGTGTCTGTGAGTTATTATCAGTAAGTATAGAAATAATATTTGTTTCTATAGTTTTTGGTTATTAAACTCGTTTCTTACATAAGTCCTTAGGTCGTCCAGAAAGTAAAGAACGTTTTCCTATACCTGATTAAAAACAAAAAATATGAATTCGAAACTTTGCTTTTCAGCATTAAAGTATCTTAATTTATTTTTCAATATAGTCATTGTAACTGTATCGTGTAACCAATTTTTCGATGTCGATGTTATACTCTTCATCCGCCAACGATCAAAGGTATAATAACATTTCTTTGAATTCTTCATCACAGCTAAACAATATTTTTCCTTTCCTGGGTTTTTAAGGGCAATTTAAGTGATGGCATTCTGTAGATTGTTGCGTTGCCTATTGATATCCATAGCCGAACGCTTTGTGCATTCAAAAATCAAATGACTTTGCTCATTTAACATTTGGTGACATTTTATTCTAGAGTCCCCATCTCTGAATATTCATAGAACCGTGGCGCGGCGCAGCGATTTGCCTTAAAGCGCCTTGTATAACGTGGATTGTATGGGTTTAAATGGAGGTGCCGCACACTGAATGAGGCACGGCGAGGCAGTAGACGCTTTGTACTGCTTCGTCAATTTTCGTCCGTCGGACAAATGGTATAAGACAAATTGTTCTGCGCGTAGGCAGTTAACAGTAAATCTATTTTACATTATGTATTCTCGATAGTAAATATAGTTTGTATCGTTTGAAAAATTTTATTATTATCTTTAAATATAGACCAAATAAACCAGTGGCGGTTTGTCCAAAAGGACTCTGGGGCGCAGCCCTCCCAATTACAAAAATTAATTTTTAATTAATATTCATTTGTCTTAAATTAGGTTAAGAAGAGCTTAGAATTATTTAAGCAATGTTAAAACCATACAATATTTAGCAGTTGACGGTTGACGCACGAAATTAGCCGCAAGCTGCTCACAGCAGAGAGCCCCAGACTAGTTCATTGAGTGTGCGTGGAATAAGCTGAAACAGCCAAAACCGTGCGGTGACGTCACTCAACGCGCGTGTTACGGGTGGCCTGGGATGGAGTCCCGTAGTCATGCGCATGCGCTGAGAAATGGCTAATCAGTGCTGCTACTACAATTCTATATGATTTAGGAAGCAGCATTGTAGGCTTATTTGTAATGTTCTCACAATGTTTCCATTTATAGATCCTTTGATGCGCATACACAGTGGCCTAATATACTTTTAAAAGTAAAACTTGATTCACACTACTCGTTGAGTACTCGACGCTTTAGCATAGGCAATCACTTAACTACCCAACCTAGCAACATTTCGTAAATCACACCGTAATATGTCTATTAGTTATAGCAATCTTAATATATTAATCAATAAGTATAACTTAATAAAAGTTGTAGGTGCTTAGAATGTAAAACGAGTTAAATGGGTGTCAAATTTCAAAATTGTCTCCGCACCTCGTAAATCTGGGGAGACCCCTTGTCATGAGCCCCACCAATGTAATTGGGCAGGAGCCGCCACTGAAATAAACAAAGGATGAGTGATTAAGTTAATAATCTTACCTTAACGTGATCAGGAGCCTTTCTTCTGGAGGCATACATTGCCTGTAGTTTGTGTTCCTTTTGTGAATCGTTGGAGTAATAAACTCAAGAATAAAATCAAACTGTTGGTTTCATACGACAGTAATTAAAAAAATTTCCCGCGTCTGCTCTTAATTTTGCAATAAACGAATGTAGGTTTCGTTTTTCGTTTATGGAATGCGCCAACATTTTTTCTGTCGGGGCATTATCCATAAACTTGACGAAGTTGCACAACGCTATAGTAGTTACTTCTTCTTCTGCGTTCATTTTCACGAAATATGTAACATACAAACTACACACACTATTCACTTGTCAGTACACTTCACGCCACTGGGACTGAGAATGCCTTGGCGTGCCGTATCCTGCTACTAACCATCGGGCGAGGAAGGCAAAAACGTTTCGCCTTACCGCCTCGCGCCGTATCCGGTGTGCGGCCGGGTTAACAAAACTTTGCTCACACTGAGACAAGAGGTTAACCCTTTTCTTGTTTATTATATAAAAGTAGCGCAGCTTGAAATTCCTTCTAGGAGGTTTAGTAGCTGCGAGGGCTCGGACATTCTGAGAGGATGAAACTGGGAGCTAATTTTTACCCCTAAAAAATTATTTAAAATATTCAAAATTTAAAATTAGATATAATTTGGAAAAAGCGTGAATTAAACTTGTTTTTAAATATATAACAAATTTAAAGAGAACTCGATGAACAATAAGTCGACGAGACGTATTTGTGAGTTGGAAAAACTGTATTCTCTGTTAGAGCTAATTTTCTTATATATGTGTATATGAGCTCGAGCGTGCGTAACCCCAGGGCCCCACGTAAGTTTTCTGCCTCAAGGTCCTCGCTAACCTAAGTTAGTTCCAGAGTTTGTATACCAGGCGCGTATCCAGCGATTTGCTTTGGGGGGGGGGGGCGATCGATGCATTTTATATATATATATATATATATATATATATATATATATATATATATATTATGTGTGTGTGTGTGTGTGTGTGCGCGCGCGCGCTCGCGCGTTCGTGTATGTAAAAACATAGAACAGAAAAAATTCTTTCTACGCTTGCGTTAGAAATCGGTAACGTGATAAAGATTCGTAGCAAATTAGACTTTTTAATAAATAATTATTCCAGTTTCGATAACACTTAGGGCTAGAGAATAAGCTATTATTATAAAAATGGTTTATTAATTAATATAAGTAGTTATTCTTCCAATACGAACAATTCTGGAGTCAACTACGAATATTACGCTTGCAAAATTACGTATTGAAAATCATTTGTTCGAGACTAAGCTTCACTAGCGCTATCTGTTGTTAAAACGTTTAGACGTTTACGAGGGTATGCCGAGGGAACGCGTCACATTTTGAAATTAAAATTTTATTTTTTTATTTACAATAAAAGACGAATTAACTTAAGTAAGAGTCTAATTTAATAGAAAGTCCTTATTTAATAATATATTGTCGATTTTTAACCCAAAGTTCTTGAGGGTTGGGGGAGGGGGTCGATCGCCCCATCGCCCCCCCCTTGGATACGCGCCTGTATACGTATGTTTATTGACAGCTCTTAGTTTACTGTCAACTCGTCTTGAAGGAACTCTGTCTTGACGATATAATATTTGAATTTCGGGGTCGTAATAATGTATGAGAGTCATCGTACCTAACTACCTTCTTTAAAACGTCGATAGGTCGTCTATTATTTAAATTTTATTGCTTCTACATAAGCAGATAGGTGTTTTCATTATGTACCAAAACAAAAATGATGCGTATAAGACGTTGATCCGTCCCATACTGACTTATGTCTCTGAAGCTTAGGCATTAGAGGAAAACAAACTTGGTATTTTCTAGAGGAAGATCTAGGAGGATTCCTTTTCCCAGTGAGTGTTGGTGGGAAGCGGTGGAGGAATAAAAATTGTGAGCTTTACAAGCTGTTTGGAGAGCCCCATATATTCAAAGTATTAGGAAGACTGCGCTGTGCAGGTCATGTTGTCCGGATGGAGGAGAGCAATGTACCTAGAAGCCTGTTAAAAGGAAGTATCTACATAATGAAAGCAAAAGGACGTCCTAGATTTAAGTGGATGCTCAGGATGCCAGAACTATGCTGAATGTGAGGAACTGGAAAGGAGCAGCACATGATCGAACTATCTGGCGAAGGCTCATTGAAGAGGCCAAGGTTCATACGGGACTGTAGCGCCATGGAAGAAGAAAAATACTCACTAAATTTTGTGTTCTAAAACGATCGCAACATTCACACGCAGTCACTGGTGAAAAATTGAACGTGACATGCGGCAGAGATTAGGTCGGATGGCCGTAAGTACAGTCGAGAGTTATCTCGTTGAATACGTCTGAGAAGAAAATATTTTTATCCGGAATAGGAAACTGTAGTTGAAATTTAAAGAAAAACTAAAAAGCTAAAATATATAATAGAAAAGCACATAAAGTTGATGTTTATGTTTACCAGGTTTATCTATTTATACCTAAATCTAGTCATTATAAATAATGTAAATATCATTGTTATATTAATATTGTATTATTTAAATATTTTATTCAATTATTTATTATTACTGTAGATATTGTTTTTTAAATACTGTAGTGAATATTTATATGTAGGCATAATCTAGTTATATATACCTTACATTGTTATTTATAGGTTTTATATTGTATGTAGGCCTACATATTTATCTATATTTCGCATTATTTAAAAATTTTACAAATCAGTATTTCTAAGTTAGAACTAATCGACAGCCGATAAGGCCTTTTAAGGCGGCTTTTGCTAAAATAAGGACGATTGTACAATATTTAATCTCTGTCTTTCCATATTACCTGAACCTGATAGGGAATAGATTCTACTTTCAGAAGTAGTGTTTAATAAAAGTATGTAGGCCCATTGCACGATATAATACACTCGAAATTGCACGATATAATACACTCGAAATTACACAGTATTACACTCAAAATTAATAATTGCATCTTGCATCGTCTACATTATGTAATAGAAATGGATTCAAGTCCGGAGTACCCTAACTTTATTTTAAAATATCCCTTAAATAATCTCATGGGGCAAATATAGTAGGTTTTCCTAATACTGTACATTTATGAATTGACGAGTTGTGCACAAAACTAACTAATTTAAAGTAATTATAGGCGTTAAAGGATTAAGAAGAAATTTTATAATAAAAGTGTTATCTATACTAATATATAAAAATCTAATGGTGTCTGTCAGTGTGTGTGTGTGAGCGCTCGCGTGTGCGTGCGTGCGCGCGCGCGCGCGCGTGTGTTTGTGTGTGTTCCTCAATCACGTAAATATTACTTTACCCATTAAGCTGAAAGTTTACATGGACATTCTTAGGATCCCTGGTTAACACGTAGCCCTATTTTTATGTAGGAATTCCGTCAGGGCACCGCCCCATAACACTAAATTTTCTATCTCTATTTAATACTTAACTTGACTTGATCAGCTGATAGTCACCAGTAATAGTCACTTTTAAATACATTTAAACACATTTAAACAGCTGACAGTAATTATTTGTTATTCATCTTTTTATGTTAGTTATATTTTACAAATGTTATGTTACAAGCAGAAGTTTTTCCTTCCCATGTTTTCAAGACAATAATCAGTATGTTTATAGTTTGATATATTTATTGGGAACTAATATATACTATTATACAAAAATCGAATGGTGTTTGAGTGTGTATTACTCAATCACGTAAAAACTACTGGACCTATTGAGCTGAAATTTGGTATTTATTTCCCTTTCCCACGTGTTCGATTTTAGCGAAAAAATTATACCGGGCGACGCAAAAAGTCATCAGAGATACGAAAAAAAATTATGAACACTCTAGCTCACGGCCCAAAAAGTTACAATTTTGGAAAATTGTAATTCCCCCAAACGTGGTGCTAATAGTGCTGGTAAAAGTGCACATTGCCCATCCCCAATGCGCGTGTAGAATGAATGAAAAACACGTCCTGAAGCTATATTGTTCCTTATTGTTTGTTATTGTAAGTATCCAGTCAGGTAGATTTGGTTGTAATTTTATACGTTTAACCAAATGTACACATGTAAGGTTGGAATAGAGATCACGTGACGAAGTAGGCCTATAACTACGCGGAAGTAGACGTCTAATTAGGTAATGTATAAACTTACAACCAATCTATCCTGATTGGACACTTTACAGGTATATTTTATTATGGGTATATAGTAATGTATAAAGTTACAACTAAATCTATCGAAACTGGAGACTTTATAGGTATATTTAAATATATGTATACGTAGTACGACCGTTGATACGCGGACGTAGTAAGCCCTTCTTCTTACTACTCCGAATTGAATTTTTTCCCCAACTTTAATTTGATAAAAAGTGTATTTATTTCCCAGAGCGAGAGTTTTCATTATTTTTTTTTTATCCCTGATGGCTTTCTGCGTCGCCCGGTATAATTCCCTCCCTCCCGAAATTGAACTCATGGGAACGGGAAATAGGAAGCAAAACTTTTACATAGACATTCTTACGGTCCCTGGTTAACACATAGGCCTATTTTTATTTAGAAATTCCGTCAAGGCACCACTGGCCATGGAAACTCCCTTAACGGTAGGTTTATAAACTATAGTATGATATATTTATTGGTATTTAATTTCAGTAAATTAAATTCAATCCAGATACAAATACAAATTAAATCAATACAAATATTCGTCAACCCCGTTCGAAGGACGATTACTCTGCTAATGTTTTATAAAAAATATACAGTTTTATACGTGTTTTTGCAATGTTCGTATTTTTTATTTTAAACACTAGGCCCTATTTATGGTTTGGAACATTTAAAATTACTATATTTTTTTATAAGTATATTTCTAAAAACCGTAACGTCCGTGAAAGCGAAATAATCGAAATTGGTTTACTCTTTCTCCAGTATTAAACTTGCCCGACCATGAATATAAAATCTCCAATGTTGTGGGACTCGGGGGAGTGCCGACAGAAGCGAATACTTTTATAGAAACGTCTACAGAATTTTCGAATTGATAAAATCATTTAATTTTGCGTAGTGAGAAATTACCTAAATATTAATTGGTTTTCAGATGCGCCTAAGAATGTTTTCATTTAAAGAGTTGGATTAAAAATACATAACTTAGAATTATTCAAAATTTAAATAAATATATATATGTATTAGCTGACCAAAACTATTTAATATCAAAACTGTTAACATCAGTTAAGGGAAAAGGCTACATCACCTCTAAAATAAAATAAAAGAAAAACTTCTGATGGAAAAACCATTTCATCGCTTTACTGAAGTTCCTATTCAGAAAATACAGACCTTCTATGTACTTGCGAGAACACACATTGCTATAAGGACATGCAGAAGCTCTCTGGGTCTTCTACTTCCACATTACGTCTACAAATGAGAAGACACTGCACCAGCTTTGTCCCTATGACATGCAGAAGCTCTCTGGGTCTTCTACTTCCACATTAAGTCTACAAATGAGAAGACACTGCACCAGCTTTGTCCCTATGACATGCAGAAGCTCTCTGGGTCTTCTACTTCCACATTAAGTCTACAAATGAGAAGACACTGCACCAGCTTTGTCCCTATGACATGCAGAAGCTCTCTGGGTCTTCTACTTCCACATTAAGTCTACAAATGAGAAGACATTGCACCAGCTTTGTCCCTATGACATGCAGAAGCTCTCTGGGTCTTCTACTTTAAATTAAGTCTACAAATGAGAAGACACTACATCAGCTTTGTCCCTATGACATGCAGAAGCTCTCTGGGTCTTCTACTTCCAATTAAGTCTACAAATGAGAAGACACTGCACCAGCTTTGTCCCTATGACATGCAGAAGCTCTCTGGATCTTCTACTTCCAATTAAGTCTACAAATGAGAAGACACTGCACCAGCTTTGTCCCTGTGACATGCAGAAGCTCTCTGGGTCTTCTACTTCCACATTAAGTCTACAAATGAGAAGACATTGCACCAGCTTTGTCCCTATGACATGCAGAAGCTCTCTGGGTCTTCTACTTCCAATTAAGTCTACAAATGAGAAGACACTACACCAGCTTTGTCCCTATGACATGCAGAAGCTCTCTGGGTCTTCTACTTCCACATTAAGTCTACAAATGAGAAGACATTGCACCAGCTTTGTCCCTATGACATGCAGAAGCTCTCTGGGTCTTCTACTTCCAATTAAGTCTACAAATGAGAAGACACTACACCAGCTTTGTCCCTGTGACATGCAGAAGCTCTCTGGGTCTTCTACTTCCACATTAAGTCTACAAATGAGAAGACATTGCACCAGCTTTGTCCCTATGACATGCAGAAGCTCTCTGGGTCTTCTACTTCCAATTAAGTCTACAAATGAGAAGACACTACACCAGCTTTGTCCCTATGACATGCAGAAGCTCTCTGGGTCTTCTACTTCCAATTAAGTCTACAAATGAGAAGACACTGCACCAGCTTTGTCCGAAAGACGAGCAGTGGTGTTGTAAATACAAGAAATATTGCTTACGGAAGAACTTTATGACCACTCTAAACATTTTCATCTGCCAGAGACCATCATGATACTTTTAAAACCAATTTTCAAACAGTTGGCTGATCCTGAACTACTAAAGAAATGTTTTAAAATAAAAATCACAAAATTCAAATGAATTTTTACATAATTTAATACGGTCGCTGCTTCTAAAAAGGCCATTTGTTACTCTCAGAACACTTGAGTTTGGTGTATCTGAAACTGTACTCTCTATTAATGATGGGCAAATAATAAATTATAAAAATTTAAGTAACAGTACTTCAAGCTGAAAGAAATTTGGTCAAAGCAATGGAACTACTAGATCGGGAATGGGTGTTCCAGGCTGAAAAACCTGTTACCCTTGGAAAAAATCAGAATCAAATGGAGAATAGTGAAAAGAAAGCTAGAGAACATATATATACAGCCGAGGAGGGCGTAGACAAACCTACACATAGTGCAGGAGACATTAGATGAGGTAGAGCATTATTTTATTGCAGAATGTTTTGTTGCGCAGTACATTTTATACAATTGTCTAAAAACAACTTTTAAAATGTTTTAAAACACATTACATAAAAACTGTTCAAGGTATCACACCAATTTTGTTTTACGTGTCAATGGGACCTAATCTAGCCCCTACCATAAGATTTGTCTTACATATTCCAAAATGAAAAAAAAAAAATTAAAATTAACTTTTAAAAATGTATTTTTAAATTCGTCCTATTAGCTAACACTCTCCTGATATATATATATATATATATATATATATATATATATATATATATATATATATATATATATATATATATATCTTGTATAAATTTTCAATCGTTAATAAAATACGTTTCTATTCATCCAATCAACTTCAAATACCAATAGTTAAAACCAATAGTGGGTGACAATTGATGTTATTAAAGTTTTTTCAAATATTTATTCAATAATTAAATTATAAATTTGAGGGGTCCAACTGGATCCGAACTGAGAATCTTCATGTTCGAAGTCTAGCGCCCCTTAGCTCTGTGCCAAATTTCCAATTCCTAGAAATATTTCTCAAATATGTAGGCCTATATGATCCCCCCCCATCTGGTTGTCGTCGAAACCTCAATTGTTCAAACTTAAACTGTTGCCATGGTTACCACACAATATCATAAATAGTGCACTAGGGTAATTAAAATAAAAATTGTCTTTTGTAATCTCATTAGGAATTTACTTAAATGTTTTATATTACTTGCTTTTCTTTTTTCTAAAAAAATTATAACTTATTTTTTTATTTTCAATAAAATATTGTTATAGGAATTATACAAAGGTCAAATATAAAAAACAAAAAAAAAAAACATTAACCTAACTTAAGTAGAACTTGTGTAATGTTTAATATAGCTAACATTATGGTTAAATTCCATTCTTAGTGCACTTAACAACGTGTTTAAACGGTTGTTTATCAACAGGGCATTTAACATAAAATCAGCTGGTATATTCGTATGAAATCATGTGTGTAACACCATAGCCTGATAGAATTTATGCTGAAGCTAATAATCTAACAGAAATTATAATGACGCAAAACCAGGATCGGATCTAGAAAAATATTTTGGTGAAGGCTGGAGTGAGGGGAGGAAAGGACCCCCCCGTCTGGAAAGTATTTAGGAGATATAATAGATATAGTGTAAACTCTAAAGGTCTTATATCCAAGGGAAATAGTTATAGGCCTGCTATGTAATATTACACACGAATTATTTAGCCACATTTACCATATATTTAGAATTTAAACAATCTATTTTTTACATTGTGGGTGGCACTATTTATTTATGATTACAGTATGGGATTATAGTGAATAATGTGGGTTTGTAAACATATTCTACTGATTAGTAAGTAGATTTAAATCTGAGACGAACGCAGACATCGAAAAAGACATTTTAGTTTACATTTAAAATGTTATTTTATAGTTTACAAATTTTCACTTTTCTATATTTTGGGAGGGGCTTGAGCCCTAAAGCCCCCCTCCTTAAATCTGCCACTGCGCAAAACTGTATGTTTATGTCCGTCCAATAAGTTTTTGCAGGCGTCGCTGTAAGAGTTTTCACTTAAATTATCGAACATTCAGGAGTGTTGTAGGCCTACAGCCCTCTAAAACGCGAGCATGTTGCTTAATAGCAGCAGCGCGCAGCTTAGTCGTATTTCCGTTCACCAAAAATTTTTTAAGAGCACCATATTGAATAATAAAAATATTATTTTCGTATGTCGCAGATTCGTTCCAAATGTTACAATTGTGTCCAGTTGCCATTTAATTGCAGGGTCGTATAACACCTTTAATCCTACACAGGTTCGGACTGTTGCTTTTCAATGTCCATATTAGAAAATTGCGAACAAGACAACGAAAGAAGGCCACAACCCACCGCCAGTAACTGTGTCTACAAGCAGTGCGTTGGAAGTGAGTGAGAGAGAAAGAGAGAGTAAACAAACGCGTCGCACTATTGCACTACGTTGAAACTAAAAACATTCGCCACACCGACAACTTACTCAGCTAGTCTATATCATTCAACCATTCTTTTTCAAATACGCTCCTATATGGGCGTATGCAGGAGAGGCACTGGCCCCTCCCCGATTTTAGAAAGAATTCTGTAAAAAATCACTTATTGGTTTTAAATACTTGACTATTGAAAATTTCATTTAAAACTTGGTATATTTTCCTTTTTTTAAAATTTCGTGTGGAAAAAATACAAAAACTGTAAGAGTAGTAGACAAGTTGGACAGTAAAGCGTGATTATTGCGTACGTAGAAGGTTGTTTATTTGCAGTTTATGTATGCTTGGGGTGTTTTAATTACTACTATTGGTAACACTTGAATAAAAACCATTACTTATTGATATTTATCAGCAGAGATGTTACACACTAGATCACTACTTTGTTCAGTGCTGTGAGCTCGGACAAGACAATAGTCGAATGAAAGATATCAGTAAATAGTGGTTTTTTGGCAAGTGATACCAGTAGTAGTTGATTATTTCATAAAAACTTTATAGCTACACTTTTAATTGAAGCACTTCATATCAAGAAAAAGAAAAAAAACCTTCCAACTCCATGTTGGAGTATAAATCATCTTATTGTCCATCGTATAAATTGTTTGGTTTTATAATGACTGTATTGGCAGTAGCGCAGTCACAAATTCCTTCTGGATTAAAAGGTAGCTGAGGGGGGTTCGATATTACGGGAAGGACTGGGATCCAGGTTGTCCAACCAGTTTGAGCTCTGAGGGATCATGTGACCCTTTCGACCCATACTCTTACACACCCACTCAACCCACCCGACAGATCTACCTGCCACCTGTGTCATAACTATGCGATTACCGTTGTATGGAAATTTTTAATTTTTTGTCTTTCGGAATCTCTTTTACTTTATATGAACGCTAGTTTTACAACACTTAACTATCCATAGGGAGCGTTATAATTATGGATAACGCATAATTGCACCATTGTCAACGATTTACTTTGAAGTTAAAAATGAATATT
Source organism: Prosapia bicincta (assembly GCA_036971475.1). Lineage (NCBI taxonomy): Eukaryota > Metazoa > Arthropoda > Insecta > Hemiptera > Cercopidae > Prosapia > Prosapia bicincta. Next base: position 155,953,224 of record JBAIZL010000002.1, read on the forward strand.
TTTTATTCAAAATTGTTTTTTAATATGTTTTTATTTTTAAAAATGTATACAACTTCGTCTGATGCCTTCTCGCAAGTGAATGCACTTGAGGCAAATTGAATGAAGTTTTCTTCTTTTATAACTAAGATGCTTTCATCTGAAACAGAAAAATTCTACTGTAATACAAAAGTATTCTTAAATACTTTATATTGGTCAATTATTGGCTTCTATGTCACGAGGTTCTGAGAGACAGTTGATGAATCATTAGCTGTACTGATCTTATTAATTAGCTCGTCAAACGAGCAGTTATCCTTTGCAGTGGACAAGTTTTCTTCTACACTGGCTTAATTCTTCCGTTTCATTTCATTGTGAGTTTACGTAATAAATCTTTCAGATCATATTAACAGCTAATTTACAAGTGCTCTAACTGATCAAGTTCTAAGGCGATCAATCAGTGTGACTGTTGCTGTTTACGAAGATAGGGAAGGCTTATGATAGTATTACGTTAAGGACATCAAACCTCTGGTAGAGGATATAGGAGACAATTGTGGTAACATTAGTATCCTATAGGAGTCGCCTTTCTGAAGTTGACCAACTCTCTATTGGAGTTATATAAAGAGGTGTCGCCTGTTGCGTCCCATTGTATGAAGCCAGATAAGGGAGGATAATTGGACATAAATACCATAAAGGAAGTTATATAATGGGGGAGATTGGGTCGCGTGGCAGGGTCATTTGCCTGACGTAGGCCTGCCCTCGCAACTTCCGTGAATAGAGATGCTTACCCGCTCCCTGGATGACTTCTACTATGCTGCCTGTTGTTTTATTTTCTTACTTTTGTAACCTTATTTTAAAGATAATAAGTAAACCTTAGTTCTCATACTACATGGAATTTGAGTAATGATTGAACAAAAACTAAACTTTGTAATCTGACAACTTGCACAAACTTATTATTATATATATAAAAAAAAAAAAAAAAAATATATATATATATATATATATATATATATATATAATATGTTTTCTTGTTTAATAATTTAAAACAACATAAGTTATTCAAATACAAGAATATTTGTTAATTTATCTTCAAAGCTTTTCGTTGGTAAACAGTACCAACATCATCAGGAATGAAAATTTCATTCCTGATGATGTTGGTACTGTTTACCAACGAAAAGCTTTGGATATAAATTAATAAATATTTTGAATAACTTATGTTGTTTCAATATATATATCACTTTCGCTATATATACTTAAACAAGAATCTTACTTTAAGTACATATAGTGAAAGTGATAAGTGAATACAAGAAAACAGTGTTGTAAAACCTAGAAATATATATATATATATATATATATATATATATATATATATATATATATATATACATATAAAGTTATTATTATTAATTGTAAACATTTTTTTCCACTATATTGTTTACAATATATAAAATTGTTTACAAATAATAATAACTTCATAAAGTCAGTGCAACGGAAAAATAATGGACAACGTGAAATATCACGATATATATATATCTTAAATCTTACTGAGACAAGGTTTTTGATTGCACTAGGCAGTCATCATAAGCAGTGCCATAACACGAGCCTAAAGAAAGCCAAACTGACGGTGAACCGTAGTGCAAATGTTTGGCAATATTTATAGCGCAAAATATTATCTGCGCTCGGACAAGTCTATATTGTATTTTACTTCAAACAGGTTTTCAATAATGGGGCCAATCTTAGTAGGCTATTAGATTTGAATTGCGTTTGATCATTTAGCATATTATTATTTTGTGTACTGGTATAACCGTAAACTTTAAGTAAATAAATGGCCCTTCTTGGTGTTATGAAAAGTTTTCAAAGTTGAGGTTATATTAGGCAAACAAGCCAAAGTTTTTAACAGGTATAAATAGAAACGTCAGAGAAACATGACAAGTTTATCACACGGTAAAAACTGGGCACACACACATTAATAACATGATGTAAGCCACATTAATTCGTGAAACTAATTTTTGTACAATGACTAGTAGTGGTTTCCAGCGAACCCACCGACTACTTTAGATAGTAACGTCAGCACTATTCCTCCTCCCCGCCTCACCTTAAAGCACAGTTACAAGACTCCTGGATCATAGACGTTCAAGTACTTCAGCTGTGGAGGGGGGAGTTAACTACACTCGCAAATCGAACCTTGACAGACAAAGCCCAGCGATGATCGCTAGCTAGCATCAGATTCACTGACGGGGGCCACCCTAACATCAGATCTATATAAAAAGGTTGAATTTAATGCCCCGAGGCCTCAAGTATAAACCGCTCACGATGAGCACTTCATACTGTCATTATCATTTGGCTAGGATTATTTCGGGGGGGGGGAGGGTTACTCTCCCAAATTATCCTACTTTCGTACTGCTCTCATAAATAATTCCCGTTAGATTAAGCACAAATTATCCCCGTCACGAAAGCGTTTCAGGACGACAGTGTTTTGCACGTATAGTTATCCATAGCCGACACCACTAGAGAAGGCGATTGTCCAGATGGCTTACTTGAGTGGAAATCCCAATTCAGGTGATTGACCTTTATGCACCCTTACCCAATCCAACCAGGACAGTGACTCGGGTTGGGTTTTTCCACGACTCAAGTAAGCCAGCAGGGCAATTACCTCCTTTACTGACATGTCTCTGGGGAGACTGTTAACCACCAAGTAATGTTTTTCTACTTAAACGGAGTAGACGATGGTTCTTCTCAAACTTACGTATTATTGGTAACCCCAAAGATATGCGTGGTCGTGATGGGCCTTCCACATCTCTGCAGACACCTTGACAGCAACACACGCACACACACATACGCGCGCGCGCGCACACACACAATTTTATACTTTTAACGAGGTAAGTATTTGCAATATTTGTGATTTATCAACAAAATTTACTGCTTAAATCTACTGGATAACTGTAAAGTGGAGTAGATGTAGAACTCGATCGAATGTACGTTACTACAGATAGCTTTAAAATTATAAAAAATTAAGTCTTTCTAAAGTGCTGGTAAATAATAAAAAATTGATCAAATTTTCAACGGTAAAAAACAAAAGAGTCTACTCAAAATCTAACCAAAAATCGGTTTCTAATATAACAAACACACTGGTTCATAACACAGACCCGTGGCGGATTTAAGGGAGGGGCTTTGGGGCTCAAGCCCCTCCCAAAATATGGAAAAGTGAAAATTTTTAAACTAAATTGCCATTTCCGGTGTCTGCATCCGATGTCCCCGATTTAAATGTACTTAATAATTAGTAGAATATGTTTACAAACTTATATTATTCACTATAATACCATATTGTAATTATTAATAAATAGGGCCACCCACAATGTAATAAATAGGTTGTTAACATTGTAAATATATGGTAAATGGGGCTAAATAATTCGTGTGTAATATCACATAGCAGGTCTATAACTATGTCCTTCAGATAGAAGACCCTTAGAGTTTACACTATATCTACCATATCTCCTAAATATTTTCTAGACGGGGAGACCCTTTTCCTTCCCTCACACCAGCCTTCCCCAAAATATTTTTCTAGATCCGATCCAGACACAGACTAGTTTCGGCGACAATGTTCACCAACTAATTTTTGGTGAGAATTTGAGTTAACTATTTTTTTTTTTTTTTACCGTTGTGAATAGTTCTCACTAGCTAAGCTCTAACTATCTAAATGATCAAATTTTGTTTGTGGAATTTTTTAAGGAGAATAAATATACCCTTAACGATTTTATTAAGAAAATTTACCCTCAAGAGAATACTGGATTCGCCCACACGTACGGGTAAAATACCCGTGTATTAATGTCTCTTTTTCGGTACATCAGCTATAACTTTCAAATATTGATCGCCTCTATAGTTTCATGGAGAAGGTTTTGGCGGTTATATTTTGATAACTCTCTTCTAGATGCAATGAATTTGTGAATCTTTGCTCACACTGTCGTCATGCCTCTTCTCATTTACGTTCTACAGAGATTGTGTCTTAATCCTTTTACAGTGATTAAAGTAGTAATTTAGCCGTTTATTTTTCACTCAGCGGATGATTTCAGATCTTTTTGTAATCAACATCTATACTGCTTATATACTTCGTATATTTTCATATTTAAATATGTATTCTAACGTCAGTTTGTTAATGTATTATGTATGATTAATGAATGGTAAATTCATTGGTAACCTCTAACCTATCCTGAATATATAATTTTATTTTTGACTTTTTATAAGCGTTCTACTTTTTTGCAAGGATAACCATTCTGTGTCGCAAGATAATTGCATTGGTTATTGGTGACGTGTTTTTTGTTTTATCACTGCAGGGACTGTTTCTTGCCGGTAATGTATAATTTAGGAGGAAGGGATAATTTGATTACATTTTTACGTTCTATTAATTACTGCAAAAACTATTTTTTTAAATGTTTATGAAATTTTAAATAATTTTCTGTTTTTTTTTTTAAATGCTTTTGGCAAATATGTAAATGGTTAACATTTTCGTGTAGGAGGACAGTATAAGTGGTTCGTGAATTTTGGGTAGAAGCAATGTATTTTGGGATACCTGCACCGAAAATAATCGAGAGGAGTAATGATAAACCAATGCATTATTGTTGTATTGAAATTGTGGGCATCTCTTATTTCCGTAACTCAGGCTGTGCGGGAATTCCAACAGAATGAACTTTTAAACACTAAATAGCATGTATCCACATTTCTTATTTCGAAATTTAAAATGTTTTATTTTTCCCTATGGACTTGTTTAATATGGCCTAATGTACAGTAGTTAAGTATGATGTGATCACAATATTTTTGTTGTATTTTAATACTTTGCTGTAAGTAAAATCAGTCATTGGTAAAACATAAGGATAATTCAGGGATATTTTAATACCTGTAGTTGCTACACCTGCAAGTGTCACTTGTGCTAACCCAGCCTTCAATTCACTCAACAGTTGTTTGTAGTTAATGAACAGTTACAATAAGTTAGTGTTTGCTGGGAAAGGTTGTTTCCTTTATAAGTGAATGTGTTTAAATATTTGTTCTTTGTTTTATTTATAATAATCAACCGCTGTAAATTCGAATTATAAATAGAAATAAACGCAGTTAATTTAGTTTCTGTTGCAAAAACGTAATGAAATATGTTTGGTAGATGTTTAAAATAGAAGTTGTATTGTTCGTTCTTATATTAAATTTGTATTCATTCCGTTTTGAGCCGCCATAAACATTGACGTCACAATTTTGCCAGTTTATAATAAAACGCGTTTCTTATGTTTGAAACAAATACATTGAATTTCTGCCGTGGTAATCGACAAAGTTTTCCAAAACAAAATTTGTTGCAGTTTGATACTAATCTAACCCGAGACAGGGCTTTGAACCCGGACCTTAGCAATTCGTCCTTGATGGAATATCGTAATGAATTTTACCTTTTATTATCCACTTGAAATGTTTACAATAATGTTTAATACGCGATTCCCCTAAAACGAGTAAATAGCAGTAGAATTGTTCTGTGGCTGCTAATAACTACAGGATCTTCCAGATCTTTGTTTTCCCTTCCCTTCCGTGTGTGACAGAAAACACGTCTGTCTGTTCGTGTTGCGTTCAGCAAATCTAATGCTTATTGATATCTTATAGATCTAGGTTTTTCAAACAAGTTGAAGTTTAAGATTTTAAATTTTTCCTTGTTCTCCGAACAGATGCATTTTAAATTCAACTCTTTTCCTTGTTTTAATGCCTTAAGCATGTTAATATTTGAAATTAATAATAATAATTCTTCATTGTGCAAGTTGAATTGAAATAACTAAAAAGTATTTTGTTATGAGTAGTAATATGTTTATAAATGAAAATTATTTTAAAGAAAGAATAGCATTCTTTGAAAGAGAAATTAGAAATAGGAAAGTAAAAATAGAAATAACAGTAAAAGAGAAAACGGAAAGAAAGTAAATGCAGGAAAATAAAATGCTTTAAACTTTTTTTTGTAATTTCTTCAATACTTTAAATGCTAAGCCAACACAGATTTTTCCTCATGTTTGCCTATGTCAATATAAATACTGTGAAAGATGATTTAAAATTTTTTAAACTATAAATAGTTGTTAAATTTTATAAAATTACAAATTTAATCTCTATTTACCAACACATTCTAAACTTTAAATTCACTGGATCTTAATAAATTGGATTAATATATTATGCTACATTACTGTATAGCTACATTACATTATAGCTGCAAAGTGTATGCATACAACAGGTTTGGTTAAACAAAAGAACAAAATTAATGTTTACAAAAGTAAGTTAGGCATGATGGTCCCAACATATTAGTCTATATGTTGTTACAAGGTTGGGGGAAATAGAGCCCACTTGTTCAACTCAGCAATTACATTTACATTACTCATGGAAAAAACTGTATCTATAAAGTAAGGAGAAATTTTGGGAAAATCTTTACAAACAGGATTAAACATTTTATAAGGATTGTTCTTTCTGGTTTTGTTTCAGTTTTTGTATTGGCTTAATGTGCACTTATGAAAAAAGTAAGCAAATTCTATAAATACCAACTCTGTAATCTTTATTAAAAACTATACAGAATTGCCATTTTAAATTCATTAAAAAACAGTATCATGTGTGTTTCAAATATACCATGTGTTATTTTGAGCAAGCCTTAATATTACATTATGTTAGGAATTCCTCTACACTCCAACACATGGAATACTAGAGGATATTTTCTGCTAGGTCAGTATTATTGTGATGTTTGACTTATAAAACAAAAACAGCTTTATATTGTACTTTTTCTTTAGATGATGAGAGCCTTTTCATTTATTGTGTAAAAATTCCACCAAAAAATTCATCTCCATTGAAAGATTTTACAGATTATAAAATTGTAGGTATACATGTGATTATATCAGAATATTTTCAAAATTTTATATCAAGTTGGAGTAAATATGAAATGTATTCTTCAATATGAAATGTAAATTGGAAGTAAAAACAGATAAAAAGTAAGGCAGAAAACCTTGAACATGTTCCAAGTTATTTCTAATTAGGAGATTAGTAGTAGCAAAGTATATTTTATGATTAGCCGAAGCTTTACAGCTTTTGTTATATCACTGCCTCTTTATATTCAATTAAAAAAAAAATAGTTAAAACTTGTATAAAACATCCCATTGTGTAGAAAATCAGAAAAAACTAAATAATATATCAAAATCTTGTTGCTGTTCATGACCAGCTGGTTGTTAATTACTTATTACACATAGTAAAAGTGTAATAAGTAAATAATATATAGTTTGAAATTTTGTTACTAATTTTATAAAACAAAATTTTTTCAATGACTCTATAATAGGAGAGATCAAGATTCAATAATAATTGGTTAACTTGAATGTCTGTAAGCACTGAATATGTTTAGTAACCTGAGCTATAAAACTTGTCACTTCAATCTTGTACACATTCTTTTTGGATATTTGGAACTCTTAGAGTTGTAAAAGACTGTATGTAATTTTGTATAGGGGATAAATGAGGAAAATTTAACAATACGAAATTCAGAATATGTTTACAATAATTTGTCCAAGGCTGTATCTAAATATCACAACAGAGTTTGTGTCTAAACACATTTATGATATTTGGTGTTTTCTTAGTCTTACTGTTTTATTCTATTCTTATGCTAATCATGGTCATAATACTATTTGTGTTTAACTTTCGCTCAAAGTGCTCACAAATATCATCTATATAATTATATTATCAACACCAAATACTCTTATTATTTTTGTTCTGTATACCTCTTGTTACGATTTTAAATTTTTAGGAAATATAATGGATATCCTTGACTTATTTCATTTCCTTCTGTCATGCCTCGCCTATCCCGACCTTGTCTCTCCTTTTAGATAAAGTTTACTTAGAAATATCAATTTACAACAAAGTTTCTTCGGTTACAGAATATAAAGGATTTGCAAGTTATTTTGTAAACAACACAATTCTTTACAAATTATAACTTGAAACATTAATGTTAAAAAATAATCATAGTATAGTTATTTCGGTATTAACTAACAGGGATAAATAATTCCAACTGACTGACTGGAGAATGAGGAAAAAATAACAAAACTAAAGAAAATCTATAACTTTCTTCACCTTTACAATATTTTATGACTAATTATTCTAGTTCACTGTCTGGTGCAACAGAAGTAATGAGAAAACTTCATAGAAGTTCTTTAAATGCTTTTACAATGTTAAATATATAATAGTGCCTTAATGCTTAAGAACAAATTTGTTTTAGGTCAAAATCCAAAAAATGCAAAATAAACACTTGTTAGTTTTAGAAAAATATTTATAATTTGCAGCAACATATTAATTTTACAATAGAGTTTCATAAAAGAATGTTATTATATTAGTTGGTTCCATCTTCACGGGAGCTACTAGTTTTCACTAAAACACTTGTAAATATTTTACAACTTGCCTATAGTAGCACTTACTACTTGTTGAGGAGGACCATTTCGGGAGATGTGTCCCATGTCAACCCAGATCGTAACTGATTTCTCAACAAATATAAGAAAGTGCTACTATATACAAGTTGTAAAATATTTACAAGTGTTTTAGGGAAAGGATATTAAATAAACAAAATGTTTTTTTTTTTACACATGCAGTTTGCTTTTAAAAAACGTTTTTTCAAAGTGTCTTCTTTGTAATTGAAGTAAATGTAAAGTTGTCTTTGTGTTCATATTTATGAAAATTATATAATATTGAATTTGAACTTTTTTTAATGGAGGAAAAAGTAGAATAGTTTTTAGTGATAAACATTTACAGTGCAAAAACCAAGTGCAAGAAGGAAGGATGCTGCCATTGAGTGTTTATTAGACTGATGTTGCAACAATGGCTGCTACACTGATCACATTTTCTGAACAAGAGTAAGTCATTTCTTGCAATTCACAGACACTATACTATTTTCATATAACTTGCATATACTTTATTTGTGTTAAAATATTTAATATAGACACACACACACACACACACACACATATATATATATATATATATATATATATATATATATATATATATATTTAGGTTAGTTTTGGTTGGTAAAGATTATTTAGATTTTTTGGACTAGGAGACAATGAAATATATCATTGTTTAAGTGCTTTTATGTGTTTCTATTTCAAGACTACAGTGTGGACTCTTACCAAGGTAAGTCTGTCAGTCTCCTAGTCCAAAAAATCTATATATATATATATATATATATATATATATATATATATATATATATATAAAGATTTTTTGGACTAGAAGACTGACAGACTTACCTTGGTAAGAGTCCACTCTGTAGTCTTGAAATAGAAACACATAAAAGCACTTAAACAATGATATATTTCAACCACACAGTGGTCTTTGTCAGTCGAAGAGAAAACACAAAAAGAAATATGAGAGAATGAAATAAAATAATTATTTATTTTATTTCATTCTCTCATATTTCTTTTTGTGTTTTCTCTTCGATTTACAAAGACCACTGTGTGGTTGAAATATATCATTGTTTAAGTGCTTTTATGTGTTTCTATTTCAAGACTACAGAGTGGACTCTTACCAAGGTAAGTCTGTCAGTCTCCTAGTCCAAAAAATCTAAATAAACTTTACCAACCAAAACTAACCTAAATATATATATATATATATATATATATATATATATATATATATATATATACATAAATTTATTAGCACTTCCTGGGACACTGACAAAAATTGCTGAGTGAGATAGTAAACATTATGTCTCAGTAAGTTTTTTGTAAACTAACTTAAATTATAAGTTCAATAATTATTAATTCGTTTAAGAAAAACTTTTTTAAAAATTTAGTTTTATAACGGGTTCAGTTATCAAACAACAACGTACAGATGATGTTTAGATGAATGTTGCTAGCTTACATTAGTAAACCAATGTTTACAAACTTCGATTGTCTTTTCTCTAACAAAATCAGACTTAATCAGAGTCATTGTAACTACATTTGTAATTTAGGCTTTAGAATAGCTTTTAGCGGTGGCTTTAGAATACATTTTTTCACTTAGAATAGGCTTTAGAATACAAAGTGGTTTTTTGTATTCTTTTCAAAAAATATCCACTTTCACTATTACTTGGCAAAAAACCACTACTTACTGATATTTTTCAACAGATGTGTTTCACACTAGGGCAGTGTATTGTTCAATGCTGTGAGTCATGGACAAATCTGTTGTTCAGGTGTGTTGTATTAGCATGATCTGTGGTGTGTTATTGTTCATTGAGTAGTTGTCAATTATATATTCAAATATAGTATTAGATTGTGAGTGTGTTTTGTCTTTTATAATGTATTGTGGATGGTTTTTGTGTTGTTTGTATATCTTGTAGTTTTCTGTTGTATTTAGTTTTGTTGCTTTTTTTAATGTAGTGAAGGACTTTTAATTAGTGTCTATACTGGTGTATATGTGTAGAGTGTTTTGTATGTGAATGGCAAAATTTGATTTTGGTTGTGTTTTTATGTATTCCTTGTGTCTCTCAGTTTGACCTATGTAGAAGCTGGAACAGTTGTTACATTTGATTTTGCATACTCTTGCCCTGTCTTGTTAGTTCTGGAGTGTTTTTGTACTGTGTAGGTGTGTTTTAGTTGTGTTAGATGTTTTAAAGGCTGCTATGTATTTTCTTGGTGTAGTAGGTATAATTTTGTATTGATGGTTCATTTGTGAATTGTATGAAAAATATCCACCCTTCTGATGTGACATTTATGATTTGCTTGTATCTCTTATATAAATATGAAAAAATCAAGGTTGACAGTTATTGATATTCACAATTATGTAGCAGCTTGAACCAAGTTTATTTTCCTCCACATTATACTTTGACACATTAAAATGTTTTCTAAACAATGTAATCTCATTTAAATTTAGAATAATTACAAAACTGTTAATATGACCAGTTTAAAGACCACATTAAAATATTAGTTTGTTTTTCTTAGAAAAATGCCTCGCTAGGATTATCATATATTTAATGGAATATAACCAAATTTACAGACAGTATTTCTTCGAAATTAGATCTGTAAAAAGAAATTAAAGTATATATATATATTTTTTTAAATCTATGTGTATATATTTTTAATACAATTTTACTTACCTGTATAATAAACAGTTACATATGTTTAAATTTAGAATATAGGTGTTTTTCATTTGTGTTGAATGGAGTTTTATAAACAGAGTGTTTGAGAAAACCAATTATATGCTCTACTGTCATATGTACCATTGGAAATGAAAATCCGAGTACTTAAGTGTTTTACAAAGCCTTATTTGTAATTTTTGAAATAACCATTGGACTTGGTATTGCTGAAGTATATTAATCATCTGACAATGATTTCCTTAATTATGCATTGTAAGACTTTGGACTAAAATATAGCAAAGGTATTGGTCAGCAACATCTCTAAGCTCTTCTTTATTACAATTTTTATAACATTTACTTCTAAAACATTTAAAAATGTATAATTATTACACTACTCTTTAAAGATTTAGTCCCAAGTGTTGCATATTTATTGATTGGTTGGGAATGTAGACCATAGAATGGTGTTAGGAATGTCAACACTGGTTTTAGAGATGAATTAAACGTTCTATAATAAGCAGGATATTAGACGGTAAATAAATGCCTTCTGGAAGTAAATACAGTGGAACCTTTCAAATCTAAACTAATTTGGGGTAAAGCCTGTTTGAATTAGGAAAAGTTTGGATTTGCCAAAAAAGTTTGTATTTCGGATTTGCTGTGTATTTTGCATTTGACAAATTTGCGTTTTTTTACTAACAAACAATATTAGAGCATACATTACATATTTCTTATCAAAAATTGAACAGTTTTGCAGTGATACAAGTGAAAAGTCTTTGGAACAACGCCATCACAAGAAAGTTTCTGTGAATGACAAAATTGACGAGGCTGTATATTTATGGTTTACAAAAGACAAGGCATTACAGTTAAACAAATTAATGATTGTTGATTTGGAATATATTGCTAGCATTAGATGGAAGAGAAGGCATGGAATTAGACAACTAAGATTAAGCGTGGAGGGAGGGGGAGTTATCAACTGATATTCTTGCTGCATAAGAATATTTAGACGAATTCACAGATTTGATTTCATCTGAAAATTATTCACCCCAGCAAGTGTATAATGTGGATTAGACTGAATTGAATTTTAAAGCCCTTCCCACTAAAAGTCTTGCTTCTAAAGAGGGATCTTCTGCACCAGGCTTCAAAACCAGCAAACAGAATCTCACAGTTTTAGCTTGCATTAATGCCGCGGGAACAAATAAGCTCTCTTTAATGGTGATTGGAAAATCCCCCAAGCCACGAGCCATTAAAAATATGAGCTTGAATGCTCTCCCTGTTCATTACAGAAATGAGTGTAATGAGTGGATGATTGGTAATATTTACAAGGAGGGGTTCAAAAATGAATTTGTTCCTTCAGTAACAGAATTTAATGAAAAATATGGACTGCCACCAAATTTCTATGCTAATATAGTGATACAGTAGTGCAGTATAGGCCTTTGTATTATATCATGTTTTTACAGTGTTAATTTCAATATATTACACATCTCATTCCGTTTTTACGTAAGTAGCAAACTTACAATACATACTTCATTACATTTTAGATACTTTTTTAAAAATTTGGTTTTTATCAAATCATGTTCGGATTACGCGGGAGTTCGGATTTGAGGAGTTCCACTGTACTCATGCTTTTATATGGAAAAATACAGGACTACTGTTAAGTTAATTATAGCTTAGCTAGTGAGAGCAATTCACAACAGTAAATATTAAAATAGTTCACTCAAAATCTCATGTAGTGTGATTTAGAGTCAACTGTTTTAACATTGTTAAAAACTATTGCTATTCAGTGTTTTTTTAAGCATATATCTCAAATTTAGAACAAGCACCTAACAAGGTGCTTGTTCAATGGGTTGTACTAGAAACCACAATAGAAAAGCAGTGACACTTGGGGGTTACCTCCAGGTTATTGAATAACTCATTAAATATAAATTTTTTTCATAATATATATATATATATATTAAATATAGTGATAGGTTTTCTTGTAATATAGTTAATAATTACAAGAAATATGTGTATTAAAACTATTCTTGTTTTTGAAATATTTTCAATTTAATAATAATATATATTATTATATTATATATTTATTATATATTATGTAATATAATATACATATATATATATATATATATATATATATATATATACAGTCAAAATCGTTTACAACGACACCGGCTATTACGTACAACTGGATATAACGAACAAAAAGGTCGGAACCATAAAATGACATACTGGAAAAAGCATTTACATTGCTTTCTACGAACACATCGGTTAGAGCGAACACGTTTCTTGGAACACTGAGTAGTTGAAATATTGGTTACAGCGTACAATTCCGAGTTTTATATTCTGCGAAATGAAAACAAAGGTTTTGTTATCATTTCACCCAAGTGTCCTCAGTTCAGTTGTCTCTTGTCTTCATACACGAAATCATGTCACGGCAACAATTTACAATTGAAGAACAATTCGGTATCGTTTGTCGAGTTGATTCCGGTGATTCCGCGAGTTCGATTGCGCGTGAATTTAAAACGTCACGCTCAACAATTGCTGGAATGCTTAAGCGCCGAGAGAAAATTGTTGCGCAATTTAACAAGTGCGAAAAAGGAAAACGCGTTCGGTCTTCCAATCACTCGGACATTGAAAATGCTTTGCTCGATTGGTTCAAACAACAATGCGCAAACAATATACCCGTGAGTGGGCCCATGCTTCAGGTAAAGGCTGAAGCCTTCGCTAAGCTTTTGAAGAAGGATTCGTTTAAGTGTAATGCTTCCTGGGTTCAACGTTTCCGATCTCGCCACAACATTGTTCATGGAAAAATTTCAGGTGAGTCAGCAGTAGTTGATCGATCAATTACAAATGACTGGGTTGAAAATGTGTGGCCTAAACTCAGGGACGGCTACAACGATGAGGACATTTTTAATGCTGATGAAATGGGATTATTTTTTAGACTGACACCTGATCACTCTTTGAAATTTAAAGGAGAGAAATGTTCTGGTGGTAAGTTGTCCAAAGAGCGTGTTACTGTTCTTGTTGCTGCCAACATGTCTGGTTCCATAAAAAGGAAGCTTTTGGTGATCGGAAAAAACAAAATGCCACGATGTTTTAAAAACGTAAAAAATCTCCCTGTTGATTACGATTTTAATAAAAAAGCCTGGATGACTTCGACTATTTTTGAAAACACGTTGATAAAATGGGACAGCGAACTTTTAAAACAAAACAAACATATTGTTTTAATTGTAGACAATTGCCCAGCCCATCCTCCAGTTGACAGGCTAAAACAAATAAGACTCGTTTTCCTACCTCCGAATTGTACGTCCGTACTGCAGCCTATGGACCAAGGCGTTATACGAAGTCTCAAAGTATCCTTTCGAAAAGAATTGGTGTATAAAATCATTGAGAAAAGAGAAAATAATGACCATACGAAAGTTAGTATTCTTGACGCTATTTTAATGGTATCCAAGGCATGGGATTCTGTGCGGAAGGAAACAATCACCAACTGTTTTCGTGTTTCCTGTCTAACTAAGGACCCACAACCAGGAATCACATACGAAGATATTACACCAACACATTTGAAGGATGCCGTTTCCCTTCTCAGCTCTGACTGCTCTGCAGATGACTATGTGCAGGTGGATGACGAAATCATAACTTGCAAAGAACTATCAGATAATGATATCGCACTGAGTCATCAAACGGAAAAAGAAAATACTGATGAGGCTGGCGAAGAATCGGAAGATTTCGGCAAAATCCCTACTGTTGCGGAAGCGTATGCTGCTTGTTCCACCATAAGAGCGTTTATTAAGACTTCCGAAACTTCGCAAAATGTAAAAGAATCCTTATTGGTTGTTTCCACTTCAATCGAGAAAATGTTTTTTACAGAAGTACAAGGAAGGCGTCAAACAAAAATTACAGATTTTTTTGTTTAATTCAAAATGAATACATATGTATGTATGTAAATATTTTATTTTCTTTCGTTGTTTAAAATAAATTCATAAGTAGTACATATACATACATTATGTACATATTATGTATGTCTACATTTTTAAAATACAAAGATTTTCACAACTTATTACATTATGACTATTGTTTATTGACTACCTGTACTCATTTCAATACATATTATGTATGTTGTACTTACATACATATGTATATATTGTAGGTATGGATTGTTCAAAATTTTTGCATCATAAATTTATAACGAACTGACTGTCAATAACTAGTGAAATGGCCATTATAGTGTAATGTCGTTTATAACAAACTGTTTGTTATAACCAATAGTACCGCTTAAAGAGAACACTGGCTACAGCGTACAAAATCTGCCGGTCCCTTGAAGTTCGTTATAAACGATTTTGACTGTATATATATTCCTTTATATGGAAAAATTCATTTATATGGCGGTAACTTTCAGTATGCGCATGATGGAGGATTAATAAGTAACCTAAGAAGTTTCTGGGTCCATAATAATTACAATAAAATTCTTGTTTATCTCAACTTGTATCTATAAAGAACTTTTATAACTCATCTATAAAAGAATAATAAAACCCAGGTTACAGCATTATTTGATTTTTGTCATGTTTGTTACATATAACTACAGATAAATCAATATTTATTTGATTTCTATTTTATCAACTAACAGAGGGTTTATTGTCCAATAGTGAACAATGTGAAGAGTGTTGTTCTTGTTGAAAGGTAGAGCAATAAATAAGCCTGTTTCATTGCCATACAAAAGATAACAGTTTAATTTCACTGATGTAACAATGTAAACTCATATAAAACATTCAGCCTTTATCTGTGTAATTTTATTCGTACTACAATTTATTTATTCTGTATTGTTGACTTAAGTTGTTTAATATGTGAAATCACAGAAAAATACATGTGTAAAACTAAATACATTATATGAATTATGTTCAAGTAAACTTGTATATGGACATATAAGTATAGTTTAATACTGACAGTTGGATATTGTAACATAAATATTCAACACACACGTACTCAAGGTATAAAGGTAAAAATAGGTGATAGAAAATGAAGAAATAATCAACACACATAGACATTTACAACAATCAGAAATGCAATAGAGTTTCCAACAATTACAAAGTTGTAAAGGTTATATTATAAATGTTCAACAGCAAAGGATTAAGTACAATATTAACTAACTCAAGAAATACTCTCTTCAGTATAAACACACATGAGATTTACACATTCATTGTGAACTCCACATTTAAAGTAGAAATGTAAGCAAACTTTTAAAGTATATTTAGGTCTGTATAAATATTGATTAGTTCTCCTTTAAAACAATGTGTTTTTTTTGTAGTATTTCTTTCCTGCACTGTTAAATTTCATTATAATAGAATTCTAGTCATAATTTTTTAATATATGATACTAAAAATATTAGTTTTGTTATCTTGGTGGTCATTGTTTTTACTTCATTTCTCCACTCTCCTTCAGTTTGCTTTAGCCTTTACCTGCTCTCATAATTTTTCTCTAAGGGTACTCTTTACCATGCAATCTTTTATCTTCTTTTGGGTCTTTGCATCTTTATTGCTACTAAAATAATCATTGCCTCTCATTTGGCCTCCTATTCTAGAAATATTATTATTATTGGTTGTCATATATAAATTCGTCTTATATGCATTGTGGTTTTACAATGTGAAAATTTCAATCCTTCTTTCAATTGGCTAGGGATTGTACCATATAATACCACAACCTATGCACATAATTTCTTTAAATGTGTGCCTAGTTCTTTTCAAACAGAAAATATGTTTGCATATATAACTATGTCAACGACACCTCCAAAGTGTTAATTTTACACTTCTTGAATCCTGTCATTGCTCATGTAAACTCTACATTATTCTAACTCTAAGTGTCTTATTCCCATAATGTTCACCTACAGGTTTTAGCTTAATCTCATAGAGTTTACAATCTTTTCTGTAAAAAAAATTTATTATGAAAAATATTAATGCATTTTTCCTACCTTTCATTGTCATTATTAACACTGCTTACTAAATACTCTGAATAGATGATTTGTAAACAAAAAAGTAAAATATGATATAAAGAAACATTTCTGTTCCACTTTTTTTTATCACTGCTTTCATAATACTTAGAGATTGTTTTTCATCAAATCTTTCATAATAATTTTAAGTTTATCCAAACTCCCCCTTAAGTTTATCAAAAGCGTTTTGAAGAAGCATTCGGATTTAAAAATATTTCAACAGTTTAGTTTTATTTTACCTTCCACCTTACAATATTTTATGTTTGTATTCATTGTAATTAATTGTTAAATATTTATGGTATTTCTTTATTCAGGAGATTGAAAGAAGATCTGCAAACCCTGCGACATAAGGGTACTTTAAAGTGTGGCAGTACACAAAGTGGACGGTCATGCACTAGGTGTAGGGCTGAGTTAGGTCGTATTATCAACAGGGGAGCATTCTGTCCAGCATGCCGACACCGAGTATGCAAAAATTGTCGAGAATATACTTCAAACCAAGCAACAGAATGGCTTTGTACAGTTTGCCATAAACATATGTGAGTCAAACTTTTATAGTAGTACATTTAAGTAAAGTAAAACCTTAAGATCATGAATTCTTACCCTGCACTAATTTAATAACTTCAGTGTCTCACTGTTCTGGTTTATCTTTAATAATAAATAAACCTTGTATTTAATAATCAGTATGATGATTTATAGGTGACTTTTTTGTTTTTACATATTTATTTACTTAATTTATTACATTTTATTAATATAATGTATTGATACTTTCAGGAGCTTTTACACTGTCGGCAGTCGATGTTGTTTCAGCTATTGACAGTGTACCAATCTTTTGAAGATATCAATATACTATAATGACGATAAGCTTTGAAGTAGTTTTATAAATATTCTTGTTTACAAAATATATGTAATTTATACTTGGGGAAAAATTCCCAGGAAATATTGATTTATACTTGGGGGAAAATTCCCAGGGAATATTGCCGGGAGTATTCCCAATATTCATAAATTCCCGGGAACTTATGATTTTCTCTTAAACGCATAGGTTAGTAAACACCCCAATATTGTTTTTTTTTTTTTTTTTTTTAATTCCTTAGAACTAATCTATTAATATGAACATATAAATCATTTTATAAAAAGTTATATTCAAAAATAAAAATTATTCAAGTCTTAAATTCTTCATATAAATTTTAAAATTTAAATACTTGTTTATTTTACCAGTAAACTGGCTGTGTTCATCTTTGAATGTTATTGAATACCACATGATTGCTTGGTAGATCACTATCATGTTTTCTAGTATCAAAGAAAATGATCAAATTTTTAAACCGATTACAAATTCTTTTATATTTGTTATAAAATAGTGCAAAATATTGCCAAATTACTTATAGGCCATTTTAACTCATTAAATTAAACCTTAAATACAAAATATTTACATTTTTAATAATTTTGATTATTTAAATTGGACTCGATATCTTCACTATTTGTTCAGGTCAGGTCTTCCAAGAAAAAGACAAATATGTCTGTGTTAACATTTTATTTGGTATAAATTATTGAATTATGCATAATAAGTTAGTTTAGTTGTTAATAACTATTTAGTTAGTTGAAAAATAATTAGTTTTCATTATCTTCCATTGTATCATCAAATCCAAATTCATTCACATTTTCTTCCTCATTCATTTCTAACCTGAATTCATCATCCTCATTGTTGCCTTCCATAATTTCCGCATCAGCATTTTCCTCTGCGGAGCTTCTCAAAGCTTTAGATCCACTTTTAGGCGTTCTAGGCTACATGAGCTTCCAGTTGTGTGTTAGATAAGTCTGTTTAGCGGCTTTTTCTGAAGTAAGCCTGTTCGTTTTCTTACTATGGATCCAAGAGAAGATAATGAAGGACGATGTTATAATGTTAAAAACACTTGAATTTTTGTGTATATCATGTCAGTCCTTTATTATACATGTATTATAGCAGTGGCTGTCATTAGGAGGTTTGGCTGGAAAAGGAATAACAGGGTACCAGAGACAAGCTAGAAAAAAAAGATAGGAAATATAATTTTAAAAGATGGATTCTATTAGGGGCCTGTCCATAGGTGCATTAAAAGAGTATATAAAATTATCAAAATAATCTTTTTAAATGATTGTTTCTGAATTGTTTTATAGATAGGGATTATGTTGATCATTTCAGATTTGAAATTTTTACAGTAGAAAATCTTCTTAGACACTATTAGGGCTAGTAGATTGGAGACAGACATTGTTTCACTGGCAGTACCTAACATATCTTAAGTAGTGGCTATCATATCTCTAGTATACTAAAAAAGGTTCTCTGCAATTTAAAATTTTTACAAAAAGAATTTAGAAAAAACTCCTAGCCATTTGTTATGAATCTTTATTTAATAATAATAATAAATAATAAGAAAATAATAATAAATATCTTGGACATTTTAAAAACCCAGGACTTAGTAGTTTGTCAAAAAATGTTTGTTAATATATTCACTGCTGAAGTAGCCAATTGGCTATCACATGCACCAATAGGATGCTTTGGGAGCCTATCTTTGTCCACTGGGTCTTTATATTCATTCAGTACTCAAGACTGCCATCCGAAGTACTCCTTTTTCTCACCCTTTGTCCAGAAGTGAATAAACTTATTCCATGCATAATAGATATTTTGGGTTCATACCACTATGTGATTATCACTACGGTGATTTTTGATATTTTTATTGAGATTTATTTATGAATTGTGTGTAATTACTAATAGTGGTATTAGCCAAGCACTGAGGAAGGCGACATCGTTGCCAAAACTAGTGTGTTTGTTTCTATTAAACTAGTGTGGGGTGAGATTCAGAGTTAACTATTTTATTTTTTACCGTTGCTACTATTTATTAATATTTTCTGAAGTTGTCATATGCACAGAAAAGGACTTCCAGTCTGTTCTGCTTAACGATAGATCAACTTTGTGTATTGATCTTATCCCATCTAAGATTTCTGGAACTTATGTTTTTAAAGCATTTTAAACAAAATGTTTTTATGTTTTTGTAATATGCGTATCATGTTTTGTAATTAACTTTACATCGAATTTATTGTTTAGAATTTCCTAGTACATCAAAAGCTTAACTCTGGAAATATGCTTAATTTTCATTAAGGACATTAACACTTTGTTTTTGAAAAAAGTGTCTTCTTCATTTATTTTTCAGGTGTGGATGACAAAGGATCCAGATCCTGAATGAACTTCATTACACATAGAAAGGGTCATAAATTTCCATACTATTATAGACTTTATTTACAAGAAGTCAAGTACTTAGTGACTGAAAAAAACGGATGATTTAAAATTAACATTACTCATTTAATATGTTGTTAATTAGAACTTATATAACACATGTTAATATTTATCTATATTTGCCATTTACGTCTCAAAGAAAAAAAATCCCCACAGCTCAAATCTGGTGACCTTGGAAGCCATGAGATATCACAGAAACGAGAAATGAGCTTTTTTGGAAACTTGCGACGCACCACAACGTCGCACCACGACGTCGCTTGCATCTTGAGAAGTGTGTGCAGTGACACCATCTTTGCTGGAAATAAACATTGTTTTTCTTGGATAACTAGAACCATTTAAATGAAAAAGAGTCATCACTCATGATGATTATTGCATTTTCTTATTCTTCAATCATTATTGCATTTTCTGATTCTCCAAATAACACTTGCATACGAACAGCAAAATCCTCTCATTGGTTATAATCTTGTTCTTTTTAACATCTGAGTAACGCACATCTTATATGGATGAAATAATAAGTTATTTTGCAAAATGTTCACACTGATTCACAAATTAGGAATAATTTGCCTGTCTTCTTGCCAACCGTCTTAGGCTACGAACTAAAGCTTTCCTAACCATTTCAGTGTTTCAGGGTGTCCTAGTACACTTATTTTGACAAGAAGACTTCTATTTTAGAATACTTCCCATTGCTCTAAAGTTGTTAACCCATCTGAGAATCATATTCCAGCTGGGAAAGATAGCATGATGTCTAAGTGGAAAGTAAATGCAAGGCACCTGCTGCAAAGCTGTGATAGACTCACTATTTTGCATGTGCACATTGTAAGCAAACACAAAGTATTGTATCATCCACTGCTCCATGAAAAATGAAATGGCATCATGTGCAGAGGCCAGTGGTCACAGCCCCCTTCCAAACATGACTTGTATTAGTAATTTCAAAATCTTCTATTTTTTTCGTCCCCCCTGTACTTTAATTGTGGATTGTAATTTTTTAGTATTAAGGGGTTTTACTTTAATAAAGATGCACTCTAGCTTTTATTTATACTAGAGTAAATGCTAGGATTGCATGTAGGTTTATTGCAATCCTTGTAGGATGCTGTATCTTCGACGATAGCCTTTCCTGGATCAAAGCCAGCATATTTTGGCCACCATGGAGCCATACTATAATGTTTATATACCAGAGGCCACCATTATTGTGACGGTGCAAAATATGTAAATCATACAGTATTTCAGGAAGAATCTTTGTCTATAACCTGTAGTTAATTTCATCTTTGGTAACACAGTTCATGCAGAATCTAATAATTATTTAAGATATTTTTTATGTTAAAGGGAGATTACTGCAGCCAGTGGTGATTGGATAGATGATTTTTCTCACCGACAAAGCAAACGAAGAGATAATCGGATTAGATCAGCTGCTACAATTAAACATAGCATTCAGCGATCATGGACTTTTTCAGGTTTGTTGCATAATAAAACAAATTATCTCAAAATTGTACGGTATCTAGTATGAGATCACAGGATGGCCACCAATTGCAAAAAATGGGAATACCAGTATTTATACAGGAATTATTAGCTTCGGGAAAAGTTGGGGTTTATTTTGGGAATTTTAATAATTCTGTTACTGTTTCAGGTATTTTATTGCAAACTATAAAATTATGTTTTTTTATTAATATTGAAGTTCTTATGTTTCATATGTTAAACTTCTTAAAAACAAACTTCCAAATAACGAAAATCCCTAAATAATGAATTTTTTTGCCGTTCTTGACATTTTAGAAATTACTATTATAATATGCCTCTATGTTACAAATTTTGGACTTCTCAATAGCAAAATATTTGCTCCAACTGAAGAAAAGAAATGTTATGCTGTATCAGCAGTTTATTTTCAGCAGGAAGAGCAGTGGAACCAAAAGGTTGTCAGGTAGTAGGCAATACGGTTCATTTAACACTGGATACAGTACTGTACTGCATTTTACATTCTGCCCTCCGTAGATTACACATTATAAAAAAGCGGATTTGAAAAATTCAGCATTTATAGCTAGTATTTTTTCTTGCCCCACCACTGAGAAAGAGCTTCTTCCTCACAATAACCTTGCTAGTTCACTTACTCCATTTTATTTGTGCCGTGAGTTTGTTAAGCAAAAAAAAAAATACTAAAAAGAAGATGTTTAGTGTTGAAGAAAATGTGACCTTTATGAAAGATGTTGATAAAGATGTAAAGAAGTTGGATGTTTCAAAAAAATTCGGAATACCTCAGAGTTTGATCGACTATACTTAAATATTAGGATCAGATTTTAAAACAAAGTGGTGCTTATAATTTACAAAAAAAAAAATTTAAACTGTGTACATATGATATCGATATGCGATGATAAAATGGATGACGGTAATGCACAAGAAAAATCTTTCATTGTCGGGGACACTAATTGACTGCAAAATTAGGACACTGTGACTTTCACAAAAGTAACGGTTTGATAGACAAATTAAAAAAACTGCATAACCATCTTTCAAAATCTCATTTATGGTAATTGTGAATTTTGGAAGGACAATTTGTTGAAAAACATTTTAACACGTTCATTGCTAAGCTGGAAATTAAAAACTTCATGTGGTGGCCAAATTTTTTTTATTGTTTTATTTGGTTATATAGTGCACAGAATAAGTAAATATAATATTTACAAACGTTTATTATTGTGTACTTAGGAATTATGGTTTCTTATATCCGTCACGCGATATCGCGTGATTGGCCATACATGAAGGGGTTTTTGCCCATATGGCCAAAACGCCCGATATCGCGTGATGTATTATTCAACCAAATAGGTTTCATAGTTTACAAATAAAAGCCATTTAAATGTATTAATGGTAATTAATTTAATTAGCAGACATTTATAATCAGACAAAATTTGAAAAATTCACTCTAGTTTGGAATTATACACTCAAAATTTACAAAATGGTTTCAAAATATATAACTATTTAGCATTGCAATTATGCAATTCAAAAAAACAGTCAAAACATAATGGTGGAGCACCTGGTCAGTTTTTACACTCAGATGTGGTGTTTACCCTTTTTTTAATTTTTATAACAATTTCTGCAATCTTTTCTAAAAGTTGCATTTATTGTTTTGCCGGTGTAGAGACTTCGCGGTTTGGCTTTCTCAATTTTAGTTAGCTTGTGTTGGACTCGGTCTCCTCGTGTCTTCTGTGTTGTTTCTGAGTCAGAGGTTATTTCTGTCAAATAGGATTCAATAATTTGTTTCCTGAAATCATAAAGTGACATGCTCTTCTGATTAAAATAATTGTTATTGAGTACCCGGGCGTTTATCAGACTTATCATCAAAGTATGTATAAAAATTTTCATATACCATCGTAAAGTTTTCCTTTCGCATGGGTAGTAACTTAGCATTTGATCTTGTAAATCAACGCCGAACATACTTCTGTTGTAATTTATGATGGCTGCGGGTTTTGTTACCACAGTACTACGTTTTGTGGTCACTTCTTGCATTTTGTCAGGAAATTCAGTAGATATATAATTAATCTCTCTCTTGTCTTTCCATTTTTCAACATGAACACCGTTACTACACTGCGAAACATTTTTGCCTTTTTTTAGTTTTTTTGTGACTACTATTTGGGTTATCTTTACGTTTCTTGTTCAATGTGCCAGTGCAATATGTATTTTGCTCCAAGAGTTTTGCATCTAAACCATAGCTATTATAAAAATTGTCCATAAACACTGCATGGCCAACATTCAATTTTCCCTCTAATAACTTTTCCACTATTTTTTCGGTGTGGCCTTTCCCTGCAGTTGGATCCAACATATTGGCAAACACATGCACTTTTAGGATGGTACCATTTGGTTCCGCAAGTACATACAACTTAATTCTATATTTGTGTCTCTTCCCCTTGATGTACTGATGGAAAATAAGTCGACCACGCCATAAAACCATTGATTCATCCAGAGACAAATTTTTACCAGGGTAATAAATACACTCATAACATTATTAAAACTATCTATTATTAATTTGCATTTATCCATGCGATTGTCATTACTTTGTTCAACAAAATGAAGGCATCTCAGAATTATTTTAAATCTATTTCTCGACATATATTGAGGAAAAACTGATTTATATAGACGGTGAAGTTTCCAGTAATCAACAAGACGATTAATTTTTGCTGTACTAGTGTGTAATAGTAACCCAATAAAGATTTTAAGTTCTTCCAGGGTGAGCGACTTCCATTGTGTAATACGAGACTGAACCTGACTAGATAAATGTTTTAGGGTTTCAGCGTATCCATTTGAGTTTTCAACTATTTTTTGTAAATAATTTTCACTGACAAATAAATTAAAATAATCCCTTGGACTATTGGGTGCTGGCACTAGTAGTGCATTTGTCCAAGTAAAGGGAATATCCTTCATAGAACTAAAGTCAACACTCCAACCATTTGTGGAAATTGGTGTTTGTATAGCATTTATAATGTCATTATTTTGTCTCACCTGCAATTGCGAAGCTTGGTCTTCATCGGATTCCGAATCACTTTCACTATCAATAAATTCATAGTTTATATCATTGACATCACTTCCTGTAGAAAAGTCGTTGTCAGAATCTAGTAATAACTCTTCTACCTCGGTAGTTTTTAAATGTGTTTTTGAACGATCCGGCATTTCACTGAGCCTTTTCGAGGGTCCTAGTTGGTCACTCATAATTAAAGCAACAAAATTAACACCCAAATTAGTAAAAACCTAACTTCAAAATGCTAAATCAACGATTAACTAAACAAAATTATTTTGTAATTACCTTGTCCGAACGCTACCACTCTAGGCACTGGCTGACAAGAACAAAACAAAATGGCTGGTGGCCATTCCCATTACAACAAGGTCAATCCATTCCCTAGCGGCCAATATAAGTACTATGCAGCATTTTGCAGTGGCCTCTACAATAATTCACTTAGAATTTGGATAGGAACGACCATGCAATATCGCTGATCGGCCATCCGGTAAAGATCTGACATCACGTGATTGGCAATGAACGTGTTAAATGATTATGCTCTGAAGGACATATTCAATGCTGATAAAACCGGTCTGTTTTTGAAATGTTTACCTAACAAGACACTAACTTTTAAGGTCAACCCCTATTTTGGAGGAAAAGCAAGCAGAGAAAGATTAATACGCCTCTAATCTATATTAATGGCAGCTAACATGTTAGGAACAAAAAATCTCAAATTGCTTGTGATTAGCAAAAGCAATTCTCCACGATGTTTCCAAGGCATTAAGTCTATTTTTCGTTATACTACCTAAAATGGTAGTCAATCAAACAAATACCATTTGATTGATCTGGTGATACTTGATAGAGGAATTAGAAACATTTATGATGGTATTAAAGAAAAATTTAGGTTAGATGACAAAAGTTATTTATTTGGACACAACTGGCTATGTTATGTACGATGTGTTGACATGTTTTTGCTTGACCTATGAAAGGATAAAAAGTCTGTGTCATGATCGTCTACATTTCATTATTGCAATAAATCATACATCTAGATTTCATTACCTTATTTGTTGCTTGTAATTTTTAGGGATAAATTTGGAGCCCTTTATTAGTTATTAACAAAAAAAGGGTATAGAGCAAAACAAACAACATTACGAACTTAATGACGTCTGTCAATATGACAGTTGATCCATAGCAAAATAAATCAAACTTTCAATTTTGAAGCAGGAATACTAGGAAAACTTAAATTGTGTTTTACTGTACATACTTGAAATAAACATACAATATGCATTGGAATATTTTGAGGAATACATGTATTGTATCAAATAAATAGTACTTCGAAGAATGCTCATATTGAGTATAGCATTAAAATCACGAGTCTAACTTGATTAAATCTACTTAATGTACAAAATAAGTTGTATAAAAATTATGAACCCTAAAGATATGTTTCTACATTTTATTCAAAATATTGCATGTCCAAAATCAGGATCACTCCTTATATTTCAGGAAGTGATGTTTTATTGTAATTATAAATGTATTCTTGTGTCTATCCGATATGGTGTATTACACAAATGGAGGTTAGGGATCTGTTATTGCCACTCACCATGACAGTGTGGGAGGGGGGCAATAATGTTTTGGAATAATCTAGGTCACAGACCATTCTCAGTACTGAGCATTCAACCCAATTAGTGTCCTTTTTATGTGTATGTTTGAGTTGACAAAGATTTCCTTGTGAAGTAAAATATCTTATACTCTCTTACTTGCTTTTTATAATCCAAGGGATTTTAATTTGTATTTTATCTACAAGTTAATATTTGGTATAGACCATGCATTTATGTTATTTTATTTGAGTAGTGAAAAGTACAGGAATTTTTTTTTGCTTTGAAAATTGAGAAATATATACGGAAATTTGAAAATTAAAACTGAATGGCCATCCTGAATTAACAGTGGGAAGACGAGTTATAATTCCTGTGAGCCTTTGAATAGTTCAACAGTGTCAGGTGTTAATGTTACACTTGATGTGTAAGCTTTGGTATGTAGATAGTAGAGCGGTATGAGTTCTCAATCCTTATAACCCCTCTGGTAGAAATTCTATTACAGATTGTAAACTTGTGGTTATCTCTCCCAAAATCACAATCCAAGAGAGGTTCAATTTAGTTATGATTTTTCCATCCTACGATAGGCTTAGATTTAACACCGCCTGTGATGAATATTCTTTTGAGCCAATTTGTTTTCTACAGTTTGTTTCACTAGCAAGTGTAATAAATTTGCTACAATATTCAATAATGGAACACATGATTTATAAACAGATAGAAATTTATCTTGTCTTGCTCCCTATTTAGTTGCAGTAAAGAATTTGGAAAGAAGAAATGTTTGAATTTAAAAATGAATTATTTGTGTAGTAAGATATTGGGTCAGAATCAGAACTATAAATAATTACATTTAAAATTAACATAGAAGAATTATAAACAAATATCTTTAATACTCTGCGAACGAGAATATAGTAAAGTTGACAAGGTATGAGATTACTCATATTTTTTCCTTTACACATATGCTACTTAAATTTAGATTAAATCTTAAACAAGTGATTTCAAGTATCACAAAATGTAAATAATTTTAAACATTTGTAAAATCGAAACAGTCACATTTTACACAACAATATAATATAGTTTTTACAACCTATATACAAAATATCTGGTAAGGATAGTTATAAAAATTAAATTTATAAATAGTAACATTGAGCTCATAAGCAGTGTTTACATTGTCTTTTAAACAACAATGGCTGCTGGCTATGTAGCCCCATGGCAATGCCCAGACATGTAATGTAAACATTGTTGTGGGGGAAGCATTATTATCTTCACCTGACTCTAGTATTGGAGAGTGAGTGTCTGGCTATGGAAAGTGGCAACTCAATAACTATTGAAGGTTGTGCTGCTGTTAGTGTTAGCCGATGAAATATTACTTACTTTACTTTAGCCAATGCCTGATCTTGGCATTTTTACCATTCATTCTCCGCAGACTTCATTCTTTCACATCTTGCAAAGCTGTGCAATTCTGCTGAAAATGTGGATCATCCATCTGTTGATGGTTGCACAGAGAGCAATATATATATATATATATATATATATATATATATATATATATATATATATATATATATATATATATATATATATATATATAGATTTTTTGGACTAGGAGACTGACAGACTTACCTTGGTAAGAGTCCACTCTGTAGTCTTGAAATAGAAACACATAAAAGCACTTAAACAATGATATATTTCAACCACACAGTGGTCTTTGTCAATCGAAGAGAAAACACAAAAAGAAATATGAGAGAATGAAATAAAAAATCATTTTTTATTTCATTCTCTCATATTTCTTTTTGTGTTTTCTCTTCGATTGACAAAGACCACTGTGTGGTTGAAATATATCATTGTTTAAGTGCTTTTATGTGTTTCTATTTCAAGACTACAGAGTGGACTCTTACCAAGGTAAGTCTGTCAGTCTCCTAGTCCAAAAAATCTAAATAATCTTTACCAACCAAAACTATATATATATATATATATATATATATATATATATATATATATATATATATATATGCTAATCCTATTTTATATAGGTGGGCTTGCTGATAGTCATGGCCTGTAAGCATTCTCAGCTTCCAATCTAGGTAGGCTATGTGGTATTAGCAATGTGTCCTCTCATATCTTTCCAGCACTCATTTCTTTTTGACTTTAATCAAGCCCTTTAATCAGGCTTCTTGCTATCAATGTAGATATAGGATTATCTGTCAGTGGCAAGGTGTTACCTTTCTTCGCTAGCTGGTCTGCTCGTTCATTTCCCTCAAATCTGGCATGGCTAGGGAAACAATGCAGCACAATGTACCACTCTTCTTCAATCATGCCTGCCAGGGCCTTTCTTTCATTCATTTTATTCCATACTGTCGATAGAGGGTATTACTAGTTAGTGCAATAATGGTGGCCTGTGAATCCACAAAAAACACAAGTTTTCCCATCTTTCTGGAGATTGAACAAAGTTCTTCGACAGCTTGCACTATTGCCGCATTTTCACCATCGAAGTTGTTGGCATTAATCCCAACAGGGCTGTAGCCCTGTAAGTGGTCGTTGTAAAAGCTAGCTCCAGAGGCATGTTTCACCACTGACTCATCAGTGTATACATGGATCCAGTTGTCTTTGCATTATACATCTGCAATTGCTTCCAAAGCAGTGGCCTTTAGGATGTGGGGATCACTAATACCCTTGGAGTCCTTGTGATTTAGAAGCTACAGTTTTCCCATCACATAACGAAGGGAAAACTGTGTGAGAGGTTTGGAATTTAGATGGTTGCCAGGTTGTGTTTAATTCTAAGTTGTTTGGCATGAATGTGTAGTTATATTTATGTATTAAGTCACAATGTCGCAGGTTTATAATTCTCCCATTGTCTGTAGTCGATTATCTTTCCCCTCACCCAGAACCTGAGTACTGATTTCTTACTGAGGCTTTGCAGTAGCTCCACCTCCGCTTGCAATTGCATCGCAGTTATTGGTGTCGATGTTGCTCCACCAGTTATTTTTAGCAGTGTGTTATTCTGGACAACCTCTAATTTCCTTAAGTTAACGTAGGAAGAGAGAGCGATAACTTCAGAAGTATATTCCATAACTGGGCGTATATAAGTTTTATAGGCTGCCTCCATCACATCCTACCTTGCTCCCAATCTCGTAGTGATCCCGATAAAATATTATGATATTTAAAAACCAAGAAAAAAAATATTAATGAAATCCTGTTGAGTAACCAAATACAGCAGAGTATGCTTACATATGTTAAAATTATTAATGAATTATACATAAGGTGATTTTCCATTCAATTAATAAATATTTTAACTGTCACGTTTTTAAAAATTGTATTGCCGGTTTTGTTAAATTTCATTTCAGCTGGATGAATTTATTTATTTAACTCAGTCATTGATTTCTCATTTTGTTGTGTTATAGTTTAAACAACTATACATCCATGTTTCTCTAATAATATTAATTTTCTTTTAATTGATTTCTCCATTTTATTAGTAAGAATTATGTATTTAACTTAGCTGACATTAATTTTTAAAACTTTTATGATTAAAGAGTATTTTGAATTTTGAAAGTTTGACTTAGACTATTTCCAGGGGATTTTAGAATTATTTTATTATAAAATGTGTGTGTCTGTGTATGTAAGCTTTACTAAAACTAATCTAAATATACCGTATGTTTCTATTTTAAATAAAATATGTGTATACATGATTTAATTTAGTTCCATTTGTTTCACAGATGCCTCACCTTCTCCATGGTCAGCTCTACGTGGATCTCCAGAACTGAGAGCATACAGCAGCATGCCTCGTCATCAAGACTGTGACTTTATCCCTCGCACAGCATTCACCAACAGAACCCATCTTGCTCATACAGATACGACTACAACTGTAAACAACTCATCGAACGATATTAAAAATGAATCAGAAATTAAATATGAATTTACTGGCTCTTTAAATAACCCACCAGATATATACAATGATGAATCATCAGTTATTGTGTTTAATGATGAAAATAAAAATGAAACAGAAATTGAAGACTTTATTGGGAAAGAAATTATTGATAGTAACTTAACCAGTGATGAAAAAACATCTGATTCTGAGCCATCAATAATTGGAGAACACTTAAGAACTATTCCTGTCACTGATAATGATTCAAGTATCGAAAGTCCGCTCATTGATAAACGAACTTACAGTGAAAGTACATCTATAGACAACCAGTCTTCAATTGGAAGTCCTGATACTGGCAAAAGATTTTGCAACAGTCCTCTAACAGATAGCCCTATGGTAGCAAAGAGGAATATTAATGAAGAAGTGGTTGAACCTCTCACTGGTTCTGTTTTTAGAAAAGTTACTTTCAGAAAAAGAAGAGTAGACACAAAGAATCTTCCTCCTGGTAAGTCACTTTTAATTTTTATTCTTGGCTCACTTACTACTTCACTAACTGCATGCAATGGGTGTTCAGACAATTTACTAATTTCATTAAAGTAAAA
Source organism: Prosapia bicincta (assembly GCA_036971475.1). Lineage (NCBI taxonomy): Eukaryota > Metazoa > Arthropoda > Insecta > Hemiptera > Cercopidae > Prosapia > Prosapia bicincta. The sequence continues at coordinate 155,984,034 of JBAIZL010000002.1, forward strand.
CTGATTTCTTGTAGATTGGATTATATTCTTAGTTCTAAGAATAGTGTTAGACTATTATAATAATAAATATAGACAACAATAACCCTTGCTACAAATATTTAAACACCCTTGATGTATGTTTTGCTAACACTGTTAGAATTATCAGAAGCTTATTTGTAGCAAGGGTTATTCTTGTTTAATTATTATAATTATGCTACTGTATATAGATTTTAAAAATTTAGATAACTTTTAAAATAAAAGTATTATCAATAGAATGGAGTACTACTGTGATATTGAATAGGTTACAGAATTAATGAAGCTATTGCTGTGAACAATTTTGTCAGTCTTCCGTATATCATGTTTACAACTGTTTTCAGTGGTGCAACTATCATCATCATTATCAACATTTTTGAAATTCTCATCACTCGGAGTTAATACTCAAAAAATTGTATTCTAACTGTTATTGAAGATCCAAATTATCTTGGAAATTATAAACAGTTTAATTGTCCTTTTCAGTAGAAGGTTTTATGGTTTTAAAAATTGTTATGAGAGAGTTTTGGTCCTGTAGCTTAAAGTTAGGTTGGTTATCAATGTCACTACTGGAGTAGTTTTACTGATGCGATTGCCATGAATAATCAGGACTCTGATGAATAGCCAAGAATATATACTGTAAGTGTTAATTTTGTGTGTCCAGGGGTGGTTAGATTTGTAGTGTATTGTGGTGTTGTTGGGAGTAGGTTTTCTGTGTATCGTAGTTTCTATTTTATTATTATTTATATTTAATGTAATGTCAAGGTAGTTGATTGTTCTATTTGTTTCTGTTTCGAAGGCGAAGGTATGTTTTCGTTGTATATATTTAATTTGTTTAATATTATGATGTGTTCGTTGTGAATGGTAGGTTGGTATATTACAAGTATATGATCTACGTATCTTGTCCATAGCAAAATGTTATGTGTGTTTAGTATAGGTTTAATTATTATTTGTTCAAAGTGTTGTAGATATATTTCTGACATGACTGATAATATGGGTGATCCCATGGAGAGTCCAGTTGTTTGTTGATAGTATTTATTGTTAAATTGGAAGTAATTTTGGTTACATATGTGTTTTGTTAGTGCAATGATACTATTTATTGTGTTTTCTTTTTCGTAATTGTGTATTAATTTGTTTTTCATTATTTCTATGGTTTCTTCTATTGGGATACTAGGGTACATGTTAGTTATGTCATAACTTATTATTTTTGTGTTGTTGTTTCTTTCTATGTTTTTTATTTTATTAATTAATTTGTATCCATTTTTTATATTGTATGTGTTGTTGATTTGTATTTTAGGTCCTATTATTTTGTCTAGTATTTGTGCGATAATGAGGCTATTTTGAAATTTATTAGTGGTCTAAATGGTGTGTCAGGTTTGTGGATTTTAGGTTTAATATCGGTGCACATGGTTTGAATGGGTAAAGTCTTGTGTGGTATTTTTTAATTTATTGTTGTAGTTTAGGGTATTTCTGTGTGTGACTATTAGGTCACTGTGACTGAGTCACACACAGAAATATCCTAAACTATAACAATAAATTAAAAAATACCACATAAGACTTTACCCATTCAAACCATGTGCACCAATATTAACAGGCATACCTAAAATCCACAAACCCGACACACCATTTAGACCACTAATAAATATCAAAACCGCCTCATCCTACTTAATCGCAAAAATACTAGACAAAATAATAAGATCTAAAATACATACCAATAACACATACAATATAAAAAATTGATACGAATTAATTGATAAAATAAAAAAATAGAAACAAACAGCAACACAAAAATAATTATTTGTGGCATAACCAATATGTACCCTAGTATCCCAATAGAAGAAACCATAGAAATAATAAAAAAACAAACTAATACACAATAACGAAAAAGAAAACAATAAATAGTATCATTACAATAACCAAACACACATGTAACCAAAATTACTTCCAATTTAACAATAAATACTATAAACATACAACTGGACTCCCCATGGGATCACCCATATCATCAGTCATGTCAGAAATATATCTACAACACTTTGAACAAATAATATTTAAACCTATACTAAACTCAAATAATATTTTACTATGGACAAGGTACGTAGACTATATATTTTTATTATACCAACCTACCATTCACAATGAACACACATAATACTAAACAAACTAAATACATACAACGAAAACATACCTTCGAAACAGAAACAAATAGAACAATCAACTACCTTGACATTACATTAAATATAAATAATAATAAAATAGAAACCATAGTACACCAAAAACCAACTTCCAACAACACCACAATACACTATAAATTTAACCACCCCTGGACACACAAAATTAGCACTTACAGTAACATGATAAATAAAGCAATAAAATACACACAAAATAATAAATATAAAAAGTAGAATCAGATAACATTACAAAAATAGCAATAGAAAATTGATACAACCAACACCTTATAAAAAATATATACAATAAATTTACAAAAAACCCTAATCTCATCACAACCCTACAACCTGAACACAAAAATAATTTTAAAAAATCTACCTAAAATATAAATACACCAATAACAAAATAGAAAAATTAACAAATATATACAACAAAGAATACTACACTCCAACATACAAACCAAAGAACAAAATAATAAAATATCCTAATAACACAAACCTCAAAACAAATACAGAAAAACATAACCTATCAGGAATTTACAAAACTACATGTAACGACTGTAACGCATTTTACATAGGAAAAACAACCAGATCGTTTAAAATAACTTTTGAAAAACATTACAGAGCATTCAAAAATAAAAATACAAAAGCATCAAATGTTGCAGCACACCTAATATCACATAAACATGAAATAACAAACTACGAAAATATACTTGAAATATATATAAATATTATATACTTGATATATAACTAAATATACTTGAAATAAATAATAACTCGATAAAACTAAACTCACTAGAAAAATACCACATTTATAAAAACATACACAAGAATTTAATGAACCTGCATACAACATATGCAGACGACGTACTATTCAAAAACATTATACACGCGGCTCAAGAAGAAATATGTATGATGTCAAAAAATACCAACATCATGGACCGAACATCCACACCAGAAAAATAGAGAAAATTAATTCAGTGACTCGACAATGGCCAAGTGACCGAAAGGTGCCTCATCACATAAGGTAAAATTATTGCACTTAGTGGTGTAAAAAAATTATTTACAAGAGTAATAATAGCTTCATAAAGTAAGTGCAACGGAAAAATAATACACAACGTGAAATATATATATACAACACCCCCTCCCCCCGTCAGTGAGCCCGATGATGGAGATACTAACAATCTTTGAAAGTTAACTCGCATAAATACCAAGTAAGATTTTTGTTTAAGTACATATAGTGAAAGTGATAAGTAAATACAAGAAAACAGTGTTGCAAAACCTAGGACCTCCCTTTTTTGGACTAGGAGACTGACAGACTTACCTTGGTAAGAGTCCACTCTGTAGTCTTGAAATAGAAACATATAAAAGCACTTAACCAATGATATATTTCAACCACACAGTGGTCTTTGTCAATCAAAGAGAAAACACAAAAAGAAATATGAGAGAATGAAATAAAATAAATATAAGTTATATATATTCTTGATATTTAACATTATCCATTGTTTTTCCGTTGCACTGACTTTATGAAGTTAATATATTACTTATGTGAGTAATTTTATCCACCATTAAGTGCAATAATTTTACCTTGAGTGATGAGGCACCTTTCGGTCGTAGACCATTGTCGAATCACTGATTTTTCTCTGCTGTGGATGCTACGTCTGTGAAGCCGGTGTTTGTTGACGTTACGCGCACTTTTTCTTGATCTGTGTGTATGATATTTCTGTATAGTATGTCTTCTGTATATGTTGTTTGTAGATTCATTAAGTTGTTGTGTATGTTTTTATAAATGTGGTATTTTTCTAGTGAGTTTAGTTCTATTGGGTTGTTATTTATTTCCAGTATGGTTAGGTTATTTTCGTAATTTGTTATTTCGTGTTTATGGGATATTAGGTGTGCTGCAACATTTGATACTTTAGAATTTTTGTTTTTGAATGCTCTATAATGTTCTTCAAATCTTATTTTAAATGTTCTGGTTGTTTTTCCTATGTAAAAAGCGTTACAGTTGTTGCATGTGATTTTGTAAATTCCTGATAGGTTATGTTTTTCTGAATTTGTTATGTGGTTTGTGTTATTAAGATATTTTATTATTTTGTTGTTTGGTTTGTAAGTTGGAGTGTAGTATTCTTTGTGGTATACATAGGAAAAACAACCAGAACATTTAAAATAAGATTTGAAGAACATTATAGAGCATTCAAAAACAAAAATTCTAAAGTATCAAATGTTGCAGCACACCTAATATCCCATAAACACGAAATAACAAATTACGAAAATAACCTAACCATACTGGAAATAAATAACCCAATAGAACTAAACTCACTAGAAAAATACCACATTTATAAAAACATACACAACAACTTAATGAATCTACAAACAACATATACAGAAGACATACTATACAGAAATATCATACACACAGATCAAGAAAAAGTGCGCGTAACGTCAACAAACACCGGCTTCACAGACGTAGCATCCACAGCAGAGAAAAATCAGTGATTCGACAATGGTCTACGACCGAAAGGTGCCTCATCACTCAAGGTAAAATTATTGCACTTAATGGTGGATAAAATTACTCACATAAGTAATATATTAACTTCATATATATTGTAACATTTTGAAGTAGTATACATATAAAAGGCACTTACCAAAATAAGATAAATATATAAAAATAAATTCAGTATGTAAAAATTACTAAAATATACCAGGAACGAATTGTAAACATAACCTAATTTCACTTGTGTAGAAAATGCACACGGCCACATTTTAGATCTAATCACAAGATTTTATATAAAAGAAAAAAACACACAAATCACTATTTATAATAAAATGTATTAGAAATAATTGATAGGTAACATTTTAAATAGAACTATGTAAAAATACACTTAAAACTTTCACACGGCAAGCTAGTGAGTGTTCTGTAGTAAACACGATATAACGGATTTGTGGAGTTGCGTGCGCATTGACCGGCAAAAGATATTCGTTTAAATATTTCTCGTGGAGATATAATAAGAAAACAGTTTTGGATTTAATTGCAAAGAAATTTAAGTGCAGTTGTTAAGAAGAAGAAGTGTATCCGTAAAGAAGAAGAACATGACATCCGTAAAGCTGTACTTACACGGAATAAACGAAAAAATAGCGGAAATTCACGACTTGGCCATTTTTTTCTAACAAAGGTAGCGTCAGGACGCAGTTGGAACAAAGCATTGGAACGAGGAAGACGTATTCAGAATTGGCTGTAAAAATTTTATTTTTTTTAACTAGTGCGGAAAATGCAGTATCGTATTTAAATCATAATTACAGAGTAACAATAAGCCAAACCATTGAACTGATCAATTAAGAAGACATTATTCAGGAAATTATTTAATTAGGAACTAAAATAACTTGTAAAAATTTTAACTTGTAAGAATTGTAATTTAGATATTTTTTTGAAAGTGCCAACTCAAAATTTATTAGTCAAAATTTAGAAAACCCACCTATTTAACCCGAGATAAAGAGAGCTCAAGCTCAAATTGAAATAATTAAATCAATTTCAATTCATATTAAATTTTATAACTAAACTTCTTGCTGCCATAACAAATTTTAGACTTAGGCTAATAAAGCTTAATTTTTGTAATTCTTTGTAGAGGAAATAAGAATTTTTAATTAGTAAGTGACTTTGTAAAAGATAATAGGAATGTCATTTTAAGATATTAAAAGTTTATTGTAACAAAAAGCAGCATTGAATTGTTATTTCTTTTAAATTATAAATTTTATTAAGACTTGTATAAAACAAAAATTACCAATTATTACATTTGGCACACAAACGTGGGGCTCGATTATAAAAAAAAAAAAATTTAAGAATTAACCTCAAGGCACTTTAGATAAGATTATTAATTAAATATTTGTATTAATATTGTTTACTTTTCAGGACTTTGCAACCATAAGTCAATAATTTTTTTAATTTTCAAAATTTAAATAGAATAAAGGGGAATTTTGAAATTTTAGATAAAGAAATAAAAAAAAATGGAATCTGAAACAGGTACATATAATTTAAGGAGGGAGAAAGCGAAAAAAACAGAAAAATTAGAGGAATATAACAAACATAGTAGGTCTAGGAAGGGTACAGCAATTGAGGAAGCTGCAAAAGGAAAATATGTGACATTAAAAGAAAAAATAGATGAAAAAGAGGAAGAAGATACAATAGGCCAAATAGAATTGGAAGAAGGGACAAGCCTAGAAATACAAGAGACAGAAATGGAAGGCACAGATATGCCTATAGAAGAGAGTGAGGTGGAAACCCAAGTAGATGAGGCTAGGGGATTACCACTGATGCAAACCCAACAGAAAAAGGGAAATAATGAGAATGAAGATTTAAGGGAGATGATGAGAACTCTCATGAAAATGAGTGTAAAAGGGAGAGAGGATCTACATAGACAATTAGATAAGATGGACGAAATAAAAAAAGAGTTAAAAGAGAATATAAACGAAGTAAAAGGAGAGATGAACAGAGGATTTGCCTCAAGTAGGTTGGAAATGAGTAGGTTGGATAAGAAATTCGAAAGCCTAAAGGAAGAAAATAGGAGAATGATAGAGGATATGAGGGAACAGTTGAGAACAGAGAATAATGATGTAATAGGAGTTATGAGAAGAGACTTAGAGGAGAAGATTAAGGAGAATTTAGAGGAAACAAAAGAAATCATAGCTGATGTGACAGAAATAAATAAGAAAGAGATAGAGAAGGTAGAAAAAATGACAATACAGAACAGGGAAGAGTTAAGAGTTTTAAATAGGGAGATAGCGATTGAGAAAAACAATAATAATGATAGAATTGATCGATTGGAAACAGAAGGAAGGAGGAATAATGAGAAACAAGGGGAATTGACCCAGAGAATGGAAAAGGTAGAAAAGAAGGTGGAAGAAAATAAAGGAGGAGAAGGCCTAAGGATAATACAGGTGTCATGCGGGAATCAGGAGGAGATGCCAAAATTTAATGGTAGGAATGGGAACCCTATGGAGTTCCTAAAAAGACTGGATAGGTATGTGGAAAGAAAATTTGGATGTAGGACAGGGGAAAGATTTGAAGATGAATGGAGAGGAATCATGGATAGAGCCTTGGAAGTAGGAGCGGCAAGATGGTGGGAATCAATCAGAGAGGAGGTGGAAAATTTCGCGGAGTTACAAGATAGATTTATAGAAAGATACTGGGCCAAAGAAATACAGGAAGGCATCAAAGAGAGAATAGAAAATGAAAGGTATATAGAAGGAAATGGAAGAGCCAGAGCAGATTATTTCATAGAAAGAGTCATAGTTTTAAAGAACATGACACCACCGCAAAATGAGGAAGAGATAGTCCGGAGATTAAGCCGGCATTTTAATGAAAGGATACAGTTGTCAAGAAGAGTACAAAATATAAAAACGATCCGAGAGATGGAAAGGATGCTAAATGAGGAGGATATAGAGGAGAGAAATAAGGAAATAAGACAGAGAAACAGGGGACCATGGAATAGGCCTACCCCTAGAGAGGAACAGAATGGAAATAGATTTCCACCCAGAAGGGGTGAGGAAGGGATGAGACAGCAGGGAAATAGAAGATTTCCAGGACCAGGAGAATTGTATAGAAGGAATGAATATAGAAGTGAAGGACGGCCATATGTCCAGTTTTTTAACAGAAGAATAGATAATCATGTGAGGGGGAATATTGAACCAAGACCAGGGCAGGAAAATAATTGAGAGAATAGAGGAGACAGGAATTACAGAACAAATGACAGGAGCCAGAAGGAAATAAATCAGATAGAGGCAAGGACAGGCGTGGGGACAAGGAAGGAGGATGGTGCAAATAGTCAAACGGAAAACTAGAGAACACTGGTATTGTCGCCTTGGATCAAGAAAAGGAGCATCAAACAGAACAAATGAGGTTGCCAGTGATAAAATTTGATAAAAGCTCCTACGATAAAATTAAGTTAACTATAAATAATGTATTAATCAGTAGAAAATTTTTAGAACAAGAAGATGAGGAGAGAAATTATAATTTAGGAATTGAAAAAAAAATAATAAACCCAGAGATAGAGATTAAGATGGAAGATACAAGTTTACTAGCATTAATAGACACAGGCAGTAACGTAACATGTATCCAGGAGAAATGGATGTTAGAGAATAAAAATCAAATAGGAAAAATAGAAATCTTACCAATAAAGAATTTAACCATTCGGACTGCAACAAATAAGAAAACTAAAAAGATAAACAAAATGATCATGGTAATAGGAGAAATAGGAGGGGTAAAATATCCGTTTCAATGCCTAGTGGTGCCAGGCTTATTGAGAAAATTTATTATAGGTACGGATATGTTGATGGATGTAGAGGCACAACTTGATTTTGGAAAATGGGAAATGGAGTTAAAATATGAGAACAAATTATATAAATCAAAAATGAGTGTAGATGGGCAGACAAAATTTAAAGGGGAGATGAATAATTTTGAAAATGAGATGGAGGAGGAATTGAGTTGTGATGAACAGGAAGGAATGAATGATATGGAAAAATGGGAAGAATTTGAAACTTTTGGAAACCAGAGTCAAAATTATATTAAAATGGTACAAGAAGAGATAGAGAAAATGTTGGGGACAAGGTATTAGTAAAAGAAAATTGGCAACCACAGGGTATAAGAGGTGAGATGGCAAAATTATTTTATGTATATGATGGACCTTATGTGATCACCAAGAAATATGGCAAAGCGACTTATGAAATCAAAGATGCTAGAAGCAATAAAATTAGAGGAATTTTCCATATTAGCTTGTTAAAGAAATTTTATGAACCAAGGGAGGCACACCAGGGAGAATCAGATAAATTTCAGGTAGAACAAATTAAATAAATAAAGAGAGAAGTCGAGAGAAAGGAAAATAACAAGGGATAATAAGATGGTAACAACAGGAATGTCTCAGAATATAAAAGTATTAGGAGAAGGAAGCGAATGTAGGAGGGATAGATAACAAATAAACCGGAAATGACAATAGACCAGAAATGACTTAATAATTAAACAAACACTTGAAAAAAAAATATAAAGAAAAAAAAATATATGTAAAAAAAAAATAAAATAGGAAGGGATGAATGAATAAGAACAAGGACCTAACCTACAAACAACCTAGACATGCTATGACTCGGTTAGGCTAAAATTTAAAAAAAGAACACTGTGCCAGAAGATAGATTATATGGATAAATAAAAAGACTTATGATTGGAAGGATTCCATTCTATTAAAATTAAAATAAAGAAAGAAAAAGAAAAAGTTTATAAAATAGATTCTAAGAATCAGAAAATGATTAATGTACGAGATGTTAAGAGTAAGAGTATTGTTGATTAAATGTTAATTGTTAATTTATTGTATTGTTAGTAGTTAAGTATATCATATGTAATTAGAGGGCAGCAGACAAGCAAGAAGGATAGAGTAAGAGTTTACTCCCAAAATGTGAAAATTGAGAGTTAAGAGTAAGAGGATTGTTGATTAAATGTTAATTGTTAATTTATTGTATTGTTAGGAGTTAAGTATATCATATGTAATTAGAGGGCAGCAGACAAGCAAGAAGGATAGAGTAAGAGTTTACTCCCAAAATGTGAAAATTGAGATAAAAAAAAGGAATTTTGGAATCAAAATTTTTTTTTTATCTAAATTTGGGGACTATGTAACATTTTGAAGTAGTATACATATAAAAGGCACTTACCAAAATAAGATAAATATATAAAAATAAATTCAGTATGTAAAAATTACTAAAATATACCAGGAACGAATTGTAAACATAACCTAATTTCACTTGTGTAGAAAATGCACACGGCCACATTTTAGATCTAATCACAAGATTTTATATAAAAGAAAAAAACACACAAATCACTATTTATAATAAAATGTATTAGAAATAATTGATAGGTAACATTTTAAATAGAACTATGTAAAAATACACTTAAAACTTTCACACGGCAAGCTAGTGAGTGTTCTGTAGTAAACACGATATAACGGATTTGTGGAGTTGCGTGCGCATTGACCGGCAAAAGATATTCGTTTAAATATTTCTCGTGGAGATATAATAAGAAAACAGTTTTGGATTTAATTGCAAAGAAATTTAAGTGCAGTTGTTAAGAAGAAGAAGTGTATCCGTAAAGAAGAAGAACATGACATCCGTAAAGCTGTACTTACACGGAATAAACGAAAAAATAGCGGAAATTCACGACTTGGCCATTTTTTTCTAACAAAGGTAGCGTCAGGACGCAGTTGGAACAAAGCATTGGAACGAGGAAGACGTATTCAGAATTGGCTGTAAAAATTTTATTTTTTTTAACTAGTGCGGAAAATGCAGTATCGTATTTAAATCATAATTACAGAGTAACAATAAGCCAAACCATTGAACTGATCAATTAAGAAGACATTATTCAGGAAATTATTTAATTAGGAACTAAAATAACTTGTAAAAATTTTAACTTGTAAGAATTGTAATTTAGATATTTTTTTGAAAGTGCCAACTCAAAATTTATTAGTCAAAATTTAGAAAACCCACCTATTTAACCCGAGATAAAGAGAGCTCAAGCTCAAATTGAAATAATTAAATCAATTTCAATTCATATTAAATTTTATAACTAAACTTCTTGCTGCCATAACAAATTTTAGACTTAGGCTAATAAAGCTTAATTTTTGTAATTCTTTGTAGAGGAAATAAGAATTTTTAATTAGTAAGTGACTTTGTAAAAGATAATAGGAATGTCATTTTAAGATATTAAAAGTTTATTGTAACAAAAAGCAGCATTGAATTGTTATTTCTTTTAAATTATAAATTTTATTAAGACTTGTATAAAACAAAAATTACCAATTATTACAATATATATATATATATATATATATATATATATATATATATATATATATATATATATATATATATATATCGAGCTATTTACTTTGATTCATTGATTCAATATTTCCATCAAAGTTTTAGACATTTACAATTTGTTTAGTCCCATTCTCAAGAATAAAAATTTCTTCTATAACAACAAATGTATTTTAGTAAGTAAATAACAAATAAAATATGTATAGAATTATCAATACCACAAATATTGTTTATATTACAATAACATCTGTTGTTATTGTAGTAAATCTTGAAAATGGCCATAAAGTAAATGCCTGAAATTTTGATTTATAAACAATAAATTACCAATTGTTATTGTTTATTTATAAAGAATAAATTAATTAGATAAACTAATTATGTGCAAGACATCAGATTCATTCTATTATTATAATGGGAGTATTATTTTATACTTTTTATTCTTTTTCTTTGGTTGTATTATCTGCTCTAAATAGAATCCTTTGTCAAAACTACATTATAGGGTTTATGTTTATCTGATATACTAGCATTTGTTACATCCAGATTGCTTCTACTTAGTCTTGTCAGTCGTTTAACATTGAATTATTAGGTATTTTATTTCTAATATTTTCATCATCTCTCCAGCTCAGTTTGTGTTCATATAATCCAAACTTCTTTGTACACTAATACTTGATGTAGATTATAATCGATTACTAATGTTCTAAATAAGCAGGTAGTTTGTCCTTCACAGTCAATAGAACTATTTCAATATGGTTATGTTTATTTATATTAATTAAAACAACCTCTTACCACAAATTCAACAATTTTTATTTTCACCTTATGTACATTTCGATCACAAAGTAATCATCTTCAGAGGTAATTTACAAAATCTTCATTTTACAAAAAAAATTGTTGAATTTGTGGTAAGAGGTTGTTTTAATTAATATAAACATTTACGCCACAGTTGCTTCAAGTTGTTATGATTATGTTTATGTTGAGCAGTCATTTACCATTTTCAAAACCTTGTCCATTTTTATTTGCTTAAACTTATATTGCTGTCCATCACCAGGCGCATATTCAGCGACTTGCTTTGGGCGGGGGGGGGGGGGGGCGATCGATGCATTATATATATATATATATATATATATATATATATATATATATATATATATATAATATGTGTGTGTGTGCGCGCGCGTGAGTGTATGTAAAAACATAGAACAGAAAGTTCTTTCTACGCTTGCGTTAGAAATCGGTAACGTGATAAAGATTCGTAGCAAATTAGACTTTTTAATAAATAATTATTCCAGTTTCGATAACACTTATGGCTAGAGAATATTATTAATTTCATAATAAGCTATTATTATAAAAATGGTTTATTAATTAATATAAGTAGTTATTCTTCCAACACGAACAATTCCAGAGTCAACTGCGAATATTACGCTTGCAAAATTATGTATTGAAAATCCTATGTTCGAGACTAAGCTTCACTAGCACTATCTGTTGTTAAAACGTTTAGACGTTTACGAGGGTATGCCGAGGGAACGCGTCACATTTTCAAATTAAAAATTAAAATTTTATTTTTTATTTACAATAAAAACGAATTAACTTAAGTAAAAGTATATTTTAGTAGAAAGTCCTAATTTAATAATATATTTTTGATTTTTAAGCCAAAGTTCTTGAGGATTGCCCCTCCCTTGGATACGCAACTGATCACTCTTTGCAGAATTCAACACAATCATTTCGTCAAACTAACACTTATATTTCAACACAAATAATTGTTTTTATTTTACTTGGAAGTTCTGTTGAATGGTGTTGAGCTGGGAACAGTACTTCCTTATTATTAATTTTGTTTTCTATATGTTTTGCATTTTATTTTGTATTCGTTAATTTTAGTCCTGTTTTATGTATTACAATTTTGTATATTCAATTTACCTTGTTTTATTTTATGTTTCAAGTCCTTTAGTTTATTTTCAATAAATGAAATTTATAAAATTTCTTCTAAATTTTAAAACTAAATGATTTGTTCAAAAGCTAAATATTATCATTGGAAAAATTCTGAAGTTCCTGTAAACTTTGCTTATTGAGAGATGATAACTGCCCTGTTTATTGCTTTGAAAAATACAACAAAATATACAAATAAAATGTAGTATAAGAATATATAGCAATATAAATTTTTTTTTAAATCCAATTTTCAATAACCAAGTGACCAATTACAAATCGACAAGTTGTGTGCTAGTCTAATCACATCAGAGGCAGATATAGACAAAGATTTTTTTCTTCCTAGATTTATAATTGGCTAAGTGTTTCTAAACTGATAAACTAAAAATGTTTTACTTCTACTTTTTATATCATAAAAATGTCCACTCAAAATTAAAAAATGATCCACTTATGAATAAAAAAATGAGTGACAAATCTTTACTATAGTCATTTTAGCACAAATATTAATGTCGTTAGATTGTCACCCTGGGACTTACAGGATTAATGTCTATGAAGATAAACAATACATTTATTTCTTAACAAAGGCTGCTTTATTTCTTAGCTGCGTTTGCTTAACTGCTCTTTATTATACTCTACATACTACAATGTTTGACATTTCATGTTCAGTTCCTAGGATTCTGTACTAAACCTAAATATATATAAAATGTTTTGTATTTTGGGTGTTGGAGAAACATTTTTCTGGATATAACTGCTTAGAGATAAATAATTGTAAGCACAAAAGCTGATAGCATAATAATACTGTTATAACAAAGTGCTGTAAAAAGTGACAGGTTTACTTTGTTTACTTACTATATTTTAGTAGGAAGTTAGCGTACCCTCCTGCCATAGAATGGTACACATTACCTTCAGTTGACCTGCTAACCACCCCTCTTCCTCTCTTTGTCTTTTGTCTCACTAGTGAGTCACCATTGGTTCAGGTTTAAGTTGTGGCAAAAAGGCAGTTTTATAGTGTATATAGCAGACTGTGAAATAATGCCCCATTTGTCCACTTGAATAAGTTTTATTGACTAATACATACTGTAGTGATATATGTATTTTACACTACCGTATTTAGTGCAGGTGTGTGTTACATTGACTTGACAAAATGTCTGAAAAGCATAAACGTATTGTTTTAGGTCTTGACCAAAAACATGGAAATTATAAAATGAAAGGAAAACTGAGATGAGTGTAGTGCTAATTTATGGTGTTGGAAGAACAGTTAACAATATAAAATGTGGTGGTGATTAAATAGAACAACATCTGTCAACAGTACGGAGCATGGATATAGATGTTTGAAATAGAAGACAGTGAAACCTGCAAAATATGACTCATTGAACATTGCAATATAGCGATGGTTTATAGACGAAGTCAAGTCTGTCTCCACTTTCAGAGCCTATAATAATGTCCAAGACAATAGAAATGAACAACAAACTTGATGCACCGTCTTTTTGGCAAGCATTGGTTGGTTCAACAAGTTTACATTTCGTCATGGCATTCGCCAATTTGGTATCAGTGGAGCATTTGCCTAAACTCAGCGTGGTTAGCTCTGTAATTGCTGAGTTCTATGAACAATTTAAAGAAATAATAGTTGTATTAGACCTTGTTAGGGAGCAACCTTACAATTCGGATAAAACTAGGCTTAATTGGAAGGCTTTACCACAAAAGACATCAGCATCACTCTCTGAAAAACCTGCCCTCTTGAAAGTACAAAAAAATCGGATCACTGGTATGGTTTACGCAAATGCAACCGGGAATCATAGGCTACTCCTACATGTGATTGGGAAATCAAGAAAATCTCGTGTATTCAAGAACTTGAATTTGAATGCTCTCTCTGAACAATTTGAATTACGCCCAGATGTGTACTTGAATTGATCAATCAATTTTTTTGACTATTTTCACAAACAATTTGTACCCCAAGTTAGAGAACATTTGGCTGAAAAAAAGTTGCCAAAAACATTTTCAGTCAATTATTTTCAGCAAGCAAAGGCTGGTTGGACAAGTTCAGTAGATGACTTTCTCTTTATAACATGAAAATTGCTGGTCATCATCAGTCTACCACGAAGCTGGCAATTCATTTCCAACGCATTTTAAAAATCTTATAGCAGAGAAAGCCTACACAGTGGATTAAGTTTTTAACTTGGATAAGACTGGACTGTTTTGGAAAAGAATGCCTTCACGAACTTTATATAAAGAGAGGATATCTGCTCTCGGTATAAGGTCGCAAAGAATTACTGTTCTGCTGTGCTGTAGTGCTAGCAGACTGATATTGTCTCAGTAGCACATGGAATTAACAATGATGGATTTTAAGACATTAACAGTGAAGATGTCGAGATTATTTTGAAAAGTGCAAACCAAGATTTCCCGAAAGAAGGGCTGGAAGAACTAATTACTGAACTTGTGCCTATCTCGGTTAACGAAGACGAAGAAATCATAAAAAATGTATTGCCGAAGTTGACATTAAAATATGTCGATGGAATGTATGTTTAGGAAAACAGTTAGCTGTACCCTTTTTTTTAAAAAAGGATCCTCTTTAGAATGTGCATTAAAATTTAATTGAGAGCTGGAAGAATCACTATTGGTATATAATAAGCGTGTAAGGAACTAGAAAAAACCATGTACAAAGTAAAGTAACAATTTTTTTAAAAATCAAATTAACAGTGTTTAAAAGATTATTTGTTTAAAAATTTAGTGGATAGTATTTAACAATAAAGAATATGTGTGTCTGAGTTCGCATGTTTAATAGCATTTTTGAGTTTTTGGAATGAAGGTAAAGGTAATTAACAATTAAATATGTATATAATTCTGTAGCACATAAATATACCATACTGTATTGTAAGTGTACAGTATAGCTGTAATTAATCTTAACATTTTTGATGTGACACATAACCCTCATCTTTCTATACACAGTTGATATCAGTATTTGCGGTTTCACAATTCGCAATAAATTCAGGAAGCGTAACTAACACGAATAACAAGAGTTCACTGCATTCAATTTTTTAATTATTTGTGGGAAACAAAACAGGTTGGGCTTTGTTTTCTTTAAAAGATCTTTTTTTTTAAATCTCTACTCTCTTGGGTTGCCTTGTATCAGGATCTAACTGCATACACAAGCTCTCTCTTTTACTAGTAAGTCACAAATCGTTCAACCATGAGTAAGAAGTTTAAAAATATTTTGTTCTTTATAGAAATTGGTTTTCACAAATTTGTATTTTCTTAAGGAGTTAGTGAAGCTGTTATTACAACTCAAGACTTTAAACTTGAGTACCTTGTCAGAAACTATTAGATTTTTGTTATTACCCATAAATAAACGCTCATCATCACCTTGCTCCAAGTCCATATGTTACCAAATATAAATGTTCCAAGCTTACCATTATACTACTACAAGTCCTTTTAAGTAATTCCTTACTTTGTCAAAGTGTCTAATAGAGGTCTTATTCAAGGGTAATGAATTTTTTATTTACAGTTGATTACTGTATTTACTAATTGTTCATAGAAGTTGTTTAGTTTTCAGTAAGTAAAGATATATAATATAGTGGTGTTGAGTATAACTCAGGGTTATCGAAGCCACTACTAAGTCACTTGGGGCATTTAATTTATTTATTGATTTAATGAACCCAATATACTATAGAAAGATACTCAAATTATTTTCCTAGGTGATGATTAATTAATTAAGCTAATATCACATAATAATTATATATTATTATTAATTCAAGTTATTAAAATTACTTTCTTTAGAAAAATTGCCAGTTCTACCATCCTCTCATTGATATACGAAAAGAGCGCTATAAACTTGCTGCTTCCAAATTTTAAATCCACTTCTGGTTATTACAAAACAGCTTGTTTCAAATTACTGTTGTTTAGTAAACGTTTTTCATATTTCTCTAAATTATGTTTTAAGTACTTATAGTGTTTTTTTAATCTGCCATTAAGACTTCAGCTCTTAATGAATGGATTACTGCACTTACTACAAAGTTAAAATTGTCAATACTCACTGGTGTTTGAAATAGAAAACCTCCAATATTACAATAGCAATAATCAACTATGGGAGTATTTGGCAAGGTTTCAATTTTTAGCTCTTTTAAATAGTTTCAAAATTTGATACTTAAGTAATGGAAAACTGTTTCATACACACTGTTTTTCTCATCATTTTTTTTATATACAGTAAAATCTTGAATATTCATAGAATAAAATAATGTGACAACTGTGAAAGCTAATTCTGTGTGAAATCCAAAAATATTGAAAAAACTTTATGTATATTAAAAATACTTAAAACATTTTACAAGTCAACATAGGCGCTTGCATGTAACTGTGCACAAGGCCTTGTCCACTGGGGTGAGGGCAAGGCAAGATAAGAAATACTCACACTTTTGAAAACAGACCACACCTCACCCTGTTTTTAACTTGCTGTTAATGTCAGTTAGGGTTAGATCAGGTCAGTTATTCCGAAGCATTATTTAGTGTCATTTTAATTAGTTTATTTTTTAGTGTTAAGAAATTTCTATCAAACTTTCAATATTTTACTTCATGTTAACTTTGTCCAATAGAAAACACTATACCTTAAACTATTAAAAATTTTTTAAATTATATTCTTTCGAAAGGAAAAAAATCCACATTTTTCCTATCAGTATATACAGTAATGGTAAAGCTACAACATTTATAAGGTCTAACACAAACAAAGCATTTCAAGTAGCTGCAACTTATAAATTGGATTAAAAATCAAACAATTTTGAGTAATTCTAATACAGTAGTCTCGATAATTTGAGGTGAATGGGAACGAACCCCCTCGGATTACACGGAAATAAGTTCCTGTACATTGGAAAAAATAGGACTTCAAATAAACCCTAATATAGTAAAACCCCTCATATCCAGATCAATCTTCTGACAGCTCGATCCAAATTAATATTAATTTATTTTCTGATACATCATGCACAAGACTAAACATTTGTGCTTTCTAAGGGATTTTTGTTGACTGTCAAAACTTACAGTCTAAATAAAGAAAAGTATTTATGGCCCATTGACTTTCTGTCAGACATTTGAACATAAATGATGAGGATATTCAAACACAATTGATGAAGCTTGGTAATAGACCAATCTGTAGAACACTACAAAGTGTTGTTCTGAAGTGTTGTTCACTAAAAAGTATGGTAGCTGAATGATACAACAGAATGGGGAGGAAGAAAAATACAGTATTGATATAAATATTTCTTGAACCCCCCAATTCATTTTTTTATTGCAATTAACATTTCTTGGACGCCCGACTCATTTCCTCTCAAACAGATAAAATAGGCTCAAATAGAAAAAGGCTCGAATTTAACAGTAAAAAAGCTCAGGAAATGGTTGCTCGGATGTTTGATACTTTACTGTAGTTTTATTAAAGAAAAAGATATTTAGTGGTATATAACAAGAGGTCATTTATTTACTGTTAAAAAAAAAAAATTATCGATGTTTTTCTCGATAAACTACACTGTATATTGTATTATACTCTTTCAAAAAAATTCAACTTATCATAAGTTTATTAGTTTTTAACAGTAATCAGTTTTATACAGTACTTCACATATTTATTTCAAAAAGTGTCAAATAAAAATGCCGATAAAGTTTAAAATTATATATACAGTTGTTTGGATGATTCTGGAGAAATTAATGCACAGTTTAACAAAATGCAAATATGTAAATATTGTTTGCAGGATTACAGGGTATCTTAGTTTGTTTATATGCTAAAATAAATGTTTGCTTGTAAGTAAAATGTATTGTACTGACTACAGTGATTTATTATTATTTTTTTTATTTGAGCTAAGAGGTTTACTAATCAGAACAAATCAATGGTCAGAACTGTACCTTGTTCCAATTAGTTTTGATTACTGATCCTCCACTTGGATATAACTTTCAGAAGTATGGAACATCAATAATACCAAAAACAGAGACTACCTATTTGGCAGGGGTCTTGGTTTTTCAATGAGAAATTAACTAGCAATATTATATCATACTAAGTATTTTAACTAAAACCTATAAATTAGACTAATTAATGAAAAATTACTTTGAGTGTTTGAGAAGTAGGGAAAATATCAAACTATTTATTAGCAATTTTATAAAAACTCACTACTCACAACAGAATATGATTCTCTATGCATACATGTTTGGAAAAACTGCATACAAGTTGCCTAGAATTAACTAGTCACTAAACAACAATTTTAAGAGAAGAGATTTATCCTTTTCAAGTTAACCTCTCACGCCTATGCTTAGTTCTGCTACCATCCTACAGAATTAGATTGATAAGTCTTTGTTCAACAACTGATCATATTGCCTAGACCACTATTGGAGTTAACCTTCTCTCACTTGTGCTTAGTTCTGCTTATATCTTGAAGATTGGGTTTAGTCTTTGCTCAACAGCTGACCATATTGCCTAGACTACTACTGGAGTTAACCCTCACTTATGCTTAGTTCTGCTATTATCCTAGAGATTGAGATTAGTCTTTGCTCAACAGCTGACCATATTGTCTACACCAGTATTTTAGTTAACCTTCCCTCACCTACTTCTGCTATTATCCTATGGAATAAGATTAGTCCTTGCTCAACAACTGACCATATTGTCTACACCACTATTGGAGTTAACCGTCTCTTAGCTCTCCATAGATCGGCTAATATCCCAAAGATTGAGATTAGTCTAAGCTCAACAGCTGACAAATATTGTCTAGACATCTATTGGAGTTAACCTTCTCTCACCTATGCTTAGTTCTGCTATTACCCTAGCGATTTAGATTACTCTTTGCTCAACAACTGATCATATTGCCTAGACCACTATTGGAGTTAACCTTCTCTCACTTATGCTTAGTTCTGCTTATATCTTGAAGATTGGGTTTAGTCTTTGCTCAACAGCTGACCATATTGCCTAGACTACTACTGGAGTTAACCCTCACTTATGCTTAGTTCTGCTATTATCCTTGAGATTGAGCTTACTCTTTGCTCAACAGCTGACTGTATTGTCTACACCACTACTGGAGTTAAAAATCTCTCACCTATGCTAAGTTCTGCTCTAGAGATTGAGATTAGTCTTTGCTCAACAGCTGACCATATTGTCTACACCAGTATTTTAGTTAACCTTCCCTCACCTACTTCTGCTACTATCCTATGGAATAAGATTAGTCCTTGCTCAACAACTGACCATATTGTCTACACCACTATTGGAGTTAACCGTCTCTTAGCTCTCCATAGATCGGCTAATATCCCAAAGATTGAGATTAGTCTAAGCTCAACAGCTGACAAATATTGTCTAGACATCTATTGGAGTTAACCTTCTCTCACCTATGCTTAGTTCTGCTATTACCCTAGCGATTTAGATTACTCTTTGCTCAACAACTGACCATATTGTCTAGACCACTACTGGAGTTAACCTCTCTCAACTCTGCTATTATCCTAGAGAATAAGATTAGTCTTTGCTCAACTTTTGACCATATTGTCTAGAGCATTACTGGAGTTATCATTCTCTCAGCTCTGCTTAGATGTGATATTCTGAAGATTGAGATTAGTCTTTACTCAACAGCTGACCATATTGTCTAGACCACTACTGGAGTTAACCTCTCTCAGCTCTGCTATTATCCTAAAGAATAAGATTAGTCTTTGCTCAACTTCTGACCATATTGTCTAGACCAATACTGGCGTTAACAGTCTCTCAGCTCCACTTAGATCTAGATCGGCTATTATCTTAGAGAATGTGATTAGTCTTTGCTCAACAACTGATCAAATTGTCTAGACCAGGGATGTTCAACTGGGGGCTGCGGGCCGCATGCGGCCCGCCATGCCATTTATGCGGCCCACAAAGACTTATCAGACAAAAATATCAGAAAAATACTTGAAATTTTGACAAGGATCTTATAATTTAATGATAAATTCTAATACTATAAGAATTTTTAGTTCAATTAGCTTTTCTAACAGATTTGACTAATCATCTTAACATTTTGAACTTGAGTCTTCAAGGAAAAAATCAAACAATATCAGATTTGGCTGGAATCATCAATGGGTTTCGCAGTAAGCTACAACTGTTCAAACAAAATCGTGAAAACAAAAATTTTATACACTTTCCTAGCTGTCTTCAGTTAGCCTACAAATTAAAAAACAATGATTTTTCAAGCTGCATCTGTCAAATGCAAGAAGTAATTGACGAATTCAATACAAGATTTGAGGAAATTGTAGTCTCAAAAGAAGTCTACTGCTTTACAGCAATCTTCTTGGAGCTACAATTGAAGACCAACCAGCTGACCTACAACTTGAATTATGTGATTTGCAGGGTGACATGTTTCTAATGACCAGGCAAGAAAAGACTCATGACTTTTTTAAATTGCTTCCTAAAGAGAGATTCCCAAACTTGCGAGATTTTGGGCTAAAAATGTCTTCAATGTTTGGAAGTACATACCTATGTGAAAGTGTTTTCTCATCTATGAAGTTTATAAAAAACCAAAATAGGAACAAGCTTTCTGATGTATCTTTACTCCATCTCATGAGGTTGGCTCACACAGAACTAGAGGTGGATATTCGTTCTTTGGTGGCTGCAGCTGATCGACCACAATGTTCACACTAAAATACTGTAATGTACATTTTTATCCTCATTTCAGTTGTTGTGGTAATTGATAAAGCTATTTTGTATTTTTCTTATTTGTATAGTTTTCTCTCACGTGAGTCTTGAGAAATATAAGTAATACTATTCAATTTTGTTTTATTTATTTACAAATTTTTATATGTTCTTGTTACTATTTCAAACTAAAATTATATTATTACTATGTGGCCCGCAACAACGTACAAGGTTTTAATTTTGGCCCGCTATGCTATGAAAGTTGGACATCCCTGGTCTAGACCATTACTAGGTGTGGGCATCTTTATTGGTTTTTTCTGGCCTTGAATGAGTCAATGGATTATTATTCGAGGAGTAGATAAAGCTATGAAGTTTATTAGGAACTTCTTGATATTGATAGTATTCACTTCATGGCTACTGGTGAAGATATTTTTAAGGGAGTTGAAAATGTCATTAATAAAACAAACTTAAGATGGAAAATTTTGAAATCCATTACAATTTATTAAGGCAAAAACATAAGTGGTAAAAATAAATAGTGGCACAGATGTGTTAAAGGCTGTAGAAAATTGTGGTGGTTCAAAACTGATAGTGTTATAATATTGTATCATTTATCAACAATCTCTGTGAAAAATGTTTGATGTGTCTAAAGTTTTAAAACCAGTCACATCAATTGCTAATTTCATCAGATTCACTTTAGGCCATCACAGAGACATTTGCAAGTTTACTGAATTAACAATCATATAAAATTTTAACATCACATGCATTTATTCCTGGCATTTAATTTATTACACATTATACCAAATTACCTTAATACTATGCAGTGACAAAGATTGATTGCTCAACTAATATTACAATTACTAAAAAGGTGGACTCTTGAGGCTTTAGGTTTTAATACAATAAAGTTTAATAATTACAGTGTTATTTGCTCTTTCTCTCGGGTCGTTATTCTGGATCTTTTATAAATTAGAAAGTGGTGAAAAAAACTAGATTATTATTTTATACCATTGAATTTAAAATTGTTCTGAATTTACTTATAAAGCTCTCTTGGCTAAATTTAATGTAAGAAGAAGTTCTTATTGTTTGTTGAGTTCCTGGAATCTTGACAGTTGATAGCTACTTCGCTGCACTTTTTCACATAACTAACTTACTTTCCTAATTCTTTACTAAATCATTTACGCACTTTTAAATTTTACACATAAAAACATACAATTCCCTTAATTCTATTAAACAAGTTTACTCCTTTTTAACATTGCTTATACTTGGTCCCTCCCAATACGTCTGCCCTCTTCTGAAGTTCCTCCAAGACTCTCTTTCCGATCACTTACTTTTCAAACCTAGCATAGTCTCTCCCCCCTTACGTATTTTAGTAAAATCTGGTGATTTCCACACCTTTTACAAATAGCTTCTCTAATTGTACAGTATTCTTTTCACAGGTATATTTTAGTCACTTGGAAACTCCTATCTTAAAATACTTGGACCCTTCTTTTGTTAAAGGTTTCCACAGCCCCTTTATGACTACACTTGAAATAGAACAATGGTTAAGTACTTTGTTAGTATTTTAGCAACTATTTCTGTAGCTGCCTTTTTAATATTTCTACAGACTATTATTCTTTTTTGATACCACTAAATTTATTGTTGGATTCATTTCAATTATTTGTTAGTTATTGTACTTGAGTGAATAAATTAAGGGAGTTATTGTTCTTAATATGCAGAATTTTGTGTGTATTATTCTTGTCATTAAGATACCTATCAAGTAAAGACAATCAAATTACTATCATTCTGTGTTATTTCACAACAGTATGCTACTAGTTGTCCCTGGTCAAATTGATGACACTGACAGAATGAGGATGGGTGTGACCTGCATAGTTTGGAGATCCCTTATCTAGACGAATTGTTTATCTGTTAAGCAAACAATAATATCATTCTCTAGGATAGCAGCAGAACTAAGAATAGATGAAAGAGGTTAACTCCAATAGTGGCCTAGACAATATGGTCAGTTGTTAGCAAAAGCTAATCTCATTTTTTAGGATATTAGCGGAACAAAGCATAGTCGAGAGTGATTAAATCTGATGGTGCTCTAGATAATACGATAGTACATTGTTGAACAAAGAGTAATTTCATTCTCTTAGATAATGCCACAACGAAGTATAGCTGAGATATGATAAAAGCAGAACAAACCATTGCTGAGAGAAATTAACTCCAGTAAGGGTGACAATATGGTCAGTTGTTAAGCAAAGACTAATCTTATTCTTTAGGATAATAGCAGAACCAGAGCAGAGAGAAATTATCTCTAGTAGTGGTCTAGATAATATGGTTAGCTGTTGCCCAAAGACTATTCTTATTTTGTAGGATAGTAGCAGAACTAAGCATAGGTGAGAGGTTAACTCCAGAAATGGTCCAGACAATATAATCAGTTGTTAAGCAATTTTGTCAACATAATGCAAATCTATGGTCGACTCTGTGTTATTTAAGCTACTTAAATGAGAAATTCATGTTTTGAAGAAATCGCAAAAATCCATGAACTATTTATAATTCATGCATTTTTTAGAGCAAATATATGATAATTGCGATAGCTCTTATAATACTAATATTAGATCAATTCTGAGAACACAATGCATATCTATGGTTGATTATGTGTTGTTTAAGCTAGTCTTATTCTCTAGAATAGTAGCGAAACCAGAGCAGAGAGAAATTATCTCTAGTAGTGGTCTAGACAATAGGGCCAGCTGTTGCCCAAAGACTAATCTTATTCTGTAGGATAGTAGCAGAACTAAGCTTAGGTGAGAGGTTAACTCCAGAAGTGGTCTAGACAATATGGTCAGTTGTTAAGCAAAGACTTATTTTATTCTTTAGGAAAATAGCAGAACCAGAGCAGAGAGAAATTATCTCCAATAGTGGTCTAGACAATATAGTCAGTTGTTGAGCAGAGACTAATCTTGTTAGACAATTTAGTTAATATATTTTCTGCGATTGCTTCTACCCTACGAGATACAGTGTTTGCATACAAACTGTCAAATTTAAATAAATTAAATTTTTTAGGGTACATTTCTTCGGCTACCACAACAATGCATTACTAATAAATTGGCCATTGGCTTTCCATGTTTTGCGATTTCAAGAGTCATACGAAAGCTGGCATGAGTTGCAGCCTCTTGTTCAGTATTAAGTTTTGTAAATGTAGATCATTGCGATTTCAATCCTCTTTTAAAGCTTCATATTTTTGCCAGCACACTTTTAGTATATTTTGAGTAATTTTTGTTTATTTTTCATTTCACAATGACATTCAATATTACATTATTTGAGATTAGCTATGGTTTCTTTGCAAATCGAACATAGCACCTTATTACTGGACTTACTTTGGAAATATTGAAAGTTTCTCTCAATGTCTATTTTTTGCTTCTTTCCATTCTAGTAAATCACACAGAATAAAAAGTCAAATCAAAATAATGTTACAAAGATGTCTTTTAAACATCCACATAAACACGTTTTAAGCTAAAGAGTTACACACTAATATTTTATTTCACAACACAAAGGTTCTCTTCCTTCGTGTTTCCTCAGGCAGTGTACTCGGCAACTAGTCTAGAACTAGAAATAAAAACTGAATTGATCCTGAAACTCACTAAAGTAATCAGTATATCCTCGAGCCTGAACACTGTGGAGAGCTCTGGTCGAGACCACTGCTGGAGTTACTTGGGTCAAGTTCCTCACTCTGCTTGGTTCTGCTTTTATCCTAGAGAATAATATTGCTCAACAGATGTCTGTATTGTCTAGACCACTACTAAAGTTAACCCCTCTAACCTATGCTTAGCTCTGCTACTATCCTAGAGTATTAGATCAGATTTTACTCAACAGCTGACCATATGGGTTTGACCACTACTGGACTTAATTTCTCTATACTCTGTTTAGTTCTGCTTTTACCCTAGATAATTGGATTAGTCTTTGTGCATCAACTGTCTAGACCACTACTGGTATTAATCTCTCTCATCTCTTCTTATACCTTACAGAATGAGATTAGTCTTTGCTCAGCAACACACCGTATTGTCTAGACCACTAATGGAATTAACCTCTCTCACCTATGCTTAGCTCTGACATTATCCTAAAGAGTAAGATTAGTCCATGCTCAACAACTGAACATTTTGTCTTGGTCTCTACTGGAGTTAACCTCTATCACCTATGCTTAGTTCTGCTATTTTCCTAGAGAATGATACAAGTCTTTGTGCAACAACTGATCGTATTGTCTTGTGTCTAGACCACGACTAGTTAACCTTTCTCAGCTCTGCTTAGCTCTGACAATATCATAGAGAATGAGATTAGTGTTTGTGCAAAAACTGACTGTATTGTCTAGACTGTTACTGGAGTTAAACTGTCTCACCTATGCTTAGCCGTGCCATTATCCTAGAGAATAAGATTAGTCTTTGTTTAACAACTGATCAAATTATTCAGAACACCGCCAGACTTAATCAGTTTTGAGTAACAATGTCCAAATCACTACCTTGATTAACTCATTACCTCTATCTCAACTAAATAAATCTGTACATAGTGAATTCCATAGCTTAAGCATATATGTTTTTTTACAGACCTTTAACATTTCTACATAATTCTGTCTGTAATTATTCATTTCAGAACTTAC
Source organism: Prosapia bicincta (assembly GCA_036971475.1). Taxonomy (NCBI): domain Eukaryota; kingdom Metazoa; phylum Arthropoda; class Insecta; order Hemiptera; family Cercopidae; genus Prosapia; species Prosapia bicincta. Next base: position 156,010,198 of record JBAIZL010000002.1, read on the forward strand.
CACTTAAAAGTATGTATTGATTTTAAGTTAAACAATAAGTGTTCCATACTCATGTACATACTGTGATCTTCAGAAGGTTCAAAATAACTTTGAAGTATCTGACTTTAGTCTATCCAACCTTCCTTTCCATACAGTAATACAGAAAATATATGTAGGATTCTAACATCTGCAGTTTAAGGACCATGTTAATCTAAGGAATAATGAGAAAAGCTTTCATTCTCATAAATACATTTATACTATTGGAGCAAATAAATAGGCTTAAATAATTACACGCACACACACGCGTGTGCACGATATTTTTGAAAGAAAGACAAATAAGTAGTTCAAATAATAGACAAATAGTAGTAGTAATTGAACTAGATTCTGTTTACCCTACAGAATAAACATTGCAACAGAAGAGGAGAATACTAGTAACTGTGTGTTCGCGTGCATGCACACACAAACGTATATAAAAGTAGGTCCCTTTATTTTGCGCCATTTCACTAATAACCGGCCACGCCTCAAATAACCAGCAATTTTAAGGAATTAGCTCCCTAGCACCAGTCAGCTATTTTCAATTCACATTAGAAAAAATTGTAATAAAGTAAAATATCTTTAAAAAATTATAGTTGAATAGTAAACCTACGACTTTATTAACAGCTCTTATGACCTCATTGTTATAAACGCCGGCCAGATATATTATACAACTTGAAATAGTTGTACTCTACAGTGATCCCTCATTATTCCCGGGTGTTACATCCCCCGATCTTACCATGAATACTGAAACCAACTGGGTTTCGTTCCACATACAAAATGTTAACATTAATTACAGCTATACTGTACTTATAATTCAGTGTGGTATTTACGTATTACACAATTACATAGGCCTACATATTTTTATTGATTATTTACGTTTTCCTTCAGTCCGAAAACACGAAAATTCTATTGAATATGCGTGCTCACACACAAATTTTTTTATTGTTAAACCCTAACCACTAAATTTTTAAACACCTAATTTTAGGCAAATAATCTTTTAAACACTGTTAATTTAATTTTTTTCAACTTGGTTTTTTACTTTTTGCACGATTTGGTTATAGTTCTTTACACATTTCTTTATATAGCAATAGTGCTTCTTCTCGCTCTCGATTAAGTTTTAATGTTCATTCTAAAGAGGAATCAATTTCAGTAACGGATGCAACTAACTGTTTCCTAAACATACATTTCACTGACAGATTTTAATGTCAACTTCGGCGATACATTTTTTCCATTTCTTCATTTTCGTTATCCGGGCACAGATTCGGTAATTAGTTCTTCCAGCTCTTCTTCCGTCAAATCTTGGTTCACACTTTTTAAAAGATTGTCGAGATTTTCGGTGTTAATGAGTTTAAATTCTTTTCCAGAACAGTACAGTCTCATCCTTTTAAATAAGAAATGCCTATCTTTTGATTAGTAAGCCTAGTAGTGTACAGTATAACAGATGTTTGGAGAATAATCAGATTTCTTCGTGATAAATACCTCAGTGTTGTACAAAATAAATAAGACTGGGATACATTATCCTACAACCTGCACAGTAACTATACTATCTTTCTTGTCTTTTCCTTTAATACGATAGATATTAGCAAGATGTCCTTTAATTTTGTCAACCACGAATAGCGAGGGGTTACTTTTTATGAAAACACCAAAATTGTATACAAATCGGCTACAGTCTATTTTCTTAGTACGGTCCACTTTCTTGTCTTCTTGCATTTCAAATTGCCTTAATTGTCTTCTCAACTTCAACTTATTTATATCAGTGATTTATTAGCCTGCAAAACTCTTTCCTTCCTTTATTATCTTATCTTGTACATGACAACCAGATGTAAGATTAGTAGACCAAGATAATTAAATCGTAGTAAGATAATATAATCAGTCGTCTCCAATTAAATCACTTTCGCCTTTCAAACTATAAAATCTTTATCTACAATACCATCAATGTTTATAATATCCTTATCAAATATTAGTTACACAAGGATATTAGGTAAATATCACAGCAATACATAAACAAAGAGCACTGGCAGATATGAGTGAGGGTATTTATAATTAGTCATATGTAATAAAGGACTTTCACTTGAGGTATTTTCAGATGTAGCAAATTGATTTATGTCCAGAAATCGTTTTATTAAATTTACAGTAATATATGCTGTAAAAAAATGCAACCACAAATAAAGCATGGCTTTGTCAGTAAAGGGGTAAATGAGTCCTGGCAGTGATTTGGTCCTGTATCTTCCAGAATGTTGGCTAATTTGTGTGTTTATTTTTCGTCACATTGTGTAAGTTTCAAAGCAAAACAATGTTTATTTATCAGAGATGGGAATTACAATTCAAGAGAAAACAAAACCTCAGTATCAAATAATCATGTTTCTGTTACTTTCTAAAATACATTTGAAGCTCATTTGGTAATTTTCCCTCATTTAGTAATTGTTTCAGTAGTATGCAATTGGTTATAAATGGACCTTAGTTTCCACCAAAGATGTGGGCTAAGTATATTCTAACCTCTCAGTTTAACCATATTCACATCCTATTCTTCTCAAAGTCATATTTCATGTGTTTCTAGATGTTCTTCACTTTTCCATAAGGATTACTATGATTTATGTTCTCTAATGGTTATATTCTCACAGAAAGACCAATACCTCTTTCAATAATAGTTGGAATTCTGACTGCCAACTGAGAAACTACGGTATTTCGCATTTGTCCAAACACACGCAAGTTCTACTACTAATTTATCTAAATTTTACTTGTGATCTTGATTGGTTCTTAAGATACCTATTGGGGGAGGGGGAGTACAATCTCTCCTATATATATATATATATATATATATATATATATATATATATATATATATATATATATATATATATATATATATATAATTAATAAATAAAAAATATTTCAAAAACAAGAATACTTTTAATGAATATATTTATTCAAAGCTTTTCACCGATAAAATAGTACCAGCATCATCAGGATAATAATTATCTAATAATATATTTTTACAAAATTAAATCATATGTGCTACAAACGACCATATGTTTATAAGTATTGCACTTTATGTAATTTTTTCTATAACATCATGACCTTATAAATAGTTTGGTGCCTTGATCTCACTTGAATTTGTTCATCAATTAATTTGTCTTTAACTTTATGCTTATAAATTTCCAATGTTTCAAATATATTCATTTTTAATCCTTTATTTAATTCTTTTATTAATTTCATATTTTCTATTTCTGGAAACTTGTGTCCATTATTAATACATTGATGTTACAGACAAAATTACATAAAGTGCAATACTTATAAACATATGGTCGTCTGTGGCAAATATGATTTAATTTTGTAAAAATATTTGATTAGATAATTATTTTCCTGAAGATGCTGCTACTGTTTTATCGGCGAAAAGCTTTGAATAAATATATTCATTAAAAGTATTCTTGTTTTTGAAATATTTTTAATTTATTAACTATATTACAAGAAAAAATATCACCATATTTAATATATATATATATATATATATATATATATATATATATATATATATATATATATATATAAAACACACACACACACACACGACATCTAGTTATTACAAATTATGCCTTCAAATACATTAATATGATGCAGTGACAAAGTTTGATTGCATAATTAGTACTAAAATTACTATTAAGGTGAACTCTCGAGGCTTTATACATTGTAAGAAAGTAAGAAATACTGTGCTAGGTTGCCCTTTCTCGGGTCATTATTATGGGATCTTATATAAAGTAGATGTAATGATTAAAATTTATAAAAGACATGAATTTAAATGTATAATGAATGTACTATATTATAAAAATCTCTGTTGGCTAAATCTAATCTAATAGAGTTGTATTATTGTTTGCACTCCTGGAATTTACTGGCTCTTGGAGGTTAACTTCTTCACTTCACTTTTGCACAATAATTAACTTAAACTTTACTTCCCTAATCTATTTAATATCTGCTTAATTCATTACTCGTCGCACTTTTATAAATTCTTTACTTAAATAACTAATACTCTTTTTATAATTCCCTTAACTGTTCTAAAGAAAATTTACCATTTTTTAAAAACATTTCTTTCAACTTGTCCCCTCCCCCCCAATATTTCTGAACTCTTCTGAAGTTTCCCAAACTTAGTTCACTTTGCCCGATGATTTTAGTTCTTAAGAACAAGCATAATATCCTTCCTTATGTATTTCAGTCAATCCGGATTCACTTTTTAAACTTTTTGAATTCATAATGTTCGGCCAATGGTTTCGGCTGTTCTTCGTTTCCCATGTTACAAGCTAATTTTATGAGTTCTCACACCCTACCAGATGTTACATTTCTCATACTTTCTCTGGTTTTCCACAGTTACTTGAATCTTAGAAATAATCTGCTCCCTTCTTTTGTCAACACATATCCAAGACTGGTTTATTACTATAACTGAAGTATACAATGGTTAAGCTCTCTTTAACTGCTTTTAGTAGGCTACCTTTGTCCCTCTTTCCTTAATATTTCTAACTTATTATTATTATTTTGAATCTTACTAATTCTACCATATGCCTCATATGTTTATGTTATTTTATATGTGTGTGTGTTCCTGCATTTATTAAAACCTTTGGTTGTTCATTGTTTGTTTCACTTATAAGGTTTATAAAGTATGTAAAAATTACTTCCAAAGTTTTAAATTTTCTACTTGAATTGTTGTCTTCTTTATTTCTCATACATAATCTCTACTTTTTTCTGATATCGTTTGACTATTCTTATTAGAGACACATTTTAGCTTCAGTATACTGTTTACAATCTTTTTGTTTTCTGCCAAAAGTACTTTATCATCAACAATATTCAAGTATTTTATTGTTCTCATTCATGTATACCAATCACCCTTTTCTTATTCTCATTACCACTGCTGACTAAATCTTTTACGTAATCCCTCTTCCCTTTCTTATCATTACTTTCACACTATTTAGGAGTTTTCTTTTGTCACATTATAGTAATTTCAAGTCAGTTTCCATTCACTCGAACAAAAAAAACTTCTGGTTCCCATTCAAGTTTAACCTCTTGTTACAGAGTGTTAAAAATAATGTACGATGTGATACACTAATTAATAAGAAAATATATTCCATTGTTTCCATTCATCCTCAATGGGATTTACTAGTACACACTTATATACAACATATATAAAAAAATATGAGAAAATTTGGCTACAGAAGTGCTAATTCTTTATTTATAATAAAGAAAACTATTCCAGAAGGTGTATCTTCTGTTCAACTTTATAGACTGTAGTTGGCTCTTGGTGTTTATTTATGTAGGGGAACTATATTTAGACTGTCTTAAAATGTTGTAGAGGTATTTATATTATATAGTGTGTGTAATGTCAGTTTTTTTACCTGGAAGTTAAGTATGTGTGTCAGGTGTATAAGCAAAGGCAGGGTACTAGTAATTGGGGTGCTAAGGCCAAGTTTGTTCTCCCCTAATTTTTCAATATTCCTTTGTTTTACAAAAAAAAAAAAAAAAAAAATGTAAACGTAAATGACAAATACTAACTTGTTTGTTTGAAGTTTTGGATTTAAAATTAAAATGTACAATTTCATTTTTTTTCTAATTTCCTATCTTAGTGTGTTATGTTTATTGATTGATACAAATAAGGAAGCACTTGAAAACATAGAGAAAAATAGGAAATAAATGTTGGTATGTTTATAGCAGTTAAATATATATATAGCCTACATGTTTAAAATATTCAATATGTTAGTAACTATACTTTGCCAAAAATGTTTGTCATTTTGTATTGAATTAGAACACTTCTCTCCTAGCATTGAGGGGTACCAAGGTGGGTGTTCAGTAATTTGTAATGTTTCTATATTTCTCATTGTTCGTTTGAGTGGAGTTTGTTATTCATTTTTACTGTACATAAAAATTGTAGATTTGCTCTTATTTGAGTTTTTTTTGTGGAGGAAAATGTTCAAATTACACCAAGCGCACATACTCATCAACCAGTTACACCATAAAACATTTAAAACTGTTAGTAGTTACACCATGTTATACTTGGTATTAAGCATGATTTCCCATAAATTCTCATAATAACTTTCCTCAACCCTAACTGTAAAAACCAAGAGACATTTACCATCTGAGTTAACAGACATATCACTTAAAACAACTGCTCTCATTGTATCAAAAATGAGTGCTCCTATAGGCAAGTTTATACATATTTGTTATATGGTAACATGCATAAAATATATTTATTGTGTTTGTAATGAAAAATATATTTGTTGAAAGTAATGTATACATACCATTAATTAAACTTTTAAATAGTTAAAATGAAAACTTTTTGGCGTTTTTAATAAGGGGTGCTAGACAGTTAACAAATTTGCACTTGACAATGGTTAATGTAAAAAGGTTTTTTTTATTATTGCTAATGCTTGTAAAGTATGCTAATAATTTTGACATGACTGAATATTTTAATCTTAAACTTCATTCTTTAAAAAAATTATTTTCCTTGTACTGTATAGGGTATAACAATAGAAGCCTGACATAAACAAGAGTAGAAGGCTTGCCTACTTAGTTTAGGTAAGGGGCAATGTGATTTGCATGGAGGTGGATGACCTTGAACGGTCACATGACTCCCATCCTGTCACGTGGTTTGTTGTTATGGTCTGATCGCTTTAATGGTCTCTTAGTTTTTACATGTATTTAGAACGGAATTGATTCTATGCTTGTTTGACTTGGGAAACCAGTGTTTTCTATATAGATTCCTCAAATTTATCAATGCAACAAAAATATGCTTTCACTCAGCTTTGAAATTAACGTTATATGATTAATCCTAGGTGCGCGTGCGTGCTTGCGTGCGTGTGTGTGTGTGTGTGTGTGTAAATATATATCTTGTTAAATATAGTCCTTAACGCTGTATAATCCTCGAGGAAAACAATTTTTCCAAAAAAAAGACCAAATAAGACAAGGAGAAGAGTGACTCTGACACAGTTCAGGCATAATGAACGCTTGTAGATAAAACTAAGGCATCTCCTATCTGCTGTGGTTTTACTAAAGGCAGAGCGTCTGTTTTAGTACCCTGATGCCAAAAGTGCAAAGTTTTCCTAAGTAGTAAATGTTAATTCGCTAGTACACTCCTGTCTCATGTGATTGTGTCATTCACACAAGGCCGCCGAGAGGTACTAATGTATGACTTTATGGGCAGTACGTTATATGGCATCTAGATCTATTATTCTTGCTACTTACACACATCTGTACTCTCTAATATCGTATGTATCAGTTTATAGTCGCCATTTAATTATTTGGGTTTCGTTTCTAATGTTGCACATTTGGTAGACTTGCAAGACTTCTCATAGGATGCTGCTGCTTCTCGTGCCTAATATCGTGTCTTTTACAGTTTCGCGTTAATACTCACAGATAATAGTTAATCGTCTGCGTCTCCTCAAATATCGCGCCTTCCACAGTTTTGTGCGACTACTCAGTCATATCGCAGCTACCTCATCCTTCATGTTTCTTATATAATATCGTGCCTTCCACAGCATCCAAATCTTTTCTTTCGAATCGCGCCTACCACAGTTTTGTGCGACTACTCAGTCATATTCGCAGCTATCTCATCCTTCAAGTTTCTTATCTAATATCGTGCCTTCCACAGCATCCAAATCTTTTCTTTCGTATCGCGCCTACCACAGTTTTGTGCGACTACTCAGGCATATCGCAGCTACCTCATCCTTCATGTTTCTTATCTAATATGGTGCCTTCTACAGCATCCAAATCTTTTCTTTCGTATCGCGCCTACCACAGTTTTGTGTGACTACTCAGGCATATCGCAGCTACCTTATCCTTCAAGTTTCTTATCAAATATCGCGCCTTCCACAGTTTTGTGCGACTACTCAGTCATATCGCAGCTACCTCATCCTTCATGTTTCTTATCTAATATCGTGCCTTCTACAGCATCCAAATCTTTTCTTTGGTATCGCACCTACCACAGTTTTGTGCGACTACTCAGGCATATCGCAGCTACCTCATCCTTCATGTTTCTTATCTAATATCGTGCCTTCTACAGCATCCAAATCTTTTCTTTCGTATCGCGCCTACCACAGTTTTGTGCGACTACTCAGGCATATCGCAGCTACCTCATCCTTCAAGTTTCTTATCAAATATCGCGCCTTCCACAGTTTTGTGCGACTACTCAGTCATATCGCAGCTTCCTCATCCTTCATGTTTCTTATCTAATATCGTGCCTTCTACAGCATCCAAATCTTTTCTTTCGTATCGCGCCTACCACAGTTTTGTGCGACTACTCAGTTATATCGCAGCTACCTCATCCTTCATGTTTCTTATCTAATATCGTGCCTTCTACAGCATCCAAATCTTTTCTTTGGTATCGCACCTACCACAGTTTTGTGCGACTACTCAGGCATATCGCAGCTACCTCATCCTTCATGTTTCTTATCTAATATCGTGCCTTCTACAGCATCCAAATCTTTTCTTTCGTATCGCGCCTACCACAGTTTTGTGCGACTACTCAGGCATATCGCAGCTACCTCATCCTTCAAGTTTCTTATCAAATATCGCGCCTTCCACAGTTTTGTGCGACTACTCAGTCATATCGCAGCTACCTCATCCTTCATGTTTCTTATCTAATATCGTGCCTTCTACAGCATCCAAATCTTTTCTTTCGTATCGCGCCTACCACAGTTTTGTGCGACTACTCAGGCATATCGCAGCTACCTCATCCTTCAAGTTTCTTATCAAATATCGCGCCTTCCACAGTTTTGTGCGACTACTCAGTCATATCGCAGCTACATCATCATCTGTGTTTTTGATCTAATATCGTGCCATTCACAGTTTTTAGTGACTACTCAGACTTATTTTAGTTACTTAATCATGCGAGTTTCTTATCTAATATCGTGCCATTCACAGTTTTTAGTGACTACTCAGACTTATTTTAGTTACTTAATCATGCGAGTTTCTTATCTAATATCGTGCCTTTCACAGTTTTTAGTGACTACTCAGACTTATTTTAGTTACTTAATCATGCGAGTTTCTTATCTAATATCGTGCCTTTCACAGTTTTTAGTGACTACTCAGACTTATTTTAGTTACTTAATCATGCAAGTTTCTTATCTAATATCGTGCCTTTCACAGTTTTTAGTGACTACTCAGACTTATTTTAGTTACTTAATCATGCGAGTTTCTTATCTAATATCGTGCCATTCACAGTTTTGTGTGACTACTCGCGGCATTATGTAGCTACTTAATAATGCGAGTCTCTTCTCTTTAATGTCGTGCCTTTCTCAGTTTGCTGCGACTTTTCAGGCAGCTAACTCAACATGCGAATTTCTTATCTTATTTCTTATTTATTCTTATTTATTAACGTGCCTTTCATAGTTTTGTGCGACTACTCAAACATATCGAACTACCTCATAATTAGATTTTCATATCTAATATCGTACCTTTCATAGTTTTATGTGACTACTCAGCCATATCGCAGCTACATCATCATCTGTGTTTTTTATCTAATATCGTGCCTTCCACAGTTGTTGTCACCTACTCAGGCATATCGCAGCTACCTCGCCATCCGAGTTTATTATCTAATATCGTGCCTTTAACAGTTTTGTGCGACTACTCGCGGTATTTTGTAGCTACTTAATAATTTGAGTCTCTTCTCTTTAATATCTTGCCTTTCACAGTTTTGTGCAACTACTCAGACATATCGAGGCTACCTCATCATCCAAGTTTCTTCTCTAATATCGGGCATTTCACATTTTTGAGTGACTACTCGCTGCATATTGGAGCTACTTAGTCATGTTCGTCTCTTCTCTAATATTGCGCTTTCCACAGTTTTTTGCGACTACTCATATCATATCGCTGCTCGTTTATTATCTGGTTCCTACTTTAATATCGCGCCTTTACTTTCTCATTTAGGCTACTACTCATTGCAGGCTCAATCCTCTGATCTCAGTTTAATGCTATTAATCCCAACTCTTTACTGTTAATTTTTTAGCTGCTTCATCTCTAATATCGCCCCTTCCCCCTGATTACATGTTTGAATCACATTTAAATTATTCAATAAAATTAAACCATATAATTATGTTGGTTTCCTTTATAGTTCTTCCTTGGTATTATACAGTACGTGCTGCCAAGATTATTCTTTGCCTCCTGAGTTGCTATGATCATTTTTCACATCGCATCTACATTTTTCTATTCCTATTGCACGGTATTTTAAACTTAATAGGTCTTATTGATTGTGCAACTAAACAATATACACATACAATAAAACTGTATTGCCTAACGTTATTAATATAATGGTTGTCACAATACGAGAGTAGTTTGGGTTCATAAAATGCAATTCGTGTTTATTGATAGCAATCATAATTTAATTATGTTGGCTTTGGATTCGACATTGGCCAGTAACAATAGAAAGGCCAGGTGAAGTGAGTTGGCCTTGAAAACAAGTCAGCTGGCGTCAGAGGAAGTATTGTTTTAGTGCTACTTCTCTGCGGCAACGCTAGGCGGGCAGAAGTACTGAGTTTTGTACAAACTCTTCTGTTATACTGTAATACAATTATTATGTCACAGTATTTCCAAAGCAGGACAATCTATCTTAAAATGTCATATTTTCCATTTAGGAATTGATGTAAATAAAAAAAAAAATCACATTTTTGCAAGAATTGGGAGAAAAAAAATCGCCTCTATTTTTAAATATTATTTTAAAGTTACGAACAGGGTTTAATGTAACGAACAATTTTTATATTAATAAAACAAGAAAAACTATATGTCTTACTGAATTATATAATATTTAATTTCTTATTCTACAACAAATTTTAGTTAATTTAAAGTTGTTTCATGTAAACAGTGCAGGGAATTTCGATAAATATCAAGTTGTCATGAGACAGTGTATTACCTTTTCGGAAACAAATGACAGGACTAAAGTTGCATTCTTTAAATTTTTAAAATCAAAGAAGAATAGTTTTTATAAGTAAAGTTCTATTAATGCGTCATCTATTCAATGGAGTAAAATTGGTCCACTAGTAAACAATTTTCAAGGCGATGCAAATAAATAATGGTTAATTGACAATAATTCATATATGTAATTCAAATGTCAATTTATTAGAAGAAAAACTAATAGGCCTATTGTTTTATAAAAAAAAAAAAAATGTTGGTACAACTATTCATTGCTCAGTAGCCTATATGATAACGTTAACAGTAACTAGTATTTTACAGCTTTATATATGGAACAGTTATTGCATTTCTGATTATGTTCATTAATTAATTAATCAAAAAATATCGTTTAATGTCGTATACATATTTTTCAAGGCCGGCAAATGAGTATATTTCCAACCTACATTACTTTTAGCAAGTTTTTAGACATATCGTCTTAAATTTCATGTTCTGTGCCATAAAATATATAAGCGTTGGCCTCCATATATATATATATATATATATATATATATATATATATATATATATATATATATATATCGTAATAGATACTGTGTTAACAATATTTCGCTAATGTCTTGGAGACAGATATTTCCTTTAAATGACATTTCATCATTACATGACTCATGGCAGCCAAGTTTACTGTTTTATTAATCCTTCAAATTAGTTAACTCCATTCCGGCTATAGCTCGTCAATTAAACATGGACGTTACGTTAATAAAAATGGAATGTGATCTTGTATTTTAATTTGAATTTACACTACATATAGCAGTAATTTAGAATTTGTCGTTTTGTAACCCAACGTTTTCACAATCGCTTCCAAATTAGGTTAGCTTGTACTGTATAAGCTAAATAGGCTGAGCCAAACCTTGACGTTTGTATTGTGGGAAATGTATGTACACTTCAGATCATTCAATTATGACGTAGTATTCCTCAAGGTGTGTATTGTAACTTTTCCACTATTGCTTCTAAATTAGGTTAGCTTGTACAGAGCAAATTTGTATCACGGGATATTTAGGCTGTCTATAATCTTCAGCACATGCTTCCAGGTAAGGTTAGGTTCAACAGTAAAATAACACGTAGGCAGCGTTAAACAAAGCAAAACCTATTTACTAAGGGACATTTTTGGCATTCCATATATCAGTATAAGAGCTTTTAATATAGCCAACATTAAGTTGTGTAGTATAACCTTTCTACACATACTTTCTAAGGGACATTTTTGGCATTCCATATATCAGTATAAGAGCTTTTAATATAGCCAACATTAAGTTGTGTAGTATAACCTTTCTACACATACTTTCTAAGGGACATTTTTGGCATTCCATATATCAGTATAAGAGCTTTTAATATAGCCAACATTAAGTTGTGTAGTATAACCTTTCTACACATACTTTCTAAGGGACATTTTTGGCATTCCATATATCAGTATAAGAGCTTGTAATATAGCCAACATTAAGTTGTGTAGTATAACCTTTCTACACATACTTTCTAAGGGACATTTTTGGCATTCCATATATCAGTATAAGAGCTTTTAATATAGCCAACATTAAGTTGTGTAGTATAACCTTTCTACACATACTTTCTAAGGGACATTTTTGGCATTCCATATATCAGTATAAGAGCTTTTAATATAGCCAACATTAAGTTGTGTAGTATAACCTTTCTACACATACTTCCATATAAGGTTAGGTCGTACAGTAATAATGACACGTAGGCAGCGTTAAACAAAGCAAAACTTATTTATTACGGGACATTTTGGGCATTCCATATATCAGTATAGGAGATTTTAATTTAGCCAACCTTAAGTTGTGTAGTATAACCTTTCTACACATACTTCCATATAAGGTTAGGTCGTACAGTAATAATGAAACGTAGGCAGCGTTGAACAAAGCAAAGCTTATTTATTACGGGACATTTTTTGCATTCCATATATCGGTATAGGAGCTTTTAATATTTCAGTCCTTAAGTTGTGTCGTACAACCTTTCTACACATACTTTCAGATTAGGTTAGGTTGTACAGTAATAATGACAAGTAGGCAGCGTTAAACAAACCAAAACCTATTTACTACGGGGAATTTTGGGCATTCCATATATCAGTATAAGAGCTTTTAATTTAGCCAACTTTAAGTTGTGTAGTATAACCTTTCTACACATACTTCCATATAAGGTTAGGTCGTTCAGTAATAATGAAACGTAGGCAGCGTTGAACAAAGCGAAGCTTATTTATTACGGGACATTTTTTGCATTCCATATATCGGTATAGGAGCTTTTAATATTTCAGTCCTTAAGTTGTGTCGTACAACCTTTCTACACATACTTTCAGATTAGGTTAGGTTAGGTTGTACAGTAATAATGAAACGTAGGCAGCGTTAAACAAACCAAAACCTATTTACTACGGGGAATTTTGGGCATTCCATATATCAGTATAAGAGCTTTTAATTTAGCCAACTTTAAGTTGTGTAGTATAACCTTTCTACACATACTTCCATATAAGGTTAGGTCGTACAGTAATAATGACACGTAGGCAGCGTTAAACAAAGCAAAACTTATTTATTACGGGACATTTTGGGCATTCCATGTATCAGTATAGGCGTAAAACCTTTCTACACATACTTCCATATAAGGTTAGGTCGTACAGTAATAATGACAAGTAGGCAGCGTTAAACAAAGCAAAACCTATTTACTACGGGGAATTTTGGGCATTCCATATATCAGTATAAGAGCTTTTAATTTAGCCAACTTTAAGTTGTGTAGTATAACCTTTCTACACATACTTCCATATAAGGTTAGGTCGTACAGTAATAATGACACGTAGGCAGCGTTAAACAAAGCAAAACTTATTTATTACGGGACATTTTGGGCATTCCATGTATCAGTATAGGCGTAAAACCTTTCTACACATACTTCCATATAAGGTTAGGTCGTACAGTAATAATGACAAGTAGGCAGCGTTAAACAAAGCAAAACCTATTTACTACGGGGAATTTTGGGCATTCCATATATCAGTATAAGAGCTTTTAATTTAGCCAACTTTAAGTTGTGTAGGCAGGCATTAGGTTGAATTTCGGGCATTCCATGTATCAGTATAGGCGTATAACCTTTCGACACATACTTCCAGATTAGTTTAGGTCGTACAGTAGGTATAATAATGACACGTAGGCAGCGTTAAGCAAAGCAAAACCTTATTACTAAGGAAAATTTTGGGTATTCCATATATCAGTACTTGAGCTTTTAATATAGCCGTCCTTCAGTTGTGTACTATAACCTTTCTATGCGTATTTCCTGATTAGGTTAGGTTATATTAGCGTCACGAAGCTAACATACACAAGGCATACATAGGTATACTTTTCATTTAGTGGATAGAGGTTTCTAAAGGAGTCAAAGAACAGAATGCTACTTAACTATGAAATGTTGAAACATTCAATACTATAACTACGCTTGGCTCTTAGTTGGTGTTACTCTTTTGTAATAGGACACATGTTAAACGCATAGTCTCTTTTGTATCATCTTTATATAAAAAAATATTTTAATGCATTAAATGTTAGGCTTATTGTAGCAACAGCTATTCATGTAGTGTTTGCTTTATAAAGTACTCCATGAAGTGAATTTCGTAACTTGTTTGTACATATAAAGGTCAAAGTCGCTGATTTATCCAAGTGATGCATAATGTATGCCGACCTACATAACCGAGATTGTCTTGTTCTACTTCAGAATTATCGCAACGACCGGAAATCGTAGACTGTGCTTCGAGATCCGACGCCCCGAATCTATCATAGACAATGATATTCTGTCTAAAACCAAGCCCAGTTTTATAGCTTTATGCCTGTGAGTTGGCCGCCCTCCGCCTTAGCTGCGTCTTTTGTAAACGCGAATTGCGATAATCGAACCGTCTCGTATGTTAATTCATACGTCTATACCGGGCGTATGAACTATTCTAAACTAGTATTTGTAATGTGTTTTTTTAAAGTCCAAGATAAAATACTAATAAAATTATGCAAAGTTGATTTTCGAGAGTAAAACCTTTTTCTGTAATTTTCTATCAATTTCTATAATTTATTTATTTTTTTATACAGTATTTTACAATTTAGAATCCGTTCAGATTTGTCTTATCTCGGACATTATCTGCAGCTTTATCGAAAGGATGTCATTATTGGGCTATTATTACTCTTTATTTAGTTGTACTAAATAAAGATAAAAAAAACTATAATCTTGTAATTACAGATCTATTGTTTTGGAAAGAATCGATCGAACTACTTTGGAATCCTTTGTTCTTGCTTTATAAACTTGTAATAATGAGATTATACAGAAAATAAAGTTGCAATGTTAAACTTTGCTTTACTGTTTTGTTGTCCCCTGAAAAACACATGGCCACAATCGTATTTAGTTATGCGAAACAAATTGTATTCTACTTACGAAATAGTTATATTAATTGTATGCATGGAATTTAAAACTCAAATTTCGGATTATATCTGTGTTTAGAATGTTTTTTTAAGCTCTAACATAACTTAAGCTAAAAATAACCTGCTTGGTAAAAACCGGTGAGCTGTATTATTTCACCTAAATAAAATTAATAATTCGATGATAATAAATTCAAATATTGTAGCATGGGTTACTGTTCTCATTATCTGCATGTTTAACTTTGTTTATTGTATTTTATTCAAGCGTTGGGCTTTTCTGTCTGTGCGGGTCGCTTACTAACCAAGGTTGTAGGTTTGATTTTTTTAAAAATAGTTTTTATATGAGATTTTCTTTTAAAGGTGTCACTCCGCCCCGAAGCAGACGTAACCTGCGCACGCGCACAAACCAACCTCATTTCTACCACGAAGACATCGCAGAATACAATCCTCGATTTCTTTTCCCGGACGTGGAGGATTACAGATTGGTTTTTATAAGCAGTTCGGATTCTTCGTCCAGGGAGGAGTTACAATCGGATGACTGTGACGTGATGCCGTCTTCACAGCTGGACGATTGTGACTGGGACTACTTCGAAGCGACGGCAAACACCGCCGTTAAACCCGTTGTGAAAGATTGGTCGGACGGTGCGAGTGGTGGGGACTTGCTACCAGGTGGCGTCGTTGTGGCTCATCGAGCCAGTCAACCGAGTGCGGTGCAACAGAGCGGTGCGTGTGTTCCGGTTCCAATACCAGTGCCGATACCAGTTCCGTTCCCCGTCTTGATCCCCATTCCTTGGCATCCGGACTTGACTATTCGTATCGAACATTCTTTGGCGCCTCTGTGGACTAATTTAATATCGCAACAGCTGATTACAGTGACCGCGAATCGATCGATCGACGATGGAGAAACAGCTATGACAGAACAGGCCGACGATCCACCAGAGAATGTTAGCGTAAACACTTGCGAAGAGAAACCTGGAGATGTCTGCGATGACACAGACTCCTCTACAACTTCTGAAGAGTCGGGCCATCATAAACAACAATCCGCTAAACGAATTTATAGATTTAACCGTGAAGAGTCGGACAGCGAGGATGAAGAGTCTTCGGGCGAGTTCAGTATGGGCGCTTCCCCTCCTTCTTCGTTGTCGTCGGACGACTGTGGATCGAAGCACTTCAAGAAGACGTACGTAGTCAACGATTCGGACTCGGATATCGGCGAATTGCCGGAGTACAACGACTTTGAACAAGCGGGCGAAGTGACGTTGTTGAAGCACGTACAGATAGACGTGGAAAACAATAGTGCACGGGAGCAGGAGCCGGATGTCGACGAGAACGGTAGTGCTGGTTTCATTGATCTCAAAAGTGTGTTGAGTGACGTAATAGGTGGAAATACTGGTTCCAAAGAAAGTGAGTCGGATAGCCTTGAACCTAGTGAAATGTTACGAGAAAACACAAGTGATAGTTCCTTACCTGTCATAGATCTCAAGTTAATACTGTGTAATGAAAGTAGTGGGGAGTCGTGCGAACCCGGCCTAATCTCAGATAACACGCAAGTTGTTGAAAATAGCTTATCGTGTGAGACCGGCGCCGATGGCTCGACTGTGAACAATGAAATTAGCAATGGTCAAGATGATAGTATTAACAATAAGGCTGCGTCTGGTGACTCTGCGCTCTTTACAGAGTTAGCCGAAGACGATTGTACGAGTGATGTGATAGGACTATCTCTTTGTTCTGACGTGTTATCAGAATCTATAGAAGATAAAACACCTGTTGCAGCATGTGATAACAAAATTACAGATATAGTTCACTCGGAGTTTAGTGTAGACACGGCCGTTTCTCTGCGAAATCAAACTAACGAATTTTTAACCAAAGAAATTGAATATTTGCATAATATGAGTGAAATTAGTTCCGATTTTATTTTGACAGATAACGATTGTGATAAGAAATTAATAGACGTAAGTGATGAAGAATCGGGAAAAACTAGTGAAACCCGCGGCAGCAATACGTCTGATGAATTTTCCGGTACTGAATCCATGGAGTTGGAACAAGGTCAGATCCGGTCGGGTGGCCCCGTTACCTGCAGCGGCCAAGTAGCGAGCGCAGTCCGCGGAGAAAGCTGCAGAGAGACGGGTCGCTTTACTAGTCTGGTCATGATAACTCAAGAGCATTTATCATCCGCCGATGTCGTCAACGTTGTCCCTTCCGATACGACAGTGATAGTGCCTTTCCCGGACAGTGGCGAAGTGCGTGTCGTCACCGGTAAAGAAACCTTGTCAGCTGTCGTTTGTTTGGAAGAAGGACTCGCCGACGATGACTCCTGGGTAGAAGAATTGGATAGAGAGGACTTCGTAACCACTACAGAAGAATCGTCAGAAGGAGAGGAAGTGTCGTTCCCGGATCGCGAGGAGGAGTTACGCGGCTACCATAGAGCTGCCATCGACTTTACTCTTCATACGATCGTCGAAGAAAGTTGCGAAGAAAGTGAAGTGGAAACAGAGAAAAACAAACAAACAGAATTGGAAAAATATTTTTTTTACGGTTTAGGTGATGGGATCAACGATTCACGGGAAACGGACACGATGTCGGAGACTAGTTCGATTTATAGTGAAGGTCTAGAAAGCCTCGGCGGAAACGAAAACGACGGAGATATTGGAACTGACCCGGCGGATCTGGCGTCCTCCAGGCTGGAAAAGTATTTTTTATCGGGGTTTATGGGCTTCAATAGACGAGACTCGGACGGAAGTGTAGGCAGTGATAGCGAAGGCCGACCCAGTCCTGAACAAAGGCGGAAACGACTTGTCCGGGCACGAGGAACAGGAAGACAGCATTCATCGTCACTGGATAACTTGACAGAATCTGAACAGCAAGACGAGCTACAAATGGAATCAGAAGGATCCAGCACGGAAACCGATTCCCATGACGAGCAGAGTAATTCGTTTGAAAAAAATGATGGACAGTTTGACACAGTGAAAAGAACAAAAAAGAAAAAACGGTCGGTGGTGACGGCTCCTTCGTTGGAATTGTTAGAAGACAAAGACAGTGTGCCTTCTGGGGGCAGGGAAGAAGACTCCGATGCCGACGACGGCAATAAAACTCCCCAACCGCCAGTTGAACTTGGCAGCATTAGAAACAAACAACATAGCCGTGACAGTGGATTCATGGGCAGTTGTGATGATTTGTTAAAAGAGTCTAGAGAATCTCCGATCGTGGAAGGTCCGAGTGTGCAAGAAGAAAATGTCGAACAAATCCAAACTAAAATAGAAGAAAAAGTGTTACCTCAAGTATCGGTTTCATCTCCTCCAGCGACTGGACTCACCCGCAAGGATAGTTTTAACAACTGGAGTTCAGACGAAGAGACTAATTTAATGATGTCGAAAATGAGAGCTTTCTTCAAAACTATGGTTGGAACACAGCCGAAACCATCAAGCCCCAATGTTCGCATACGCAGTAAACCCCCTCAGTTACTTTACTTCGAATCGGAACTAACAAGGTTAATGAAAACAGTACCGGGTATCCGAGACGACCAAGTACGTGAAATAGTGGAGTATTTAAGCAGCGAGGACACGTGGAGCGACTCGTACGATTCGTCGGACTATACTAGCTCTGATTTGGAAGGCGGAAACAAAAAGTCAGCCTTACAAGAAGAGATATCGGCAAGTTGCAGGCAAATTATCAGTAATTTTGAGACGACAGAAGATGCTATGTGTTCAACTCCGACTGACGCTTTAAACAAAGACACAGCTTTCGTGTACCAGAGACTAGTCGCTTCGTTTAGCAAGATGGAAGCACCTAGTTCAGATTCGTCTGCGTCTCACAGTTCCCCTCCATTAATAGCCAAAGTGATGCAGCACATCGGAAGCAGACTGGTAGCACTCATGCACGAAGTATCCGGCGGAGAGGGAAGCAGTCCGAAAGCGTCGCGTTACCATCGAAGGTTGCAGCCTAAATTGTCCACATCCACCACCGAAGACGAGGAAGACCTGATAGAAGATTATAGTCCTTTGCCGAGATCCAAATCACATGATCCTTTGATCGAAGAAAACAGACAAGAGGCTAGTGACAACGAGCGGTTCAGTTGGAGAGGAAGTTTCGAGTCTGCTTTAATGGCGTCCGATTCGAGGACAAGATTGGCTTCTGGAGGTGAAGGATCTGTATCGGCTTCTGCGCTCGCGTTAGCAGCCAAACGACGATCAGCCGGCGACTTGTTGTTTAAAAGTTGCAGTCGCGAACAATTGGACAGAGTGCGTAGTTGCGGGAGTATCGGGGGTAGTGTGGAAGACAAAATCTGGGGTTCAAGGCAACCGAAGAGACGTCGGAGTAGTGTGCCGGACTCGGGTGGTTCTAATGACGGCGACGACGATAGTGACGACGGTTCGGCGAGGTGCACGACGTTACCGAGGAGTCTGCAAAATTCTTGTGTGGCTACCAACTCTCTTCCTAGGTTGCCTACATCGCCTACTTCCGCTAGCCCCAGCATATACAAAGCGAATAGTGTTCATTTGTTTAACGTGAAGTCGGCAAGATACCGTCCTCCAGGATACAATTGCAGGATCTCTGCTGTGGCTGTTCCTCCTCCAAGAAGAGATGCTGCTAGGCGACGTGCTGCTCACACACCTCCTCCTTCTAACATCACCTCTTCTACACCCAGTGTTGGTGAGTACATTTGGGTAGTAGCCGTGCCAAGTTGCCACATTTCCTGATTGTAAATTTAAAATGTATAATTAATTTGTTTATATTAATGATAATGGGAAACAAATTAGTAGTCATTAATTTAAAGGATAGGGCAAAATTAATTATATTCAGTTTGAGAGTTATACAAATTCGTTATCTCAGGACCAAAAGCAACATGTACGAAGATCAACAACCGCCCTACGTTTTGTAAAATTTAAATATTAAAAACAGATATAAAAATTACAACACCATATACTGTTCTATTTAAATTATTGCATACGATAAAGCAATTTAACATAGTGATTAAATTGAATGAAACACTAATCAGTTTTAAAAATTCGAATTTCAGAGCCGACTGTTAAAATACATTTTTTTAATGAACTGTTGGAATTTAAATGGGGAAATGTTCACATAGGTTATGAATGATAGTCTATCGTAGAAATATCAAGTAGGTAGTTACTTTGTTTTCTTGCAAACAGAATTTTAAACTAAATGTATTAAACGTCATACATTCTTTGTCAGAAATGTATTAAACGACTGGTGCTGTTTATTAGATGTGCGTTGAATTTATATAAACGTGAAGTTAAAGTACGGTAGGCATAAAACCTGTAAAACCTCCTGGTTATGTCCTATCACAAGGTGAAATGTTTTGAACAAACTAAAGTTTGAATTTACTGCAGTAACTAGGAAAACATAATTACCTTTAAAATAACAGTTTTTAAATAAGGTGTATGTATTTTTTTTTTTGCCGAGGAAAGAGGTGCATAGCTGCATTTTAATGGACAGACCTCTTGCGCCCAGAATCAATATTTGCACAGATGTACTCTAGCTTACTTCAAGGATATATTTTACAAAGGAATACCTACAAAGGCCAAACATAGTGTACAAAATAAACACATTTATTGTGTAAACGATTGTTGCACTTGCAAACTGACTTGTCCGCAGTGTGCCGTGTTTTTACGAATTAGATAGCAGCTGTTAATCTCCTTAGCAACAACATATGGTCTGTGCGTGTGTAGGCAACAGATGTGGAAGTGGAGGGGGTCAAGCAAGGCCACAGTACCTGCACTCCTTCGCTCATTCAAAGTTGTGTTTATAAGTAGGCGTTTATAAAATATCTCCAGTTTCCAGTTTTTGCCAGTACTGTATGAGATTGACAAAAACTATCAATTCTGAGTTTTTTACACATGTTTCTATAAAATATACTCTGCACAAGAAAAAAGGTATTAATTTCCCGTTCCCAGGTATTTGATTTTAGCGGAACAAATTATGTTTAACTCACACACGCTCCAAAAATTGAAAATTTTGGAAAATTGAAAATTTTGGAAAATAGAAATTACCTTCCTCCACAGCACACGTAAAACGTTACTAATTTAACGTGTTGGCTTTATTGTTTTTTTTTTTTTTGTAATAACTCGCAAGGTACCTCAAAAATATCATTAAATTTACTGTTGATTCAGAAAAATTACAAATTAAAAAAAATCAACTTCAACAAAACGCTATTAGTATCACTGCACCACGTTTCACTCGGCACACAAACCTTACAGAATTATAAAACCCGCTCACACATATTATATTTTGGAGATAATAAGTCGCAAAATTATCCAAAACACTCACAAACCTTATTCCACACACAAAACAGAAAATATTGCATTGCACATTTACACATCTTTTATTTCTATCGCCAAAAAACGATAGAACTTACACCGCACAAAGCGTGTTAAATTATAGTTAAATTTTCTAAAATTTGTAATTTTTTGGGAGCCATCAGCAAGTTTAATTACATTTTGTGAGCTACTACATCATAAAAAATAAAGCCACAACGTTGAATTTGTAACGTTTTAGGCGTGCCGTGAAGGGGAGGAGAAACTGCTACTTTCCAAAATTTTTAATTTTTGCAGTGTGAGCGGAAGTTTATATATATATATATATATATATATATATATATATTGTATTCATAATGAATTTCTGCATCGTCCAATATAAATTTTTTTTACTAAAATCAAACTCGTAGGAACGGGAAATAAACATTAGAGAAAATTCATTCTAAATGTTGCTAAACTATAAATTGTGGTTGAAACTTCTATTAATTTTCGTCATAAAAACACCTCATTTTAACAACATTAGATTAACAAAGACTATAAATTTCGATTTGTTTTACACATGATTCCTAAAAATATATCTGAACAAGAAAAACGTCATTTTAAATGTCGCAAAACCATAAATTGTAGTTAAAACGTATATTAATTTTAGTCATACAAACAACCTCACCTTAACAACACTCTGTTACTAAACAGTATATTAAAATTTACCTACGAAGCATCTAATTAGTAGAGGTTTGTTTAAAGAAAGAAATATTTAAGTTCCCTAATAAGAACTAAAAGACTGCTGAAGCGAAGGGCACGCCTCCTTTGCGCCTCAACATACATTTGTTATTGTGAAATAAGTTATGGAAATTTTAACTTTGTGTGTATTATGCGATGATACCGTGAAATTCTTTCTTTATTCAACTATATTACAAAAAGCAACAAACCATCTGATTATAATAGGCCTGGCTATGAAAAAAGAAAAAGATAATTTTTCCTAAGTAAGCTAACATGTTGCTGAATTGAATGTTGGCGTTGGGAAACTTTTATAATCAAATCTTTACCAAGCAGATACTTTGTTTCTAAAATAAGTTAATATATCTTGGAGTAATGCCCTGTTTCGTAAAAAAATCTTCAGTTTGAAAAGTTGTTTACGTTTGGAAATTGAAGCAGTATATTTTTTAGAAATTTCTAATGACTATTTTTCGTTTTTATTTCACAATAACATTTGTTTGTATTTTTAAGTGTTATGTAAACAAAGTTTTGCAGTTTTTGTCAATTATTAGCCACTGATCTGCTGCAAAGCACCCTGGGCGCTTTGTGAAACAAAACAAATATTAGGAAGGCATTTTCGGGGACTGTAGGAAAAAGCATACGCAAAGCGTACATACCCCAACAGTTGTACAAGATAATAAAAAATTTCAATCACTATTTTTACATGTGAGGGGTTAAGAATCGCAACAATGTGCCCACATACATTTTACTATATCTCATTACTTATGGTGTCTCATGAACGTAACAGCAGTCATTCGACAATAAAATAAATGCAATCTCCCAAACCCTCGCCGATGTAGGTAATCAATATTACCAATTTATTGAAGTACTGATTTAATCACAATTTATGGGCGAAATAGTACGAGAAATGTCTTAACTTAACTGTTTATGTGTTTGTAACAGTAATTTAATGTATAAAGGAAAGTCAGTGCTAAACTATGACACCCTGAAGGCAGTCTGTAAAGGTACTAGTAGGCCTGTAGAAATGTTATACACACAGCCATGTGGAGACTCTAAGCTAAGGTTTCAAATTACTTCTTAATTTAAATTTGTTGATTCCATCTTCACGTGAGCTACTAGTTTTCACTAAACACTTGCCTATAGTAGCACTTACTTATATTTGTTGAGGACGGCCGTTTCGGGAGATGTGTCCCATTGTCAACTCAGACCGTAACTGATCTCAAGGTTTACGTAGGTTAGGGTGGGGGGGGGGATATTATGGTGGTGTGGGTGTATTTTGTGATTATTAGGAGTTATGATGTCAAAATTGTGTGTAGGGTATAGTTTGAAGTGTCTGTATATTTCGTATTGTTCGGTTGTGTAGCGTTGGTTATTTCTGTGTTGTTTAACATGTTGACAAAACATGACTACATAGACATAACATCTAACCATAAGAAATAACCAACGCTACACAACCGAACAATACGAAATATACAGATACTTCAAACTACACCCTACACACAATTACACTACAACTCACACACACTTTTTGACATCATAACTCCTAATAATCACAAAATACACCCACACCACCATAATATCCCACCCCCACCCTAACCTACGTAAACCTTGAGATCAGTTACGGTCTGAGTTGACAATGGGGCACATCTCCCGAAACGGCCGTCCTCAACAAATATAAGTAAGTGCTACTATAGGCAAGTTGTAAATATTTACAAGTGTTGAGTGACTTCTTAATTGTTGGTTGTAGGCTAATGTAAAGTTTTTAAACTAAGTATTTTTTAAAAAATTACCCAATTCTGAGTAGGTTGTCTACTTTAATACCAAGACTGTTATTCCATTTTAAAATCAGAAGCTAGTTCAAAAAGATTCTGGAAATGAAGATTAAATCTGTAAACTATCTTGTAAGACTATTTGTAATTCACCAAACACATCTGACTTATGCACGTTTTCCTGAGAAAACGTGTAAAGTTTGATAAATAAAGTACAGAATAATTTTTTCTTAACCTTATGTACATTTTTGTTATAAAGCAACCAACCTCCGAGACTACAAAAAAAGCAAACCTGCCTCTGACATACTGTTTTTTTGTTGTTTCTGAGGATGGTTGCTGTGCAACCGAAATGTACATGGTTGTAAAAAAATATTGTGGTTAGAAGATGGTGTAGTAGCGTGTACAGTGTGCTTATTGCTATATTGGGCAAGGCCATAACATATGTAGTGGCAAGATGTTTTGATAGTGTTGATGTATTAAACATCAAAAACGTATTTAGTTTATATGTAAAGTACGCATACGAGATATATACAGTTTTAGGTTTCAGGAAAGTGTATAGAATACGATAGTATAATATAAATACTGTATATATTTCAATAAATGTCTTTAATATTATTGGTAAAGTTGTATCAATAAGGTTTAGAAATCATCAGAATTTAAAATTGAGTAAAATTTGCAGCAAAATGGTTTTCACAGAAATAATTTTTTTTATAAGGTGGAAGATCTAGTTCTTTATATGAAAATATACTATTTGTAAATAATAAAAAAATTATTTAAAGAATAATATTATACAAAATAAAGGGCTTCCTCAACATTTCAAGAAAAACATTATAGCTACACAATAAAGTCAAGTGTAATTAGTATTTCCTCCATGTAATATATTTATTTATTGTTGAAAAATATAAATGAAATTGTATACAGAGCACAGTAGCGTAATTATAATAAATAAATAACAATAACCCTTGCTACAAATATTTAAACACCCCTGATGTACGTTTCAAACATTGTAACCTTCTGATGATGCTAACTGTGTTGGCGAAATGTACATCAAGGGTGTTTAAATATTTATAGCAAGGGTTATTGTTATTTATTTATCATTATTATTTATTGAAAAATATAGTTGAGAAAGTTTTATGTGAATAATACGTAATAAAAGATAACCAAAGAAATATGAAAAATCGTCTTCCATCTATTGTGACAATTTAATGAAACACCAATATTTTGCAAGGGATAGAATTCTTAAAGAAACATATATCACCCATTAAAGTAAAAGTGTGAAATCTCAGCCTTTCAATGCATGCGCTTGGTTGCATTTAACATAAGATTAGGTATTGTATTTTTCATCTAAATATAATTTGGGGAACTAAAACACGTTCTGACCACTGTAAAACCAGTTTTAGGGCCGATAAAATATAGGTTTGCCAGATGTACTATGAAGTTATTGGCAAAATCGAGATTGTATAGAGTATTTTCAGTTTCAACTGACGATATGTTAAGCGAAATGTAGGTCTAGTAGGGACTTGGCACATAAGGGCGCCAAGGCCAAGCAGAGAGGGTACCCCACCTGAGCCTGCTCCATTCAGGCGTGCTGTGTAGTCAGAGATAACAGTTGCTTATATATACATTATGTTCACTAAATTTGGGTATTATGAAATATTTTCTCAAAAATCCAATTGTTGAAACCGTAACTATTGTACTCATTATAAGTGGTAAAACTTAGTGTTTACAGTTTTACGTAAAGATTTTTATTTTGGTAGATTATAATTTTAATTTCATTACATTTTAGTTCAACAGATGACATAGAAACATTGCCCTAATCGTAACATGGCGCAGGTTAGAGCTGAATTTGACGTTAAAAATACAATTTATTTCGTTATATTAAGGATAATTAACAACGGAATAGAATAAATATTGTAAGTGAAGAATGAATTGAAAACTTGACTAAACTTAAACTAAGCTAAACAGAGTAGCTGTGAAATGCAAAATAACAGTTTTCCAACTGTTCTGGTTTTTTTATACAGCATAGAAGTTTTCTATCGAAATCTATATATTTCCTGTTCTGCTTGCCCACGTAATAGGTTGATTATTAGGAATGGTGTTGTGTTTCGACTCTGTATCACAGACATGTAAACGTGAAACTGTAGAATGGATGATGAGTGAGAGAGTTTGTAATTATTTCGGTTAGGTTATGGAACTACAGTTAAACACATTCTACATCATATTTCTTATACAGTAAACATTTAGTAATGCTGCAGTTAGGACGTCATCTATGGCAGCGGTTACGAATGGAAAGTAACCTTTTTTCATTACTATTTGGACTATCTCCGCGCCGATAACATTAATACAATTTATAAATATAATTCAGCGACTAAGGGTATAACACAAGGCCCAAGCAATGTGTTAAGCTCCAGGCGCACTAGTGTCTGAGGAACGCATACATAGCAAGTAGGCTAGTGTAAGCCTACATGGATAGAGCCCGTTTGAACAAGAAGATCCGATGTGTATTGGGATTGTATGCAGTTTACCTTCTCTACCATCAAAATTTTGAAAATTGATATTAAATATTTAACTCTTGACAATCATTCATATAGTATTGTCAAAGTTTGAGTTACACAGTCGATTTAGTCTTACATTATGATTAATTATAATAGACAACGCCAGTCTTGTGCAAGTTTTATGTAATAATAATAGACGCCATTTTCGAGATATTTTAATGTTCAATAATATAGATAACTTGCCCTCGGCTAGTGTTGCCAATATTTGTGTATATAAAACGATATAAATAGTTTTATACTTACTAGGATGAATATTAATAGCCTACATGTCATTTTCATAGAAGCCTAATTTAAGTGATAGAGATAACTGGCCCTCAGCCAGTGTTCCCAATATTAGTGTACGCAATATGAACAATTTTATTTATATTAGGATAAATAATAACGCACATTCTCATAGAAACTTAATACTCAATGATAAAGATAACCGATCGGCCAGTGGTGCCAATATTTGTATTAAATAATATGAACAGGCTTATATTAGAATAAATAATAGACGATATATTCGAGGTAGTTTAATGTTTAATAATAAAGATAACTTGCCCTCATCTAGTGTTGCCAATATTTGTATTAAATAATATGAATAGGCTTATATTAGAATAAATAATAGACGCCATATTCGAGGTAGTTTAATGTTTAATAATAAAGATAACTTGCCCTCAGCTAGTGTTGCCATTATTTGTATTAAATAATATGAATAGGCTTATATTAGAATAAGTAATAGACGCCATATTCGAGGTAGTTTAATGTTTAATAATAAAGATAACTTGCCCTCAGCCAGTGTTGCCATTATTTGTATTAAATAATATGAATAGGCTTATATTAGAATAAATAATAGACGCCATATTCGAGGTAGTTTAATGTTTAATAATAAAGATAACTTGCCCTCAGCTAGTTTTGCCATTATTTGTATTAAATAATATGAATAGGCTTATATTAGAATAAATAATAGACGCCATATTCGAGGTAGTTTAATGTTTAATAATACAGATAACTTGCCCTCAGCTAGTGTTGCCATTATTTGTATTAAATAATACGAATAGGCTTATATTAGAATAAATAATAGACGCCATATTCGAGGTAGTTTAATGTTTAATAATAAAGATAACTTCCCCTCAACTAGTGTTGCCATTATTTGTATTAAATAATATGAATAGGCTATATTAGAATAAATAATAGACGCCATATTCGAGGTAGTTTAATGTTTAATAATAAAGATAACTTGCCCTCAGCTAGTGTTGCCAATATTTGTATTAAATAATATGAATAGGCTTATACCAGGGTAAATAATACGAGTTATAGGCGCTTTTTTCCCAGTAGCTTAATGTTCAGTAATAAAGATTTTTAATCCTCAGCCATTGTTACCAATATTTGGGAAACAATAAAACAAATATTAAATAATACGAATAGTTATTCAGAATGAATAATACGAGTAATATACGATTTTTCGCTGTAGCTAAATGTTCAGTGATAAAGATAACTGATCCTCAGTCAGTGTTGCCAATGTTTGTATAAAATAATATGAATGACATATTAGGATGAATAATAATAGACGCTATATCCGCACTAGCTAAATGTTCAATGATAAGATAACTGATCCTCAGCCAGTGTTGCCAATGTTTGCATAAAGTAATATGAATGACATATTAGGATGAATAATAATAGACTATATCCGCGCTAGCTAAATACTCAATAATAAAGATAACTTATCCTCAGCCAGTGTTGCCAATGTTTGCATAAAATAATATGAATGACATATTAGGATAAATAATAATAGACGCTATATCCGCGCTAGCTAAATGTTCAATGATAAAGATAACTGATCCTCAGCCAGTGTTGCCAATGTTTGTATAAAATAGTTTGAATTACTTATATTAGGATGAATAATAATAGGCGCCATTTTCGTGGTAGCTAAATGTACAATAATAAAGATAACTGATACTCAGCCATTGTTACCAATATTTGTTTTTAATAATACGAATAGGCTTATATTAGAATGAATAATACGAGTAATAGACGCCTTTTTCGCGGTAGCTAAATGTTTAATAATAAAGATAATCAATCCTCAGCCAGTGTTGCCAATATTTGTATTAAATAATACGAATAGGCTTAAATTAAAATGAATAATACAAGTAATATACCCCTTTTTCGCGGTAGCTAAATGTTTAATAATAAAGATAACTAATCCTCAGCCAGTGTTGCCAATATTTGTGATAAATAATACGAATAGGCTTATATTAGTATGAATAATATGAGTAATAGGCGCCTTTTTCGCAGTAGCTAAATGTTTAATAATAAAGATAACTAATCCTCAGCCAGTGTTGCCAATATTTGTGATAAATAATACGAATAGGCTTATATTAGTATGAATAATATGAGTAATAGGCGCCTTTTTCGCAGTAGCTAAATGTTTAATAATAAAGATATTTTATCCTCAGTCAGTGTTGCCAATGTTTGTATTGAATAATACGAATAGGCTTTTATTAGAATCAATGATACGAGTAATAGATGCCTTTTTCGCGGTAGCTTAATGTTTAATAATAAAGCTAACTGATCCTCAGCCAGTGTTGCCAATGTTTGTATTGAATAATACAAATAGGCTTATATTAACATGAATAATACTAGTAATACACGCCTTTTTCGCGGTAGCTAAATGTGGAATAATAAAAATAACTTATCCTTAGCCAGTGTTGCCAATATTTCTATTAAATAATATGACTAACTTATATTAGGATGAATATTAATAGACCTTTTTCGCGGTAGCTAAATGTTCCATACTATAGATAACCTATCCTCAGCCATTGTTGTCAATGTTTGTATTAAATAATAGGAATGGGTTATTAGAATGAATAATAACACAAGCTATTCTCATGAATGCTAGTGTTCAAGGATAGAGGTAAAACTGACCCTCAACCAGTGTTGCCAATGCTTGGGTAGTATGACATGTAACTTATATTACGATGGTTTAACAGACTGATTACATCTAAGTACATTTTCATAAGTACTTAGTCCTTATCTCTCTCTTCACATCCACTCCCAAACATTCTATTTTTTTTTTTTTTTTTTTTTGCATATAACGTGTTAAAACGCATCTCAGATTTGAGCGACAATATCCGTCTTTTTATATAGGAAATCTTAAAGCTGTACGCAACCAGTTAAAATTAGGCTCGATGTTTTGAACGTAGAAGCATTCTGAATCTAGTCTCAAGGATAAGAATGCATAATAATTAAAAATGTTTAATACGAGGTTTAGCTAGAGACGGTGAAAAGTAAAAATACTGATAGGGCTTGGTATAAAACATTATCTATGCCGTAGTTATCTGTCAGTGGACGATAAACTCTTGATAACTTTGTTTTTCCAATGTGAATATAGTTAAAAGTGTATTATTAGTTCTGCACAACATATTTTTGCTGTTTCGGAATTTACTAATTTAGTTTCGAGCATATATACATTTCCTTTTGGCTCTCCGTACGTTAGTTTTATATTTTCCCCTCCTATACCTTCTCATGATCCACACCTAATCTTACGCGGAAGTTAACGTGTAGAGAGATTGATATGCTTTGTATCTATCGATTTGTAAAAAAAATCAAACTTGAAAATCGATGTTTTACGATGTAAAAGATACTCTCGACAGTTATTAGAATCCTTTAAATAATACAATCAATAATATATTAATTTACTTCAAATTTGCACTAAACGTGTAATTTACTATAGCAAATTATCAATATTCTATAGATAGAGATAAGTAAAACCAGGCGCGTATCCAAGGGAGGGGAGGCGATGGGGCGATCGCACCCCCTCCCCCCCCAACCCTCAAGAACTTTGGGTTAAAAATCGACAATATATTACTAAATTAGGACTTTCTATTAAATTAGACTTTTACTTAGGTTAATTCGTCTTTTATTGTAAATAAAAAATAAAATTTTAATTTTTAACTTGAAAATGTGACGCGCTTCCTCGGCATACCCTCGTAAACGTCTAAACGTTTTAATAACAAATAGTGCTAGTGAAGCTTAGTTTCGAACATATGATTTTCAACACGTTTTGCAAGCGTAATATTCCCAGTTGACTCCGGAATTGTTCGTGTTGGAAGAATAACTACTTATATTAATTAATAAACCATTTTTATAATAATAGCTTATTATGAAATTAATAATATTCTCTAGCCATAAGTGTTACCGAAACTGGAATAATTATTTATTAAAAAGTCTAATTTGCTACGAATCTTTATCACGTTACCGATTTCTAACGCAAGCGTAGAAAGAACGTTTTTTGTTCTATGTTTTTACATACACACACTCGCGCGCCCCCCCCCCTAAAGCAAATCGCTGGATACGCGCCTGAAAACAGATTCAAATATCCGACGTTTAAAGTGGATGTAATTAATTAGTCAAATAAGGCGTGTAAGTGTGAAGACAAACTGGAATTTTTAATTAAAATCTACAACAAAACAATTATTAGTCGATATATCAAATAAACATTTTAAGTGATATAAATAAACTATGACTATAAAGATGTACTAAATGGTTTGTCAAGAGCTCTTAATGTACGAGTGATATCAATATAGAAAAACGTCAATTGTTAAAAATTTATGTACACAAACATCGATCATTTACTATCGATGGCAAAAACATTGACTGTCAATGCTTATCTCTAACCTAACAGAGCAGTATGCAACCCTGAACACGCGAAGCCATAATTTTCTCTGTACAAGTGAAGCAGTTTTATCTTATTGCCTTAATCATATCAATTGAACCAGGTTTTATTGTCGTAAGCCTAGATTCACTATTGTTTATTGACTATTATACGCAATAAATTCACTCTTTATACATACGTGAGTTAATATATGTAACGGGATATTGTAAGGAAATGTTTTCACTACACAAACCCACTACAAAGATACCCCCTGATTTTTATTCTTTACTAAATTTCCATCTTAAATATCTTCAGATATTCGACAAAAATAATTTTGTTTTTGTAAATAAACGTAGGTCTAATAACTATTTTCTAAAAACCTTGAAGTTTATTGTTCACGCAAAGTGTGGGTGTAGTCAAAATTATCATAACAGTAAGCGCAGTAAAATCAAAAGTAGGCCTACTTAATAAAGATAAAGTTTATTTAATAAATCTGGTATTCATCGAGACGAATGTATTTACTCATTCTTGTTCAAAGAAATTTTATTCATGGGAAAATATTTATAAATTCAGTATTTACTTTATTGTAAGTATTAAGCGGACCACTACCGGGACAGGTTGGGAAACCTTTTATTAGAGTTAGCCTGTAGGTCCTACGTTTGGTAGAAGGTAACAAACATTAGATAGGCGCCAATGTTTTTCGTTTTTACACATGCTATTTAAAAGTACTTTCTAACAGTAAGGAAACCGTTTTTATTACTATTACGAACCAGAAATAGTGATTGTAACTTTCATTAATAATCGTCATACGAACATAACCTCACTTTACAGGTACACTAAAAGAGTGCGTGAACTTAAGCGAGCACTAATTCCGACATGCATAAGTTTGCTCATAAACGCAAACTTTCGTATTTTATTAATCAGTATTATTTATATAATTCTATTAATTACATTATAGTATTAAATTGTTGAATTTTAGGTTTAGTATTTATTTATATTTTATCTAATAGGTAGTCATCTATAAAACCTAGTGCTTTGTTAAGTCAAGTTGGTAAAGATATAGCGTTAATGACGTTGGTTAAATAAAAAAAAATATGTTTAGATTAATCGTTTTAGTTTCTAAAACACTAATATCAACTTTTTCAGCGGAAATACGGAAAGTAAATTTTTTCACATTTTAAATGTTAGTCTGTAATGGCATGCAGGCCTATAGTGTGAACCGAGCGCGCAGTAGCTACAGTGCATTGCACTACGTCTAGATTTGGTTGTAATTGTATACAATATTACGTATACCTATATTAAAATATACCTACGACGTATCCAGTCAGGGTAGATTTGGTTTTACTTTTATTCAACGTTACTATCTACCTGTATTAAAGTATTCCTACGAACCATGAAGTGAGGATAGATTTGGTTGTAATTTTGGTCAATATTTATAACTGCAAGTTTTAAATATTTATACTTATTGGCGATGCCGAAAATTACAACCAAATCTATCCTGAAGGGATACTTCATAGGCATAATTTAATATAGGTAGATAGTAATGTTGAATAAAATTATATCCAAATCTATCCTGAATGGATACGTCTTAGGTATATTTTAATGTAGGTATGTAGTAATGTTGTATGAAATTATAATAAAAAGTTAAATATTCAGATTTTATGTTAAGTATTAACGGTTCATGCTATACATGCCATTACAGACTAACATTTAAAATGTGAAAAAAGTAATTTTCCGCGGAAAAGAAGTCGACATTCGTGTTCTACACATTAAAACTAGTAATTAAAAAAAAAAAGAATTAAAAACGTCATTAATATTATATTTTTACGAGTTAAGTTTAACCAGAATTGCTACTTAACGTATATCGGCTTACGCTGAAGTAAATTATGAAAATGTTCGTTATTTTTCTTATGTACATATTCTGTTTTATTACCAAACTGCATTACAAATAGCTACGAAGTATCCAGCTGAGATAGGGTTGTTAGAAAAAATCCGTGCAAGCTCACCCGTCACTGAATTTAAAGTTAGCGTTTTGAAATCATTGTAACAAAAGCTGGCGTAACCAACATTGTTCGTATATTGTGTGTAGTATAGAATAGCGCTCTGTTTTATAATAAAAAAATTGAGTTTAAAGTTTCGTGCGTGTTTGTAAAATGAGTTTATTTTGATCACATTTCATCTCCTATTTACGGTTTGTGATATTTACAACTTTTTTTAGGCTACAATTTTATTCTTAAATTTTGTAGTCCATTACATTCGGGGAATCTTAATTAATCACTTAAACAATAGTTTATGACTGTCCGAACTTTAAATTTTGTAAATTTGTTAAAACTTACTGAGACAGAATATTTTCGATCGCTATGAGTGAGATATTCCTATGATGAGAAGACACTGATGAAGATCGCCACATAGCGATCGAAAACGTTCTGTCTCAGTAAGTTTTAAAAAATTTGCAAAATTTAAAGTTCGGTTAGTCATAAGCTATTGTTTAAGTGATTAATTATAATTTTATGTAACCTATATAATGTAAACATGAAACATTCAAGGTTGCTCAACTGTAACCAGTAGGCTTATATTTAGTCGGGAAGAAATTTTAAACGTTTTTAAATAACTTTTTAAATTTATTACTTCAAAGTATTTATAGACTACATATACTGAGTAATAAATAAATGCCTGGCCGAATCAATCAACTTATATTTTTACATTTCCATATATGTTACTCAGATATGTATTCTGTAAAAGCAACAGAGTATTTAAAATCTCGGAAACCATAAATGTTGGTTAAAAGTTGAAAATTTTAAACATAACTTCAATATTGCAAAACCACAAAACAGTGTAAAACAGATGTTCGTTTTATTTTACTACAACTATATGTTATAGGTCTAACATAGCTACAGAGTACCAGGTTTAAATATATTTGGTTATAAAACCATATAACTCGCCAACGTTTTAACACTGAAATCGGAAATGGTAAAACAAGCCGAAAGCCATAATTATACGTTTACGCACAATAGTAGACGGACGTCATTGTACACACTTCGTCACTGCTATCTCAACGATATGACATTTATATGTTCGATGTTTAGGCCTATTCTTATATGTCCGGCAATAGAGCCAAAGGCGACGTGCACACCAAAACCGAGTCGAGCCGGGACAAACTGAGTAAGATATGCTATGCGTTCGCAATGAAGCCGATTTGCACGGAGTAGGTTTCCTAGCCTGAAGTGAAAAATGCTACCTTCCACGTCATCAACTTTGATGATGATGATGTTATTGGATAGTTCCTCACTTGATGATGAATGTATGGGAGAAAGAAGGCAATACTGGACACACAATATCAATAAAGGTCACGAGTATAGTTGCCAGTTCGTAACTCTTACGAGAAACTCCGAACTTTTAATTCACTCCGAAAGCTGTGCCTCAAATGTTTCCATTTTTTCTCTGCTAAAATATCTGAACTCTTTGCTACTAGAAACAAAAATTAATATTGTTAACAACTGTATTGTTGTGGATATTAGTGTTAAAAACTATATTACTTATTGTCGTTCGGCACATTTATATCCATGTACTTCTTGTTAGACTGATCCCACAACGGAGGTATTTCTTGAATCCGAACTAAGTAATATTTTAATATCAATACTCACTATCATAGTATTTTTGAATTAACAAAATATAAAGAACAAAAAGAACTTGAAATAATAAAAACAATATATTGCGTAATGTTTGTTAACCCACTGGGCTGGAACAATGAAATAGACTGAACGAAGGCAGATAACGCTTGAATTGGCGGCAGGTAGGACTGAACAAAACGGCTCGGCACGGCCCGGCGTAGTATTTGAAAACTCGCATATAAACTGTGTATTTAGTGATCAGGCGATTATCGGACGGTTCGGCTTTGGCGTGAACCGCCATTAATAGTTTTACTTTAAAAGTATTTTATTTTGCGTTATTTTCTTTTATAACCAAATTTATCCTGTTATTCTTAAAGGTTTATATCGTAAATAAAAGTGTACAAGTGTAGAGTGTGGTTATGTTTCCAACACGATCGTCTATGTTTCTACACTTTTCGGCCTGATTATTGTTTATATCGTAAATAAAAGTGTACAAATGTAGAGTGTGGTTATGTTTCCAACACGATCGTCTATGTTTCTACACTTTTCGGTCTGATTATTGTTTATATCGTAAATAAAAGTGTACAAGTGTAGAGTGTGGTTATGTTTCCAACACGATCGTCTATGTTTCTACACTTTTCGGCCTGATTATTGTTTATATCGTAAATAAAAGTGTAGAGTGTGGTTATGTTTCCAACACGATCGTCTATGTTTCTACACTTTTCGGCCTGATTATTGTTTATATCGTAAATAAAAGTGTACAAGTGTAGAGTGTGGTTATGTTTCCAACACGATCGTCTATGTTTCTACACTTTTCGGCCTGA
This sequence comes from Prosapia bicincta, assembly GCA_036971475.1. Classification (NCBI taxonomy): domain Eukaryota; kingdom Metazoa; phylum Arthropoda; class Insecta; order Hemiptera; family Cercopidae; genus Prosapia; species Prosapia bicincta. The sequence continues at coordinate 156,045,911 of JBAIZL010000002.1, forward strand.
TTATTGTTTATATCGTAAATAAAAGTGTACAAGTGTAGAGTGTGGTTATGTTTCCAACACGATCGTCTATGTTTCTACACTTTTCGGCCTGATTATTGTTTATATCGTAAATAAAAGTGTACAAATGTAGAGTGTGGTTATGTTTCCAACACGATCGTCTATGTTTCTACACTTTTCGGCCTGATTATTGTTTATATCGTAAATAAAAGTGTACAAGTGTAGAGTGTGGTTATGTTTCCAACACGATCGTCTATGTTTCTACACTTTTCGGCCTGATTATTGTTTATATCGTAAATAAAAGTGTACAAGTGTAGAGTGTGGTTATGTTTCCAACACGATCGTCTATGTTTCTACACTTTTCGGCCTGATTATTGTTTATATCGTAAATAAAAGTGTACAAGTGTAGAGTGTGGTTATGTTTCCAACACGATCGTCTATGTTTCTACACTTTTCGGCCTGATTATTGTTTATATCGTAAATAAAAGTGTACAAGTGTAGAGTGTGGTTATGTTTCCAACACGATCGTCTATGTTTCTACACTTTTCGGCCTGATTATTGTTTATATCGTAAATAAAAGTGTACAAATGTAGAGTGTGGTTATGTTTCCAACACGATCGTCTATGTTTCTACACTTTTCGGTCTGATTATTGTTTATATCGTAAATAAAAGTGTACAAGTGTAGAGTGTGGTTATGTTTCCAACACGATCGTCTATGTTTCTACACTTTTCGGCCTGATTATTGTTTATATCGTAAATAAAAGTGTAGAGTGTGGTTATGTTTCCAACACGATCGTCTATGTTTCTACACTTTTCGGCCTGATTATTGTTTATATCGTAAATAAAAGTGTACAAGTGTAGAGTGTGGTTATGTTTCCAACACGATCGTCTATGTTTCTACACTTTTCGGCCTGATTATTGTTTATATCGTAAATAAAAGTGTACAAGTGTAGAGTGTGGTTATGTTTCCAACACGATCGTCTATGTTTCTACACTTTTCGGCCTGATTATTGTTTATATCGTAAATAAAAGTGTACAAATGTAGAGTGTGGTTATGTTTCCAACACGATCGTCTATGTTTCTACACTTTTCGGTCTGATTATTGTTTATATCGTAAATAAAAGTGTACAAGTGTAGAGTGTGGTTATGTTTCCAACACGATCGTCTATGTTTCTACACTTTTCGGCCTGATTATTGTTTATATCGTAAATAAAAGTGTAGAGTGTGGTTATGTTTCCAACACGATCGTCTATGTTTCTACACTTTTCGGCCTGATTATTGTTTATATCGTAAATAAAAGTGTACAAATGTAGAGTGTGGTTATGTTTCCAACACGATCGTCTATGTTTCTACACTTTTCGGCCTGATTATTGTTTATATCGTAAATAAAAGTGTACAAGTGTAGAGTGTGGTTATGTTTCCAACACGATCGTCTATGTTTCTACACTTTTCGGCCTGATTATTGTTTATATCGTAAATAAAAGTGTACAAGTGTAGAGTGTGGTTATGTTTCCAACACGATCGTCTATGTTTCTACACTTTTCGGTCTGATTATTGTTTATATCGTAAATAAAAGTGTACAAGTGTAGAGTGTGGTTATGTTTCCAACACGATCGTCTATGTTTCTACACTTTTCGGCCTGATTATTGTTTATATCGTAAATAAAAGTGTAGAGTGTGGTTATGTTTCCAACACGATCGTCTATGTTTCTACACTTTTCGGCCTGATTATTGTTTATATCGTAAATAAAAGTGTACAAATGTAGAGTGTGGTTATGTTTCCAACACGATCGTCTATGTTTCTACACTTTTCGGCCTGATTATTGTTTATATCGTAAATAAAAGTGTACAAGTGTAGAGTGTGGTTATGTTTCCAACACGATCGTCTATGTTTCTACACTTTTCGGCCTGATCATTGTTTATATCGTAAATAAAAGTGTACAAGAGTAGAGTGTGGTTATGTTTCCAACACGATCGTCTATGTTTCTACACTTTTCGGCCTGATTATTGTTTATAATGTATAATCGAGAGACATATGTGACAAAAAGTCGAAGTATTCGGCCACGTATTGTCATATTATACTTTACTATATTCGCAATACTTTTATTATTATTCGTAGACGATGGTTGTCAAATTAACCATTTGGCTAAAAATCTTGAATGTTCAGGTTTACAACATAGGGTGTATCCTAGAATATTCACTTCGAATTAGTCTTTTTATAGTTTTTGAAATTTGTAACTTTGGCAAAAATCGCAATTTTTTGAAATTAGTCTTGTTCTTTAGCCCATTAACGTTTCTTTAAGTAAACAAATAGTTCAACTCTAAGAAAATGTAGGCTACAAATCATAAGTATTATTTAATAATAATTTATAATTTGTAGTATTTGTTTAATTTTTAGGTTTAAAACATACATTGTTTATTTTGTTTTGTATTGAGTGTAGAATATAAAACACACAATTGTGAACAGATCCTTAAAACCGCAGTAATTTGAACAGAATTTGCCCAACTTAGGGCTATAAATAAAATATATGAACAGGAAAGTGCCTGCTAGTCGCCAGTGCGATGTTTTTCGAACTAGTACTTATAAAAACGCAAAAAATCGTTATTTGTCGTATGTCCTTAGAAGCATTGAAATTTTCTAACAACTTGTATATAGCTGTGCTAATTTACCGAAACAAGTAATATAAACAAAAATTTGTGAAAGTTAATTCCTTCTTAGGTTAACAAAGACAAATTTTATTTGACTTTTTATTAAATAACTACAATTAATGTAAATAAAGTAACATAACCAATGCGTTAAAACAGCTGGTATATAGGCCTACTACATAACCAATAACATAAAATCAGCTGTTTTATGAAATCATATGTTATCACTTAATTTAAGCCAAATGGGTCGAAATAAATATATTGGATACCTTGCCCCTTCTGTGGAAATTTTTTTCCCAAAAAAAAACAAAAGTTATTTCATTAAATTTAATTAATGAATCAATATTTGGGAAAAAACTGTATTAACATAAAGTGTCATCTGCTACAAATTTTTAAAAAAAAATGTTTTTTTTAAAATTTGTGTGGATGAATTTAAAGGATTTTATTAACGATTGACAATTTGAAGAAGATATATAAATACTGTATATGTAGGGAGAGTCTGAACTGATAGAAGGAACTGAAAAATAACAATTCCGGAAAATTATCATGCAACAATATAGGGCCTATATCGTTGTAAAAAAAACACTCTTCTGTGGGAACACGCTATGATTTATCGTTGTGAAATACCTCCGGCAAAATCACGGACAACTATATATCATTGCAAAACAGCCGAAGGGTTAACTTATGTCCATAAAACCAAATTATTAATGGTTATTGCGACCAGGTGCTGGTTATCATTTTGCTGATATTAAACTCTAAATTATTTTAGGAATGTAGCGAGAAGCCGAGCTGCAACGCTTCCGCGTTAAAGTCGATTAAACCCATATAAATCGATTGATCACGCTAAGTTTGTTCTTCATAGTTTAGGCCACTGTTTCAAATAAAACCGTCTTCATGATTGGGCCTTGCGCGATTCTTTTGTAGCAAATACTTGCCCTCATTTATTTTCCGGTACAAATCTCTTTCGGTTTCGTCCAATCAACACGCTTCATTTGGTTAGCTTTTAGAAGGGTTAACATGATAAGACAAGTTATGAATAATTTCATTAAGCGAATTATTTCCCTCTCTAATAGCTTGTATATTTCTTGCCATTAAGTCTACAAGTATAATTTTACTTCCCAATGTAGCTACTGTACTTACAGAACATTCATGTCCTGCTAGGTCCTTTATTTTCTCATTTAATTTCTTTTTATTTAAATTGTCGTATCTTGCGTGTAAGATGGTGGATTTTGGGATAAGATTCTGGGGACAAGGTTTAAGGTGGAAACATTATGCCGATATAATTTCTTAGTGCCTTTAAAGTTCGAGATCAGACTTGAGACTAAACGAAGTTAGGAGACCAGGACTCAGATGGAAGAATGGGGCCATTGAGTTCTGCGAGCTTTCTACACAACGCGGTTAGGTCTGGAATGAAAACAGGCAGTGCAAGAGCCGAGAGTCCAGGACTAAAGTGGGAAAATATTTGTACAACTTCTTAGTATTGCTAATCATAAGGTTTAGCTCTGGGCAGCGGGTAGGCACCTCTCTTCACCGGTTTGGAAAAAATCCACTTCAGGCAAGGGTTCTAATTTTCCTTATTCCAAGCACGCGGTGCCCTAATTTTTCCTTATTCTCAGTACCAGAGGATCATTATTGTCCTTCCTTTGTCCTACCTAATTCCACCTACCATTCCTTATCTTTCATAAAAGAGGTTGTAACTGTTAGACATCTTTTTATAATTTCAATAAGTCTGCTTCTGATATGCGACTCAGTGCACTTGATGCGATGATCCTTCCCTCCTGTAACAGAGGGTTTTATGTCCTTACCTTAATCCTACCTATTTTTACAACCCTTCCTAATCTTCGTAAGCGATAAAAATCATCCTGAACGATCGCCTTGAAACTAGAAAGAACCGCAAGGCCCTGCGAACTTTGAGAAGTGTGGTGAGACTTGTGGTTTCTTACACGTCTCCGCAATGAGCGGCTACTACTAATGCTTGTTACATGATACAGGCAGTTGTAGTTTTGTCCAATGCGTGGTATATCCGTCGTATAATGTAAGAGTGTGCCGGGGTTAACTAATGTCTTCAGAAGATATAATTTCATTTAAACAGATCGTTGCGGTGAAGTTGCTACGCAAAATCCGGGGCTATAGAATTAAAGTGAAAGTTAGGAGAGTGAGGGAGGTGAAAGCGTAACATGGCAACGCCGCTCTGTCGTGGGTCAGTGTCAGTAGTTGTGGCAGAATCCTAATAATGTTTACGATATTTTGCTTTGCACAGTTGTTACTCCAGTCTGTCGACCTAACTTGAGCCAGTTGTAAACGTAGCCCTCTCAAAGGTCATGCATTTTACAAACTGTATTTCTTCGTGTTTAACTATTACTTAACAATTAATTGTCTGTCACTAACGAAACACACCGTCGATTGAAACGCTTTAGAAACTGTGGTGCTTTTTTATACTCATTCATGGAAAATTATTTTCTGAAAGTTAATTCAAAATCCTTGTGCATGAAGTATTATTTTGGAAGAGTTCAATTTATTAAAATAATAATCTCAATTAGACAATCATCTCTACAAGTTATTAAACCCACTTGCAGGCATTCTGTGGGATAGGCAATTACCTCACTGGAAGGATGACGAATGGAAGGCGAAGTTTTAGCATACATTGCATTTAGGTCATTTATTGATAAAGGGCAATTTCGTCACTAGAAAGCAGAATGGAAGACTTTTGTCATATGACAGATGATCTAGGAAATAGGTCATATGTTTAGATAAAACCAAACTGTGAAGATTAAATATATCACTAGAAGAAATGATGAATTGTAGGTGATGTGGTCACATAACAGATGAAATTTGGTAAGTGGGTCGTATCTTGAGACAAATCTGAACTTGAAAGAGAAAATATCACTAGAAGGAATTGATTTGAAGGTGATTTTGTCACACGACAGACGAAGTTTAGTAAATAGTTTTAAGACAAGACTAAACTTCAAATAAGAAATATGACTTGAGTAAATGATACATTGAAGGTGAATGTACACGACAGATGAAGTTAGTAAATAGGTCAATGTAGAGACAAAGCTTCTGAGGGAACATATCACTTGCAGAAAGGATGAATTGAAGGCGATGTGGTCACATGACAGATGAAGCTCAGTAAATCTGTTGAAAAAAGACTAAACTTCATATAGGAAATATCATATGATGAAATGATTCATTGAAGGTGATTCCACACGACAGATGAAGCTAATAAATAGGTTATAAGTTACGACATGGCTGAACTCCAAAGAGAAAATATAACTAGCGGAAATGATTATTTGAAGGGCCTGAATTTATTTATGCGTTTGAATTTTTGTTTGTACATTTTACATTACGTTTGAAATTTTTATAACGTGTTCTGATCCAAAATAATTCGATTACAATAATTTTTACTTTGCACATTTGAAGAGAAATGCATATTTTTTCATATTTAATCATTTTTGTGTATTTGTAATGCATTTTGTTATATTTTAGAGTTTATGGATTGACAAAAGTGTTTAGATAATTTTTAAAAACGACGAATCAATAAAAACATTCGTTTCATTAAGAGGAAACCATTATTAATGCAAACCCTTCATGTATAACATTTCATTTTTTCATGAAGATTTGCCCTTCCTATGTTAATATTCTTAAAATCCACTCTTTGTGTTCTGTTGTCCCACTATAACTAGAAATTGTTTTATTTTGGTTCTAAATATTCCACCATTACCATGTTAGAAATTAATGCTAAAGCTAGTGAACTTGCAAACAAATGTTTCCCTGAGGAAATCTTTCGCAATGATTCGGACGTTTTATTTTGTAAGAGTTGTGATGGTTAGTAACGCGGCATTTAGAAACAACGAAACAAAGAAAACTTACAAATATAAAGAAAAAACCATCCCGGCATTTATTTCTTTAACTTCAACTTCCAGTAAGTCACAATGTTTCCCTGAGGAAATCTTTCGCAATGATTCGGACGTTTTATTTTGTAAGAGTTGTGATGGTTAGTAACGCGGCATTTAGAAACAACGAAACAAAGAAAACTTACAAATATAAAGAAAAAACCATCCCGGCATTTATTTCTTTAACTTCAACTTCCAGTAAGTCACAATGTTTCCCTGAGGAGATCTTTCGCAATGATTCGGAAGTTTTATTTTGTAAGAGTTGTGATGGTTAGTAACGCGGCATTTAGAAACAACGAAACAAAGAAAACTTACAAATATAAAGAAAAAACCATCCCGGCATTTATTTCTTTAACTTCAACTTCCAGTAAGTCACAATGTTTCCCTGAGGAAATCTTTCGCAATGATTCGGACGTTTTATTTTGTAAGAGTTGTGATGGTTAGTAACGCGGCATTTAGAAACAACGAAACAAAGAAAACTTACAAATATAAAGAAAAAACCATCCCGGCATTTATTTCTTTAACTTCAACTTCCAGTAAGTCACAATGTTTCCCTGAGGAAATCTTTCGCAATGATTCGGACGTTTTATTTTGTAAGAGTTGTGATGGTTAGTAACGCGGCATTTAGAAACAACGAAACAAAGAAAACTTACAAATATAAAGAAAAAACCATCCCGGCATTTAATTCTTTAACTTCAACTTCCAGTAAGTCACAATGTTTCCCTGAGGAAATCTTTCGCAATGATTCGGACGTTTTATTTTGTAAGAGTTGTGATGGTTAGTAACGCGGCATTTAGAAACAAAGAAAACTTACAAATATAAAGAAAAAACCATCCCGGCATTTATTTCTTTAACTTCAACTTCCAGTAAGTCACAATGTTTCCCTGAGGAGATCTTTCGCAATGATTCGGACGTTTTATTTTGTAAGAGTTGTGATGGTTAGTAACGCGGCATTTAGAAACAACGAAACAAAGAAAACTTACAAATATAAAGAAAAAACCATCCCGGCATTTATTTCTTTAACTTCAACTTCCAGTAAGTCACAATGTTTCCCTGAGGAAATCTTTCGCAATGATTCGGACGTTTTATTTTGTAAGAGTTGTGATGGTTAGTAACGCGGCATTTAGAAACAACGAAACAAAGAAAACTTACAAATATAAAGAAAAAACCATCCCGGCATTTATTTCTTTAACTTCAACTTCCAGTAAGTCACAATGTTTCCCTGAGGAAATCTTTCGCAATGATTCGGACGTTTTATTTTGTAAGAGTTGTGATGGTTAGTAACGTGGCATTTAGAAACAACGAAACAAAGAAAACTTACAAATATAAAGAAAAAACCATCCCGGCATTTATTTCTTTAACTTCAACTTCCAGTAAGTCACAATGTTTCCCTGAGGAAATCTTTCGCAATGATTCGGACGTTTTATTTTGTAAGAGTTGTGATGGTTAGTAACGCGGCATTTAGAAACAAAGAAAACTTACAAATATAAAGAAAAAACCATCCCGGCATTTATTTCTTTAACTTCAACTTCCAGTAAGTCACAATGTTTCCCTGAGGAAATCTTTCGCAATGATTCGGACGTTTTATTTTGTAAGAGTTGTGATGGTTATTAACGTGGCATTAGAAACAACGAAACAAAGAAAACTTACAAATATAAAGAAAAAACCATCCCGGCATTTATTTCTTTAACTTCAACTTCCAGTAAGTCACAATGTTTCCCTGAGGAAATCTTTCGCAATGATTCGGACGTTTTATTTTGTAAGAGTTGTGATGGTTAGTAACGCGGCATTTAGAAACAACGAAACAAAGAAAACTTACAAATATAAAGAAAAAACCATCCCGGCATTTATTTCTTTAACTTCAACTTCCAGTAAGTCACAATGTTTCCCTGAGGAAATCTTTCGCAATGATTCGGACGTTTTATTTTGTAAGAGTTGTGATGGTTAGTAACGTGGCATTTAGAAACAACGAAACAAAGAAAACTTACAAATATAAAGAAAAAACCATCCCGGCATTTATTTCTTTAACTTCAACTTCCAGTAAGTCACAATGTTTCCCTGAGGAAATCTTTCGCAATGATTCGGACGTTTTATTTTGTAAGAGTTGTGATGGTTAGTAACGCGGCATTTAGAAACAAAGAAAACTTACAAATATAAAGAAAAAACCATCCCGGCATTTATTTCTTTAACTTCAACTTCCAGTAAGTCACAATGTTTCCCTGAGGAAATCTTTCGCAATGATTCGGACGTTTTATTTTGTAAGAGTTGTGATGGTTATTAACGTGGCATTAGAAACAACGAAACAAAGAAAACTTACAAATATAAAGAAAAAACCATCCCGGCATTTATTTCTTTAACTTCAACTTCCAGTAAGTCACAATGTTTCCCTGAGGAAATCTTTCGCAATGATTCGGACGTTTTATTTTGTAAGAGTTGTGATGGTTAGTAACGCGGCATTTAGAAACAACGAAACAAAGAAAACTTACAAATATAAAGAAAAAACCATCCCGGCATTTATTTCTTTAACTTCAACTTCCAGTAAGTCACAATGTTTCCCTGAGGAAATCTTTCGCAATGATTCGGACGTTTTATTTTGTAAGAGTTGTGATGGTTAGTAACGCGGCATTTAGAAACAACGAAACAAAGAAAACTTACAAATATAAAGAAAAAACCATCCCGGCATTTATTTCTTTAACTTCAACTTCCAGTAAGTCACAATGTTTCCCTGAGGAAATCTTTCGCAATGATTCGGACGTTTTATTTTGTAAGAGTTGTGATGGTTAGTAACGCGGCATTTAGAAACAACGAAACAAAGAAAACTTCAACTTCCAGTAAGTCACAATGTTTCACTAATTTGACTCGTGCTTTCATAATCGCAGATATTCCAATTTATATAATCAATAGTTCTGAATTACAAGAGTTTTTTAAAAAGTTTACTGGACTCAAAATGCCATCGAAGTTAACTACCCGATATTTACCAGTAGACCATAAATAAAATGCACAACCACATTAAAGACAGACCGATCTGGATGTTTTTTGTCAAGACTACTGATTCTGTGGTAAGGGGCGTGGCTAATATTATTGAAAGCACACTTATCAAACTCTTGCTTCTAAACTTGCAGTTATCGGATAATTGCAACCGGAAAACGTAGTTTGATTTTTTAATGATTCCATGACGTTTCTCTGGGCGATTGGAATTCTTTTGAAAAATAATATTTCTTATTCATAACCGCACGTGAATTTTTTATTCACGGTTAACGCCGCAATGTCGTTGAAAATATTCTATCGTAAAATAATTCCTGTGACTTGCCTTCCTCATGCATTTCATAGGTTCGCGAAGACTGACAGAAATGAATTTCGCATGTATGGAAAAAAATTATGTTATATCCTAAGATATTTGTTTTTTTTAGTTGAAACCCGTTTTCGAAAACAACTCTGGACTAAAGCAGTTACAATGCATTTGAGGCGATCTAAAAGAAAACGTGAGGCATCATGTTTTAAAGCGCTCCAGTCACATTAGTCGATTTGGGAAAGCTATTATTTAGTAGGTAGAATAAATGTTGCGACCTGTTCGTAAAACCTTCAAATTCGACTATCAAATGATGTATACAATCTCAAATATTAATTTGAAAAAGTAATAAGCGTTTTGTAACTAATTGTTCATATTATAAATATGTAATATAAATTAATAAGTGCGTAATATAATTATATGTACATAGTTAAAGATTTTTTATTGAATATAAATCCGATCCATGCTCATTACAGATGTTTAGTAAATGGGACATATGTTGAGATGTGGCTACACTTCAAAGAGAATATATCATTAGAAGAAATGATAAATTGAAGTTGAGGTAGTCGTGGCAGACGACGTTTAGTAAATGGTAATATGTTGAGAAGCAAAGTCGAATTTTATAGAGGAAATATCATTACAAAAAATGAATATCGGAGACGATGTTATTCCATGAAAATTACTACGTTTAGTAAATAGTCATATGTTGGGAGGCAAAGCCGAATTTTGTACAGGAAATATTATTGCAAGAAATGAATATCGGGGACGATGTTATTCCATGAAAATTACTACGTTTAGTAAATAGTCATATGTTGAGAGGCAAAGCCGAATTTTGTACAGGAAATATTATTACAAGAAATGAATATCGGAGACGATGTTATTCCATGAAAATTACTACGTTTAGTAAATAGTCATATGTTGAGAGGCAAAGCCGAATTTTGTACAGGAAATATTATTACAAGAAATGAATATCTGAGACGATGTTATTCCATGAAAATTACTACGTTTAGTAAATAGTCATATGTTGAGAGGCAAAGCCGAATTTTGTACAGGAAATATTATTACAAAAAATGAATATCTGAGACGATGTTATTCCATGAAAATTACTACGTTTAGTAAATAGTCATATGTTGAGAGGCAAAGCCGAATTTTGTACAGGAAATATTATTACAAGAAATGAATATCGGAGACGATGTTATTCCATGAAAATTACTACGTTTAGTAAATAGTCATATGTTGAGAGGCAAAGCCGAATTTTGTACAGGAAATATTATTACAAAAAATGAATATCTGAGACGATGTTATTCCATGAAAATTACTACGTTTAGTAAATAGTCATATGTTGAGAAGCAAAGCCGAATTTTGTACAGGAAATATTATTACAAAAAATGAATATCTGAGACGATGTTATTCCATGAATATTACTACGTTTAGTAAATAGTCATATGTTGAGAGGCAAAGCCGAATTTTGTACAGGAAATATTATTGCAAGAAATGAATATCGGAGACGATGTTATTCCATGAAAATTACTACGTTTAGTAAATAGTCATATGTTGAGAGGCAAAGCCGAATTTTGTACAGGAAATATTATTACAAGAAATGAATATCTGAGACGATGTTATTCCATGAAAATGACTACGTTTAGTAAATAGTCATATGTTGAGAGGCAAAGCCGAATTTTGTACAGGAAATATTATTACAAGAAATGAATATAGGAGACGATGTTATTCCATGAAAATTACTACGTTTAGTAAATAGTCATATGTTGAGAGGCAAAGCCGAATTTTGTACAGGAAATATTATTACAAAAAATGAATATCTGAGACGATGTTATTCCATGAAAATTACTACGTTTAGTAAATAGTCATATGTTGAGAGGCAAAGCCGAATTTTGTACAGGAAATATTATTACAAAAAATGAATATCTGAGACGATGTTATTCCATGAAAATTACTACGTTTAGTAAATAGTCATATGTTGAGAGGCAAAGCCGAATTTTGTACAGGAAATATTATTACAAAAAATGAATATCTGAGACGATGTTATTCCATGAATATTACTACGTTTAGTAAATAGTCATATGTTGAGAGGCAAAGCCGAATTTTATACAGGAAATATTATTGCAAGAAATGAATATCGGAGACGATGTTATTCCATGAAAATTACTACGTTTAGTAAATAGTAATATGTTGAGAGGCAAAGCCGAATTTTGTACAGGAAATATTATTACAAGAAATGAATATCGGAGACGATGTTATTCCATGAATATTACTACGTTTAGTAAATAGTCATATGTTGAGAGGCAAAGCCGAATTTTGTACAGGAAATATTATTACAAAAAATGAATATCTGAGACGATGTTATTCCATGAAAATTACTACGTTTAGTAAATAGTCATATGTTGAGAGGCAAAGCCGAATTTTGTACAGGAAATATTATTACAAGAAATGAATATCGGAGACGATGTTATTCCATGAAAATTACTACGTTTAGTAAATAGTCATATGTTGAGAGGCAAAGCCGAATTTTGTACAGGAAATATTATTACAAAAAATGAATATCTGAGACGATGTTATTCCATGAAAATTACTACGTTTAGTAAATAGTCATATGTTGAAAGGCAAAGCCGAATTTTGTACAGGAAATATTATTACAAGAAATGAATATAGGAGACGATGTTATTCCATGAAAATTACTACGTTTAGTAAATAGTCATATGTTGAGAGGCAAAGCCGAATTTTGTACAGGAAATATTATTACAAAAAATGAATATCTGAGACGATGTTATTCCATGAAAATTACTACGTTTAGTAAATAGTCATATGTTGAGAGGCAAAGCCGAATTTTGTACAGGAAATATTATTACAAGAAATGAATATCGGAGACGATGTTATTCCATGAAAATTACTACGTTTAGTAAATAGTCATATGTTGAGAGGCAAAGCCGAATTTTGTACAGGAAATATTATTGCAAGAAATGAATATCTGAGACGATGTTATTCCATGAAAATGACTACGTTTAGTAAATAGTCATATGTTGAGAGGCAAAGCCGAATTTTGTACAGGAAATATTATTACAAGAAATGAATATCGGAGACGATGTTATTCCATGAAAATTACTACGTTTAGTAAATAGTCATATGTTGAGAGGCAAAGCCGAATTTTGTACAGGAAATATTATTACAAAAAATGAATATCTGAGACGATGTTATTCCATGAAAATTACTACGTTTAGTAAATAGTCATATGTTGAGAGGCAAAGCCGAATTTTGTACAGGAAATATTATTACAAAAAATGAATATCTGAGACGATGTTATTCCATGAAAATTACTACGTTTAGTAAATAGTCATATGTTGAGAGGCAAAGCCGAATTTTGTACAGGAAATATTATTACAAAAAATGAATATCTGAGACGATGTTATTCCATGAATATTACTACGTTTAGTAAATAGTCATATGTTGAGAGGCAAAGCCGAATTTTATACAGGAAATATTATTGCAAGAAATGAATATCGGAGACGATGTTATTCCATGAAAATTACTACGTTTAGTAAATAGTCATATGTTGAGAGGCAAAGCCGAATTTTGTACAGGAAATATTATTACAAGAAATGAATATCGGAGACGATGTTATTCCATGAATATTACTACGTTTAGTAAATAGTCATATGTTGAGAGGCAAAGCCGAATTTTGTACAGGAAATATTATTACAAAAAATGAATATCTGAGACGATGTTATTCCATGAAAATTACTACGTTTAGTAAATAGTCATATGTTGAGAGGCAAAGCCGAATTTTGTACAGGAAATATTATTACAAGAAATGAATATCGGAGACGATGTTATTCCATGAAAATTACTACGTTTAGTAAATAGTCATATGTTGAGAGGCAAAGCCGAATTTTGTACAGGAAATATTATTACAAAAAATGAATATCTGAGACGATGTTATTCCATGAAAATTACTACGTTTAGTAAATAGTCATATGTTGAAAGGCAAAGCCGAATTTTGTACAGGAAATATTATTACAAGAAATGAATATCTGAGACGATGTTATTCCATGAAAATTACTACGTTTAGTAAATAGTCATATGTTGAGAGGCAAAGCCGAATTTTGTACGGGAAATATTATTACAAGAAATGAATATAGGAGACGATGTTATTCCATGAAAATTACTACGTTTAGTAAATAGTCATATGTTGAGAGGCAAAGCCGAATTTTGTACAGGAAATATTATTACAAGAAATGAATATCGGAGACGATGTTATTCCATGAAAATTACTACGTTTAGTAAATAGTCATATGTTGAGAGGCAAAGCCGAATTTTGTACAGGAAATATTATTACAAGAAATGAATATCTGAGACGATGTTATTCCATGAAAATTACTACGTTTAGTAAATAGTCATATGTTGAGAGGCAAAGCCGAATTTTGTACAGGAAATATTATTACAAGAAATGAATATAGGAGACGATGTTATTCCATGAAAATTACTACGTTTAGTAAATAGTCATATGTTGAGAGGCAAAGCCGAATTTTGTACAGGAAATATTATTACAAAAAATGAATATCTGAGACGATGTTATTCCATGAAAATTACTACGTTTAGTAAATAGTCATATGTTGAGAGGCAAAGCCGAATTTTGTACAGGAAATATTATTACAAGAAATGAATATCGGAGACGATGTTATTCCATGAAAATTACTACGTTTAGTAAATAGTCATATGTTGAGAGGCAAAGTCGAATTTTGTACAGGAAATATTATTACAAAAAATGAATATCTGAGACGATGTTATTCCATGAAAATTACTACGTTTAGTAAATAGTCATATGTTGAGAGGCAAAGCCGAATTTTGTACAGGAAATATTATTGCAAGAAATGAATATCGGAGACGATGTTATTCCATGAAAATTACTACGTTTAGTAAATAGTCATATGTTGAGAGGCAAAGCCGAATTTTGTACAGGAAATATTATTACAAGAAATGAATATCGGAGACGATGTTATTCCATGAAAATTACTACGTTTTGTAAATAGTCATATGTTGAGAGGCAAAGCCGAATTTTGTACAGGAAATATTATTACAAAAAATGAATATCTGAGACGATGTTATTCCATGAAAATGACTACGTTTAGTAAATAGTCATATGTTGAGAGGCAAAGCCGAATTTTGTACAGGAAATATTATTACAAGAAATGAATATAGGAGACGATGTTATTCCATGAAAATTACTACGTTTAGTAAATAGTCATATGTTGAGAGGCAAAGCCGAATTTTGTACAGGAAATATTATTACAAGAAATAAATATCGGAGACGATGTTATTCCATGAAAATTACTACGTTTAGTAAATAGTCATATGTTGAGAGGCAAAGCCGAATTTTGTACAGGAAATATTATTACAAAAAATGAATATCTGAGACGATGTTATTCCATGAAAATTACTACGTTTAGTAAATAGTCATATGTTGAGAGGCAAAGCCGAATTTTGTACAGGAAATATTATTACAAAAAATGAATATCTGAGACGATGTTATTCCATGAAAATTACTACGTTTAGTAAATAGTCATATGTTGAGAGGCAAAGCCGAATTTTGTACAGGAAATATTATTACAAAAAATGAATATCTGAGACGATGTTATTCCATGAATATTACTACGTTTAGTAAATAGTCATATGTTGAGAGGCAAAGCCGAATTTTATACAGGAAATATTATTGCAAGAAATGAATATCGGAGACGATGTTATTCCATGAAAATTACTACGTTTAGTAAATAGTCATATGTTGAGAGGCAAAGCCGAATTTTGTACAGGAAATATTATTACAAGAAATGAATATCGGAGACGATGTTATTCCATGAATATTACTACGTTTAGTAAATAGTCATATGTTGAGAGGCAAAGCCGAATTTTGTACAGGAAATATTATTACAAAAAATGAATATCTGAGACGATGTTATTCCATGAAAATTACTACGTTTAGTAAATAGTCATATGTTGAGAGGCAAAGCCGAATTTTGTACAGGAAATATTATTACAAGAAATGAATATCGGAGACGATGTTATTCCATGAAAATTACTACGTTTAGTAAATAGTCATATGTTGAGAGGCAAAGCCGAATTTTGTACAGGAAATATTATTACAAAAAATGAATATCTGAGACGATGTTATTCCATGAAAATTACTACGTTTAGTAAATAGTCATATGTTGAGAGGCAAAGCCGAATTTTGTACAGGAAATATTATTACAAGAAATGAATATAGGAGACGATGTTATTCCATGAAAATTACTACGTTTAGTAAATAGTCATATGTTGAGAGGCAAAGCCGAATTTTGTACAGGAAATATTATTACAAGAAATGAATATCGGAGACGATGTTATTCCATGAAAATTACTACGTTTAGTAAATAGTCATATGTTGAGAGGCAAAGCCGAATTTTGTACAGGAAATATTATTACAAAAAATGAATATCTGAGACGATGTTATTCCATGAAAATTACTACGTTTAGTAAATAGTCATATGTTGAGAGGCAAAGCCGAATTTTGTACAGGAAATATTATTACAAAAAATGAATATCTGAGACGATGTTATTCCATGAATATTACTACGTTTAGTAAATAGTCATATGTTGAGAAGCAAAGCCGAATTTTGTACAGGAAATATTATTACAAGAAATGAATATCGGAGACGATGTTATTCCATGAAAATTACTACGTTTAGTAAATAGTCATATGTTGAGAGGCAAAGCCGAATTTTGTACAGGAAATATTATTACAAAAAATGAATATCGGAGACGATGTTATTCCATGAAAATTACTACGTTTAGTAAATAGTCATATGTTGAGAGGCAAAGCCGAATTTTGTACAGGAAATATTATTACAAGAAATGAATATAGGAGACGATGTTATTCCATGAAAATTATATTTAGTAATTGGTAATATGTTGAGAGGCAAAGCCGACTTTTGTAGAGGGAATATCATTACAAAAAATTAATATTTGAGGCGATGTTATTCCATGACAAGTTAACATTAAAGTAAACGGGTTATATGTTGAGATAAGACTGAACTTTGAAGAGCAAAATGCCATTAGAAAGATAGATAAAAGTACGTGTATGTCATCCCATGACATACACGGTTAGCAAATGGGACATATCTTAAGACAAGGTGGAACCTCGAAAAGGAGAAGATTTTTTGCAGTGATGAATTGAAGGAGATGCTATTTCATATCAGATACGTGAGGTAAATTGGTCAAATGTTGATAATTGGCTGAACTTTGAACAGCAAAATGCCGTTTGAAAGATTGAAAATTGAGGTGTATGTTATGATACCGAAGATGACATTTAAAAAAAAGTCTTATTCTCGGACAAGGCTAAAGACAGAGAAGGAGAAAGTCTCTAAATAGATAGTTTATATGGATAAAGGTTGCCCTTGGATAAAAAAAAGACATGTACGTGTTCAAGGTTTGCACATATCTCGCACCAGTGTCGCAGAAAAAACAATTTCAGCGTAATGCAAGGTGTAAACTTTGTGTATTAAATGGATGCTAATTTAATTGTATAACTGTTGCTCAACCTAACCACGCGAACTGTTAACAACGTTACTTTAATTAAAAACCAAACATACAACCTTGTTTCAAATAAAATTTAATTACTATTATATACTGTAGTTGTTGAGTTTAATTTGCGAGGATTTTATTAGTTTCGTTCCTTTTGAAGTATTTTTATCATTTTAAGTATGAAGTGCAAAATGTATTACGTTGGGATTTATGTATTAAAATTTTTTTTTATACTGTAACCTCTCTCCTTTTCAACGCGTAAGAAACCACACAATTGTTATTTTCCACGATCTTACCGTCATTATATAATAATGGCACTAACTTCTCCACTTGACTGTACTGTGTGTGAGTCATTGTTCAAGCGACATGTTCCTCATACGGCAACATTCACTACACCTATTAACAAAGGAATTAATTCCTTGTTTCTTTCTTCGCGTTAGAAAGTGCAGTGTTTGAATTGATTGTTTATGTTTCAGCCCGACCTAGCGAGAGTGAAGGTTCCAGTTTCTAACCTGGCTCCCATGTGACTCGTCATTACGGTTCATATCGGACTTTGGCTATCGGAGGCCGTGTACAGACAGATATGCCTCGGTTATGAAAACATTGTGTGACTCAACTCCGATTATACGCTACTGATATACGGTTAATATTGTTAAATCAGTGATATGGTGAGATTGTAACGTTCGACTTCAGCGTTGCTCAAAAAAATCAACTGTAGGCCTATACGTTTTCAAATCTTGTTCTTAAAAATATTTATGTGAAATAATATTATAAACCCTTTTGCAAATGAAACTGTGCAAATTGTTCGTAAAAATACTACAAATAAGGTAGAACAATTGAAATATTTCACCTGTAAATTCTAAAGCTGTTAAAAATTGGTTCATATTTACAATTATATACAGGAGAGGAGTTACAAGTTTTATTTCTGGGGAGGGGCACAAAGCTGCCTTGTGGGTATCAAATGGGGTCCGGGATAATCCCCCGAAAAATAAAGAACATTTAAAAGCTTGTCGATATTGAGCCAAAATCTTGCATTAAAAGGTACGTGTTTTTTTTAAACTACTTTTTTATTGATAAGTTGGGACGGTATTCAAAATATGTTTTTCATAGAACGCAAATTGGGAGTTTTTAGACTTATATCTTTTCAAAATTAAAATTTTGTCGAGGTTTTCAAAGTCATTACACCAAAATAAGCCTGAGTTTGTTTCTATGAGGAACATAACGTTGAATAGCGAACTTCGTCTGAAATAATTCCCAACATTTCATTTTGAACATCATGATTTGTAAGATTAAAATAAAGTTCATATTTTTCTTTGAACATACAATCATATTTATAAAATAACTTGCATATGGTCAAAATAAGAACTGATACTGTATATTTTATAAGTATATTGATAAGTATATTTTTGTCAGTACTATTATTATTTTTTTTTTGTATTTTAATGAGTTCATTATCAGATTTTGATTATAAAAAAATAATACACCTGTCTAGGAAGTTTGGGGGGGAGGGCAATCTCCCTCTTTACCCCCCTTAACTCTGCCTATGGTTATATGTGTAAAATGTTCAATAGAATAAATGAAATATTTTTTGTTAATGGTTTATTTCAATAATTTTGTCACATATAAAAGAACTTTTTATCTATTGTTTAATTTTTTTAAATAACTTAATCTGTTGAGATTAAATGTTTGTAAAATTATAGCTAAGACCACCATTTAAAAAATTTTTTTAATGTAATGTAATTCTACATTTGAAACATTTTGTTTTAAACTTTTCATAAATGTAGCAAATGGCTTCATGAATAATGCTACAATCGATTTCCCCTTTCAACACTTGTTTACACTTAGTAAATGTTGAGCATTGTCTTTCCTTGCAGTTGTTTTTCAACAGAAACAATTAACACAGACATCAAACAAGATTTTTATGGAGCTAGTAACTTTTTTTCACACAAATTATGGCAAACATTTAAATAAAGAAACAATTTGTAGAAATGAATAGGGTAACTCATTGTTATTAACTATATTCAAATAAAGAGTTTATAAAAAATATTTTTTGTAACACTTTTTGTCAAAATCATATTATTTGTCACACTTAATAAAACCTCTAATATGAAATAAGAAGGTCTCTTGAAGAAGTAGGACACACGTTCTTGGAAAGGTTTGGGGAGCACATTGGTAAAATTGCTCAAAGTAATAAATAAAAGGCAACACTTATAAACAAGTGTCTAGCCTACTTCTCATATTTGTTAGAAAGTAATTTTTCCTAGTTTGCACACTGAACATCACATTTAAAAAAAACTTTTATGTTGTGGGAGTTCTGTCTGTAAACACACACATACACACACACACACACACACACACACACACACACACACACACACACACACACACACACACACACACACACACACACACACACACAACACACACACACAATTACATTTGAATAATTAAATTATACAATTATCAAATTTATTGTTGTTAATATTATTACAATTTGTAAACATTCCAATATAAGAAGTAAAATTTTACAAATTATATACCCAATGTATGTGTATTTGTGTATCTTAACAAGTTTAACTGGGCTCCATAATTTGCAGTCTTGAGTTACATGTGCCCTATGGTTGGAGATACTATAGAAAGTTTCACTCTCTTTCAGAACAGCTCAATAGTTGAAAACTATATTAAAAATTGATTGTTTTATGATTGTACCATATGTCTCTACAAAGCAAATATATGTTTGCAAAAACAATTACTAATCCTTGGAGTTGGAGACATGGAATGCTACCTTAAATACTTAACAATAATAATAAAAATAAAGCTTTTCATAATTAAAAAAAAAAGGTCTTAGGTTTGTTAATATTTTATATTATTCACAATTATAAAACAAATTAATTTGTTTTTAATGTTTTTACCACTGTTTGAATATTTCCTGTGTGGTGAATTAATAATTCACTTTAAATAGGTGCTTTCAATATATGCCTTCAATAATGATCATCTATGGTCATTTTATGCACTTTTGCAATAATTTCTGGGGTGGTGACACATTTTTATCAACCTCTTCTTTACACTGATTGTCCTTTAAACAGATCAGAGCAAATTTAAACTCATTTATCCATTTCAAATATGATGGAAACTGGTGCAGCATCGTCTGAAAGTCCTGTATGACTTTTCTAGTTTTTTTTTTACTTTTTTTATGAAATATGCATGAGTATGAATCTCAGTTTTTTTCATCTTAATAAATCACTATTTGGGGTCGAAAAAGATACATGTCCGAATCACAGCTCTTTACTGTATACTAGAGAGAGTAAGTGGTACAAAAGTACACATATGTTTCCTCACTAATGTATAAATAAAATGGAGCAGAGATATTAGCAAAAAGGTGGTGAAAATGAACAACCTTTCTCATTAGGGTACAATAAGGCATGTCACTCCTCTATTTGTGTGATCACAGTTGGAAAAAGGGAGAGCGCAATGCTATTTCCATTGCTCTTTAAAAATATCTTGTTTTTAATTAAAACTACTTTTAAAAATTCCTGTTAAATATGAATACAGAAGCATAAATGAGTTGACATTTTTAATAATTTCCTGAAAAAAATATGACTTTAACAAAACAGTATTCTCCCAAGGTTAGGGATTTTTTTAAAAGTTTGTTTTGTAATTTAATGATAGTTTAATTAACCATAACTGCCTAATGTTGTAAAACACAATAAATAGGGTCGATGTTGAAATGCATGTAGTTCATGATCAACTCTCCAACATTGTTCAGTATGTGATTAAATTTTGAAAAGGATGTTTGAAAATATGAACAAAATTTTCCTGAATCCTTTTGAATTTTTTTTCAAATGACAAAATTTTCCATTTTCATATAATTTATGTTCAAATAAATTATCACGCATTTTTAAATTAAAATTATTTTACTCGGTATGTAAGTGTGTATGCTAGTTTCCTCCTCGCATTTTTTTAAACTCTCTTTCCTTTACATTGCCATTTCACAATTCTTCATCGTAAACCTTATTTTGATTTTTAAGAAATAAATTGTTCATTTACTAAAATAATTTGCTTTCCCTTATTAGTTTCTATATGTGTATGACTTTCAATAGTGATAGTATGATTGAATTTATTTAAGTGTTTCATATTTTTATGTAGATTTTTCATTTTATTAATGTTTGTTCATCTAGTTCTTAATTTGTCCATAAATGTGCTAAAAATATAAATATTTATTTGAACGAAATTTTACCAAGTGTAGATGCTTAGTGAGAATACAATACACAACATATTTGGCATTAAAAAGTATGAGATTGACAAAAGAAAATATTATAAGTTGTAACAAATTGGGATATCAAAAATCATAACATGATATCAGAAGGTGTGAATGTTAAAACTTGAAGCTACAGTTTCATAATTTAAACTGTATTTTTCTATCAAGCCTTTCTTGAAGAAATAGATCTACTTGGCAGCCGTCATCCCTTTATTTATTTTTTATCTAAACATTTTATATAAACCTATATTTTCATGATGGATCATTTTATTAACAGTCAGCTTTTTGATTGTTTGCATAATTTGTATATACACGAAAAATATACCAAGATTCTAGGGTATGAATTCAATCTTGTTTTCAAGTATGAATCTACAACATAGGCCTATAATTTAGGCTTGGTTTATCATTTACCTTGGAAACTAAATTATAATACATTATTTGTTTGTGTTTAACTGTAGTTACATGTGTAGTACCACCTACTTTTGATTATAAATGAGGATAGTGATTTCAGATGTGTATCCCTTTAGCAACTCAAGTCATAACTTGGTAAACAGTTACCAAAACAGCCACCATCTTTTAAATAAAAACGAAGGCAAATGTTTACATTTTGTTATGCACCTTAACTTGTTTGAGGATAAAATTAAGTATGATAGTCAAAATATGGATATATATTTTATAAAATAAGTAGACCTAACATGGTAATTGTATTATTTACACCACACTTTTAAAAATATACTGAAATCAGAAAAATCCACAACCAACAGCTGGTCCTGAGTTTTTATAAAGCATTATTAACAAGTATAAAAAATGACAGATCAAAATATAATTTACATCTAAAATTGTAATATACACCTAAAATTGTAATAAAGCATTTGTAGGTACTTTCTCTTACAAGTTTGAAGTATCAGACCCAGATTTGGGATAAAGTTATTCTGGTACTTTCTATCTTTAATTTATTCTTTCAGGAGATTACTGCCTAAGGTTGTTTTCTGTCTTCTACGAATATATCCTGCAAATATTAGGAGGAATGTCATAGAATCATTATACTTTGTTTTATGAATATTGTAATTAAAATGTATGTTATTACAATTATTATAAATAAATGTAAGCATTTAGATTATCAAATTAGAATATTGAAGAAAGATAATTTTAGACAGAAAAGATAGTGTCTAAACCTAAAGAAATATTGTTTATTTTAATAAATATTAACTCTAAGATTTTAAATATCGAAATCTTGTTGCTGTTCATGACGAGCTGGTTGTAAATTACAAATTACACTTTTGTTATTACTTGCAACCAGACATTTGTTAACTAAAAGTTGTTAATTGTTAACTTACACAGTGTAAGTTAACAATTAACAACTTTTAGTTAACAATTGCTGGTCGCAAGTAATAACAAAAGTGTAATTTATAAGATTTTATATAAATATTTAATGAAAAGTTACCAGTTACCAGAATTAATAGAGTTTAGAAGTATAATCCTTTAATAATTTCTCTTTATAGAAATAAATACAATGCTGCATATGTGTGTACTTTATTTTAATATCTAGTTCCTAATAGTGATATAATATAGTTTCAGATGATGTTAGCGTTTGTTCAGAACCTTCAAGTACACTAAGGTCATCAGAGGATGATGCTGTTGATCGATTAATCACCAGTCACAGAACATCACTTGGAGTAAATATGGATTTACATTATACTCTATTTATTATATATTAGCTTAACCAATGAGCATATACTGTGTATTCTGGAATTATGTTTCAACTTCAGTTCCCAAAATTCAGGGATCTTTAATTAACATACATCTTATAGTTCTGTCAAAAGAAATCATAACGATGATATTTTGATAGCAAAATAACAATGTTAAATGTATAGGAAATTATCATTGTCCAGCAATGCTAGGTAGGAAATTATAATGGTTTGGGAACACCCATTTCAATGGTGTTCTTATAGTTAATATAATGAAAAAACTCTGTCAAGGAAGAAAGAAAGCCTTATGTAAGAAAATTCAAGGAAATTGTTGTTTATAGAAGAAGCCGACTATGAATTGTAGGAATATAGTCCTCAATTGATTGCATTATATAATCATATAGGGCTGACAAGAGGAGCTTTATTTTGCTACTTTCTAAGTAAATGAATGCAGGTACCAACAAGCAATTGAATTAATGTCATGCTACTTATAAATACTCTACATTTTATGTATACAAGAGAAATTTCTAAATTAGACTGTTAATTTTAAAGGATGTTAATATTGATATTTAATTACCTTGAAGTAAAATGCACTCTATACTTTTGACTATGACATGTATATCAGACACTGAAGAACCCTTGCACCACAGAATGACCAAATAAAAAGTGATTTTTATTTAAACCGAACAATCATATTTTTGCAAATTTCAAATTTTATTGAACGATATTAAACCTAAAAGATAGTAAACTCAAGAAAAACAAATATGAAAAAATTGAAGTTTCTTGATGTAATCATCTTGAATTCACTGATTAAACTAATTTTACACTACTTAACTAAGTGAATACATATTGCTTACTTGCTGATGCGTTTCAAAACGATCGTTCCTTTTTCGAAGCTAACCTTCTACTAGCAGCTTTTGGCTCTTTACAAACGGTATGACAGGATTGGATTTATGACATTAGGTGAGGTGTCGGCGTCTTTTGTGATGTATTTGAAAAGACTATTGGCTTCAAAGTGTGTGTGGTCATTAAGTATATTTTCCCTGTCTGTTGCGTAGTGTTTGTAGATTTCGTATTTTTCTAAGGTTGTTATTTTTTTACTCTGATTTAATGTGTGTAGAATATTTAAATTAGTGTGTATGTCGGTATGTGTGTGTACGTATTCACTAGTTAAGTAGGGTAAAATTAGATTAAAAAATTGTTTCCTTCTTTTATTATTCAATTTTAGTTGTAATTTTTAAAAACTAAAAACTCTATTATTTTGTTATTCCTCTAAAGGCATTTGGAGTTGTTGGCATTGTCTTCTGTTTCCTCGGTATAGTATTATAACGTCATCTGCATATCTATGCCAATATATTATCTTATCTACATGTTTGTTATTATTTATGATTTTTTTCTGTTCTATGTGTTGTAGGAATACTTCTGCGAGAATGCTTGAAATCGTTGAACCCATTGGTAGGCCTAGTTTCTGTGTGTAATATTTGTTGTTGTGAGTGAAGTAGTTCTGTTGTATAATGGTGTTCAAAATGTGAATGATTTCTTTTGTGATTTTTTCTGGAGTGTTGTTAACCCTTCGGTAGGCGCGTGGTTAAAAGTAACACATTGAGGTGCATGGGCTACCACTGTAGCCCATTCTCTTTTTATTAATAATGTATTACTAAAAAATGTTTTTTTCAATTTGTTACTGTCGTAACTATTTCCTATAATACATTTTAACATATTCGTAAAAAAATAAATGTATGATTTTATTTTTAAATTGGTTATAAACATTGTAATCTGATTATATTTATTTTACGCCACAAACTACTCCCAATTTCAGGTGCATAAATCTTTAAAAAAATTAGGTTAATGATGCTATAAAACTCATTTATTTTCAAATATAATTCATCAGAAATAGTATACAGATGTTTAAAAATATTAAAAATACATTGTTATCTGTAAAAAAGTGTTTTTTACCAAATGATTACATTTTAGGTTAAATGGGGTAGGACTAGCACTTACAAACAAAGATGATACTATTGTTCTTTTCAATGTTGAATTGGTGTGTAGCTTCCATAGGAATGTCTCATACTAGCAGGGTATGATCAGGGCATATCTCCACATTGGTTGTAGCACTTCCAGGTTGATCTATCCCTCCCTCTACCGCACCTGTAGCAGCGCCTAATCTTGTTGTCTATTGGTTGATGTTCAGGCTGGGGTTCATCGATTACAAGAAGGTTTCTTGCTCGCCTCTTTAGTTCTACAGATAGCATAGTTACACTAACCCTTTCTCTTACTTTAGGAACAATTAGATCCCAAGAAATGTTTGTAATAAACTCGCTTCTTGACAATGGTGACCCTCTTGGTGTGTTAGCAATGTAAATTCTGAACACATTGATAGATGCTATATTTAGAAGATAAAGAAATAGAACCATAGGCCATCGTTTCGTCGTTCTTGCTACATTGTATTTGCCACACATTTGGTCTAATACATAACTCCAATTATTGTCTTCTTATAATAAGTAATTATTTCGGGTTTCTGTAAACCCCTGAATCTTTGTCAATATTGTGGTCTTCATGCATCGTGGACAGAAATACTACTAACTTCTTAA
This sequence comes from Prosapia bicincta, assembly GCA_036971475.1. NCBI lineage: Eukaryota > Metazoa > Arthropoda > Insecta > Hemiptera > Cercopidae > Prosapia > Prosapia bicincta. The sequence goes on from JBAIZL010000002.1 coordinate 156,071,841, forward strand.
ATTTAGTTCAGTAAGATACACGAGGATTTTCTCTTCATCTGACAAGCAATTATGCATAGGTTCATCCAAAATACTTGGACATGATAACCGGGCACGCTTTGGTTCACTCATAACACAAAAGGTAACACGAGCTACAGGTGTAACCCAAACAACATTAGTCGTAAACAATTACAAAACGCACACACTTTGAGTGACAATCACTGACTCAGTGAGTAGGGTAGATGACAAAATACAGCTAATGGTGTAGGGGTTTCTCCACTAGTTTTAGGAGAGGCGTTGCAGCCTAAACAAAAACTCTGGGTTATACCTATAGCCCGCGCGCGCGCCTACCCAAGGGTAAAGTCTTAGATTGTCTCGTGATATGTTTAGTGTTTCTGTGACTGGGATATTGGTATATGGTTTGTGATTATATCTGCTATATAAGAAACAAGCTTTATATACAGGGTTTCTTTATTGTAGAACAGAATGTTCTTGCAATAATACCTGCAACATATTTTTGAATAAGTCTATTTGTTTCTTTTTCATATTAAAATAATGTTTCATCTTAATTGTTTAGTTGAATAATAATTTCTTGTTTCTTGTAGTATACAATCATCTCTTATTTTATGTATTTTTATTTTACTTTTGTATTTCAGGTTATTATCATATTTTACACTCCATTGATCATTTATCAATTGTATTATTTCTTAATTGCCAAGAAGACATTTGGCACTCTAGCATTCGACAGTCCTACTTGTCAATAATGCGTTACTACTGTTATATTTACTTCTATTTAGATAATTATCACTGATTATAAAAAATTGGAAAGACCCCTATACTACAAAAATAATCAAAAATAACAAATAAAACAAATTACTTAAGATTAAACCCTTATGTAAATTTCTATCACCATGTCATCATCATCAGAGGGCCTTATTACAAAATTACAATCTGGCAGACAAGAAGTTACAAACTAGAGAGACGTCACTCGTTACAAACAATCTTAAGTAACTTGTTTTATTTGTTATTTCTCATTATTTTTGTTATATTCTTTCCAATATTTTCATTGTAATATATTGTACCACTGTGCTCTTGATATTTCATACGGATTATAAAGATAAAATGAATGTGATATCTTTTATATAATAATAATAATTTGTAATCGAGACTCTGATGAAGGTTCTGAATCGATAATTAATCTAATATTCCAGTTGTTTCAACTATTTACAGTTGTAACATAGTCAATGTCAAGTCTAAAACGTATTACTGCAAAGTTAATATTTTTGTATTTGCTTTCTGTAATATCAGGGATGAGTAAGGGGTTGGGGTTAAACCGCTTGCTATAAGAATTGTAGAGCTTCTTTTTAATTTTTTTCCCTAAAAATACTTCAAATTGTTGAATTTTGAGAACTAAACCAGTGTTAAGTATAAGCATATTATAAGAAATAAAATTAATGAAGAGCCACTTAAATGGACTCGCTTTGGCTTTTATCCATGAGGAAAATTATTGTAACAGAGTATGTAGTTTTCAACAAAAAAAAAAAGCTTATAAACATAGTATTTCTTCATTAAATTGTAATTAGTGAAAATGAAAATTAATAGTTTGGTTTTAAGACTTATTTCTTGCATACTTTTAATCTCATTTCCTAATTAAATTTATGTACATTGAGTACCTTTAAATTTGGTTTACATTGAAGTTAAAAACAAATTTCATTAATCATTTAAGCACCACTGTGTTTAATTTTAAGTTTTTGAGTGGCATAAAATGGCATTTAATTATTAAAGTTTTTCTGTAGGTTATAAATTAGTGCCCCATCCCATCAGAATATCAAACCCCAGCCAGCTGCCCCTTAGAAAGATTTTCTGCTGTCCGACTCCATTACAGTGTAGTCTTAATAATGCCCAATTTAGACTGTAAATTGTTGAAACATCCTCCGAAATATTAAATCAACTAATTATTCAATTAATATTTGTGCAGTTTTTTTCAGAATATTAATGATCACCATTAGCCTCATTGAAATCCTTTTAAAACTAACCTCTATCCCTTATCTTGATTTAATAAAATCTTTTGTCAGACATTATATAATATTGTTAAATGGGATTGTCTGGGTGTGTTGTACACATGAATGCTTTATAAGTAGGATTAACTGATAATTTAAATAATGCATATTATAATTAAGAGGAAAACAATAATTTAAGACTACTTTAGGTAATATAATATTTAACAATGTCATTTTTTGTAAGACATTTTTTTCATGTTGATAGATTTATGTAATATGGCATTACTATTTTTAATTTTAAAGTAACTTGAAAATAAGAGACTTTTAATCTATTCTTAATAACACGCTTAATTACTGCTATTCTCATTTCTTAATTATTGATTAGATAAGAATAATTCTAAGATTGAAAACAAAGTACAGTGTTGATTCTAGCAAGGAGTGAAGCAACAAAAACAAACAAACTTTTCTGGCTGATCCTTACTTCAAATAAACTGTTTCAAGTTCATACTTGAGCAGAGTCATGAGGCATAGGATAGTTGCTTGCAATAAAAAGCCTATTTTTAATGTTATAAGTTAAACATATTTTACTTTCCTATTTAAGATGAAATAATGTTTGAAAGGTTTGTTTTGTATAAAATTTATGATACTTTGTATAAAAGAATTGCTGTTTTACTTTAAAAAAAGGAATGTAAAAAAGATTGCTGATTTGATAACAGAAAAAGATGGTTAGTTTTGATATTGAAGAAATTTTGTTTGTTCAGTAAAACCTCTCATATCTGGATTAATCTTGATAGCTTGATCTGGATAACAAAAAATCTGGGGGGTATGTAACGATGTATGTTTTTGCTACATAATCCTACCCATTCAAATTGGAAGTAGATGTGTGGTTTTTTTAAGTAAATAAGTTACACTTATTGAATATTGTAATTATATTTTAAAAGTAGTATAGAACTTGACGTAGAATGTAGTTACATGCCTGTATGTACAGTCCCTTAACACTGTACTGAAATATATTTACATTATTTATAGGTTTTTGTAAAAAAAAAAAAAGTGTAATTGCGGTTTGCTTGTTTCGTTGAACATGTTTATTGAATGACATATCCATCCACCTTTGAAAGAGTAGATGATCGGCTGCTGTTGCTTCATCTTGTTGTTCGATGTATTTGATCAGCTGGTCAAATCCCTGGAATGCTTCGCATGTATCATGGTTTGTTTACTTTCGTCATCTTTGAAAGCCGCTGGCTTTAAGCTCTATAAATCTATCTTTAATCCATTCACACCAACACTATTCATGACTTTTTACAACTAGTAATGTTTTGGAAAAGATCGATGATTTCATTTGTTTCACAAGCAAGGTTTTCCATTTGTAATACGTTTTCAATCCCCTCATTGTTAGTTTTATGATCCAATAGTTTTTGACATAATTCTAGTATTATTTGCCTGATTGCATCCCATGATGTAGCAATCCATAAAGTGGCATCTAGCAAATCTATGTTTATTAGACTCTATGTTAAAAATAACCTCCTTCTATCAAAAGAATAGCAGTCTTCTTCCTATATGAATTCAACTGTCTTCTCTTTCCTTTATATCTTCATTACACTTCTCACTCCACTATATTTTTAACTTTAATAGATCTGGTTTAGTGTCTTTGTGAATTATTTTTAATATTTGCTGTGATGTTGCAACAGAAAAAGAATTTCAGGATTATTAATATTTTCAGATATTACAGCTGAATTATCCCCTAATAATGAGGATATTTCAAGAAGTTGGGTTTACAGTTAGGTGCAATAAATTAAAATATTATAAATTAGAATTATGTATATATATATATATATATATATATATATATATATATATATATATATATATATATATATATATATATATAACTTGATAGTTTACGTTGTCCATTATTTTTCGGTTGCAATGACTTTATGAAGTTAATATATTACTATTGTAAATACTTTTATCCACCACTAAGTGCAATAATTTTACCTTGTGTGATGAGGCACCTTTCGGTCAATTGACCATTGTCGAATCACTGATTAATTTTTCTCTATTTTTCTGGTGTGGATGTTCGGTCCATGATGTTGATATTTGTTGATGTTACATGCATTTTCTCTTGAGTGGCGTGTATAATGTTTTTGAATAGTATGTCTTCTGTATATGTTGTCTGGGGGTTCAATTGTTGTGTAGGTTTTTATAAATGTGGTATTTTTCTAGAAAAAATTTTTTTAAATTTCATTCTTTCATATTTCTTTTTGTTTTCTTTTTGATTGACAAAGACCACTGTGTGGTTGAAATATATCATTTGTTAAGTGCTTTTATGTGTTTCTATTTCAAGACTATAGAGTGGACTCTTACCAAGGTAAGTCTGTCAGTCTCCTAGTCCAAAAAATCTAAATAATCCTTACCAACCAAAACTAACCTATATATATATATATATATATATATATATATATATATATATATATATATATATATATATATATTTAGTGTGTGTGTGTATGTGCAATAAATATTTTAAATATGGAGAACATCCACTCATTTTGTAGTTCATAAGAAAGGAGTTCTGAAGTTTTACCAGAATATCATCTAGCATTGTCATGATAAACCCATTAACAGTGTCGCACTTCAACTGTTGTTGGGTTCACCTCTTTAATGCTAGATGAGATTCTGACAAAATGTTAGAACTGGGTTTTTTATGCACTAAAAAATTGAACGGATGTACTTCAGATATTAACTATTCATCATATTTTTCCATCTTTAAAGGAATACGTTACAGTATATCAGTATAAAGATTCAAGTCAGATAATTATTTACTATTTGACATTTAATATGACTTATAATAATAATAATAGTTCAACTTATTATTCTTATATTCACAATAGGTAAAAATGTGTTATACACTAAACAGATTTAATGTTAATAACTGTTTTCACAGGCCCGAAGTGATTCTCTGGCTAGTGTATATTCTGGGGCTGGAGAAGGAAGGTATGGATCTGTTGCAGTTAAAGGAGAAGTTGAGTTTGGTCTTCAGTACAATTACAAACAAGGAGCATTAGAGATCCTTGTAAAACAATGTCGTGACTTAGCTGCTGTAGATACCAAGAGAAATAGATCTGATCCGTATGTGTATTTTATTATTTTTTAAATATATATTATTTTTTAAATTGAGAGTTAAAAGTAAGAAATGAATTGTAATCACATTTCTGTGATGAAAATGCTCCAGAAATAACCCTGGAATAGGGATAGCTAGAAGTAATTATACATTTATATTATGGTTTTTATCTTCAAAGGTAAGCTATCAACAATTATCTAAAACTCTCGTTTTAGCAAAATGTCTGGTGTAAATTATTCAAAAGTTTCCAAAAGAATAATTTTCAATTTTTGCAGAATAATCAACACAAAATAATTCACTAAACTTTAATTGCTGAATGAACTCTATGTCTCCCAGACGTATAGCCAAACCTTTTAGTCTCTCCCCATTCCCCTGTAAATTCCAGAATACCCAGATTTTAGTATTCTTCTAATGGCTAGTGCACTGTCTAATCAGTGTACAGTTGGATGTAGCACGTGTTTTATGTACAGCTTACAATGGTTTTCTTAAAAGTGACGTCTGTGGAACGTATAGGTAGGTTATCAAGTTAATTTCATGTACGTCTCCAAGATGTAGAAATGGGGTTAAGCAGTATACTTTACGATTTCTCAATTAAAACAGGCAAGTTTAATCTCTTGTAAATATAATTTGAAGTGTATATTATAATTATCGGTTGTATATAACCAATTTTTTTTATTTTTAGATTTGTAAAATTTATTGTTTCATGAAGTTTTTTATAAAACAATGAACAAATATTAGATATGATGGGAGTTATTAGACATCAATATAGGCGTTTGGGATGAATTGTAATCAGATGTTGAAGGAGATGGTGACCCAAGTGATGAGCCTGATAAAGAATTAGATTTCGATTCAGAGGACTCGGGTGAAGATCCAGATTATGAGCCGGCTGATGATACTGTGGATGACAATGATCTAACACTGGATGAGATTATTCTGGCAGTTTAGGCAAGCAACGAAGATATTTTTATAATATGCTGGACATTGCATGCATCAATTAATTTGTAGTACATCTACACAACAATTACAAAAAAAGCAAATACAATGCCAAGTCCAGCCATTCAATAGTTTCTATTTTTAGTGAAGTTGAACGAACAGCTGATGGAACAATGGATAAAGAATTGTGTGCCATCTGAAAAGATACCAAAGGATCTGAAACAATGCATTGAAAGGTATTTCTTCTACAAATAAAAATTTACAACAGGATACTACTGCAGCTGTTGTAACTACAAAAAATGTCAAAAATGTAATATGACTATTGCAGTACCAATATATGTGACGAGCACCAAAAAAACATGTTTAGATTGTCACTCGCTACACGTCATGGCTCCCGAGTACATCACCATCCACAGGCTGTATGGCTCTGAAAAATAATAATCCCAATGGAATTACAGTGATCGAGGCGGGCCAGAGCACATCACTCGCTATACGTCATGACTCCGAGTACATCACCATCCACAGGCTGTATGGCTCTGAAAAATAATAATCCCAATGGAAATACAGTCATCGAGGCGGGCCAGAGCACATCACTCGCTTTACGTCATGGCTCCCGAGCACACCACCATCCACAGGCTGTATGGCTCTGAGGCTACAGCTAAGTGCTCTACACCGATATGGTCCCTCCGAGTTTTTAATGATAATGAGTGAGTGATAATTGTCAGTATTATAATAACTACTCAAGTCTAGCTAGGGAAAAAAGGTTTGTAGAGAGACTGAATAGTTCCTAGTAATGCTGATAATACATGTGATTGAAACGATTCCAACAATGTATTTCAATTCCTTCTATTAGTTCACACTCTCCTTATGTATATCTCGTTCAAAATTTTAGTCGTTAGTAAATTACTATTTATTCATCCAGTCAAGTTCAAATATATTCTTTTAAAACTTGTAGTGAATGACATTTGATGTTAATAGAGTTTTTTAAAATATAATTTCAACAATTAAATTTAATAATGAATTAATTTTAGTTTTGTATGGGAGAGAAAATTTTTTACAAGAAGGGCAAGGTATGCAATATATCTGTTTCGTCCCAATTGACTTATAATAAGTGATAATGTAAAAAATATAAATAATATATATATTTCTCTCTAGTAATTATGTTTTTGTAAATTACCTACTCATTTTTTTTTTGTACACCTAGAGTAGCTACATAGGCTTGTAACATCATTTTGACATAATGAGATAAGAAAACATTTGTTATTAGTGTTTTAAAGTGTAATTTGTTACTTATTATGTGTATGTCTCTGGGACGTATAGGTTGGCTAATGCATCAAAAATATGGAGGGTTGGCTGTCAGGGCTAAAAACTAACACCTAATCTATTCTATGAAAATTATTCCAATTTTGTTTCTAAAAACCAATAGTTTTTCTTATCTAAATTTTTTTTTGTTTTGGATGGTTGTTTGTAATTACACCTTTTATTCAAAATTCAAATAAAAGTTTTAATCTTTCACAAAAAATAAAAAGTTGGGTGCCTTTATGATAAATGAATGAAAGTTCTGTCAGTCATATGTTTGACATTAATAAATCTACAATTAGGTCAATAAAGACTAAATAAAGTATATAAGATACCAACTTTCCACAAATATTTTTAGCATTGTGTAAGAAACTGAAAATGCATCAGTCCTGTAGATTGAATATATAACCTGGAAGGAATTATTTGCTGGGGTAAAAACTAAGAAAATGCTTAACTTTCAACATGCATACTTCATGATGTATTATAACTATGTTTTAGTGGTTTGTTTTGGTTACATAGATTTTTGTTATAAATTTCATTAGTTAAAATGACTTACATTTAAAATATTTTAGGATGTAAATTGTATATATTTATACCAATGAAAACCAACAGCAAAAATTTACTTATATTTTGTTGAAGTACATATGTAAGAGTTTAATTTAAATAGAGCTTTAAAAAATGAAATCCACAACTTTGTTTTGAAGGTGTAGAAAAAAGTTAAACAATTTTCAAGTTAAACATTGTCATGAAAGAACATGCTACGTTCTGTGCTTCATTCATTGTTAACAGGCAAATGAACTACAGTGGACCCCCTCAAATCTGACTTTATTGGTTCTATAGTCTGTTCGGATTTGCTGTGTATTTTGTACTTGACAGAATTGTGTTTTTTTTTAACAAACCATATTGGAGCATTCATTACATATTTCTGTATCAAAAATTAAAGATTTCCAGTGCTACAAGTGAAAAGTCTTTGGAACAATGCCATCACTCGAAAGTTTCTGTGAATGAAAAAATTGACGAGGCTGTATTTTTATGATTTACACAAGAGAGGCATAAAGCAGTTCCTATTTGCGGTCTATTAATACATGAAAAGGCATTATAGTATAAACAAATTAATGAACGGTGATTTGGAATTTACTGCTAGCAATAGATGGTTGGATAGATGAAAGAGAAGGCACGGAATTAGACAACTAACGGTTAGCGGTGGGAAATTATCAGCTGATAATCTTGCTGCAAAACAATATTTAGATGAATTCACAGATTTGATTTCGTCTGGAAATTACTCACCTCAGTAAGTGTATAATGCGGACGAGACCGAATTGAATTTTAAAGCCCTTCCCACTAAAAGTCTTGCTTCTAAAGAGGAATCTTCTGCGCCAAGCTTTAAAATGAGCAAATAGCATCTCACAGTTCTGGCTTACAGTAACGTCATGGGAACAAATAAGCTACCATTAATGCCGATTGGAAAATTCGCCAAGCCACAAGCCCTAAAAATATGAACCTATATCTTTCCCCTGTTCATTACAGAAATCAGTGTAAGGCGTGGATGACTGGTAATATTTGAAAGGAGTGGTTCAAAAATTAATGTGTTCCTTCAGTAATGTGGCATCAGCAAATGGATCAAGGTGTGGTGCAGAACATAAAACTGAGCTACAAAAAAAAGCTTCTGTAAACATTGCTTCCAGAAAAACTTGAGACGATTATAATAAAGGATGTAATTTACTAGGTAGATGAATCCTGGAATAATATCAGTAACACTTTACTGTAGAAATCTTGGAAGAAGCTCTGGCCTAGCCTCAAGTTTGTGGAAACACCCCTTAAAACACGGGGTGATGAAACTGAGTTAATTCAGATCAATCAAAGAATACCATGATGTGAAGATGCTGAAGAAAGTTGCCTGGAAGAGTGGACAGCACTGGATAACAATGAAGAATATACTGAACATGTGATGGTGTCTATGATCCAGGATCAAGACGATGACAGTGTAGCAGATAGCAATAGCGAGGAAAAAATGTCTCTAGGAATGCCCTTACTCATGCCGCATTCTCTGGAAGGTTTACGTCTCTTCGCCAAATGAAAATTACTGATTTTAAGTGAAAAATATATTTAAGTGTCTGTGTCTTTTCTTTTTAAGTGAAACATATAGTTTAGTGTGTGTCTTTTGTATTTTTATTTTACTGCCAATAAATTCTATGTTAATGAAGTGATACAGTAGTAGTAGTAGTAGTACAGTATAGGCCTTCGTATTATATCATGTTTTATCAGTGTCGATTCCAATATATTGCACATGAATTAAATAATGTCCTGTTAATTAAATTTAAAATTAGGTTTTCATCAAATCATGTTCTAATTTCACGGGGGTTCAGATTTGAGGGGTTCTACTGTATTTACATCACCTGTTCTAATAACATTTCAGTTACCTGTAATTGATAACTTTGTTCAGGAGTTGGTAAGAAGTTTTATGAGGCAAGTATCACTAAAACATGTTTATCAAACAACTTATTTTCACCTGAGAGCCGATTCTTAAATGTAACTCCTTGTTTGAGTTTCAAGAAAACTACACCAATATCTATCCACACTCTCCTAACAGACTCATCCACTTGTTGTTTGTAGCATATGTGTATTTTTATTTTTTAGCTGTCAGTGACTTAACACCATTCTTGAAGCCCATTTAATTACACTGTCTTCAAATTATGTACGAATGCATTTTGGTTTTTTATTTATAATATTTTAATGTTTTCATTGTTATATGTTTTATATATTTTTAAATTTTGTTTACAGTACAATATTATTTTACAGTTATGTAGAAACTGTATAATATAATAATTTATTACAAAGGGGCTCAGGTTATCTATTTGAAAAATGGCTCTGAGTGAGACAATAATTTTTGAAATATCAACAATTTTACCAAGGTGACCCAAACATAATAACACTAGATAACCCATTACATTGTTATAATATAACGAAAACTGTATTAAAATGCTGTCTAGAATTTTTTAAATTATTTCTATATCCAGCATGTATAAAATATTATTAGTAGAAATAAAAAATATGACCTAAAATGATCAAAACATTAAAATAAAATAGTCGGTTAAAAGATGCGTATTATTTTGTATACAGTCAAACACAATAACTTCAAAATCAAAGTACTATTCAAAGAAAATAACTTTCAAAGAAAATACTATTTTCTTCTGTTATTCTCCTCATGCAACAGTTTAACTTTCTATTTAATTTGCCTTGTAAGCTGGGCGTTACAACCAGCCTAAGTGACTTCAGCATTACTTAACTTCGCGTGTCTTCTAAAAAGCTTGAAAATGAAAGCACTTAGTTCATAGCTTTCAAAAGTCGACTCACAAATATACCAAGTCAAATTTTTGTTCAAGTACATTAAAGTGTAAGTGATTAGTGACTATGTACTGAATATCTACTGAAAATAAATAAATAAATATATATATATATATATATATATATAGATTTTTTGGAGTAGGAGACTGACAGACTTACCTTGGTAAGAGTCCACTCTGCAATCTTGAAATAGAAACACATAAAAGCACTTAACCAATGATATATTTCAACCACACAGTGGTCTTTGTCAATCAAAGAGAAAACACAAAAAGAAATGAGAGAATGAAATAAAATAAAAATCTCTCATATTTCTTTTTGTGTTTTCTCTTTGATTGACAAAGACCACTGTGTGGTTGAAATATATCATTGGTTAAGTGCTTTTATGTGTTTCTATTTTAAGACTACAGAGTCTGATGCAGAGAAACCACACAAACTTCCTTATGGCTCCTTCCCATGTAATAGACCTAGATGCAAGACGTGTCCAATACACCCCTCAGCAAATAGTTTCAACAGCCAAACAACAAAAATTGTCTTCAAAATACAGGGTCATCGTAATTGTACATCGAAAAATGTCATATACCAGCTGCAATGTAAACTTTGCTCAGCACAGTACATAGGCCTGACCACGGATGGTCTGAATATGAGAATGAATGGCCACAGACATGATGTTAAAATTATGAATATGGATAGACCAACAGCTCAACATGCTGCGAGTCACAACATCACAACTTTTGATGACTGCTATACCACAAAAATAATTAAATCACTCCCCCCTGATTGCAATCCCTCAGAACTGAGAAGGTGGGAACTATCATACCAGTGGTATACCAAGTCCAGAGAATCCCCTAACCTCAACATCAGATAAATCCATTCATTTTTTTTTTATTTTTTTTTTTTATTTTTTTTTTTCCAAATAGCCTTATCTCTTTTCCCCTGACAGACTTATATAAACTATAATCACTCATATGTTCATGGAAACAATATATATATATATATATATATATATCTTTAATCTGTGCATCTGTGACATCTGGTTACACAATCTGTGATTACAATTATTTTATTTCATTCTCTCATATTTCTTTTTGTGTTTTCTCTTCGATTGACAAAGACCACTGTGTGGTTGAAAAATAAGTGCTTTTATGTGTTTCTATTTCAAGACTACAGAGTGGACTCTTACCAAGGTAAGTCTGTCAGTCTCCTAGTCCAAAAAATCTAAATAATCTTTACCAACCAAAACTAACCTATAAATATATATATATATATATATACATACACACACACACACACACACACACACACACACACACACACACAGTAGATTCTCGATAATTTGAGGTAGATGGGACTGAGACCCCCTCGGATTACCGAAAACTCGATTACATGGAAATACTTTCCTGTGCATTAGAAAAAATAGGTGTTTTATGGAACACTAATTTCTTTAATGAGAAATGTACAAAATCAGTTTATAGAACTTAATATGGACATTTATTGCATCCTTCGCATACTGTATTAATATAAACATATCTTGGAAGCCCGACTAATTTCTTCAACATATCGTACTAATATAAACATTTCTTGGAAGCCTGACTCATTTCTTTTGCATACCATATTGATATAAACATAATATCTTGGAAGTCTGACTCATTACCTTTGCACACCGTATGACTATAAGGATTTTTTTAAAGTCTGATTCATCATTTTTTTTTTAATAGATGAATATTCTTGAACTTAACAGAACCTCAAATTATCAGGGCTCGGAATTTCAAGACTCTACTGTATATATATATATATATATATATATATATATATATATATATATATATATATATATATATAATACTTATTATTATTATTGTTATATATATATAACAAATGAATTAAAATACAAAAATTGTTATAATTTATATAAGTTTAATTTATATATAAATTTAAACTATTTTTGTGCAAAAAAGGCTTTTTGTTATTTGCTGTATATGATGGGGGAACAAAACGACATTTCTCTTTCAAGCTGTTCTTCGTACAACATCTGATTTTACCAGTTTTTCATTCCTGTTTTATACAATTTTATACAGTAATTATAAAAATGATTAAAACGTCCGTAACAGGCTGATTGTACCTGAATTTTGTCTAAAGCCATTTTAAAATCTTAGACATTAATCCCCTCTGCGTAATGAAAATGAGATTGAATTCATGGTACTGTTTCTTTTTTTTAAATTTGGTGGAAGGACTCTCATGTAAAGAGATCTATTCAAGGAGTTCATACAGGGTACTCTTTTTATATTATCACTCACAAACTACTCTTAAGATTTTTGTATAAATTCAGATGTTTGTTGAACAATATTTGTGTAAAATTATCCTTTCATTTTGTTAATTTTGTTGATGATAGACATCTAAATTATTAATTGATGTTATGACTTTATTGCGTGTTCTCTAATCAAAATATTTTTTTTGTTGCAGCTATGTCAAAGTTTACTTATTACCTGACAAATCGAAGTCAGGGAAAAGAAAGACAAGAGTAAAAAAGCATACTTTAAATCCTATTTTTGATGAAACGCTTAAAGTAAGTAGTATTGTGAAACTAATTTTTTCTCTTATCTAGTTTTTAACCACTATAGTTAACAGTCTGAAATAACCGAAAAAGGTTATTTTCTAGCTCAATTTAGATAGAAAGAATGTTATTAAATTCCCTTCAATTAGTTCAAATTCTCCTTATATATATCGTGATATTTCACGTTGTACATTATTTTTCCATTGCACTAATTTTATGAAGTTAATAATATTTTTTGTAAATAATTTTTTCCACCACTAAGTGCAATAATTTTACCTAAAAAAAAATTATGAAACTCAAAGAAAAACTAGAAAATAACGACTAAATAATATTAAAATCAGATATGACAAACCACATAAAAGAACATAAATACGAACACATCCCAGATCCATCTAATAAATATCTTAATGCAATAAAAAACCTAATAGTAACACACAAAAATACCCTAAACTATAACAATAAATTAAAATACCACACAAGACTTTACCCATTCAAACCATGAACACCAATATTAACAGGCATACCTAAAATCCACAAACCAAACACACCATTTAGACCACTAATAAATTTCAAAACACCACCATCTTATATACTTGCAAAAATACTAGACAAAATAATAAGAACTAAAATACATATCAACAACACATACAATAAAAAAAATTGATATGAATTAATTAATAAAATAAAAAACATAGAAACAAAAGCATTACAAAAATAATTAGTTATGACATATCCAACATGTACCCTAGTATCCCAATAGAAGAAACCATAGAAATAATAAAAAAACAAACTAATACACAATAAGGAAAAAGAAAACAATAAATAAACAACTCCCCATGGGATCGCCCATATCATCAGTCATGTCAGAAATATATCTGCAACACTTTAAACAAATAATAATTAAACCTATACTAAACACACATAATATTTTGCCATGAACAAGATATATAGATGATATGCTTTTAATATACCAACCTACCATTCACAACAAACACATCATAATTCTAAACAAATTAAATACATACAACGAAAACATACATTTCACCTTCAAAACAGAAACAAACAGAACAATTAACTATCTTGACATTACATTAAATATGAACAATAATAAAATAGAAACTACAGTACACAGAAAACCAACTTCCTACAACACCACAATACACTACAAATCTAACCTCCCTTGGACACACAAAATTAACACTTACAGTAACGTGATAAATAAAGCAATAAAATACACACAAGATAACAAACAAAAATTAAATGAAGAATTACATAACATTACAAAAATAGCAATAGAAAATGGATGCAAGAAACACCTTATAAAAAACATATACAATGAATTTACAAAAAACAACACTACAACCTGAACACAATAATAATAATAAAATCTACCAAAAATATAAGTACACCAATAACAAAATAGAAAAATAACAAATATATATAACAAAGAACACTACACTCTAACATACAAACCAAACAACAAAATAATAAAATATCTCTATAACATAAACCACAAAACAAATACAGAAAAATATAACCTAACAGGAATTTACAAAATTACATGTAACAACTGATGCAGCACATTTTACATAGGAAAAATAACCAGATCATTTAAAATAAGATTTGATGAACATTACAGAGCATTCAGAAATAAAAATACAGAAGCATCAAATGTTGCAGCACACCTAATATCACTTAAAAATAAAATTACAAATTACGAAAATAACGTAACCATACTTGAAATAAATAATAACCCAATAGGACTAAACTCACTAGAAAAATACCACATTTATAAAAACATACACAACAATTTAATGAACCTACAGATAACATATGCAGACGACGTACTATTCAAAAACATTATACTCGCTGCTCAAGAAGATATATGTATGACGTCAACAAATACCAACATCACAGACCAAACATCCATACCAGAAAAAATAGAGAAAATTAATTCAGTGATTCGACAATGGTCAAGTGACCGAAAGATGCCTCATCATATAAGGTAAAATTATTGCACTTAGTGGTAAAAAAAATTATTTACAATTAATAATAATAACTTCAATATATGAAGTTAATATATTACTGTTGTAAGTAATTTTATCCACCATTAAGTGCAATGATTTTATCTTGAGTGATGAGGCGCCTTTCGGTCACTTGACCATTGTCGAATCACTGATTACTTTTTCTCAATTTTTCTGGAGCGGATCTTCGGTCCGTCGTGTTGGTAATTGTTGACGTCATATACGTTTCCTCTTGAGTCTTGTGTATTATGTTTTTAAATAGTATGTCTTCTATATATATATATACAAGAATTATAATTGAATTTACAATTCAAAGCTTTTCGTTGGCTAACAGTACCTTCATCATCAGGAATATTAAACAATATTTTTTATATTGTTATATAAAATGTGTTTTTTATATTGTATATATATATATATATATATATATATATATATATATACACACACACACACACACACACACACATACATACACACACACGAGGCGTGTTTTTAGTAGGTACCATTTTGCCACACCGTGGCCACAGCGCTGCGGTTGGTGTTTTGCGCATGCTTACTGGGTAGCTACATCTGTTGCCTACGCACTGACGGCATTACATTATTCCTTGCTTACGTTGTGTACTGAGTGTTTAAGATACCTCCGATAATCGTGTGTCCCGCCGACTGTGAAGATGTTATACGATTTTTTAGTGCTAAAGGCCTAAAAGCTACCGAGATATATCGTGAGATCTGTGCAGTTTACAGAAAAAATATTATGAGTGATGGAATGGTAAGAAAGTGGGTGTGATCATTTAAAGATGGCAGCATAAATGTGCATGATGAACAGCGGAGCGGGCGTCCTTCGGTCGGTAATGAAAGTTTGGTGTAGAAAGTGGACAATACGGTCAGACAAAACAGAGGTTTTACGATTTCCTTCTTATGGGATGACTTTCCTGATGTTTCTCATAGTACTTACTTACTTACTAGCCAACGCCCACCCTTGGCTGTCCAGCCATTTGGCGACGCCCTGACCAGTATAATCGAGAGATCCTTGTGGCCTCTGTCTCATCTGTGGGACTGTGGTCCAGCGACGAGCAAGTGCAAAGGTGTTCAGCTGTCATGGTGCCGCTTCCACATAGGGTGCATTCGGGTGATGGTACAGCATGTATCTTGTGAAGGTGCGCAGCCAGATAGTCATGTCCGGTCGTCAAGCGGAAGAGAGCCACACTCTCGTGTCGTGGCAGTCGACCGTCAATGGGACCGCCCGTTATTAGGGTAGCCCAGCTTTTGTTTCGGGATGCTTCGGTTCTAGCAGATACAGTGCTTCTCTGTAATACGCTGTTTATCCGGGCCTTCATTGTAGTGAGGGTAATGGATTGGCACGGCTGTGGTAGTGCCGCGCCCTGCTTGGCCAGTTGGTCTGCTTTTTCATTGCCTTGAATGTTTACGTGGCTTGGGATCCACTGCAGGTGAATTTGCCATCCCCTATCCTGCAAAGTCTCTAGCTTTTGGAGACAGTCCATGGTTCTGTTAGTCTGTCACTCTATTACTAGATACACCGAGAATTGCTGCCACTGAGTCAATTAAAAAGACTGCCTGAGCGGGTGGTTCTATTTTCTCGAGTTCTGTGGCAGCCGCCAAGATAGCTGCCACTTCGCCATCATAGTTGCATTGGTTACTTTCAACAGCGACAGATCCCTCAAATAAGGTACAATGAAACCCTGCTCCCGTGTGTCCACTTTGTGGCAAGGATGAGCCGTCTATATAAACATGTAACCATTCGTCTGGTGGGTAGTCGCTGTTGATGGTTGCTATCGCAGCTGTCCTCAGCTCCTCTGGATGGTAATTTATTTTTGCTTCCGTGATTCCGGGTAGAGTCATCTTAACCGCAGGTAGGTGATGGAAAACTCGGTATGGGTTTGTCGATGGGGTTATATTCCCTGGTTCTATATTGTATTTTTTATATAGTTCCTTATAGACAACAAGGGGGGTTTTTTGTGTTTAGAGCCTACTTGCAGCTTCCCTGTAGTTTCCCCATCTACTGTGGTATATTTTTCTACATCGTTCCCAAAAACAGAGACTGTCTCGTCTAACATGGATAGGCTCCATCTGCAGTTGTGCCTCCATGGCAGCTATTGGGGTTGATTTAGGGGTGCCCATTATTACCCGCAGTGCGCAATTCTGAACTTTATCCAGTTTTCGAGAAGTTACGCCTGCCGTGGTGATGGTTGCTTCCGAACCGTACTCCAGGATAGGCCTCACGTAGGTTCTGTATCTGGTGGCCAGAACATCTTAGCTCGCTCCCCATGAAGTTGCTGTGAGACGCTTCAATATCCTAGCTCTTTTTGTGGCTCTGTTGGCGCACTCTTCTATATGTGCCCGCCATGTCATTTTGCTGTCTATTGTCATTCCTAGATACTCTGAGATGCCACTCTCACAAAGCTCGCTTCCCTCGCAGTGCAACTTTATCTCCGTTTGGGGGAGCTTATTGAATCTCTTTCTCAGGTTAAAATCATATTATACCAAGCTATTAGTAAAATATTGTGCGTAACCTAAGCTTTATTAAATTAATATATCAAACAAAACTCTTAAACTAACTAAATAAATACAACTAACATATGCATATATTTGATTATGATATTGAATAACATTCTTTTAATTTATTACAAATTTATGGGAATAGGAAACTAAATCCATTAAAAGTCACTGCCTATTACCCAATATTTAACAAGTTCACTTGAGATAAATTATTTAGACTCTTTGTGTTTTCAAATTAAACTCCGGATTCTTTATTTGTTATTTGTTTAACTAATAAAGTTTATCTCTGGTAAAAGTTATTAAATAATTAGATTTTATCTCACCCAATTAAATAATAAATGATAGATGCACATTTCTTGATTCTGATTGGTGTTCTTTAAATATACATATATTTCACTATCTTTGGCTCAGTTTCTTAAAGTAATTGAGTAATAATATATCTCTTCACTTTCTTAGTTTGATTATGCTCGAATAAGATTTATTAAAGATCAGATATACTCACTTGGTCAGGATTAAACATGAGGTAAAAACAGTAACATCTTAAAGCAACTGTGACATACTTTTTAATAAATAAATAAAACCTCTTAACTGCAAATAAACCTTTCAATTGCATAAATGTACATTTCGATTAACAAGCCAATATCTTCAGAGGGATCTTTTACAATAATACTTGAGGTAATTATCAGGGAATGACAAAAGATTCGATTGTCTCAGGTTACTGGTATATACAATACCAAATCCAGAAGTCACAATTGACCAACAGTCTTTGTAAATTTAATTCTCATGATCCAAAATGTGTTTGAATTTTATGTTTATATATGTAAACTATTTCTTGTTCCAGTTCCATATAACGCTAGAAGGCCTTGAAAGCCGCACATTATGGCTGAGTGTTTGGCATTCAGACATGTTTGGACGTAATGACTTTTTGGGTGAAATTACTATGCCACTAGAAAATAAAATTTTTGATGATCCTCTACCAAAATTTTACACACTTCAGGAACGAGTAAGTTTCTGATTTTAATTGAACTGTTCAAGGTATTTTTTTAAGGTTTTGTATTAAATGTTTTTGTTTTTTCAACAAATTCAAAATACTGATATAATACAGAAAAAGCTTCAGCGTCAATGGATTTTTGTTGTACTAACAGCAGTTTTAGTGTTTTTGTGACACCTTATTCATATTGATTGTGGCACACAAATTAAGATTTAATTTTACATATCAAGTATTAAGTTTATATGCTTTATATTTTAAAATATATATTTAATAAATCATTGTATAGCTGTTATGTATATTTTTTGTAAGACTTACGGGAAAATAACAAAAGCATTAAGATATACAAGAAAATGTCAAATACGTTTTATTATCATATTCTACAAATATACTTATGAATAGTTGTCATCCATAGAACAATTTAACAATATATTTTTTAAAACATGCCTGATTTAAAGGGTTTTATCAACAATATTATCAGAAAGTATAAAAGGAATTTAGGATTATATTTCTGCACTAAAGAATGTATTTATTGTTCCTCTTTATTATCTCTGTTAAACTGGGTAGCATGTAGATCTAGTTGTAACGCATATAGTAAGTAGGTATACTTCAGGTATGCGATCCTGTAAATGTGAAATCATATCTACCCTATAAATTTTTACCATGCAGTTTTATGTTTCTATCTTTATTTCACAGTTTTTTTATGTTGAGTAAGTGATAAAAGTAATACTGCTATAACAATATGTAATTTTATATGGGTTAAAAGTGACAATTAAAACTGATAATAAAAGCAAAACCTTCTATAAACTAAGATAGACTTTCGAGGAAGATCAGCCAGAGTTACAAAAAGATGTGATAAGAAAGAATTAGAGTGATGAAGGTCGAAAGTGATTTGATACAACAAATCCAGGGAAAGCAAATTAATAGTCACGTCCTGAGGATACCAGATAACGCAATCCCAAATCATATTTTGCCAATGGCAGCCAGAGAGCAGTGAAAAACAGAATGACTGAAGGTTGTCAGTTAGAATTCAACAGGCAACATTAGCAAAATCGTACATGAAATGGAATAGAATAATAGAAATTTAGAGCAGAAGGGTGGAGAAGAATATTGTCAAACTTGGAAATACAGTAGAACTTTGATTATTCAAATACGTAGAACTATTTCGGGCCTGATTATTCCGGATCTCCGCTTAATCTGGACCGGTTTTTGTGGTATTTTTGATTTTTTTAAAATTGTTTTTGTTGTTTAAATTGTGCCACTATTCACAGCATATGTGCTATTCAGTGCAATGGCGAGGTAAGTGCATTGACACGATGGCCACTTGTTTATGTATAGACGATGACAGTGCGAATGAACCAAATATTTTGAGTCCCGCTTAAGCAGTATCCCACTTAGATGAATGACCTGATAGCTTATTTTGATTTTAAAAGTCGATTCCAAATACCTCAATTCCAGTGCCTCTGGCATTTATACATTGAGCGGTAAAATATCCATCGTCGCTTAAAAAATAAAATTGCTATTACACATGGGAGGTAAAATATTTGTCACCGCTCTAACATAATCTTTAGTTTACATATTGGGCAGTAAAATATTTGTTCTCTTCTCTAACATAACCTTCCATTTACATATTAAGCAGTAAAATATTCGGCATCGCTCTAACAGTCTCACGTTTACATATTGGAAGGTGAAATATCCATCGCTGCCGTATCATAATGCCGCATTAGTGCGTAATCTCGGTTATAACTCTGGCACTGTAACACACTGGACAGTGTATATGTGTGTGTGTGTGTGTGTGTGCAACATCATTCATACTACATAAAGATGATGTTCTGTAAGTATATGTTATATTTCCCAGTGTTTTAGGCATTCTCTGATTAATCCAGATCGACTCCAATCCCAGTTAGTCCGAATTATCGTGGTTCTACTATATATACAGTTTAGTTCCACTGAGTCTATTAATTGACTCTGTAGTAATAATTACTCTAGTGTAAGTTCTTGATAATTTAATGTGCATAATTCATGCTTGCCCTTCCAACCAAGCAATTTATGTAGAGTTTAGCTTCATAAATTGTTCACAGAATAATAGCTCAATTATTATTTTTTCCATACTGGCTACTTGATGGCGGATATTTTTTTATTCTCCACAAATGTAATACCATCTTTAATACAGTCTGATCCCAGTAATCTGAAATAATAAATGTACTACCATTTCAGATTACTGGAATATACACATACTACTTATAAGTACGACTTAAATACAGATACATATATGCCTATATGGTATTATAAAGTATGTATATGCCAATGTAAAGAGTAGAGTTAGTTAATTACAGTACAGTAATAATTGAAAGAAAATACCATTTGAAACACGTATTTTTTTAATTGAAACACGTTTTTTATTTATGTAAAGTTTTAAAATGAACAATAACTTGAAATTAAGTTCTAACTTGGAGAAACACTTAATAAAACACAAATAAACTTAGTATTATATGTACTGAATACTTAACTTTCGTATGAAACTTCACTTCTTACTAAAAAAATCTGAAATTTTTTCACTTCTTACTAAAAGACTGCAGCAAGACTTGATGGTATTGTATGTTGTTTTCCGTTGTCCGGTCAGTACATGGCTTCTCAAGTAAACGACAAAATTTTTTTCTTTGATTTTCTAATTTTCGATCCCGAAATCTTTTGCTTATTTTTTAGCAGGTATCTCGACATCAAGTCGTTTTAGAATGTTGCGTTTATCCGACAACTAAGTCTTGTCTTTTAAGAGAACATGACACCATTATAAAAATTAACATTTAACACAGTGCGACGACAAAACGATTCTATTGTCTCCTTGATCTAAACGTTGAAACTGAACTGGTGTAGGCTGACTAATCAAGAGGGATCGCACTCTGAGATCATTGCAATGTTAACAAAACAATGTTGCCTTTCTTCTTTGAACCTCTCTTATAGCCATTTATTTATTTCTCATTTTGATATTTTTGAAAATACTTTCGTATTAGTGGGCGTTTTGGACTATTGATATTCTGAATACCAGGATTGGACTGTACCACCAACATATTTAAAATACAAAAGCCATTTCATCTCATGTAAGGTTGACATGATCTCTCCTACCTTTTCATGGTGTGAGCACTTGTCTAAAATTATTTACACATGCTTTTATAAGTCAGCTGAAAAAAGATCAGTCAGTGCCACAAGATCTTTGTAATTTTTGAAGAATAAAAATAAAATCAAATTGTTTTTTCCATGTTTTAGAGTAGGTTTTGTTAATTTAACACTGCTTCTTTCATGAACTATTTTATTTTAATAATGATTATAAAGCTTCCTCTTAAAAGTCATATTATGAAATAACTGACATTGTTACAGTCAGAACCTTTGGAAGAACTTTTAAACAATAAAGGGGAACTAATTGTTGGACTGAAGTTTGTGCCACCATCAGAGAATATGTCTAGTAACAAAAAGAGAAACCCTAAGGGATTCCTTCAAGTACTTGTCAAAGAAGCTAAAAATCTATCAGCTGTCAAGAGTAATGGAACATCAGATCCCTTCTGTAAGAGGTAAGGTCCAGAAGATTGGCATTTGTACTAAATTGGTTGTGGAAATATGAAAATATCAATATTTTAAGTTTGTGTTCAGGTTCACGGAAATCACTCCGTTTGTCACTGTTAAGTTTGGTCAGATACAAAACCTGTTTGAATACAATATTTGACCTAGAGCTGGTTTAATTTAATATTTATCTAAAATCAACTTAAAATTCTATAAAATCATTATTTCATGCATGGCATAAAACATTGTGTGATTAACCAGTGGCGAAATATTGCATGTAACACATTGATACTAAAAATGTAAAGTAAAAATCGTAATCGTATTATAGTAGTTAAAACATTTATAATGATTAATTTTTGTATACACGTGTGTGTGTGTGTCTGTGTTACCAGTTACAATTACTTCAGATTAAAACTCTAATGTCTGTGTTTTTTTCTAATGAAAGCCAATTGTTAACCATTATTAAAATCAATAACATTGGTGGAGTATGAAGTGGAAATATTTTCAAAAGTGAAGTTATTAAACTGCTTACCTAATTAGTGAAATCATTTACAATTCAAAAAACGATTTAATCTTAAAATAAAATAGTCTGAAAATTAAAACCATTTTAAATTTGTAAATTTTAATGAAGCCTATACAAATTTTCCCATATAATTTAAGTTAATGTTGAAGTAATGTGTTTTAATTGAAGTAACTGTTTTAGAATAAGAATTTACCATATTTTTCCTATCGAAAAAAAATAGAATTTAGAAAAAATATAAAATATATCCAAAAAATCAATTTTTTGTACGGATTTTAAAAAATTAAGAAAAACAGTCTATGGTTAAAAATATTTGTTGTTTTTGCCTACATTAGTGGTTTTAAAATCTTTGGTATTAAACTGTTGTGCAAAATATTTTGTCTTTTTTCACAAAACTTGTTCACTGATTGCTAAATTTTTAACTTGACTTTAAACAATTTCAAAACACTTGTCAGTCTCTAGATAGTGTCTAGTATTAGACTTATAATTCTCTTTATGGCATAAAAATTGAATCATTGCAGTGTTGTAAGATTTATCATAATTTTTATAAATTGTGGGAAGTATGTTACCAGATTAATTCTTCTACTATATCTTTTTTCCCATTTTTCTTCATCCATTTCTTTTACCAGTTTAATTTGTCATCCAAGTTAAAAAGTTTTAATTTCCTTTTATTCATTATGGCACTACAAACCAAATTAATATAGGGAAGTTATTGTACCGTACATGTTTTCGTGGGACATTGCCATGACTTTAAAATATTTAATTGCATCATATTTAATGTGATTGTTTTAAATAGCGCTAACCAAAGTAAGAATTGTTTTTTTTTCATGGCATTATTGGCATTTAAAAATGTACAATACCTTTAGACAAATATCTTACTCAGCTACGCAACAAAACAAATTAATCCACTGTCCACTAAATGATTCAAGATCCGAACAATCCAGCGGGCGCAAAGTAATACCTCATGTCAATTGAATTGTATTTTGATACTCAAATATTCTCACTTGTAGAGCACTAAGTATTATATATTTTATACAGGCTTTTGTTATTTTAGTATATTTTGTTTATTATTTGGTACCTTTGTTAATTGATTATTATTTGTAACCGTAATTTGTAGAAACAAAAGCTACTTACTGTTCGAAGTTTTGCGTTTGAAACTTCTAGGTTCCCGCTATTGAAGTTTACTTGGAATGTACACAAAAATATACCAATTATAAAAAATATTTACAGATATTTACACTAAGTAGTTTGTAAATTTAGAATTTCACTAAGTATCAGACAACTGCAGATTCCCCATGTTCACACAGTACGACAATCAACAAACATCAGCTACTGACCGACACCAAGTTACAATTATACTGAGCAAGGAAAGTCCACTTGACATAAAATCTAATACAGGACTTAATCAATTCTAAAACGTCTGATAAAAGGACAACTTAAGGGCTACAAACGTCTATCCTGCAAGTTTTGAGAGGTGATAGATAAATTTGATGTTAATGGTGGATTAGAGCAAACAAACAATGACAACAATCTTGATGAGAAACTGGCATCTGTATTAACATGTTCAACACGGCTAGCATCTTGGCACGCTCTGGGTTCCCTTACAAGGCATAGAGAGCGCGCCGGTGCGCTCCTATCTTATTTTCTTATATACGGCGAGCTCACCGGTACGCTCACTTTCAGGCTAATTGAAATTTCTCTAGTGTCGATACGTGTTTGTATAAAGGTTTGATTTTTACGTCAATGCTTCAGAAGAGTTTGGAGAATATTATGCCCGAGTCGTTTTTAAATCCGACCATCCCAATTTAACTTGCTTCAGGGAGTTTTATGAACAGATTTAATTTGGTTTAACTTTTATATTTTAATGTTTTTTTAGTTTGAACCATTTAACGCGGCACAATATCTGGTAAAAACAACGATCATAAAATTTAACTAAGCTTTCTGAATTAACTCAAAAATAAACAATAACTGTCCTATTAGAGTGAATGAACCAAATTGAGGTGAGAACAGACTATTGTAAATATGAGTCATTGACAAAATGCTTGGACGCCCGAAAACAAATGTCAGCTAATCTCGGCTATAAATAGTCTCGGACGTGACATATGTATTATATATGTTTCCGTTTACATTATCGATCTTCGAAACACATGGCACAAACAGAAACAAACATTCGGAGTTAAACGCCGAGTGCTTATTTTAGTATGTAATATATTTTAGTAGTAGGGTCTTTAGTTTTGTATGTAAATTTTCTTTTTTTCTTTGTCTTTTTTATTATGTTTTCTTATTTGTTATACAGTAATTTATTATTTGTATTTTTTTTTTTTAATTGTGACCCGATAAATAAAACAATATTTTAGAGTCTAATACACTGTTCTGATGACACCAATAAACATGTATATGTTGGAAATAAAATTATTGAGATGAAAACAACGGGCTCGATAATTAGATGCCATGACAAGCTATGCAACTCGCATAGCGTTCCACTGCTGTCAGAGTTGGAAGTTAACAAAAAACAGACAGTAATTTGATGAGATCACCAATATCGCTGCCGTGCTGAAAGTGTTAATCTATTATGACAAACATCCTCTGCCCAAAGATGCAATGGTTTAACAAATCTACTATACAGATTTAAAATCATGAATTGTACACCATGAAAATAAACTTTTAACTGACAGCTAAACGCTCATGATTATAACAAATAAGAAGTTTCTAACCTACAGAAGCCCAAACATTATTTCTGTAAAAGGTCAAAGGAATAATCTAGTTCAGGGGTTCCCAAACTTTTTTAGAACGAAATGAAAGGCTTCCACTTCTTGAAATAAAAGGCTCCTACACCCCCTCCACTTTATACCATAAATAAATGGTATAGTCATATGAAAAAGAAACCAATATTATATATATATATTTAGGTTAGTTCTAGTAGAGCTTAAAGCGTATTTAGGAATTTTTTAACTAGATAGGAGACTGACAGACTTACCTAATGACAATAGTCCAAAACTGCAATCTCTTGGAAATAAATAAATAGACACATATAAAAAACTTAACACACTATTGAAATATTTCGATCAAAAATGATCTTTGTCAATCAAAAAAGGAAAGACTGAAGTGAACCACAGATGTGTATAAATATCCAAATGTCACAGATTTTAGTTTATGATATAGTGCTATATGTGATTTGTATAAATATTGATTATTTATACTATTAATATCTAGTTTCAAATAATCAATATTTATACAAATCACATATAGCACTATGTATATATAGTGATATATACATATGGTGATATGTTTTCTTGTAATATAGTTAATAAATTAAAAATATTTCAAAAACAAGAATACTTTTAATGCATATATTATTCAAAGCTTTTCGCCGATGAAACAGTACCAGCATCTTCAGGAAAAAATCCTGAAATTAATTTTTTTCCCGCAAAAAGCTTTGCATTAATATAGGCATTAAAAGTATTGTTTTTGAAATATTTTTAATGTATTATATATGTATTGAAAATAATATATTAAGTGTTTTATCCAAAATAAAGATGTATCCATTGCGGTGCTGTTGCCGCATTGAACAAAAAACATTAGTTTTGTGACACTTTTGTACTAATATTTATTTACAAGCTGTCATGTTGATTTAATTTCAAGTTTACAAAATTTGCACAGCCATTACTTATATTTCTTTTACAAATGCATACATTTTATTAAAATTTTCTGAACATTTTAGTCAATAAAACTACCTATGTAAAAAAAATCCGAGGTGTAATATTAGTTTTAAATTTTGATAAATTGTGTACCTAAATTTTAATTATATTAGAATTTATCTTACTATTTTCCAACTGGTCTCACACCCCCCAAGAGGGGTGCGCCCCCCAGTTTGGGAACCAAACCTTTACCATATCTTCTGAAAACAAATTAATGTCTAAATAGTCTACACATTCCTTCGTTAGCAAGCCAGAATGCTGTGTCATCACACCAATCTGTTTTTTTCACAGTAGAACAATAAATCTTTGTTTACAAAGCTTGCTAAGCTTTAACAACAATATAAGTTAATAAAGAAGTATATATTCTTAATTCTAAATAATATAATACCTTTTTTCTTTAATTAAAACTACATTAATATTAGTCTGCTGAAAAAGTAACAAAAACACAACTTTTCGACTTGTAGAATATTACGTATGAGTTACATATAAGAACACATAGCTTTTGTAGGGGCCCCTAAAATCTTTAAATAAAAAGAAAATTCGATTATTATCTGAAAAGCAAATATCTATGAAGACATTTTTTTAAAAGATTGTGCTAATTGAATAGATTTAAGATGTAATGGATAAGGTAAGATTAGGCATAACATAATATGCCTATCATAATATTATTTTTAATTGATGAAATACTTGTACCAAAGTTTGGTACCAAATACATTTATAAAGTGCAGTACAGTATTATAATTTTACCTGTTTTGAATGCATAATAATCGATTTGAATACAGAGTCAAATAAATCCCTTAGTTATACAAATAAACCATTTATCATAGTATACTGTATTTTATTCTTGTATCGATATAATTATAAAAGTGAGGCCAAATATATATTTATTATTTATATAAAAATTATACTCAATCCTATTTGTCTATTAAGCAATTCTGTTTAGTATGCATTTTTATATAAACCCTGGTGAACCATACTACGGAAATATTACTAAATTTCACATTATAGGGCTCATATAACTATTTAAAACAGATATTTAGAATTAGTTTTTTATATAATTAAGTTTTGGATTAATTATTTCTAAATTTTAATATTTTATTTTGAAAAATTTTAGTTACCTTTTGCCGGACAAAGGTCGTAGCTCTAAACAAAAAACACCAGTGTTACGTCGATCTTGTTCACCTGCATGGAACCATACCTTCACTTACCATGGTGTAACATTAGAAGAACTCTCTGAGAGAAGTATTGAACTGACTATTTGGGACCATGACAGACTAGCCAGTAATGAATTTCTTGGAGGTGTTAGGCTTAACCTCGGATCAGGTAAGAGATCAGTTCATAATGTTTTTATTTTTAACTCCAACGTCATTTAAAGTTGATAGAAATAGATTTAGTGATTTTATTAATGTCATTCATTGGGAAAATATTAAGATAATAAGTTTACAAGATCTTATCATTTGAGTGGTTGGTTTTAAACTGTTATTCATCTTTACATTTAATATTATGTTAATTATATAATTTTTGATGGCTTATATAAATCTACCTCAATGCATGTTCTGTGGAACGATTATGTTGGTTGACTGGGATATTTTTAGATGTAACAGATCAAACTAATGTTCTTCTGATATTCCAATAATTCAAGCAGGAACTCCCAAATGCATGAATTATCTGCAAAAATTGTTTAATTAAGTTCAACATTCAAAAGAATGCTGTAGAAAGAAAATGTTTTACTGTTTATGTTTAGAAAATGTAGGTTTACTGAAATAAATAACATTTAAAACAAAATTAAATGAATTACACATGTAAATATAAATTTACAAAAAAAAACTAATAAAATAATTTTTCAAGTTGTTTTACAGACAAAAAAATCGCTTAGGCTGTACTATAAATATAATATCTATCATTTTCAATGCTTCTGTGTTACTCTTTTATTTTTATTACTATGCATTGTAGATTTTTTAAGTGCATAATGTCTAAAACAAAATTTATCATAATTTTCAATATAAGACGATAGCATACTAATAGCTTAGGTATATAAGGAAAGATTCAAATAGCGCTGTTGTTTTTTTTTCTATTTCAAATCTGTTTGAGGTTCGTAAAGAAATAGATGCTTATTAATGTAGTATTGTCTCTTACTTGCGATAAACTGATTGATTTGTTTCCAGGTACAGAAATAAAGAGTATTTTTAATTGATATACTTGTAAATTAAGTTCTATCAAGTGGTTTTTAAGGCGTATAATAAAAAAGTAAAAAAATCTAAGATATTTATTACAATTAAACAAACTTGTAGAAAATTATATGTAAGAAAAAAATAATTCATTGTAGGGATGGTAAATCAATAACTATACATTAAAAATTTATCATAAACTTATAGAAAACAACATCACAAAACTACAGACTGGTTTTAAAAACATTTCGACTTTTTTCTTACAAATTGCCCTTTTCAATATTCGGGCAGTCCGGGCATACATACTGTGCATAGACTAAAAATATAAAATTCGACAGAACTTACAACTATACTTGGTATTTGCTATCCTTTTTACAAAAAAAACCTCCTTTTCCTAGTACTTAGAGGGAATTTTTCAGCAGTTTTTGAAGTGCCAGCAACCTCTTGTCTTCTTAGGCGGATCTCAGGACTGATGTTAGACAGCAAAGATCTGCGATGAAGTTCTTCAGACGTTAAGCTCAATGCCAGTTCTTTCAATTACCCCCTTCTACTTGCAGTTGTGTAGTTGGATTGTTTGCAATGTAAATTATTTGGGAGTTAATGCCTGCCACATTCAGTATACAGTAGAATATAACCACTAGCTTCTTTTTGTGCTTCTAACCACGTCGTATGAAGCAAACAACTGATCCAGAGTAACAACTCCACCTTTAACCGAATTTTAAAAAATAATTATTCCTGGCTTCATGGCATCCCCAGTGCTCATTATGATCCTCCTTATCATCGTCTGAACTGTCATCAAGCTCAAAATAAAAAATTTAATTTAGAAGTTGGTGAATTTAGTCTTTTTGAAGAATATTAGCTATTGTTCAAACAGTTAATAAAAACCTATTGAATATAGCCCTTAGTATTAACACTTTATTCGAAAAAATCATTCATAAACACTAAGAATAAACGGTTTTTATTTATTTTAAATCATAATATTCAGTAACACAAGCCGGGGTTCAGACCCAAATTGTAAATAAACGCTGAGGTGAAATCGACGATACTTCGACTTTGACTGGATTGCAAAAATAGATAGCTAGACAAAGCATTAGGTTTCTGGCTCATTCCTATATACCGTGGCAACAAAATTTCCGTGCTCCGGGTTGCCTTGGCTCGAGGGTTAAAAAAAATATAATAATGATAATAATATAAGCCTAATTATAAAATCTGTCATTTTTCATGTTTCTGTAGTAATCTTGTATTCTATTCTAATGTAGTTTTTCAAATGTACAATGTTTATAAATAAAAATCCTTAGCAATTTTCAATGTATGATATTAGATAACATCCTAGTTAATTGTCTACCAACAAATTATTGGGAGTTGACTATATTATCAATTAAACTCTTATGACTCAATTGCATTTTTTGGTTTTGGAGCATGATTAATATGTGGGTCAGTATAATGGACGAATGACTGACTTACAATTTACGTATGAAGATTAAACAATATAGGTGTGAATACTTGTTGTTTGGTTTAGTAATAACATAGCATGAGCCAGAAGAAGTTATTTTGTTAAGTGTGGAGAAGTTAGCAAGTCATAAGAATTTTATGTTAGTAGGCACAGCAAATTAATTTTAACAGCATTGTAAAAATGATTTAATATTTTTTGTGGTCGTTTGCTTAGAACATAATTTTTAAAATTTCTAGAAAAAACTGTAGATGTAAAATTTGCATTGAAGCATTTGAATGTATGGACCTTTTCTCAAATTTATTGTATAGTCTACTTATTTTACCATAGAAATTGAAAATTTAGTTATGGTTTAGGAAAACACAATGGCAAACCTGTGGATTGGATGGATTCTAGTGGTAAAGAGACAACGCTTTGGCAGAGGATGTTAGAAAGACCAAATTTATGGGTTGAAAGTTGTCTAACTTTAAGACCTACTCTTGATGTCCGCAACTCTTCTTAACCATTTGTAAGTGCTATTATATACTACTTGATTTGTTTAAGTGCAATATTCTTAAATTAATATAATTGTTGGTGAAACTCAAACAGGTTCCAGAAATATAATACAACCCTTCTGGTCCTGTTTACAAAGTTATATGTAATTACCCTTTTATCTGCATTTTAACAATATCTGTTTTATCTTCTTTAGAGGGTTATGCTGCAGTAATGTAACAAATCCAACTCAAATTATTCTTTTTTTTATAGTTGTTATACAATTTTATACATTGTGTGTGGCGTTAATCTTTGTATATAATACCTAAGATCTTATACTGTCAAAAATACCAAAAGACTTGTCAAAAATTTGAAATTATAAACCACATGAATTTAGTTCAAATCTATGGCATTGTCTAAATTATCTAGAAAGTAATAGTTAGCTTATATCTTTTTCAATTCCTTCTAATAGCTCCTACTCTCCTGATATATATCTTTTACAAACTTTCAATCGTTAATAAAATACGTTTTTATTCGTTCAATCAAGTTCAAATACATATCTTTTAACCTATAATGGATGATAATCGATGTTAATACAGCTTTTTTCAAAAAATTATTCAATAATTAAATTATAAAACTTTGTGAAGTCTAGGTCTATCCAAGTCTAACGCTTTTGCACTCAGCCAACTTTCCCATAACTAGAAATGATCTTTTTAAAAATGTATATGAATTTTTCTTTTACCCCCATCTGGTTGTTGTAGAAATCTCCACTGCACAACCTTAAATTGTTGCTTTGGCTACGACACAATATCATAAATATTACTCTAGGATTGAAAATGAATGAAAAGAATAAAATAAACAAACTAGATTAACTGTATCGAACCTTGCTTCACAAACGGACAGTGGGAAAGGAAAAGGGGAAAAAACTACAACACAATGCAAGTGATGAAAAAAAAAATAAAGCTTATAAATAGTATCAAACAAAAACAATAATACAACACCTTACATAGAAAGGGAAGTGGAAAACTGCAATGAACTTTGTATTTTGCCATTTAATATTGTTATTCTGACATATGTGGGGTCTATATACGTATTTATATTAATTGTAATTATAAAATAAAAATAAACTTAAATGAAATTTTTCTTGTTGATTTAAGTAGGAATTGATTTTTTTAAAAAAATTTGTATTACTAGGGAACATGAGCAGATTTATTAATGCTAAAGATACATGCAATATTATATCCGTTACTAGTAGTTCTAAAACATCCAGAGTGTTGTATAACAATGTGCATAATAGTTCACTTTGATGTAATTATATTAAAACAAATCAAATTGCACTAAATACCATATCCACAATCACAAAATATATTTACAATAGTAGGTACCACAAAAAAATATATAGGTCTAAATATAAATTATTGAAAAATGTCATTTAGGCCTATTCAAAATTGTTTAATTTGTTCAGGCTAAGTTTATTTACACATACTCCTTTATTTGGCCTTTTGAAGAAACACTTAAATTTATTGTTTATAGTTTTTGACAGTGTGAAACTTTTCAAAGTAAATGTTTGTTTGTAATCCCAGATTGTTTGGGCAAGTCATGCAGTAAGCCTACAGCTCACACTTTGTAAACATATTAGAAGGCACATATTTATATAACAATATATGTCAAAACTAAAATTAAATAAATGAAGGAGATTGTGAATAAGGATAAGTTCACATAAACAGCTATCTATCAACTAAGCCAGATGCCTGGCCCTTACTATGCAGTACATCTTAAAGAACTATCTGAGACCAGTTGTTTATTTACACAAAAAATTATGATAAATGCTGCCAAGGCCAATCAGCATTATAAAAATAAAACATTGATTTCTCATAACACCAGCAAATGAACATGGTACACATTATCATTAAGTAAGATTCTAAAGTATGTAATACAGTCTGCACCACTTATTGTGATCACAGTTAATGTTATCATTCAGTTATTGTTATCCTTTCATTGAAAAACAAACACGGAATATATAAATACATTGTAATTAGGTCGCTTATTATAATCATCTGTTCGCTTATTATTATCATTTAAATTGCCATGCAAAATCATATGCGTCAACGTATACTAGCATAGACCAAGTAAAAATGTCTACAAAGTAGTGTAAACAGCACGTGCAACACACAGTGACGCCCAATTCATAGAATGTTTTTTTTAGAATGATAGAAATACTTTATAACGGTTTTAGCACTTAGCACAGTTCTCAGAATGTCTCCCTTACTCTTTGTTTACGTAAACACCCTAGCCTCGCTGAGTCGACTTTAGTTGTTTGTTAATATTAGTTGATGTTACTACTGAACCATTTACAGTACAGTCCTACTGTATTTTTTTAACAGTGAATTTTTATGAACGGTTATTACAGTATTTCAGTGTGATTTTACATAATTTAATTTTTAAAGATCTTTTTCTTTTGTTTTGTAGAGTTTAGTGTCACTTGAAGTTTCAAAGGACAGTATAGCAAGATGTCCGAATCTCAAAAGAAACGACAAGATTTAAGTCTTAAACAAAAACTTGATATTCTAGATAGGTACAGTAAATTATCAAAAGTGAGTCAAAGAAACGCTGCTTCTCAACTTGGCGTTTCTCAACCTCTTTTATGTAAAATATTGAACAACAAAGAAAAAATTTTGTCATTATCAAAGTGTAATGCAAATGTTGACAACAAAAGACATCGTTCTGGGAAGGATCCGCAAGTAGAACCAGCTTTGAAATTGTGGTTTAAAAATGTTAGCGAAAAAGATGCTCGAGTTGACGGCCCACTAATGCGTCTAAAAGCTAAGGATCTTTCCAAAAAAATAGGAAAACAGGATTTTAAAGCCACAGATGGATGGTTCAATCAATGGAAGAAAAGGGAAAACATTGTTTACAAGAAAACGTGTGGTGAAAATAGAAATGCTGATTTTGTTGGAGCTGAGGACTGGTTACAATACGAATGGCCAAAGATTTTGGCCGAGTATTCTCCTAGCTGCATATACAATGCAGATGAAACAGGACTTTATTATCGTGCTTTACCCGAACATACTTACTTATTTAAAAATGAAAGTGCTAACGGCTGTAAAATATGTAAACAAAGAATAACTTTTTTGTGTTGTGTTAACATGGTTGGTCATAAAGAAAAACTCTTAATTATCGGTAAATCTAAATATCCACGGTGTTTTCAAGGTATCAAAAAGCTACCGGTTGAATATCATTCAAACTCCAATGCTTGGATGACATCAAAAATTTTTAATGAATGGCTGACTAAATGGGATACCAGCCTCAAACGCAACATTGTCCTTCTACTAGACAACTGCACTGCACATAATGACATAAGCACTACGCTAAAACACATCAAAGTAATTTACCTTCCGGCCAATACTACATCAATTATTCAGCCATGTGACCAAGGCATAATTAAAAATCTCAAAAGTTTTTATCGACGAGAGATGCGTGCTAGAATTGTAGAAAATATGGATGAATTTCAAACCCTTACCTTAAATGAATTGGCTAAAAAAAACTTCTTTACTCGATGCTATTCATCTGATAGCAAAATCTTGGAATGAAGTTTCTGAAAAAACTGTGAAAAATTGCTTTAGAAAAGATGGGTTTTTTGTTGAAGAAAATCAAGAGCAAGCTACATCTGAGGAAGACTATGAAGAGAACTTGAAGCCTTCGATTTGTCCTTAAAAGAATATACTGAGTGGATGGAAGTGGACGATAGTATTGAAACAGCAGCGGAAATGACTGAAGACGATATTTGTAAGGTAGTTGCTTCAACATCAAAAGTTACTGAAGAAGAAGAAGGCACTGATGATGATGAAAATGATAAATGTGTACCGCAAAGATCTAAGCAG
Organism: Prosapia bicincta; assembly: GCA_036971475.1. Lineage (NCBI taxonomy): Eukaryota > Metazoa > Arthropoda > Insecta > Hemiptera > Cercopidae > Prosapia > Prosapia bicincta. Next base: position 156,106,341 of record JBAIZL010000002.1, read on the forward strand.
GAAGTTCACCAAGCTCTTGAGATTCTAAGGCAGTTTGTTCAACAAAAAGCAGAAAATTTCAACAAACATTTTGAATATGAACAATTTATAAACAATATTTTACGAGAAGACTACAGAGTCACATATAGAGGAATTCTTCGAGAAAAAGTAAATGTAAATTTGAAGTGTAAGATTGAAGTGTTTTATAATGAAGTTTTATGTGTTAAAATGTTTTGATCAAGTGTTTTACGTAGTTCTATATATTTTTTTCAATTATGCTAGATTCAGTGTTTTAAAAAAATCTACAGTGGAATAAAATAAACTGACATGAAATATGCCCACTAATTTTAACAAGTAGAAAACTAAGTTATAGAAATTCTACTGCTGTACATAAAACTGTCCGGAATAGCATAAAAATTTGGTAAGTACAGTTTAATTATAGTGTTACAGAGTTAGAATTACTTAATGTAATGATAGGCTTACATATTGTTCAGAACAAACAGTTGTGGCCATAATACAGTGAGTTCAATGCAGAACAGCTGTAGACTACATCATGATTAAGCGTTCGGTTATTGTTATCAAATATGCTTCTGACAAATATGATCACAATAAGCGGCACCGACTGTAGTTGCATCATGCAAAATATGTCCAACTGAGTCTGACAGTGGAGCGGAGCAGGATTTTTAGTGATGTCGGACTTATTTTACCTAAGGAGCGCAAAAGATTAATACAGTTTTTTTTAACCCTTGGGAGTTATAGGTTAATACAAACTAATATAAAACATATTTTTATTTGCAATACAGTATTCTAAGAACTATGTAATAATAATTGTAAATGGCAGCTAGCACTAATTCATAGTCCTAGCTGTACTAAATTTTATGAAGTCCCATAAGACATCACATTTCTGAGGTCCACATCCTAGAAGACTGTTCTAATAGTATATGTATTCTCTTAAAGTTGACCTTCCTCTGTCAGGGTCATAATGAAGTGTCTAACCATTATATCCTTTTGTATGATGAAGGATAAAGAACGGCTGATAGAATTAAGGAAAGGCCAAAATGAACCTTCAGGGAAATAGTAGAAAATTATTGCATCACATGTACATGGTCACTTATCTCAAGTAGACCTACTCTAAAATACTCACACATAAGCATCCATTTGCTATTCATTAATATAGGTTAACACAATAAATGAATAGCTCAAAATCAAAACTAACACTAAACTATTTTACTGTCTGATTTTGATTGGCTTCGAAATATCAATAACATGTCGTTAATAAAAGTACAAGACGTGTCCATTACACCCCTCAGCAAATAGTTTCAACAGCCAAACAACAAAAATTGTCTTCAAAATACAGGGTCATCATAATTGTACATCGAAAAATGTCATATACCAGCTACAATGTAAACTTTGCTCAGCACAGTACATAGGCCTGACCACGGATGGTCTGAATATCAGAATGAATGGCCACAGACATGATGTTAAAATTATGAATATGGATAGACCAACAGCTCAACATGCTGCGAGTCATAACATCACAACTTTTGATGACTGCTACACCACAAAAATAATTAAATCACTCCCCCCCCCTGATTGCAATCCCTCAGAACTGAGAAGGTGGGAACTATCATACCAGTGGTATACCAAGTCCAGAGAATCCCCTAACCTCAACATCAGATAAATCCATTCATTTTTTTTTTTTTTTTTTTTTTTTTTTTTTTTACTAATAGCCTTATCTCTTTTCCCCTGACAGACTTATGTAAACTATAATCACTCATATGCTCATGGAAACAAAATATATATATATATATATATATATATATATATATATATATATATATATATATATATATATATATATATCTTTAATCTGTGCATCTGTGACTTCTGATTTCTACTCTACACAATCTATGATTACAACTTATATTTATTTTATTTCATTCTCTCATATTTCTTTTTGTGTTTTCTCTTCGATTGACAAAGACCACTGTGTGGTTGAAATATATCATTGTTTAAGTGCTTTTATGTGTTTCTATTTCAAGACTACATTGTGGACTCTTACCAAGGTAAGTCTGTCAGTCTCCTAGTCCAAAAAATCCAAATAATCTTTACCAACCAAAACTAACCTAAAAAAAAATATATATATATATATATATAATGTACAACGTAAAATATCAATATATATATATATATATATATATATATACATATGGTTAGTTCTAGTAAAGCTTGAAGCTTAGAAATTTAGGAATTTTTGACTATATAGGAGACTGACAGTCTTACCTAATTGCAATAGTCCAAAACTGCAATCTCTTGGAAATAAATAGACATATAAAAAACTTATCACACTATTGAAGTATTTTGATAAAAAAAGAGAAAAAGATAAGACTGAATATATGATATATTTCCTATATATGTATGAAAATATTATTATTAATTGTAAACAATGTTTTCACCACTAAATGCAATAATTTTACCTTATGTGATAAGGCACCTTTCAGTCACTTTACCATTGTTTTAGTTATTATAATTAACATATAAAAAACTATTATTACTACCCTTTATCTCTATTTGATAAGATTTAAACTTCCATACTTTGCGTTAAATATTGTGTTCAAGTTTTGTGTAACTGTTTGTATTTACGGCTTCAATTGATTTTAAATATAAAAATTGTTTTATGAAAATGATTGGTTTGACGTTGTATATCTGAAACTTTCCTTCTTTCTTTCTTAATCATCCTACTTGTTATTTAATGTAATCTTAAATAACTTTCACTACTTTCGTAAAAATTCTTCCACTGTTTTATTTAAGAATTCATTGAATAGGGTGTATTTGTTATAATTTTAGAGATACTAAAGATAAATTATTTTTGTTTCAGAAAAGAATTGCTACTATCTTCCATTTGTACATATTCTCAGTTTAGAACAATGTTTAACATTAAGAAATATTTGTATAGAAAAACAAAGAAATGTGATCAGAATCTGTAAAACAGAATGTAAAACCAAGAAGTGTGTTGTTTCACTAAATATAGCATGAACAGAATTGTAAAGTATATTACTTGAATATATTGTATAATTTTTTAGGTATAATAGTAAGACTCAATGGATACTTTTTTACAATACTGGTTTATGCTTGCTTCACATGCCTAAAATATTTATATTTTCTATTAATTTTATAATGAATAAAAAGAATCGTTTTTAATATAAAAAGGATATTTTTAAAATTATCAATATATGTGTATAAAAACGTTATTTTTCACCCAGTTTAAATATTCAAATAAAATTTGTTATATAAGATGTTTATTTACTTAAAGAAATATATTTCTTATTTTATTAATATAAATTTATATAATTATTGTTGTGTTATACTTATTTTCAAGATGTATTATGTATAACTACTCAGAAAATATGACAATTGTTATTTTGTAATAGAAACTTCCAACAAACCAAGCAAGCATCTAGTAAATAGTTTGTGCTTTATGCCAGCTCATTTTCTGCACACACACACACACACACACAAAGAAACTGTTGCTGAAATTAATTACCAATATGTTTTTTAGGGATAGTATATTTTAAATGTATCCAAATTCTGAATATATTCAATAAGAATGACATGGCAACAAATTGATAGTAATGGAACAGTAGTTTTTGCATTGAAAAAAAAAGAAAAGAAAGAAAAAAAATTAATGATTTAGATTAGCAGTTTTGATGCAACTAAACAAGGTTATTGTCACTGTAGGAAATTGAAAATATTTATTGTGTAAATTGAAAATAAAATTAACCCATTGCCTCTTTACCACAAAACATCTCCCCCATACATAATGTGCCTAAGCATACATATGGACATTAGTTTCTCAACATCAATTTTCGTTGTTGCTTCAAGTGACTACATTTTTTTTCTGTTGAATGTTTAGTCCTCTTGACTTTTGTTAATGTGTTATCATCTCCATGCTTCAGATAAGCACGTGCAACATGTGTCTCATGTCTAAGCAATCGTTTTTGCACTTCGAAACTGTCACCATAATCAAAGATATTTAAGTCTGTCGATATTTTCTTGGAATGACAACACAAAGTAGGTATTGTCTATGATTGACAATCTGTGATTACAATTATTCTATTTCATTCTCTCATATTTCTTTTTGTGTTTTCTCTTCGATTGACAAAGACCACTGTGTGGTTGAAATATATCATTGTTTAAGTGCTTTTATGTGTTTCTATTTCAAGATTACAGAGTGGACTCTTACCAAGGTAAGTCTGTCAGTCTCCTAGTCCAAAAAATCTAAATAATCTTTACCAACCAAAACTAACCTAAATATATATATATATATATATATTAGGGATGGGCTGATTCCGATTCTCGATTCCAGGAATCGTCGATTCTAGGTGGTATCGAGGAATCGTCGATACTCGATTCTTCATCATAAAAGTGTCGATTCCGATTCCTATTTTGTTAACTATTAAGATATGTGTGTGGAGTAATTTATTGGAAAAATAATTAATTACGAACTATATCTTATTTATGTATTGGTTGATTTGAATGAATTAAATGATTAAAGTAAACGAAAATATTATTATTTATGAAGCAACAGCAATCAAGATCGTAACCATTTCTGGTCGTTTGACATTGCTCGTCTCTCTCTCTCTCTCTCTAGAGCGGGTTCGATACTCTCTCTCTCTCTCTCTCTCTCTCCCCCCCCCACGTGTCTTACTGTCACTGATTTATAGATGTCAGAACAAAACACAAAAAAGTACAGTAAAAACTCGATTAACCGTGGCCATGATGGTTGAGCGAATAGACAGATAACAGAAACACCATATTATTCCTCCGAAACTTAACCTCAATAAATTATATTATATACAGATATCACTCTCACAGTAATGTAATATATTTCGGAGCGAAAAGAAAATAAACACGATTGTAATAGCAAATGAAACTATTTATTACATGATAAACAGATCCGCACAGTAGCTAAAAATGTAGCAAAATAATGTACAGTAATATAAACTTACAGGTGAAATAGTTCGTGTAGTTTAACAAACAAAGCGAACGTGTCACTGTACTTTAATACTTTAGCTGCTGGCCACAATATCGCGTTTTCATAGAGAATTGCCAAAATATTTTAAGCTCATTTTTAAACCATGTGTTCTTATACTTTGTTCCCCTATCATATCTAAGTATGAATATACGTTTCTCATCATAATATTTATAAAAATACATGTCGGACCAACTGGCCCAACATAGTTTTTTCCTACCGTAAGTGAAACGTAAATAAATTCCGTCGGACCAATTTACCCGACATTGTTTTTGATTTAATTAAATTTTATTATCTGTGCAACACTGTTTTGATATTTTTTGTGTTTTGTGTTAGCAAGAAACAACAAAACCATAATTTCATGTCCCGGCTACCCAAATAATAAACTGACTGGTGATAAAAGTGTTTTTGCGCCTATCACTAAGACACTTAAACGTGTCACATGTGATTGATTTGAGTTTATAAATATTTTGAATATAGAACTAAAGTGTAATATATTCTCTCTCTGATAAGTACTGCTACAGGTCCAGTAAATACTATCCAAGATTCATATTAAGTATAAGTTTTAACACCAAATAATTTACTTGTTAAGGAATTTACGTTATAATTTACTTCCTAGTAAGGTTGAGTTTATCTAAGTGTATCAATGTTTGTACTTAACTTTCACAAAGTCCGTTTTTAAGGATTCGTTTACAACTAAATATTTAGTCAATATTTAGTCAATATTTCCGACTTACTTTTAAGGTTCTGTGAAATTTTGAAAACAGTAGTGAAATTCATTACAATACGTTATAACAAATATGAGTGTGAGCCCGTAACTACGGACAAAAAGCTCTTAGAATAACATCATGTTTTTAATCCCGTCGGCGTTTATCTATCAAACAAAAACCATCGTAAATACATCTGTAAGTAGTGTGAAACTTGTTAAATACTGTGCCTTAATTTTTTCAAAAGTAGCAACACCAGCTGAGTAGTACTAACAAACATAAAGCGTTAAGAGGCCCGACGGTATTCGGTTCAGGGTACTGGCCGTCACGTCAATTCGATGACGGTGGAAAACCACATAATATATGAAATATGAAAAAGCACTTAAACAACATTCATTTTACCCAAAATTATCAACAAAAAAGATCTATACTTGAAGAAACTTTATCCTCAGACACAGGACCTACAAGTGATAGTTGGTTAAAAATCAACTGGGATTGAGTAATAAATACAAAATAGGCCTGAATCAGTTGCACTTGTTCCAGACACCTGCAGAAAAAAAGGTCCCACCAGATGTGGAGAAGGTATGCCCCACTAATCCAGAATGTTGAGGAAGAAGGTACCCCAGGGGAATTGACAGTAGAAGAAGAAGTAAACAATTATCTAGGGGAACCATTAGCCAGTCCAGATTGTGATGTTGGGAAGTATTTGGCAGTACAAAGTGCCAAATACCCTCATTTAAATGCAATGGCAATAAAATACCTGTCTGCCCACTCGCGACAGTGTTTTCTGAAAAACCTTTCTCAACTTCAGGAGCTATACGTGACTAGCGATGAAACTAGCTTGACCCACAACGTGTTCAAATGCTTGTGTTTTTGAACAGAAATGTACATTACCTGCCAGACTTTTAAATATTGAAAACTATCCTATTTGTATTAATTTTTTACTTTTTATGTTGTTCGTTTGTTTTTAATTTTTGTTTTGTTTGGGAGACAATGTAAATAGGCTTAGGAATTTTTTCCAACATCATAAAATAAGTAAAGTTCACATTTTTAACTTTAAAATAAGTCATTACTTTAATCTGATATGTTTTTATGTTTAAAAAAATTCCTATTGATAAATCAAGGTTGAAGGTTTTGTGTAGCCTATTACATTAAAACAGAACTTTTAAAAGGTTTTGCCATATGACCGAGATGTTAACTAAATTAATTATTAGAGAACTAGAATGTAAGCAAATATAACTTGAAAGAATCGAGAATCGACTAAAGAATCGAGAATCGAACGGAAAATTTTAGAATCGGAATCGAAAATTTTAGGAATCGGCCCATCCCTTATATATATATATATATATAAAGAACAAAAGTCAAAATACAAATACAAGAATTATATTTGAATTTACAATTCAAAGCTTTTCGTTGGCTAACAGTACCAACATCATCAGGAATATTAAACAATTAAAATTAACATATGTGCTAATTAGATCATATAAATAGCTATGCCAAATCAATTACAATATTGTTAAAATTTTTTTTTATTTTATTTTATTTTATTTTTTATTTTTTTTTTTTATTTATTTTTTTTTTTATTTTTTTTATTTTGCTGCCCTAACATTACAAACACTGAATATATTATCGAATTTAGATTTTACTTGTATTTGTTCATTTATCAACTCATTATTAGTATTATATTTATGTATTTCTAAAGCTTCATAAATATTCATTCTCAGGCCTTTGTTAATTTCTTTTATAAGTATCATATTATCTATATTAGGAAATAAGTGATTATTATTAATACAATGACTAGCAAAATTTGATTTATAAATTTCTGGCTTTTTATATGCATTAAAATGTTCTTTATACTTAAAGATAGATATAAAGAACATTTTAATGCATATAAAAAGCCAGAAATTTATAAATCAAATTTTGCTAGTCATTGTATTAATAATAATCACTTATTTCCTAATATAGATAATATGATACTTATAAAAGAAATTAACAAAGGCCTGAGAATGAATATTTATGAAGCTTTAGAAATACATAAATATAATACTAATAATGAGTTGATAAATGAACAAATACAAGTAAAATCTAAATTCGATAATATATTCAGTGTTTGTAATGTTAGGGCAGCAAAATAAAAATAAAAAATAAATAAAAAAAAATAAAAAAAAAATAAAATAAAATTAAAAAAAATTTTAACAACATTGTAATTGATTTGGCATAACTATTTATATGATCTAATTAGCACATATGTTAATTTTAATTGTTTAATATTATATATATATTAATATATATATATATATAATAATAATAATATAATAATAAATTAAAATTCCAATAAGAGAAGCAAACCAAACATCTAAAAAATTATATTTCATTTACTGAAATGCTAGAGAGTAGATAATGTTTTTTGTCATTTCATCAGGTGTATAAACATACAAATTTTTGGGTGTCCCAACACGTAAGCACATAAGATATAATTGTCCGTGAGAAAAGCACGAATATTTAATTTAGCACAAATTTAATTCAGCAATGGTCAATGATTGTCTTTGTCCTATGTTTATGGTTATTGCAAATGCAAAGTGACAAGGAAATTGTAACCGTTTGAAATCTAGGGTAAATTGGATGAAATCATCAGTATACGTGGAATTAAGACCATCTCTCCTTTGAACTTGATACTTATGAATTCTGCCTCGATCAAGTTGGATGTCAGTTATTTTTTTGTAACTATGGTTCCGTAGCACAGCTTAGGTGGATTCAAATTTCGCAAGACTATTTTCTGCGATTTTACTTTTAATGTCAATAAGTGTGGTGGCAATAATTGTACATAGAATTTAGTAATTTTAAACAATTTCAAAGAATTAATAATGCATTTTTATTTTTACATTATGTTTGTAATTTTTTTAATTAATTAAGTAATGCTAGTATGGATATACATTTTTAACATTAGATTTATGGAAGGCTATACACTGAATCATCCTAAACCTCTGAAGCGGAACCTTGTGGATGGATCTGCACCAAACTTCACATGAATCATCCTGAAATATGTTAAACAATTCCTCTAAATTTCATTTAACTTCTGTTCACTAGTTTAGGCATCCTAACTAAACACAACATTGACAAGTTGATGTACTAAGGGAAGATCTGGTGTGTGTGTGTGTGTATATATATATATAGATTTTTTGGACTAGGAGACTGACAGACTTACCTTGGTAAGAGTCCACACTGTAGTCTTGAAAGAGAAACACATAGAAGCACTTAAACAACAAAAAAAAAATATATATATATATATAATATATATATATATATATATATATATATATATATATATATATATATATATATATATATATATTAGGTTAGTTTTGGTTGGTAAAGATTATTTAGATTTTTTGGACTAGGAGACTGACAGACTTACCTTGGTAAGTCCACACTGTAGTCTTGAAATGCACTTTTTGTGTTTTCTCTTCGATTGACAAAGACCACTGTGTGGTTGAAATATATCATTGTTTAAGTGCTTTTATGTGTGTCTATTTCAAGACTACAGTGTGGACTCTTACCAAGGTAAGTCTGTCAGTCTCCTAGTCCAAAAAATCTATATATATATATATATATATATATATATATATATATATATATATATATATATGAAGTTGATATATTACTAATGTAAATACTTTTATCCACCACTAAGTGCAATAATTTTACCTTGTTGTGATGAGGCATTTTTCGGTCACTTGACCATTGTCACTAGTGATTCGACAATGGTCAAGTGACCGAAAGGTGCCTCATCACAACAAGGTAAAATTATTGCACTTAGTGGTGGATGAAAGTATTTACATTAGTAATATATCAACTTCATAAAGTTAGTGCAACGGAAAAATAATGGACAACGTAAAATATATATATACATCAATATGGCAGCATTTCATTTTGCAACCATATGGCAGCCTCTTGAAAGAATGAAGTATATATGTTTTTCGTCGTGTATAATTTATTTCTAATAAACATGATACTACTCCATGTACTTTAATTTCATAAAATCCTAAAAATAAAAAATTGACTGAAGCACTATCAATACGGCAGCATTTCATTTAGACATCAATATGGCAGCCAGTGTATATTTTCGTTCAGTCTAATAACAATATGGCAGCTGGTGTGTATATTATTCCCACGCCACTAATGATACGAGAACCAACAGTGTTGCCACTATGGTGCGACTGTCTGACTAGTCAAATGTTTAGACTGTAAGACACTGGGTGTGTGTAATCACGGTGAAAACATGAACATTAGAATGTCCCTTCTTCGTTTCAGCTGGCCAATTATTTACTCAACTCTCATAAGTCCTAGTTGTTAGTTTTCTTAAACGTGTACAACTATCGGAAGCCGTGTGCCTCTACAGGAGTAGCAAAAGGATCAATTGGGGTGTTTTTAAGGATGCTGAATCCACTACTGTGAACAAAATTAAACGGGGATGAACGGGTGGGGCTCTATGGGAGTTGAAAAGGAGTGACTTGGGGTCAAAATGACAGAAGGCAAAAAAAAAACTAGAAAATGATCAGTCGGAGGGTTTTAATATTGCTGAGTCTTTTACCATTACCGAACGTCATGAGGATACACGGATGATTCTCTATGGGAGTAGCAAATGATGAATTGGAGTATAAATGTGAGAAGGCAAAACAAAGCTAGAATATGATCAATCGTAGTGTTTTGGAGATAGCTGAGTCCAATACCGTCTTCCATATTAATCGGGAATGCACGGATGTGGCTCTACGAAAATAGGAAATTGGTAAATTGGCGTAAAATTTTCAGAAGGCAAAAAAAAATATAAAATGATCACTCGGGAGATTTTGGAGTGTGCTGTGTCTTGTACCGTTATCGAACGTCAATGGAGATGCACGGGTGATCCTCTATGGGAGTAGCAAATTGGAGTATAATTGTGACAAGGCAAAACTAAGCTAGAATATTAAAAATCTTAGTGTTTTGGAGGGTGCTGAGTAGAATACCGCCTTCAATATTATAAGGGGATGCACGGGTGTGCCTCTACGGGAGTAGAAAAGAGTGAATTGGGGTAAAATTGTCAGAAGGTAAAATACAATGGAAAAGGATCACTCGGGGAGTCATTTACCGTTATCGAAAGTCAAAGGGGATACACGGGTGATCCTCTATGGGAGTAGCAAATAATGAATTGGAGTATAAATGTGAAAAGGCAAAACAAAGCTAGAGTATGATCAATCGTAGTGTTTTTTAGCTTGCTGAGTCCAATACCGTCTCCCATATTAATCGGTAATGCATGGGTGTGGCTCTACAGGAGTAGAAAAAGGGTGAATTTGGGTAAAATTGTCAAAAGGCAAAAAAAAACAATTGAAAATGATCATTCGGGTGGATTTTAATGGTGCTGAGTCGTTTACCGTAATCGAACGTCAATGCGGATACACGGGTGACCTTCTATGGGAGTAGCAAATGATGAATTGGGGGTATAATTGTGAGAAGGCAAAAAAAACTAGAAAATGATCAATCGTAGTGTTTTGGAGAGTGCTGAGTCCAATACCGTCTACATTATTAAACAGGGATGCTCGGGCGTTGCTCTACGAGAGTAGAAAATTGGTAAATTGGGGTAAAATTGTCAGAAGGCAAAAAAATATATATAATGATCACTCGGGGAGGTTTTGGAGGGTGTTGTGTCTTTTGCCATTATCGAACATCAATGGGGATGCACGGGTGATCCTCTATGGGAGTAGCAAATGATGAATTGGAGTATAAATGTGAGAAGGCAAAACAAAACTAGAAAATGATCAATCGTAGTGTTTTGGAAGGTGCTGAGTAGAATACCGCCTTCAATATTATACGGGGATTCACGGGTGTGGCTCTACGGGTGTAGAAAATTGGAAAATTGGGGTAAAATTGTCAGAAGCCAAAAGAATATATATATATATAATGATATATATAATGGGGGTTTTAATGGTGCTGAGTCTTTTATTGTTATCGAACGTCAATGGGGATATACGGGTGATCCTCTATGTGAGTAGCAAATGATGAATTGGAGTATAGACCTAATTGTAAGAAGGCAAAAAAAAGCTAGAAGAAGATCATTCGTAGTGTTTTTTTGAGGGTGCTGAGTCCAATACCGTCTACAATCATAATCGGGGATGCACGGGTGTTTCTCTACGAGGGTAAAAAATTGGTAAACTGGGGTAAAATTGTCAGAAGGCAACAACAACATAAAAAAAAAGAAATATATAGAAAATGATCACGCGAGATGTATTGGAGGGTTCTAAGTCCAATACCGCCATTAATATTATACGGGGATGCACGGGTGTGACTCTACGGAATTAGAAAGGGGTGAATTGAGGTTAAATTGTCAGAAGGGAAAAAAAGAATAGAAAATGATCACTGGGGGGGGGGGTTATTGGTGATGAGTCTTGTACCATTACCGAACGTCAATGGGGATACACGGGTGATCCTTTATTAGAGTAGCAAATGATGAATTGGAGTATAAATGTGTGAGAAGGCAAAACAAAGCTAGAATATGATCAATCGTAGTGTTTTGGAAGATGCTTAGTCCAATACCGTCTTCAATATTAAACGGGGATGCAAAGGTGTGCCTCTACGGGACTAGAAAAAGTATGATTTGGGGTAACATTGTCAGAAGGCAAAATTACAAGAAAAAATTATCTCAGGTTTTTTTAATGTTGTTGTATCTTTTACAGTTATCGAAGATCAATGGGGATACACAGGTGATGCTCTATGCTAGTAGCAACTGGTAAATTAAAGTAAAAATTTCAGAAGGCAAAATAAAGGTAGAAAATTATCAACTGGAGTATTTTTGATGGTGCTGAGTCCATTTCGTCATTAACATTAAACAGGGATCCACGGATGTAACTCTACAGGAGTAGAAAAGGGTTTAATTTGGTAAAATTGTCAGAAGGCAAAAAAACAATAGAAAATATCACTGGGAGTGTTTTAATGATGCTGAGTCTTGTACTGTTATCGAACGTCAGTGGAGAGACACAGATAATGTTTTACGGAAGTAGGAAATTTTAGAATTAGGGTAAAATTATCAGAAGGCGAAAAAACAATAGAAAATGATCATTTGGGAGGGGAGTTATTTGTGCTGAGTCCGGTACCGTAATCGAGCAACAGTGGGGATGCACGGGTGTTGCTCTATGGGAGTAGCAAGTGATGAATTGGGGTTAAAATGGTAAAAGCCTAAAAAAGACTAGAAAATGATCTCTAGGGGGGTTTATGGTGCTGAGTCCAATACCATCATTAAAAGCTAATGGGAATATGAGGGTGTGGTTCTACGGGAGTAGAAAGGGTAGTTAATTTTTATGAAAATGTCAGATACTAGAAAAATGTCTAGTAAATTAATACTTTGAGGTTGTATGGGGTGACTCCAATTTTGTCATCGAAAGTCAAGGATAACGCACGTGTGAGTTTTCGAGAGTGTGATTCCAGACACTGTTAAAAAATAGCGGGAAATTGTGATTAGTCATATGTTTGGTGGGGAAGATGAGTGGAAGCTGGGTGCAAACATAAATATTAGATTATTCATTCCTATCATCAGCTTTCATAATCTGTAAGCATTTCATTTTTGTTCTGGAGTCTTGCTGGTGAACAACTAGAATATTGAGCCTGTTTCGTCTTACTAGTGGTGTTCAATTTCTGCGACGAATGAATAGCTCATTGAGCTTCCTGCCACAATTTTTAAATTTTATTTCTTTCGTGTTACAATCTTTTAAGAGATTTTGCAGTTTAAGAACGATTTTGCAGAAATTTTAGACGAATACATCGAATTTTCTTCAACATTTCTTCTTCAGTGTATTAAAAAAATTAAAATTTCAATTTTAAGTTTTTACTGCTTGTAAAAAAATAATAAAAGATAAGTAAAGGCTTGGCATGAAGTTTATTTACAGTAAGTTTTAAAGTTAGCCCTATAGTAGAAAAACAACAAATATTGTATTACCTTTACCTCAAGTAGATAACCAGAAAAATCTACCTGTATTGTACATAGTAAATAAAAGAAAGCTTTTATTTGGTCGAATCTCATCTAATGTTAATTTCTTGTTCATGTAGGCCCATTGAACACGTCTATATTTTATAGGTTCAAACGAGCACAAATTACCATTTTTGGGTAAAAAAATTAAACATTGAAATAATAGTATTTCTGTACTTACGACAGCAAATGTAACCAAAAAACTGTTTTATTTTTCTGTGAGCATATGCTTTAAAAGGGTGCATATAGTATTCTAACAAGGAGTAAAATTTTCACGAAGATATGACATTTTAGTGCCAATACCAATCAGTATACACATTTTATCAAGATAAGGGCAAAACATTTTAAGTATTTATTTAAGGATCATAGGTGGTTTTCTGCCAATAAAACTAGAGAGCAGTGAAGCGACTGGCGCTAGCTAAAATTTAGAAGAAAGCGAGGTTCGAGAAAGATCTGAAATAATACAATAGAAATGTTCAGTAATAATAAGTGGCGGCAAAATGTGCCTTACTTTAATCGCTAAGCACGCAATTACGAAAGTTGGAAAGCAATAGTTGGTTCCGTACAAACACACTTAATAACAAAATAATTCGCACTGAATTTACACATAAACAAATTATAAGTACTTAAGCTTAGGCAGCACTTACCCTCGTGAAGAAAGAAAGGGCAAAATTGCAGCGTGCGTAGATCTCGTGGCGGCAGAAGTCCTGGGTACCCAGTTTGTAGGAATCCGAGCCAGGCGAGGTATAAACTAGAACTTAAACGGGAAATCAATAGGCTGCATTTAAAGGCAAAAGTCATTTATAACTATGGCGCGTAACTGAACAAAGAGTTCTACTAAACTGCGATCGTAGCTTAAAGTCTAAGCAAATAACGTCTATAACAACGCGTTTACACGAACACACAATAATACGAATAGTTTTAACACTTGTACAAGGTTTTACGGTCAAACGGCACTTTACACGCGTGGTGCAACTTTGCGCACGAGGTACTTTAACGAGGCTGTTAACTGTACGACAGTTCCGAGACAACGAACGAACTTACAGAAATGCTAGCTAAGGGAGGGGGATCAGAGGCCACAGAAAAATCAATACGCAATCCATACATCGATTGGTAGGTCAGACGTCACGTGACCATTACTGTCCAGGCCAGCTGAGCGTTTTGAATATAGGTCGCGGTAACACGTTCAAACTTCGAGCGCTGACTCGAACATACCGCCCACCAAAACGAATGTTTTTAATCCGCCAGGTGGGTAGTGTGCGAAGAACTATTAAAGCACCGGAAACCGAGGGTGCCGAAGAAAATAGCAGGGGGAAACGAAGGAAAAACAAGAGAAACAAAAGGAAGGGGCAAGAGTGCCGAAGAAACCAAAGGTGAAAACTCAATGCTGCAGCGGAAAGCCAACAAGCTTGTGGACAGGTCGCTTCAGCTGGCCGTGCGAGGTTTTGACAGTAGCTACACGGGATACCTGGTCGTGTCCAGGATGTAGACGTATGATCCGACCCATAGGCCAATGAAGGGGGCTCGGATGCTCTCCAGTGATAAAGACGAGTTGATCCTCCTGAAGCGGTGAGGAGTTCTTGTGCCACTTGCGGCGTTGAATCTGCGAATGCAGGTACTGAGTAGACCAAGTCTTCCAGAAACGGTTGGTCATTTGCTGAATCATGGACCAACGAGATTTAAGAGGCGGTTCGGGGTAACATCTCTCCGGAAGTGCAAGGAGCGGACGTCCAATAAGAAAATGTCCGGGAGTGAGGAAAGACGATCCTTCGCTGGGGTCAGGCGAAACCTCGAAAATAGGGCGACTGTTAAGAATAGCCTCTATCCGGGTAAACAACGTAGACAATTCCTCAGGGTTTAATACCGTATTACCAATCGTGCGGTGCATAAGTCCTTTAGCGGATTTGACGGCAGCCTCCCAAAGTCCGCCGAAATGTGGTGCGGCTGGAGGGTTGAAGTGCCATTCAATGCGTTGGTCGGCGAGTTTGCGCTTGATAAGCGATTTCGAGTGGTCAAGCAGTTGATAGACCTCACTCAGGCGGTTCGCGGCTCCAACAAAATTCGTGCCGTTGTCAGAATAAATATCAGAGGGTAGCCCTCGTCTTGACGTAAAACGGTGTAAAGCTGCGAGAAAGGCATCGGTGGATAGGTCGGATACCATCTCCAAGTGCACAGCCTTAGTAGCCATGCAGACAAATAGACAAAGATAAGATTTTAAAAGCTTCGAGGTACGCAAATGATTTGCCTTTGTGTCAAAGGGTCCAGCGAAATCAATTCCCACCCTGCAGAAAGGCGGCGATGGAGTGACTCTAGATGATGGTAAAGCAGCCATCATAGGTGGACGAGGCTTAGATTGCAGACGGAAACACCGCATGCACGCATGAATGCGTTGTCGAAGTAAGGAGCGTAACGCAATAATCCAAAATTCGCCGTTAATCAGCGCTTGAGTGGTGCGCGGTCCGGCATGTAAGGCTAACTTGTGGTAATGATCACAGATCAAGTTGACGTACTGATGATGTTTAGGAAGCAGAAGGGGGTGCTTAGATTCATACGACATCTCAGAATGATTAAGTCTTCCGCCCACCCTGAGTAAGCCCTGGGCGTCGACAAATGGCGTTAGGCTGCGGAGCGGGTCGATGATTTGAGCGCCACGACGGAGCCGTTGCAATGTTGCGCTGAAGGCCAGCTCTTGTATGAGCTTGACGCAGAGATCTCTGGCGTTACTTAACTCCTGCACCGAAGGCGTAGTAAATGAAGTTTTACTCAAGGCGACTTTGGCCTTGTAGCGGGTGTTATGACCGTGGTTAGTAGTCTGGCCTTTACGACGGCAATTATTCACAAACCGCAGGACGTAAGCGAAAACATGGTGAAGAGTAATTAAGTTCGAATGTCGTTCTATAGTTGTCAATAGTCGATTAGGCTCTTGAACGGCCGTACATAGCAGTCTAGGTTCAGATTTATGTTCGGTCTGGTCCGGGTTAAGGCCGGTCGGCTTAGACAAATGCCACGCAGTAGGACATTGTAGCGCCCATGGTGGGCCGTGCCACCACAGCGGATGTTCAGCAAGCTGGTTAGGTAGACACCCACGGGAAGCAACGTCCGCGGGGTTATCAGCAGTCGAGACATGGAACCAACGGTCCATGGAGGTATTTGAAACGATTTCAGTGACGCGGTTGGCAGCAAAAGTCTTCAATAAATAAGGCGGGGTGTTGATCCAATACAACACAATTTCAGAATCGGTGAAGAAAAACGTCTCGGCGTCAGACACAAAATTCAAAACGGGCTGAACGGACTTATAGAGTTTGGCCAGCAAGACTGCGCCACAAAGCTCCATGCGAGGTATGGTGATCGGTTTAACTGGAGCTACCCTGCTCTTAGCCTTCAGAACGCTAACGGTAACGACTCCATTCCATTCGGTTCTCAAATATATAGCTGCTGCGTATCCAGCTTCGGAAGCATCGCAAAACCCTAACAGGTGATGCTTGGCAGCTCGTGTGCCAACGTGTCGAGGTATTTGGATAGAAGACAAACTGGCGAATTGAACAATGAAGCTGTCCCATTGATTTAGAAGCGGGGCTGGCAAAGTTTGATCCCAAGATAACTTTTCGAGCCACAAACGTTTAAGAAAGCATTTGATCCAGAAAGTAATAGGTGTTAAGAAACCAAGCGGGTCGAAAGTCCGAGCGACATAAGATAGTATGGTGCGTTTCGTCGGCACCGAAACGAAATTCTGACTCTGGTAGGAGAACGAGTCCGAGGTAGGATTCCATTGCAGTCCCAGTATTTTGATGGCGGTAGAATCGTCCTGGAACAGTAGCGGGTTCTCCAGATGAGCGGAAGGTAGTGTTGACAATAGTGCAGGATCACTTGATGACCATTTCCTGAGTTCCAGGCCGGCGAGTGCGAAAATGTTAATGAGCTGCTGTATCAATTCCTTGGCATCTTCGAGCGTATCGGCGCCAGTGACAACATCATCAACATAAGTCTGCTGAAGTATTGCTTGCGACGCGGCAGGGTATCGGCTACCTTCGTCCTTTACGAGTTGTTCAAGCGTCCGCAACGCTAAATACGCAGACGGGGTTAGTCCGTACGTGACAGTAGCTAACTCGTATTCCACAAGCGGAGATTGAGGCGTCGGTCGGTATAATATGTGCTGATGACAGCGATCAGCTGGGCGCACGGCAATTTGTCGGTACATCATTTTAAGATCAGCACAAACGGCGTGAACATACAGGCGAAAGGAAATGATGACGTTAGACAGGTCCTTCTGAAGTTTAGGACCGGAAAGCAATTGCTGATTTAAAGAATTCGCGCTACAATCAGGCGAGGATGCGTTGAATACTACTCGTAACTTAGTAGTAGAACTGGTGGTCTTAAAAACACAATGATGCGGGATCAAATAGTTAGAAGTATTAAGTGCGGGGTACATATGACCCAGAGTCATATATTCTGTCATGAATTGATGATATTGCCGAGCTACCTCCGGCTGACGACTTAAACGTCGTTCTAAAGCATGATAACTGGCGAGGACAACGTTGCGGTTTAACTTAAGTGTTACAGCGGCAGGTTTGAAGGGGAGGGCGACAACATATCTCCCGACTTCATCGCGTTCAGTAGTTGTAGTAAACAGGCTTTCACAAAGCTGTTCGTCAGGGCTCAAAGATTTAGCCTCAGTTACTTCTTCGACTTCCCAAAACCGTCGAATATTGTCATCAATAGACTGTAGCGAGGTAATGAACATTCTAGGTTGATGGGGCATACTATACGGTACGGATCCCATAATGACCCAACCTAATCGAGTGTTAAGCGCAGAGGGCTGGCCATGAATGATAGTGCAAGGCCCATTAGTGAGTATTTGGGTGAAAACATCTGCCCCCAGTATAATGTCAACACCGGCAGGCGAGTCGAAATGAGAGTCAGCTAAAGGTAGATGCTGGTATTGAGCACTTATTTGAGAGGCTAACCTAGTAGCCGGCAGCGGGTCAGTAATGTGGTTAAGCACGGCGGCTTCAGTAGTTAGCATTACACCAGGGTCATGCCTCGAGAATAAAATCAACGTAACGTACTCGTGGATACGTGTGGTCTTGGCGGCGACACCAATCAAAGACATATTTGACCTCCGAGTAGGTAGGCTCAACAGGACGCTTGCTTTCTTAGTAATGGCAGATATCTGACTGCCGGGGTCAATAATAGCTCTAAAGGAACGAGGTTGACCGTAATGGTCTTGGATGACGATTTGTGCGGTGCCTAACAAAACGAGAGGAGCTTCAATATTACAAGAAAGAGCATGCGGTACCGATTGAGTAACGAGGTCAGGTCTAGCTGTTGAACGAGGGTGGCGCGGTGAAAATAGTCGTTGTTGTGCAGGAGAGTTGTTATGTAACAAAGTATGGTGTGCCTCGTTGCACTGCTTGCAGCGTTGGCTGGACTTACATTTAGCTCGGAAATGGGAGCCAAGACAATTGAAGCACCGTTGTAATTTCCTGATGGCATCCTGGCGTGCCACAGAAGTCAGTTCAAGAAAAGATTGACAGTCAATGATGCGATGTCCTTCTCCGCAATAATAACACATGCCTGCGTGTGTCGTAGAAACATGGGATTGATTCATGTGAAGCGGTGGTAATCGGTGACGGAATACTGACATCCTAGGAGTGTTCATAACAGGAGGTATATTTATGGGGCGCGGCCCGTTGAATGGCCGTGCAGGGCCTGACGCAGCACGTCTAGGCTCGTATACATATTGCGTAGCCTTAGGTGTAATAGAATTGCCGGGCGAAACCGAAGGCTGGACAATTGTACTATGTGCCGTGTTAAGGTTAGGTTCCATTCGGTCAAAATTTAAATCACGGGCCCCTTGCGAATTCGACTCATTCACTGACGACACCAGTATGCGGGGTTGTTGAGCAGCTCTCGCGTTCGTAGAAGCTGCGGCAAGCGGTTGATCCAACAACTCTAGAGCCCTGGCCTGTTCCGTTATAAAATCATTCAACAGTTTGTACGTAGGCATACGATTTGTGCCTAGCCTCGTTTCAAAACTTAATCTAGTCTGGGGGTCCAAGTTATTAATGGACATCTGAAAAAGCAGGAAATCAGCCAAATCATCTAGTTGGATAACCTTCAACGCACACACAGCGTTTGAATGCGCGGTCAAGAAGCGGTTTAATTCAGTTTGCGAAGCATTCTTAATTTGTTTAAAGTCTTGAATAATTTTGAAATAGTGGTCAGCCAAACGGCGTGGGTTGGCGTACCGATTGCGCAGAGCTCGATATGCAATGCTGTAATTTTGGTCCGATATTATCAAGCCTGTGACAATTGCTAAAGCGTCGCCTTTAAGTACAGATTTTAGATATTGGAATTTCTGTATATTACTAAGACTGTCGTTGCAATGGACCATTGAATCGTACATTGTTATAAAGTCAGTCCAGTCATTGTTGTTTCCTGAAAAACTAGGCAACGCAAGACTAGGGAGGTTAGGTGAACCTACAGCTGATTTGACGGGCGAGGTTGATGTCACCTCTGTCTTGATAAGGTTAGGATATTTCGCTAACATGGGCAAATACGCGTCCTGAAATTGTCTTTTGATATTAAACGCACTTTCAGCTAAACTTGCCACCTGGGTGGCGAACGTTTGCTCTAATATTTCATACGTATCGACGAAATTGGCCTGAATGCGTCTTATTTCGCGAGCGATGCCTTCCGGCATCTCTTTATCGTCAAGAAGGGCTTTTACTTGCTCTAAATCATTCAATATATTTTTCAATTTAGCGAGGTAGTATTCGGTATTAATCGCCATCATAAATAATTTAACAAAGTTCTAAAAAATAAAAAACACAACACAAATAATTTCACAAATTTCTTAAATAGCGGTAGAGTGGACTGTATAGTTTAATGAAACGCAAAATGTTTCCTTATTCGTATTTACGAGACTGCATCTTATCTTCTGATTGACACGTAAACATTTCCTCATAACACAGAGCAAATCAAAATCAAGTTACGTATACCTATGACGTCACGTATGACTAACTTCCCGCGCGTGTGACTCGCACAAAGGAACATCAAATCAGAAATCAAAGTTGCACAACACTTGGTGAGATTGTCATAAACCAAATGAATTTGAATTTAATCTATCCGGCCCGGAGGACCAATGAAGCGACTGGCGCTAGCTAAAATTTAGAAGAAAGCGAGGTTCGAGAAAGATCTGAAATAATACAATAGAAATGTTCAGTAATAATAAGTGGCGGCAAAATGTGCCTTACTTTAATCGCTAAGCACGCAATTACGAAAGTTGGAAAGCAATAGTTGGTTCCGTACAAACACACTTAATAACAAAATAATTCGCACTGAATTTACACATAAACAAATTATAAGTACTTAAGCTTAGGCAGCACTTACCCTCGTGAAGAAAGAAAGGGCAAAATTGCAGCGTGCGTAGATCTCGTGGCGGCAGAAGTCCTGGGTACCCAGTTTGTAGGAATCCGAGCCAGGCGAGGTATAAACTAGAACTTAAACGGGAAATCAATAGGCTGCATTTAAAGGCAAAAGTCATTTATAACTATGGCGCGTAACTGAACAAAGAGTTCTACTAAACTGCGATCGTAGCTTAAAGTCTAAGCAAATAACGTCTATAACAACGCGTTTACACGAACACACAATAATACGAATAGTTTTAACACTTGTACGAGGTTTTACGGTCAATCGGCACTTTACACGCGTGGTGCAACTTTGCGCACGAGGTACTTTAACGAGGCTGTTAACTGTACGACAGTTCCGAGACAACGAACGAACTTACGGAAATGCTAGCTAAGGGAGGGGGATCAGAGGCCACAGAAAAATCAATACGCAATCCATACATCGATTGGTAGGTCAGACGTCACGTGACCATTACTGTCCAGGCCAGCTGAGCGTTTTGAATATAGGTCGCGGTAACACGTTCAAACTTCGAGCGCTGACTCGAACAAGCAGTTCAGGCTGTTTAAGCAATGGTAAATATATAAACTTCTTTACGTCTACATCTCTAAAGAATATGTAAGGATATAGTTCTTCCCAATGTATATTGCATTGTAGCTAGGCATCACGGTGAAAAATGTTTTCGGTAAGCAATGTAATACATCTATTTTATTTATCCACCATATTGGATTTGTCATAAGTTGTTAAATTTGTTGCTTTACTTTGTCCAAGCTATAAGCTTCCCTGCAGTAAAACGCTATAAAAAAGTTTATTCCCACAGTTATATTCTACTTTAGTAAGTAGTGTAAAGAATAAGTTAGCGCAATCTGTTGCTGTCGCGCTGACCACAGATGGGTGGACTTCGCCTAATAACCAAAGTTTTATGACTATAACTCCCCATTATGTGGACAACAATTCTGTTTTATGTACCAGTTTATTGGGATGCATTGAATTTACCGATAGGCATACCTCTACAAATTTGGCTGAAATGCTGCGTAGTCAATGTGAGGAATGGGAAATACAGACAAAATTGGTGGCAATTGTGACGGATAATGCTCAAAACATAGTTTCTGCAGCAAATTTGGTTTCTAAACATATCCTGTTATGCTCATACTCTTAATTTGATCATTAAATCGAGTATTTCACCAATTTCAGATATATTGGACAACTGCAAATCAATAGTGCAATACTTTAAAAAGAGTTCTCATGCATTAGCGAAGCTCAACGATATTCAAACCCAAATGGGTTTACCGAAATTAAAGTTGCTACAAGACGTTCCAACGCGTTGGAAATCGACGTACGAAATGTTGAAAAGACTCTTTATCAATAAGGCCCCAATTTTATCAACTTTAGCACTCTTGCAGTGTGATGAGATTAAATTATCCAGTGATGACTGGAATGTTGTTGAGCATACATTCACAATTTTAGAAATGTTTGATGATGTTACAAAAGAGGTTAGTGCCGAAACAACTGTAACATTGTCTAAAACAATGGTTTTAGCTTGAAATTTGTATGACATTGTAAAAAAATTTTTTAAACAAGCTGCCTTACCTTCATTAATAAAAATCGTTACCGAAAACATGCTAGAAATAAGAGAACGATTGATAAAAAAGGAATCCGATTTTGTGCCTGAAGCTACTCTACTAGATCCCCGTTTCAAGAAATCGGCATTCAAAAATGCATCAAAGTTTGATGCTGTTCAAAATGCTTTGGTAGGGAGAATTCAGGTTCAAATTAGCCGAGAAGGTGACAACCCTTTACCGTCCACGTCTCAACCAATAAGAGAAGCGAGTTCCCAAAAAACTTCAAAGATTTGGGAAAATTTTGATAAAGAAGTGGATGCATTATTAGGCAAACAAAATCCCAAATCTGCCAGTATCGTGGAAATGGATAAGTATTTGTCAGAGTATCTACTATCAAGGACTTCTGACCCTCTGCAGTGGTGGGAGCAACGAAAATTAATTTATCCTCATTTGTATAATTTGGCGATAAGTAAATTATGTATACCAGCCAGCTCAGTTCCTTGTGAGCGAATTTTTTCCAAAGCTGGTCAAGTCATGACGGAAAAACGCAATCGGCTGGAATCTGGCAAATTGTCTAAAATTTTATTTGTCCAATACAATTCCTAATTTCACTATTTGTTGAAGCTGTTTTAAATTAAATTCTTGTGTTTGTTTATATAATATTATTATATCTTATTTACCAAATATTTATGTTTTTTTTCTTTTATTTCCTATCCTCATAATACCTACTTCAGTGTTTTTATTAGAAAGTCGTCATTTTGACGGGTTCATATTGATCAGCATTAAATTTGAACATAATTATGTTTATTTATAAAATTGTAAAATACTAACTCTTAAACAGGCCTTTTCAGCAAAAAAAGATTGTAGATTCTTATTAAAAATTACGGTATTTATTTACCGTGCCCATGTGTACGATTTTTGTGAAAACAATTATATCGGCCGACGTATAAAGTCATCAGGGATATGAATAAAATAACGAAACACTCGCTCTGAAAAAAATACCATTTCAAATTAAAGTTGGGTAAAAAATTCAGTGCGGAGTAATCAGAAGTACTGTACTAAGTTCGCGTATTAAAGGCGTGCCCTACTACACATACGTATATTTAAATAAACCTATAAAAACTCCAGTTAGGATAGATTTGGTTGTAATTTTATACACATTACCAATTAGACGTCTCCTTCCGCGAAGTAATACTTTTTGCCGGTTGACGTAACGTGATCTCTATTCTAGGATCACATGTACATTTAGTTAAATGTATAAAATTGTAGCTAAATCTATCCTGACTGGATACTTCATAGGTATATTAAATTAACCATCCGTGGAAATACCAAACAATAATTGTCAATATAGCTTCAGGACATGTTTTTTATTCGTTTTATATGCATTGTATTGAGGGGTGAGCAAAGTGCAATTTTTACCAGCACTATTAGCACCATGTATGGGGGAATCACAATTTTCCAAAACTATTAATTTTTTGGGGCGTGAGCGAGAGTTGTAATAATTTTTTTCGTATCACTGATGACTTTCTGCGTCAGCCGGTATAATGTTTTTCGCAAAAATCGTACACATGGGCACGGTAGATAAATACCAAAATTACTGGAATAATCTCTTAATATTCGATATTACATGTAAGGTACGATCCCTTAAAATGTACTATATTGTTCATTTTGAACTAGTTCAATGAAGGGAACTATTCTAATAGGAATAGTTTCGCTGAAAGAACTACTTTGCCCATCTTTAGTTCATGTATACAATACATGAACGAAAGATGATTCAGTATTTATTAACCTTCAACTACCGTCCTGAAATTTCTGTCACATTACTACTGCCGTTGTAGCTCATAGGCACGAAATGTCTAAGTGTGATTTATTGTGTGGTTTAACAATTTATCTTGCATTTACTTTATAGAAATTGTTTTTGAATATTCTGATTGCATGTGACTAGGGTAAATGTAGTTTTATGAGATCAGTTATATTTTATTTACTAATTGAAAACTGTTGTAAATAAAACCTTCTACAGATTTTAGCGCAGTTTAGCTAAAAATATTTATAGTAGCACGATAATTAACATACACTAATTATTTCTTGTTCACTGATTGTGCACACTTAACTTTATATACAAGATAACATTTGACATATTATAAGCTTTATTTATGGAAACTGGCATTAGAAATAATAACTCAATTTTGACAGCAGTATTTTCACACAGTGGCTCAGAACATTCTAGACATATTGGCTGTACAAAGTGTAACTAGTCTTTCTATTTTTTGTTGCTGGACAAATTCTACATTGTTTATAACAATTTATCTATACAAATAGAAAATTTTGTAAATTTCTGGAAGTTGCAGTTTTTCGAAATAATCTACATCGTCTGATGCACTTCGTTGAGATTCGGTATCATGATCTTTTGCTCAATTACTTCTTCACTCTGTTGCACAATTCCCCTATTCTCTTTGATGCCTTCTAAAACTTGGTCATTAGATACAGCACCTGAATCACTGTCTTCTTCGGCTAACCCATCGCTGATGGTCAGGCACGATGACGATAGTCAAAGGTTAAGCTTGGAATTTGTAGATTTTGGCATAATATGTTTTCTGGATATATAAGCTGATAAAGATAAGTTGATGAAATGATGTGGGTCAACAAATTCTCTTTGTCGTTTATTGTAAGTTGTATAAAGGTTGAAAAAATACAAGGTCTACTTATTTATAGTTTTTTTTTAATTTACGGTTATAGTAGAATTTTTTCATTAGCTGATGGTTGAAAAGTCATTCCGCTGCCCCCGCTAACGATACCATCCTTTTTAAAAGAACAAAAGAAAATAACACGAAAAGAGAAGAAAATTAATTACCCGAAGAAGAATGAGAAAACAACCATAAATGTTTAGATAGTCAAAGTAAAAATGGAAAGAAAATATATGACAATTAGGTAGACAAAATACATTTTTAAAAAATTAAATTAAAAATTTAATTTTTATAAAATTATCAATTTGGGACAAACGGTTATCTTTTCAAGTTGAATCGTTCAAGCATACAGTCTTTAAAATTCCTAAAGCACATGGACAGGCTGCATTGAAACACTGCTCCAAGTTATAAAGATTAGTTTGATAGACATGGCGTAAACAAACGTGCTAGAACTGCTAGCGGAGTGCCGCTTTTTTATATTTTCATATCACAAACATTTCTGTACATAGATGTAGCATAACTTCTGTCCAAGACAAGGTCGCAAACTCTTTCTGTTGGTTATGTTGCATAGTGGGAAGCATGCCGATTTCGGGCGATTTATTGTCAATGGGATATAATACCCCTAATCACCCCTTGGTACATCCCCGACGAATTTTGATGACAAGGGACTAGGACCTTCGAAAATTTTCGAATGCTCATTTTTGAGCAGTATTTTAGATTCTGGCAAGTTTTACCTCAATTCACCCACAGCGACACCCGCAGTCCCATCCCGGATTGTGCATGGCCAACTTCGGTGCTAGGATTAGACTCAGCATTATTAAAAACCCCGAATGATCATTTTTTAACGATCTCTTGGCCTCTGACCTTTTTACCGCAATTCTCCCTTTGCTACTCCCGTAGAACGCACACCCGTCCATCCCTGGTGTCTTTCGATGACGGTATTGAATTCAGCATCCTCAAAAGCCTTAAAGTAGTTATTTATCTGACAATTTCACCCCAATTTATCCCGTTGGTACTTGTGTAGAACAATTCCAGTACATGTCCGGCGACGGCATTCAATTTCAACCCCAAATCATCCCTTTAGCACTCACGTATAGTCTCATCTGTCCATCCCCGGTGACTTTCGATGGCGGCATTGAATTCAGCATCCTCAAAAACCCTCGAGTGGTTATGTTCCAGCGATTTTTGGACTTTTGATTTTTTCACCCCAATTCACCCCTTTGGTACTCGCGTGGAACCATACCAGTGCATCCCCGGCGACTTTCGGTGACGGCATTAAATTCCGCCTTACCAAAAACCCCCCGAGTGGTTATTTTCTAGTTATTTTTTGACTTTTGACTTTTTTACCCCAAATCATCTCTTTGCTACTAACGTAGAGTCACAACCATCCATCCCCGGTCACTCTAGATGACGTCATTGAATTTAACTGTAACTTTCTGAATGTAAAATGTAGCATTTATAAAGTGAAGCGAAGACTATTGCCGGACGTACGTAAATAACATTGTTAAAAAATATATCATAATGTCATGATAGCACTCTTCCGTTTGTGGGACACTCGTGAATTAACATAAAATTTATAAAATGTAATAGTGTTAAAAGAGTATTGTTGTTTCAATTGCTCATGCATAAAGGCGCTTAACACCAAAAATTGACAAAAGATTGTTTGTAGGAAACTAACAGTCCCTCTTCTCAAATTTAGAGCTCCAAGTGCAACACTTCTTGCCAAAAAAATTAGCGTGGAAGGTTAGGCAGTAGTGTCAAGGATGCCGCACGAAGAAGACGCAATTATTGCGTTGCCACATCATAACTAGCCACTGTACATGAGGTCCCTGAAGATATTGGGTACGGCGCTCGTTGAAGGCTAGCTATACATACAGAGGCAGTGACATGATAGCTGATCTTCGAGAAGATGAAGTCTTTCCTATAAGTGGTGAGCTAAGGTGTGACTGAAGTGTCAAAAACTTTCTGAGAATGACCAGTAGCTATTTTTAATACCGTTTGATTTCAATAGTCGGACATAAAATCAAGAATCGTGACACAAACTACAGGAAATCAGTACCTGTCCAAAAAAACTAAGAGTACTAGCCCGGAGGCATGGAAGGGGAAACAGTGCTTCCACTAATTTCTTACAAGTTGCTTGCACATAATGAGCAGCAAAAAAAATTTCTCTTTTAGTTGTCAACTTTTTTTGATCTTTACCGGCACTCCGTGGGAAACCAAAATTTAGTGGAAGATTTGTCTCTCCACAAGTGGATAACAGAAAAAGTTGCTGTATTTTGTAGAAAAAACAAAAATTGCTGCAACTTATGAAAAATTTTGGTGTAAATGCGGTTTAATAGTATACCGTTTTTTCAAGCATTTTCCGATTTCATTTTATAATTAACAGAGATATTTCGACTTATGACTAAAACTATCATAACTGGATATTTTTGTAGATATATTATATCGTTAGTGTATATAAGAAATATACTTATAACAAGTGTTATTAAATATGAATGAAAACATTTACTATCTACAGTTTTGTCATTTGCTACATTCAGCACCAACTAGTACTAATTCAGCACCAAGTTGCTATAATGTAACACAAATTGTTTTTGTCACGATGCCACAGATTTCTCATAACAAGTATTATTTCCAAATAATGGAATTTATCATCTGTGCTTGCCTAAGACAAATGTTACCAAAGTATTGCATTTGTGGAGGATCAAAAGTAGATATCAATTTTAATTTTTAACAAATTTTTGACGAATCACTAGAATCGGTAAGTTTTAGACACTTTATACATTCGATAGTTGTTATAATAAAGTTTACCAATGAGTTACAACTTTGCAGCCAACACAACTCAAATACCATATTTTCACACAACTCTTGTTAAAAAAAAAAACAGGATTTTATTTTGGTTACACTTACCCCGCATGTTGTTTTAAATACATTTACAAAACAAAAACAAAAAATCTAAAGTGTGCAGGTTAAAATTCTGGGATATTTATTTCCTTTCTCCACTTAATCGATTTTAACAAACAAAATTATTCGTGGCAATGCAGGAAGTTATCAGGAACATGGGAAAAATAAAAATTTCTGCTCACACCCCAAAAATAAAAAAATTGGAAATGAAATTATTATATCACTACAAGCACAGAGCATGGTTTGTAATGTTTCAGGTGGGGTGTAGTGGTAATGCTTTACTGTCAGTGAACTGCCTTCGATTTTTATTATAATGGTATATAAAAATATAGATAAAACATATCCACTGGTAAAAATGCAGAAGCTCGCCGCCATACGATATTTTGGGAAATGGTTTAACACCATCAAATAGGACGATATCCACAAGAATTTTTTTTTAATTGACCTCGGAAAGTTACTTTTTTTCTTTTTAAAGTAGCGTAAAAAATTCAGCGCGGATGTAGAGGTTGTGAATAGGCGCGGAGTGATACAAAAGATTCGTGATGTTACAACTGTATTTCAATGTATAAAATTAAAACCAAATTAATCTGACTTGACACTTTTTAGGTATATTTTAATATAGGTATACAGTATTGTATGAATTAAAAACCAAATCTATCCTAACTGGAGACTTTGTAAGTATATTTAAATATATGTATAAAAATTAAGCGAAGTTGTGAATAGGCGCAGAGTTATACAAATGCTTTGTGATTTTACAACTGAATTTCAATGTATAAAATTAAAACCAAATCTAACCTGACTTGACACTTTTTCGGTATATTTTAATATAGGTATACAGTATTGTATAAATTTAAAACCAAATCTATCCTAACTGGAGAAGTTGTTTCTCAAATATCTACACACGTAAGGTTGCGTAACGTACCGCGGACAATGCACACAACCTTGTGCGTAGCACTGTGACGTAAGTATCACTCCGCGCCTATTCACAACTTCTACATCCGCGGTGAATTTATTACTCTATTTTAAATTGAAAAAAAGTAACTTTCCTACTTCAATTAAAAAAAAATTCTTGTGGATATCGTCCAATTTGGTGGTTTTGAACAATTTCCCAAAATATCGTATGGTGCCGAGCTACTGCATTTCAACTACAAAGTGAATTTTGAAATAGGCTATGTTTTTGCATCCTGGCACAGAACATAAGGACTGAGTATCATGGAAGGCATAAACTTATGTTGTAGATTGGTAAAAGTATTTTTAATAAAAACAATCTATCCCAACTGAATACGTTATAGCCATGTTATAATGTAGCTATATTGCATTGTAGTGCTGTTTCACAAATATTTTTAAAAAATAGGTGAAAATATAGTCTTAATGACGGTTTCAAAAAATTTTTTTTGTTTAAAATTACTCGTTCTAATATGTAGAACATGAATATAAACTCTTTTTCTGCGGAAAATACGGAAAGTTCACATTTTAAATGTTAGGCTGTAATGTCATGTAGGCCTTTGAACTGGGCGCGCAGTAGCTACAGCGCACTGCACTACATCTAGATTTCGTTGTAATTTTATACATTACTATATACCTACCTTATTAAAATATACCTATGAAGTATCTAGTCAGGATAGATTTGGTTATAATTTTATTCAACATTACTATATACATATATTAAAGTAACCTACGAAGTATCCAGTCAGGATAGATTTGGTTGTAATTTTGGTAAATATTTAGACTTATTGCTGATGCAGAAAATTATAACCAAATCTATCCTGACTTGATACCTCATAGGTATATTTTAATGTATTTATATAGTAATGTTGTTTAACCCCTTCCTGGTTTGTGACGACTATATGCGATACGAGCTGAATGCTGAAAAACTGCCGCTGCCGCGTATACACGTCACGTCACGGATCGTATTTATTCCGTGTATGCCGCGTTTGCTCAATAAAGTTCATCCGAATGCCGCTAGATCGTGTGCATATATCTTCAAGCAAATATTTTGTAATATGGTACTATTTTTACCAATGTTTTTTTCGATATAAGACGTTTGACTTGTCAGTTGCCAACGGTCAACCTGTTGTGCATTTTTCCTTGTCTGTTCATAGTGTGCGTTTGCCATATTGTTTCATAGTGTTATTTATGCAATTTAATTATTTTATGTATAGTGTATTTAGTGTTTGAAGTTATTTATAGTAATATTGATATTTCTTTTTACTTTTTCAAGAGAGATATTTCTTGAACTTTGGTTTTAGGTTATTCATAGGTTATAAAGGTAATACATTTCTATAAAATGGATGAATTTTTGAGTGACAGACAATTGCATGAATTGTTGTTAGAAAGTGCTTCTGATAGTGATTCAGAAGATGAAATAGATGATTTAGGGGAGGAAATTGAGATAGAAGACAATGCTCCTCTAGTATTAGGCCCTCAGGTGCAAAATCCAAACCCAGTAAATGCAGCTGCTGTCATTCCAAATCTAAATAGCCTTGTTTGGGAAAACTACCACTCTGCTGGAAAAAATTCACTGAAAAAGTTTTTACTGGAGATCAAGGAATAAAGGTAACGATACAAAATCATAATGATCCATATGAACTATTCAAGTTATTTATCACAGATGAGTTGGTTGATATTATTGTGCAACAAACTAATAAATATGCGGAACAGTTTTTAGCCAATCGTCCTCTTCTGCGCTTTTCTAGATTTCATGCTTGGAAAGAAACAAACACCGACGAAATATTTATTTTATTGGCTGTGTATGTGCTGCTAGGTCTTATTTGGAAACCTGAAGTAGGAAAATATCGTACAAACAAAAAATTGTTTTCCACCCCTAGTTTTACAAACCTCATCCCTCATAATAGATTAAAACTTTTGAACCGTTTCCTACACTTTGTGGACAACACTACCCCAGTCATGGAAAATAAAAAAATGTCGAAAATAAAGCCAGTTTTTTATTACATTACAAAAACATTTAGCGAAGTTTATGTTCCTAGTCGCAATGTCTCAGTAGATGAAAGCCTACTCTTGTGGAAAGGGCGGTTGAGTTTCTTACAGTACATAAAAATCAAAAGAGCACGATTTGGAATTAAATCATATATACTATCTGAGGCTAAAACAGGTTATATTTGGAAGGTAATAGTTTACACCGGAAAGGAAACTGAAATAGCCCAAAATACGCAACACCCTCATACAGTCAATGTAGTTCTGAAAGTAATGGAAGGTTTACTTGATCAAGGTTACGGTGTGTATACAGACAATTTTTATACCAGTCCAGAACTAGCACTTGTTCTAACTAGTAAAAAAACCGATGTTGTTGGAACTGTCTGAAGCAATAGAAAAGGTTTGCCGAAAGATGCTGTAAAACAAAAATTATCAAAAAATGAGTCACTTGCTGTTGTTGAAAAAGAAGGGAGGATGATCTATGTCAAGTGGGCTGATAAAAGGGACGTTCACCTTTTATCAACTAGACATAAAATTAGCTATGTTTCGGTTATGGGCGGAGATGACAGGGTCGACCAGATGTCTGCCTATCCTATGGAACGTAAACGGCAGAAAATATGGTACAAAAAGGAGTTTCGGCATTTGGTAAATATGTGCATTTTCAATGCACATATATTACACCAAGAATTCTGGGGTTCAATGACTTCTCTCCAATTTAGAGAAGATCTTGTAGAGCAAATTGTCTTAAAACATCTGGACGAATCAAATAAACCAAAGAAAGGAAGACCCTCCGCTGAAGATGATCCACTATGTTTACTGCAAAGGCATTTTCCTAATTTTGTACCTTCCACAGAAAAAAGAAAAAATGCCATGAGGAGGTGTGCTGTGTGTTCCAAGCATAACATACGGCGTGAGTCACGTTATCAGTGTAATGAGTGCGACATGGCACTTTGCGTTTCGCCATGCTTTAAAATATTCCACACACAGAAAAACTTCTAAAATGTGTAAAATTGTAGACTTGTGATGTACAGTTTTAGCGTAGTGTTTTTTTTCTTTTTTTCTAGTATTAGTGAATATATGGATATGTAGAACTGAAATTATGTAAAAAACGTCAAAATGTAAGTAAATTTCACTTTCTTCCATAAAAATAATCTTTTTAAATTTTGATTTTATGTTTAATAGTTGTGTAATATTATAACAAATAAAAATAAGTAATACAAAAAATAAGCACTTTTGAGTTGTTAAAGTGAAATTTAAATCGACCATTAAGGGGTTAAAACCATAACCAAATCTAACCTGACTGGATACTTCGTAGGTATATTTCAATATAGGTAGATAGTATAAGTTACTTCAATAATTATTATTTTTGTTATTGCCATGGAAGGTTAATTTTATAAATGTACCTATGAAGTATCCAGTCTGGATAGATTTGGTTGTACTTTTATACATTTAATTGTTACTGTAGTAACGATTTGTTAGTATCGAGGAATAGAGATCACGTGACATCACGTGGCAAAAAGTATTACTCTGTGGAATTAGACGTCTAATTAGATAATGTTGCATCAAATTACAACAAAATCTATCCTAACTTGACAGTTTACAGGTATATTTTAATATAGGTATATATTAATATAGTATAGGTAATGTAGGTATATACCTATATAGTAATGTGTAAAGTTACAACCAAATCCATCCCAACTGGAGACTTTATAGGTATATTTAAATAAAGGTATACTTAGTTTGCCGTACTTCTTACAACTCTGCACTGAATGTTTTACCCAACTTTATTTTTTTTGATGAAAAATAACCTAGTGTGCAAACAAAAAACGAACAATAAAATTGTCCAAGACCTACAGATAAACAAAATAATGAACCTAATGTTTTGTGCATCTTATTCTGAAAAGACTACAGGATCGCAAAGCACAAAAGCGACACAAAATTAAACAGCCAAAATTGAAAGATTTGTTGGCCTAGAAATAAATTGCAATGAGTTTAACTGTTTATACAATATGCACGCTCATATACTGCCCATGGTACTCTTTGTTTGATAATTAAAAATAGTTATTCTATAAGTATAATGTCTTTTTTTCAATTTTCCTTAGTTTTCGGCTAACCTGGCTGAGCCACGGTCCCAGTTAGTCTGAATTATCGAGATCCTACTGTAATCAACTCCATATTCCAGATCATAATTCTAGACTACAAGCTTGGCTTTCTTTTTATTACTGTTTTTCAATTGAAACATCCATTACTCTGAAAGTGAATTAAAATCTCTGAAAGATCACAAATGAACTGCTGACAAATAGCAAGTTGCCAAATACAATAAATGCTGCATAGATGTTAGTTTATACCATGTCGACATTATCTAGCATTCTTCTTAAATTTTTTAAAAACTTCAGTAGGATACAGATATCGATACTTACCTGTAAATATATGATATCGAGTTATACTTTTGTTCGTCAAAAGTCTTTTTGAGAGATTCTATAGTACGGGCGCTAAGCATTCATAAATAAATATTTAACACATTTCCTAATTGGTAGCAGATTAGCTTACCTGCCATACCAACTACAATCTGCTACTTTCGTCAGTGATCTATTTATTTATACCAGCATCGCCAAAACAATGACCCACAGGCCACATATAGCCTGACCAAAGCTTTTAAGTAGCCCTTTTAAGTTTTCTCTGATTAAATGTTTAAAACAAAAAAAGAAATTAAGAAAAATAATATTGCACATTTATAGGTATTTTTAGTTGAATATCTAACAATATTATTCACACAGACAGCAAATTGGTAGCAGCAGACACTTTTAGTTTCTTGTTTTTAAATTACACTTTTTAACAATAGCAATATTAATTATTGACTATGGAAAAAATTGATTAAACGTAGTAGTTAAGGTAAGTGATAGTGGTGATGTTATCCCTGTTAGGGACTACTCCAGTAAATAAAAATGATGTTTAGGTCTGCCAGCAAACTGTTTGTTACATAACATTGAACCTCCCTACAAGCAAGTTTGAGCAGCTCGGAATTGTACACTCAGTAAATGTAAAGCATATAGTCATGTTTTGATGTTTTTCATGCTGCATCAAACATTTTTATAAGAAAAATATATCTACACTTCAGATATGTATATAAACAGAGTATATACCCTGTGTAAATACCCTGTGTATTGCTGTTAAATCAGCTAAATTAATGTACCTACAAAATATACTGTTAGTTATAAAAAAAGTATTCCTAATGTTCAGTAAATTATTAGTGAATTCAAGTACTATCCATTGTACAGCTAACATTTCATAGTTGTATAAAGTTTTGCAAAGTAAGTAAATACTTGCTGCATTCTGTGTCTGGCTGAACAAATGTTTTATTTTTGTATAGCCAATCCTATTTTTACTGAGTAGGCCAACTCTGTTGCTGATTGTAAATTATTGAATGTATTATAAAATAGTGTTACATTTTGTAATGAAACAAAAATTCAGTTTATTCAGAGGTAAATATGCATTTACATTAAGATTTGTCAAATTTGGAAAAAAGATGTTATTTACAATAATTGGGCTATATGCTCTTCTAGTAGTTCCCTCATCTGTTTTTCTGTTATAGAGGTAAAAATAAAACCCATGAGAGCACTTTTAAGCTTAAGGGTGATGTAGTAATGAAACTAATAGAAAAGGTTAGAGTTCCTTTCTAATAACTGCAGGTAAAAGATTTCTATATATTCTTTACTTGGTTCTGCTTTTGAAACATTTATCTGACCACTGCAGAAACATTTTGAGCTGATACAAAATGAGTACTGTTCCCTGAAAAGCAATAAAGATTCTACATCGAAATCTTGTTGCTGTTCATAACGAGCTGGTTGTTAATTATTTATTACACCTTTGCTATTACTTGCGACCAGACCTTTTGATAAAAAAGTCGAGGAAGCACAGCTGTAGCATTCCTAGCGGCAAAAATACGAGGCTGAAGAAGTCGTAAGATGAAAACGTTTCCTCCAAGTGTAAGTTAACAATTTAACAACTTTTAGTTAACAATAAGTCTGGTCACAAGTAATAGCAAAAGTGTAATAAGATACTACAAATAAATCTAGAGGTATTTTTTTATTTTTGTACTTCTGAGAACATCATATGAGTAAGATGGCATGATAATAGTATAGTTACAGTGGCAATGAGGCAAGAAAATATACAAATGGAAGCAGGAACATGATGTGATTCCTGTTTAAGTTTCAAACCAGGAATTTTATTGTTACTTATCAGTAGTTAACTAAATTAATTGTAGACTAATTTAAACGACACATTACCATTACTAGTGCTGGGCTTACACAATACTGTGGAGTATGCCAGACAATAATATTAATAATATTGATGCTATTGCCAAAAAGAGTCTGTAATTTGAAATCTAGTGATAAGTGAGAGTTTTAGTCTAGTTTTTTTTATTAGTCATACTGAATTATTGCCTTAAAATCAGTAAATAAAAGTTAGACTTCAAAATTGTAGACAGTATAGACCATGCTGCCTGCGTCATCCGATTAGAGCGTGCAGCCATTTCCTTACATAGGTGTAACAACTTTGTCAGATATAGTCACTTAAGAAACACAACACTTCATATCGTAGTCATTGTAGTTAAATGTTTAACTCCAAAGAGTTGTTTGCCGTGATTGTTTCTGACATTGCAAGCTAGCATTGATAACGGAGGGGTGGAAAGAGAGTAGAGAATTTTGCTTTCTAACAGTTTCCCTTTCGAGCCTCTTATAATTGAATTATTATTATTCACTTTGTAATAATCTTTTGCTTCATATCATTAATTTTAATTGTAAATACAGTAAAACCTGTTTAAAATGGAATCATCTGGATCCCAATTTTTTGCCGCTTTAACAGTTTTCTGTTTTACGGAGGGATGATAACTCTTCGATCCTTACCTTATAGTAAAATGGGACACTTTCAAAAGGAAGAATACTGAAAAATACTGTACTGTACTATAACATTAATTGCACAAAACCTCATTTTCAAAAATACACTCTAATGTTAACTTGTCTGTATAGTATGAGATTTCAGTGTTTAGAAGTTTCTAGAATTTTTATAGCCATGTGAAGGCTTATGGCTATTTACTGAACAAATCTTTTATTGTCATTTGATGAGGAAGTTTTAAAACTTGTTTGTAAAATAACTTGTTTTGCTTCTTGAATCAGTTTTATGAGTTTGGGGCAATTTTTAAATGCTGAAAATTCTTGGAGAACATTCACCATAGTTAAGACCTTCCTGTACGATTTTATTATCATTTCCAGCCATTTTAATTAGTGGAAGAGAGCTTCCACTACAATTAATTCATTATTATTTTCTTCTTGCTCTTCTTCAAAAATCTGTTGTACTGCCAATATCTTCAGAGACAGGTACACCATTATGAAAGTGAATGATAGTGTCACCTTTCTCAAAGTAATGATTTTGTTGGCCTGAATTATAACCTTTTAGATCGAGCACTCACAAAACCATTCCCAAACAGCTTTATTTACATTATTGTTTGAAGAAAACGTATGCAGGTTTTTTTATCTGACCTGAGGTCTTATTTAACCAATCGTTGAAAGTTTTGGCTTTATTTTTTAATATATCGTATACCTGAGTTTTCCCAATTTTTAACTTCACAACTAATTCTTTAGCCAATCGTTTATCCTTCTCATGTTCTTCAGTAAATATCACTTTTTCCAAATCAGATAATGTCTTATGATTATTGTTCAACATTATGTATCTATGAAGAAGTACATCAATCCTTATTAAAATTAGGGCGATAAAGAAGAAATCACAATACAGTCCTAAACACTGAAATCGAGATTAAAATCGTACCAGCATTAAACTAATTCAACACTGTCTGTAACACCATTCATTTGTACTAACATTATTTTGCAACACAGTGCAGAACGTTGCGAATTTCATATTCAAACTGAGAGGATACAGTAAATAGCATTTGGTTCCTGGTGGGTGGAGAGAATTTGGAAAAATTCATTCTACCGTTTTTTTTATGCTTGTTCTTGGCAATGAACAGAAATCATTACGAAAATATTGTTTCTAACATACTGGGTATATTGTGTTTGAAAACAAAGTTATAGTTCTAGATACATCCACCAATAAATGTTCTGTACTACAATAACAACTATCGTTATTGCTGTGTTTTTGTTCTTTTTACCTTACTACAGTAACTTATGTCTGTCACATATCATCTAAAGGAAAATTCTGTTTTTGGGAGTAAAAGCTATATCCTAGGGATGAAAACATCCATTTTTGTTTTATAAAGTTTAATTAACATAAAAGATTACTCCGTTTCTATTTAGTCAGTCTATTTTACCAGGGATTCTTTTTAAACGGGTTTTACTGTATTATAAAAGTTACTTTCATTCTTGTAGCTTCATTAGTAATAAAAAAATAGTAATAGATTGAAGGTCCAATTTGTCTTACAGGATCATTCAATAATTGGACTAAAAGATTTTATAATTTTGTCAATTGAGCTGGATTCTTTTATTTTGTATTGCAAGTTCCTTTGAACAATTGTAGTTTATAATTGACAAGTTAGTTTTATATATGGACTAAATACTTTTATTTATTACACATAATATATAAATTCTTTTTATTTTTGTTTTAGAAATGGAGTACTTTTTACATCTTAGAAAAAAAGAAGAGGAATCTGAAATGGAAACAGATGCAAGTTGTGAAAGTGAAGAAATAAGGGATGATATTGAATCTCAGTTATATTCGATTGTTCACCACAATGATTTGAGCCAACCACTTCCTCCAGAATTACAAGAGATGTATTCAGTAGAGCACAATGATCTTGGAGAAGTAGTTGTATCTTTCAAAGAAAAGTGTAGGGATGGTTATATTCAAAGAAAAAATCACAATAATGAAAGTAATATTAGTGTGAATGGAAATTCAGAATCGGTTGACATTGATTCTGTTGATCATATTACTGTCCAGACTGAACCTTACTATTCCAAGGCCAAACGTGTAAGATATAGTGACGTGGTATTAGATGAACCAAAAGATTTTCCTGTGGTAGCTAACAGTTGTGGGAATTTAAACAAATCAGACCTACTGCCTATTACAGACTGGAAAACGAATTCAAAACTCGATTTTATACCAGTCGACGAAGAAGGGAAAGCAAAGGTCAATAGTAAAAGTGATTTCGAAAACATATTTTCTGAAATTTTAGAAGCACAACCTAATATAAGTGCCTCAAAATTGAGAAATCTTTTATCTGGAATAGCAAAAAAACAAAGAAATGGAGAGTTAGGCTTTCTTACTACAAAAGATATATTCAAAATTAATAAAAAATTTTTTTTTAAACGTTCAAATTTCAAACGTTCTCGGAAGAAAAAAAAGTTAGTTAATAATATGGAGGAAGTTATAAATAATGAAATTGAAAATGATGATTGTGAAATAATAAAAGTAGTAAAAGCTAATGTTAAAAATAATGACAATGATAAACAAATTACTATAAATAAAAAAATTCTCAAACAAAAGGAATTTAATCAGTTTGTCAGAAATGTGGTAAAACAACATCCATTATGGTCAGAAAAAAAAATAAAAAAAGAGTTACAAAAAAATGGCATTTACTATACTGAAGAGATGTTAACAAGTATGAAAATATTTTCAATAACTCAAAAGTTACCAGTTGAAGGTCCATTAATTACAAATGTGATTGAGTCAAAAAATAATACAACATCCTCTATACCTCTTATAATTATTGACAATTCTGATGAAGAATTAAATAGTATATCTACAAATAAAGAAACTATTTTGAATTCTAACATAGAACATATCGAGTTCTATAAAGAATCCAACTCTAAATCAGTAGTACAGCCTCTCCTATGCCCTCCAAATAAGTGGACAAAGGAAATGATTAAGTTTTATGACAACGAATCAGAGAGATTGAAACATTTTGATCACGAAAAAATTAGAAATCAACTAAGGCGTAAGTAACTATATTCTTTAAAGTCTTTAAAATTCTTATTTCAAGTCAAATATTAGATTTCAAATCACATGGTATAAATTATATTATTCTGCTTAACAATTACATTTTCCTAATATTTTTATCAAATACTCCCTATAAGTAGATAGTCATAGAAAAGTGTTAACAAAAATATTATACATCATATAATTCCTCTTGGAAATAATTTTAAAAATAGATGGTTTTGTTAAAAAACTGCAGAATTTTTATTACTTTGTCTATTTTAAAGATGTTAGAATAAATAAGAAACTAGTGAATCTGGTATAAAATTCTTTGTAGCTACCATATTATAATTTACTTGAGAAGCAAAAGAATATTTCCGTTAAAACTTGTAGAAAACTAATAAAGGTTTACTTTTTTAAGTCAACATTTCTTATGAAAGGAAAGAGACTTGCCAGTAATATTTTCTTCTGTGTTTGTTTATATATTAGGGCGGTGTGAACACAGAATATAAAAGAGGGTAAAAGCTCTCAGAATATATTAGAAAGACTCACCACAGTAAAAGTGTTTTTTTTTAAATTTTTCAATAAAGTCTCCCTCTACACTATAGACTTCGTCCAGCAATGTTCCATAAGGTGATCCAATATAGAAAATTAGTTTCCTCTAAGTCTGCAGAATACTCATCACTAAGGGTATCAGTTCTTCGTTTAAAGAGAATCTTCATTCTCTGAGGTAAATTTTTAGCTTGGGAAAGAAATAAAGTAATAGAACAAAATCAGGCAAATAAGGAGGGTGTTGCAACAATTTGTGTTATTTTTTAAATTTGTAATTATTTTTCCTCATTTTGAGAATTCATTTCCTGATATATTTTATGATGTCGTCGACGTATCTGTACCAGTATAAACATTATATAAAGGCAATACACGCAGAGCACACATTTCTGAAAAACACCTAAATTCCATACACCCTAAACTAACATACACCATCGAAACGGAACAACAAAACTCCCTTAACTTCTTAGACCTCGCAATTAAACGAACAGACAAACAAACACATAAATTCAACATATACCGAAAACCCACCAGCACTAATACGACCATACACAGTTCCTCAAACCACCCACACCAACACAAACTAGCTGCTTACAATACCATGATATATCGCCTCCTTAAAACGCCACTAGACAAAGATGAACACTACCAGGAGTTAAACACCATAAAATATATAGCACAAACAAACGGATACAACCCAACAATGATAGACAAATTATACAACCGCCTAAAAAATAAACATAATAACCCAAATACAAACACACAAGATGACAATCCCACAAAATACTTATCAATACCTTACAGATCATCCAAAACCCACAATCTAACCAACACATTACGAAAATACAACTACAAAATAGCTTACTCCACACACAACACTCTCAACAAACAATTTAAACCCAACAGCAAAATCAACGACATTTACAACACCACTGGAGTTTACAAACTAACTTGCAGTTCATGCCCAAGTTTTTACATAGGCCAGACAGGGAGGTCATTCTACACACGTTACCAAGAACATATAAAAGCACTAAAAACAATAACTACCAATCAAACTTCGCCGATCACCTCAACTCCACAAAACACGACTACACAGACATAACATCTAACTTACAAATTCTTCATAAACAACACAGAAATAACCAACGCTACACAACCGAACAATACGAAATATATAGGCACTTCAAACTACACCCTACACACATACTCAATACACAATTACATTACAACTCACACGCACTTTTTGACATCATAACTCCTAATACACACAAAATACACCCACACCACCAAAGTATCCCACCCCCACCCTAACCTACGTAAACCTTGAGATCAGTTACGGTCTGAGTTGACAAAGGGACACATCTCCCGAAACGGCCGTCCTCAACAAAAAAAAGTAAGTGCTACTATAGGCAAGTTAAAACATTTTTTTAAAAAGTTGTGATTACTAGTAGCTCACGCGAAGATGGAATCAAGAAATGTGAAAAAATATGAACTTAATACAGGTAACATTGAACTACAGTACTGATCAGTTAAAATTGGCTGCTAATTCGATGTGGTTATGGTTAATACTGAATAGCTCAAAGTGTCTTAATAAAATACAGCACTGTATTATAAATGTGACTACAGTAAAACCTCTCATACTGGCTCTATCATATCCTGACGTAATATAAAAATAAAGTAAGCGTCTTTATTCAGCAAGGGGCCTTGCTGTCGGGCCAGTTTCTGGCGCTAGCTGTCAGCTCTGTTCTTTTCTGACTCAGCCAGTTGTGTTTGAATCTCCGTATTGTTCAGTTCACTGGTGTTCTACATATTGGTGTATTACCCAACTCAATCAGTTGTTTGAGTGTCTGTATCAGTTATGTTTGAATGTTTGACAGAAGGTCAATGAGCCATATATATCTTTCTTATATATGCTGTAAGTTTCGAGAGTCTATAAATATCCCTTAGAAAGCACAGAAGTCTAGTCTTGTGAGTGCTAATCAAAAAATAAACTCTCTTAAAGCAAACAAAGAAATCAAACCAAGACAACATTCATGACTAGCTGGGCTAGTCTTTATACCCAGTACTAATAAATTGCTGTGATTAGGTGACCTAGCACGTAAACCGCGGGTTAAGGAAAAGTAGATAAAGGCGTGTAACTAAATTATACGTACAGTTCTATATTGCTAATAGAATATAATTACAATCTCCAATAAGTGTAACTTATCTACTTAAAACAATAAGAAATAAAATAATGTGTATAAATTATCACTTTTACATTAGTTTATGACTATCCGAACTTTAAATTTGTAAAACTTACTGAGACAGTCTTTATTATAAACTAATGTAAAACTGATAAAAAATATATATAGCTACAACATATCTGTTTAGCAGGATTACTAAAAGAAAAGAAAATACTTCTAAAAAAATAATTGAAGTCGACTTTAAAAGTGATAAAAGAAGCTTCCTTAAGTTAACCATTTTGCCTCCAATGACATACATTATTGAATAAACTTTCAGTTTATAAATAGCCTTTAGTTGAAGTTGAAACTAATGAAATTTTAGTTCAGTTTTTATCATTAGATTTTTCAATATAAATGACAAGAATTTGGTGTAATAATTTGTTTATTATAGGTTGCTTTGAAAGTAACCTTTATCTAAAAAATATCTTTGTATGAAAATTTGTCTAACAATTGTAATATTGTTACAAAATTTGACCTTATTATTATTTATATCATTTTTTACTAACTACATAACACAGGCTTATGAAATCACAATCACAAAGTGTTGAATAAAAGTTTTATTATCACATGCAAAGCTGAACAAATCTATTTCATATTAATTTGCTTCCATTGCTGTTATATAATAATTTTGCATTTTTGTGTATTTTAAGCACTATGTTTATTGGCGCTTGAAATAATTTGTTTCGTGTTTAGAATGTATTTTTTAGTAACATAATTAGTTGAAAATGTAAAAAATTGAAGAGGATCTGCATTAGGTTAGGTATTACCAAAGGGTAAGTCTTCTCAAGTAATTTGAATCAAATTTTAAAAATTTGACCATTAATCGTGAGGACAATTATCCTCATTGTTACATATTTTACAATATTAGTGGCATTATTTATCCAGATCAGACTATTAACTTAGTTGATGTTCTATACTTATACTCCTATTCCCACTGCTCAGGTCACAGTAGACCTTAAGTATTTGCGGGTTTGCTATTTGCAATTTCGCTTGTTCGCGGTTGGCAATATTACAGGATTTTCCACTAATATGTATTTTATTTTTAAACAAAGACAAGAAAGTCATAATAGTTACTGTTCAGGTTGTAGAATAATGAGTTCTTGTCTTTATTTTATAGAGTATTGTAGTTATTTATCACAAAGAAATTTATTATTTTCAAATATCCGTTATATTGTACACTACTATGCCTACTACTCAAAAGATAAGCATTTCTTATTTATAACAACAATCTTTCAAGTGGCGTTATCATCACTGACAAACAACGATGAGTCAATCCACGTCGTTCCATCTACAGTAGGTTTCAGTATTGGGCGAACCACCGCAAATAAAGAGGGATCACTGTACTAACATAGATAGTTCTAATCATTATGGCCACTGACTATAATACTAACCCAAATATTGCTCTGTTCTGCAGTAGTATAATGACAGACCAGATTGCTAACCTAG
Organism: Prosapia bicincta; assembly: GCA_036971475.1. Classification (NCBI taxonomy): domain Eukaryota; kingdom Metazoa; phylum Arthropoda; class Insecta; order Hemiptera; family Cercopidae; genus Prosapia; species Prosapia bicincta. The sequence goes on from JBAIZL010000002.1 coordinate 156,149,683, forward strand.
ACACTGCTGTATACCAAGTAGAAAACTGACACATTAACTACAGATCAATCAAATTTGACTGGTGCAAAATCCTTATCAGTTGAATTTGAGGGATGATATTACCAGACTTTGTTTAGTCATAAATAACTCTAGGAAATAGATGTCACATTTTCAAATTCATTTCTGGTAGTGTAAGAAATTTGGTTTAGGTGTATATTTGGAATAGGTGTTTTCCTGCCCAGCACAGGTTATTATATTTTTACTACATGATTCAAGTTTTGATATTTTATGTAGAGTAGAAATACTTTGCATAGTCACTACAAGTATTGTCACTTTTCATTCTATTGTCAAGTACAATGCACTAATGAAAAGTACCGCCAGAAATGGCCAACGTTTTTCTATTAGTCACTGAAAGAAAGTTGTTGAAGTGGTATAAAATAGTATTTATGGATGCTCTCTTCATACTGTACAACATACACCTATTAGAAAATGGAAAACACAAAATATCATCATATAGCTTTAGATTGTAGCTAATGGAAGGACTCTTGCCTCCCAAGCTTATGATTCAATTCTAGTCTTCATTTAATACTCTGGCTCCAATGATCACAAACTCGTAAATAATGTTATTAAATGCTTTGACAAATCTTACAGCTAAAAAAATCTAAATAAGGAAGAGTTGTTCATGTTATAAGTACTTTAATTTTGTGTACATTTATTACTTAAAACCATTTTTTCAGTATAAAATAGAAATAAAGTTTTTCATTACATGAATAAACTCATGTATTATTGTGGAGTGCTCATAGAGCAGCACTTCACCCTGACCAGTCTAATTTAATATACATAGTATGCTGTTACTAAGTAGGATTAATTTGCAAACAGTGATCAATTATCACCACATTAATGTCTTCTAAAATAAATTGGTTAATATTTTCATGCAATAATTCATTTTACCTCCTAGAGTTATTTTTAATATTTTATAGGTCTATATCCAATATGTTTGTAGCACTATAACTCTGGCTTCAAAAAAGTTTGGGGTTGCCTGTTGATTAAAAAACATATTTTGCTTTCAAACAATATTTTTGGATCTAACAACAATTTTATGCTTATTTAGTATTTGTATTTCCCTCTTTACCACAGTTGTTTTTCAGTCTTTGTTTAAAATTTGTGTTTTTATTTTGTTCCACTCAGAAATTTTAGTCCTGGGCTCCATAAACCCTTAATCCTGAGATACATTAATAGTATCCCCACGGTTAGACACTTTTAATGGGCAGTCTAGACACAAAATCTATCTAGGTTTTGTTACAGCTTTAGAGTTATACCAACTCTGTCCATTTCAACACAGATAGAGCAGCATTCCAAATTCCATGTTACTAATTTTGTTTTATGTAAATCGTCTATTAAATAGAAACTATTTTTACATTTGTTGTGTAAACTACTGACTATAGTTTTCTATTAAAATTACAAATATTGATAATTTGTTATTAGTTAAAAAACTAATTGCAGGGGAAAGCAGTAACACACAAGACTGGAAAGTGAATGTGGATGAAAGAAATAAAAATGAAAGACAAAGACTCAAGGATATCCGATGTATAAACTGTTTCCAGTTTGGTCATGCAGCTTTTAGTTGTAGAAATCCAAAAAGAACTAATCTTTGTGTTATGTGCGGTGAGCTAGGACATAAAGTGTTTTCATGTCCTTATAAAATGTGCTTGAATGTAAGTACTTATATTTCTATTCTCTTATTTAATTTGTACAGTACTTACACCAGAACAAGTATGTGTGTAAGCTAGTAAACACTTCTAGTATTATTTTCTTACACTAATCTCCTTTATTGTTTAAACATCAACTGACTTGTATTTTCATAGCAGAAGGCCACTGTGCAGAATTTGAATTGACATATTTTCTTGGAGTTTGTGGTTTTCAAGTTCTGTTGCCAACAAAAAAGATTTTGAATCTTGAAGCAGATTATAATCATGGCTAATATGTCCAAATAATTTGACAGTAGTTAACTTAGATACTACTGACAATGTCTGAGTGTGTAAACACAATATTGATGGAATATTCAATGATTTTTGTTAACTGCTATTGATATTTTTACTATCAACCAAACTCATAAGCCAATATTTTACTGTCTCGAAAACCTGATTTACAAGACCAGTATTTTTTTTCTTGCCATCTTAAGATAAAAAAACTAGATACTTTTATCATTTGGAAAAATCAAATAAAATGTTGAGATTGTAAACTTTTTTCATGTATAATACATTTATTCGAGACCTTCATCTATCGTTTTTAGTGGAATGAAATACCGATTTCACTGAGTATCATTAACACTTGATGGCCACAGTGAAATTAATATTTTTCTTGATTAACCAAGAATGCCATTTAATTTAATTTGCTATGTAATACAATAGCGGCTTCATAGTGTTATCACGCTTGATGTTATAATTTGGTTATTGTTATCGTTTCACTTGAAGACAGACACAGATTTGTATAAATACATTGTAATTGAGTCGCCTATAATCATCTCTTCGGTTATTGTTATCATTTAATTTGTCATGCAATAAAATATGTGTTCACTGGCACAGATCAAACAAAAATGTTTACAAGTATCGTAAATTCTGAGAAATCAGTTGAGCAATATGGTGACTCACATCCTCAGTTTTAATTAGTTACTGTTACGTATGTTACAAATGGGAGAAAAAAAACTATTTTTTTTATAGTTGATTTCCTTGAAGAAGTTACTTCTTCATTTATTTACAAGCACTGACATAAAGTTTAAACGTGTAGGTTTGCTTTTTTTATAATCTGAAATCGTAGATTCTCTAACACTTCACGTCTCACCGTAACTGCTTTATCTGAATAATCAATATTATTTTTAGTATATCTAGTAACGATAAGACAACTCAATGATGAACGACAAAACATATTACAAACAAGATAAAAAACACCAATGGGAAAGAATACAAAGAAGCAGGTCAAGACACACTGACTAGCAATCAAAGAAGCAGGTTAAGACACACAGACTAACTAATCAAAACGAATAATGATAGGCTGGCGACAGGAGTCAACTATTCAGAACTGTACTAAGATGGTGAATCAGCATTCATATAATGTTTGCACTGCAAACACACTAGTTTCACAGAGAAAAGGGATATAGTACTTGTAGACATGTAGAATCATTATTTTGGAAATCACAGTCCGTTTTTGTCTTTTTTTTCTGGAAAATCTGAAAGTGATTTGGATAGTCTAAACTGAAATAATTAGAGTTCTGCTATAAATAAACATTAATGTTAAAAAAATTAATCAATATTTTGAATTTAAACCTTTTAACAAATTATCAGTCAGATCCTAATTTACAACATATTTTTTTTCAAATTAACAACAAAGTCAGTTATCTTGATGATATATTGTAGAATTTTAATCTATAGCACTAAACGAGTCAGAATACATTGCACTGTCTTGCAGTTTTATTTATTTTCATGTGATATAAATAATTCTTGATTGTACTTTGGAAATAAAAGGAAGTGAATTCATATTGTTTAAACACATGCTTAGAAACTTCTAAAATTACAAGTCTCTGAACATAGAATTAATCAAGTTGTTTTATACTTAAAATTCATGATAGAACTCTGATTGTTGCTTTTTCAATTTTTTCTCCCAAAACAATTGCCTATTAATCTATTATTTTGTTTGTTATTTTTCACATAAATAAGACATAATGGAAGTTTTTTTATTGCTGTTAGTTTTCAAAATTTGAACTTTTAAAATTAATGACATGAGTTTCAAATGAAAACTTTATTTGTGTATTTTATTAACATGTTCAGCAGGGCTAGCGTACCTACACACTCTGGGTATCCTTGCGAGGCACTAAGCTCGTGCCGGTGCACTCCCCCTTCTGAGAGACAGCGAGTGCACCGGCACGCTCATTACCTGTTTAATTAAAACTTCTTTAGCGTCAATAAGGGTTTGTATAAAGGTTTGATTTTTATGTCAGTGCTTCATAAGAGTATGGAGAACATTGTGCCTAAGTCGTTTTTAAATCCGACCATCCCAAGTTAACTTTTTGATGCTTCAACTGAAACAATGTTTCAGGGAGTTTTATGAACAGATTTAATTTGTTTTAACTTTTATATCTTAATGTTTTTTAAGTTTTAACCACCTAATGCGGCAAAATATTCGGTAAAAACAACGATCATAAAAATGAACTAAGTTTTCTGAACTAATGCAAGAATAAATGATAACTGTCCTATTAAGTGAATGAAACTACTCGAAATGGGAACAGACTACTGTAAATAAGAGTCATTGACAAAATGCTTGGACGCCTGAAAACCTAATGTGTCATCATAAAATTGTAGTAAACAAATATCAGGTAATCTCGGCTATATATAGTCTAGGACATAACATATGCATTTTCTATGTCTGCGTTTACATTATCGATCTCTATCGCTTTTTGAAACACATGACACAAGCAGAAACAAACATTCCGAATTCAGCATTGAGTGGTTATTTTAGTATGTAGTATATTTTAGTAGTAGGTACTTTGAATTTTTATATAGATTATCTTTTTTCTCTGTTTTTTAAATTGAGATTTAATATTTGTCATACAGTATTTTGTCATTTGTATTAGTTGATATTTTATGTAAATTTCCTTTTTTTATTGAAACTTGATAAATAAAACAATATTTTAATGTCTAATACACTGTTTTGATGTCCCCAATAAACCTGTCTATGGTAGAAACAAAATTATTGAGATGAAAACAACGGGCATGATAGTTAGATGCAACGACAAGCTATGCAATCAATGCATGGCATTTCAATGATTCCACTGCCGGGGACGACAAGCGCACAGGCACGCTCCCAATTTTTAGAGTTAAATAGAGCGTTAAAATTTTTTTTACTATTTTCCCATTCATAACTAAGCATTTAAGTATAGATTTTGAGATGAAACAATGCCGTCAAATGTGGATGCTAACGAAAAACAGACAGTAGTTTGGTGAGATCTCCAATATCGCTGCTGTGCTGAATGTGTTAATATTAATTCATGCTATATAATTAGTTTAATTTCACATTAATATTTTTTCAGGGTTAATGAATAAAACTATAATAAAAAACATTTTTGAAAACAAAATCGAAGTTATATTTTCATATTTTTCTCGTTTTTTCTTGGTGCTAATTTAATTTTAATTAGAAGACGTATTAACAATAACTTTAAAATGTGATGAATTATCGGTAAATAAGTTTTGATAGTCAGATTTCTGTATGCACTCACTAATTTTGATATTGAGAAAAAGGCCATTGATGTATAAGTCAGTTAACATTAATTTCAACTGAACAGTGAGTTCCAACAGCTAATTAACCTAAGTTTTATAGTGTCAGTTGGTTTCTTATTTACATACTATACAGAATTTGTCTGGTTGGGTAATGGCTCATTGAATATACTCTTCTGATATTGTAGTTTTTATGAAGACACAAGGCCTGAAGGAGATAGCAAATTAGTTGTCCAAATGTAGCTGTTTAATTAAAATAAATGTTTTAACTCAAATATCAACGTTTTTTAAAAATATTAACATTTTTAGTTCTATTGATAAATTTGTGTCAGTGAAATTATCAGAAATAATTTGACATTTTATTATAATTATTGTCACTTATTCATTTACAGTGTGGTGAAAAGAGCAATAGTTACTGTTCCGTCTGTTTAAAGTGTGTGGATTACAGTTTCCTTGGCATTTCTTGTGAAATTTGTGGTAGCTGTAGTCATACAAAAGAATTATGCACAGATCTTTGGAGGTGCTATCATAGCACAGTAAGTGATTATTTTACCATTATCTCTAAAGTCAAATTAACAATAATTATTGTACTTGTGATTTCAGATGCATATTTAATTTCCAGTACAAGATCAGTGTTATATTAAAATGTTAACTTGATGAATTCACCAGTATTATTAGTTATTTTAATATTTTTTTGTCAAATCATATAGTAATATTAGAATAAAATTAGTTGACAAATTTAGAACAAAATTTGTCCCTCTCTTTTTCCTGAAATTGCAAAAAATGTGTAGTTTCTGGTTTAGTGTTTGTAAGTGAATGTTAATGTAGTATTTAGTTTGGATTCAAATTGTTTGGACTTTTTTGACTTGTTGTTTTTTCATGTTTGATTAAAATATAGTGAAAAATGAATTTAAAAAAACTAAAAAATATAATCATAATATTACATATATATTAACCATTTACATTACCTCTAGATATATAAATCAGGTTCGCATGTGTTTGATATTTAATGTTTTTCTAATAAGTTTCTGGACTAAGATTTTGTTTTTGCATACATGATGTTTTCTAAAGTAACACATTTAGAAATGTTTTGATGTATACCCCACATTTTGATGTTTCCATTCTGGCGTACTTACTGCATTTAGAGGCTGGTTACAAACACCATTAAATTTGTATTAGTCTTTGTTTACATTATACAGTGCAAGTTTAAAATGCCTTTGTTTATTGAAAGTCTTACAGACTATAAAATATAAGCTGTAGTATGTTTTTTAAACATAAAAGTGAATGAAATTCATCAACAGAATAATGAAATACATGGAAAAAATTCCGCTATGAGCTTTTCTAAGAAATTCCAGTTCAAATAAACAGATTCAGAATGGAAAATGAATGCTATGCTATGTTTTCAAATTGACTTGTATGGGCTTATAGATGGTTTTCCCAATATAAATGTAGACTCATTATTAGATGTGGAATGGAAAGCCCAATTAAAAACAAGATGGGGCAATACTGGTTATGAGCTGATGGCAATGTTCTGCTTCTTATTATGGATTCAAAATTATCTTGTAGTAGTTGCTACCTACTCAAGTGATGAAATTTAGAACCTAACCTTGTGTTACTTCTTAACTAAGCAGTAGAGGGCATTATATATATATATATATATATATATATATATATATATATATATAATAGATTGGAGCGGCACACACACATATATATATATACACACACACACGCGCGCGCGCGCACGCACGCACGCGTGCAAGCTATTTCCTTGGCTTTAAATCTAATAAGCCAACGAAATTGTTCTCACCCATTTTATTTTGGTTAACATACTGCTTCACCTCTCCTATCCTCAACAAACCTTCCAGTGTTTATTTATTTACTATTATTTGTGTGTGCAGTGTCTTTGCATTTTACTTTTGTAATAATTCCGAAATGTGTGTTTATTTGATCCAATAAATTTCCTAATGCATTTTACAGTTCAAATCTTTTTTAAATGTTACAACCTTTTCTAGGCTTTCACCTAAAATTAGTTTTAATTTAATCTAACCAATTTCTTAATTAATTTCTCCGATTTCATATTTTGTATGAGTTCAGGGTGTCTAGTGACAGGGAAAACCTGGAAAAGTCAGGGAATTTTAAGATTCTGGAAAAGTCAGGGAAAATTTTAAAAAATCGGGAAAACATTTATTTTGATTAGAAACAAAACTAGTGTCCATTGCTCTCGAATATTTGGTATTGTAAGCCAGCGGGCTGGTTTAGGGGCAGGGCAGTCAGGAAATAACACTTCTTTATTTAGATACCCATTATTTATTTGATAAGCCCATTGCTATGACTTCAGGACTTATGTCAATAAATAATAAATGTGTCGAGTCGGTACAGCTGGGAAGTTTTAGCCTGGACCGTGGCCTTGAGGTGGGCAGTGGTTCTGTTATCATATGGACGGGTGGGGATAACAGAACGCTGTGTAAACATTCGTAGTAGGCTATTTGTCTAGACTCGTGATAGTATGTGATTTATTTGACGGTGATTATTTTTACACTGTTTATTTCAACATGGAAGGTTTCGGTTTTCATTGCCGTAGCGCGCAATCGCGTCATGCAGATGTCGTCATTACCTCCCCACTTTCCTTAGGATAAATATAAACTAAAAGATGAAGTGACCGAAGCAGAGATTATATGGTGCGTGAATTTAGTAATGCAACACTTCTTTATGCATTGCAGAAGGTAGTGTGTGCCTCTTTCCAAGGATGTTCCTTGATATCATCATTGCACAGAACATGAGATTGCGGAAAGATAAAATTTCCTATAGTGTTGTATTCGGTTTATCAAATTATTTTAAAGTCCTGTTACTGACATCATTAAATTCAAATTCTAACTATGTAATTGGCTTTGATGAAAGTTTAAACAAAATATCACAAAGAGCCCCAAATGGATTTGAGTGTTAGGTATTGGGATGCAGAGACGGATGAAGGGAAAGCTCGATATTTTGGTTCTGTGTTCCTTACAGACACAAAAGCAAAAGAGTTACTCAATTCGTTCTTAAAAGGTGTTCAAAGTTTGGATTTATCCAAGATCCTTCAGATATCAATGGATGGGCCCAATGTAAACTGGGCTTTCTATAGACATCTATAAGAGGAAAAGTCAGGGAAAACTCAAAGAATTTCTTCAAGCTATTTTACTAGACACCCTGGAGTTATTTCTAATCTATTCTTCCAATTCTTAAACAACATTATATAGCCCATTCTATAAATGTTACAATATATATATAATAATATACTTAATTATTTTTTCTTTCCCGACTCGGCCAGTTGTGTTTTAGTCTCTGTATCATTCAGTTTAATTATATTCTACTGGATTTAGTTGTTATTCGGTGATTTAGTTAGTTATTTGCGAGAAGTGTTTCTGAATGGCTAAAAAGACTTGCTAGATGTCGCTTTATGGATTGCTACAGCATGGGGTGCAATCACGCCTATAACACTAGTTAAATCATGGCAAAACCATTACATCATAAAACAAACAATATGGGGATTGAAAACATGTTACAAACAGAAATCCTTGTTCGTGAAAAAAATGAAATCATCGATCTTCTCAGAAACATTTCTGATTGTAAGGACATGAAGAGTGTTGGGGTGAATGAATGGATAAAAGAGAATTAGTTTATGAGTTTACTAATAGTGATATTATAGACTTGGTGAATCCATAGCAAGCTTTCCAATCTTTTAACCTGCTGATCGAGTACATCGAACAACAAGGCGAAACAACAGTGCCGATCATCTACTCTTTTGAATGGTCATGTTCAATCATCCACTGATTGTATTGTGCACGATTATGATCTTTAAAGGATTTATTAGCTCCAATATCGACTGGCTGTAACTAGCTTGTCATATACCTCCAGGAATTACTACTAAATTACAATTTCAATTTTGTTTCTATTATTATCAGTCAAATGACCACAAAGCGCATCCTATCACTAAAATACTATGTTGTTTTAGAAATCCACCCATTCTACGTTCCCATACACACCCTAACCACCTTGCATAAGTTCATTTGCCATCCAGGCTTTTTTTGTGTTTAAACAGTAACATCATTACAGAAGATGTCTTTTAGTATAGTTTTCTGTTTAGAATTACAAATGGGGATAACTTATTGCCAACTGCTGTAGCAGTCAACATAACTTTTAGTAAACAGTTGTGTTTACCACAATTTGTTTTTGTTTCTTCTCTCTTATAGTGTAATTTCATAACAATCAAAGAAAACGGCAACTTCGTCAGTATTACCGATTTGACTGAGATAGTAATATTTTATTTCTTTAATCGAATTCATATGACATAATGTTAATACTGCACTAATTTACCCTTGCAATTAGATGGTTGCTTCTGGCAAATGGTGGTTATAGGAAATTGGCATTGGTGTAATGACAGACATTGTCTCTTCATGTATTTTTGACACAGTCCACAGTTATCTTTAAACTGAAGACAGTTTTTTGTGGCATTTTCTTTGACTTTTAATGGTAATGCTTGTTTTGTTACTATTTATATATGAAGTTCTTCAAAGTCAGTTGAAATTTCAGCATCAATTTTCAAATAGTTTCTGTATTATTTAGTCCTGAAAAGGATTTAATTGTTTACACTTGAATGACATATTTTTCCTTTTATACTAGTGACATAATTTGCTTCGTCTACTGAAAACTGTTTACCAGCAGCATGATTTTTTATCTGTTCAGCATATAAAATAACCTTATGTTTAAATAATGCGTCTTATGCGTGTTTTTTCATGGAAAACTAATGGTCCCAAATCATAATTAAACCACTATAGAGTTTGAAATCCGTATCCGAAACCCTCAACGTCCTAGAGACCCAATTAATACAGAACAACATACCAAAAACCCATGTCACAGAAATCCTAAACATCCTCCAAACCATCACCAAACAAAACTATTTCACCCACAACTCAAACTTCTATTGACAACCAGATGGAATACCCATAAGAAGTCCTATCAACAGTGTCCTAAGCAAAATTTTCCTACAACACATAGAAAACAACAAGATACAAACAATACATACGCACACAAAATCATTTAAAGGTACAGATACGTCGATGATATCATAACACTCGGCAACACCTGATGTAATGCGAAAAACTCCTCAATACACTAATAAAATACACCAAAAACTCCAGTTCCCCTCAGAGATTAAAACCAACCGTTCCCTAAATTTCCTCGATCTCACTATAACAGAAGCCACGCACAACAACACAGCTTCAACATTTACAGGAAACCCATAACGACAGACACACTTATCCACAACACCTCAAACCACCCTATCCAACACAAACACGCAGCCTTCAGATCCATGCTCCATAGACTTAAAGAAATTCCAATGACCACAGAAAACATAAACAAAGAACTAGACACCATTAAATATTTAGCATAGAGAAAAGGATACAACACAACAATACTATGGCATAATATACAAAAAGACACTAAAATTAACACTATAGAGAGGGAAAACAAATATATCACAATACCATACATAAATGGAACATCAAATAAAATAGCCCACAAATTTCAAAAAATAGGATACAAAATACCATACAAACTAATAACAATTTACAATACAAAATACAACACTACACCAACAACAAAGATAAACTACAAACACCAGGCAAATTAAACTGCAACAAGTGCAACAAATTCTATATTTGTCAAACAGGTTGCAGCTTCAAACAAAGGTCGAGGAACATAAATAGAACACCAACTCAGCATTTTACAATTACATAAAAGAAAATACATAGACATTTACCATAACATTGAAATTTTACACATCAACAAAAAAGGACCACATCTCAACAATCTAGAACAATATGAAATCTACAAAAATACAAAGTACAAATATATTAAACGAAAAAACCCAGTACAAATCACACATACCCTTTGACACTATTGAAAACCTGCCTTTAAAACCATCACCGCTTAACCTAACAACGCCAAGCATGAGACACTGATGAAGATTGCCACATAGCAATCAAAAACGTTCTGTCTCAGTAAGTTTTTACAAATTTACAAAATTTAAAGTTCAGAGAGTCATAAACTAATGTTAAAGTGATTAACTACAGAGTTGCCTTTAACGTATAAACCTTGTCACACATCACCCTCTCCTAAAGAGTACAATACCTTGTCTATTTTCAGAACACAAATTGTTGCCAGGCTCTAATTACCTGGTTTATTCATGTAACTATATAGACGCATATAACATTTGCTGCTTCAATTTATGTAGTATAGTTCCCATATGGAATTTTATTATTAGATACTGTAGTTGTACATTAATATATATGGTCAATTTACATTGTACCTCAAATTTAAAATGAACATGAAATTTTTATCTCTTATCTTGTGATAAAAAGTATGTGTTACATTCATCATAATTCAGTAGTTTTATATACTAATATTTTTAAATGGTTATATGGTTATTTTTCTCTTTCAGACAAGTTCTGGACCTATTGTAAATACAGTTCAGACACCCAATACTCGTAGGTATTGTTCATATTGCAGTAAAAAAGGACATTTTGCTCATGACTGTAAAGTGAATAATTTTAGAACAAAGACAAGTTCTTCATTTGTGAAACACTATTATCCATTAGGACAGTTAACTGATGATCAAGACCTAATGATCCCCCAACAATCATCTATTTATCGAGATATATTGATCCCTCCACGTTTGTATGCCATAATACACTCATCTAAAGGCACAAAATTTCTACAGGATTTGTCATATAGGTACAGTACCCCTATTTATACAGCTTCATTGTCAACAGCATCTAACATCTGCGGCTCAGGATATGTAGTACGAATGTTTGGCACTATTCAACAGCGAAATAACATTAACAAGGCGATAAGGAATTGGGAATCATTTTTATTTGGTAAAAAGAAGAGAAGAAAACTGAAGAAAGAAGAAAAATACTGTACAAATTAATTTGTAGAAACTTTTCTCGTAAACATTAAATCAATAAATACTGTTAAAAGAAGATAATTTACTTCCAAAATTAATATATATTGTGTTACATTTCTAGTTTGCAATGAAGCAATAAGAATTTAAATTGCTGTTATTGTTTGTAAATATTTATCTTATTTGTGTATAAAAAAATATGTGATTATTTTGAATCCTGTTAATTTATTTTCTTCTAAAACATTCATTAACAATAAACAAAATCACAACAAGGGTGATACATAGATAATAGTAGACATCTGCACTTTAAAAAAGATTTTTAGACAATTAAAAATTTTTCTACTAATTTATTTACCCCATTTTTGCATTTGGAATTGTAACAATAAGATATTGTTTATTGCAGGGTTTTAAATCTGTTTTACAAATCATCCAATAATTAATAACAAACCGAGATTTATTTTAATAACAAACTAATAATTCATTTTCAGCTAATTAAATTATTAATCATATGATTCATTTTATTATGAAACCGCAATAATAATAACTTGATAGTTCAGTATTAAGTAAGAGATGATATACAGAAAAATTTTTATTACTTCTTAGTATAAACATGATTTTAAAATGTGTTCATATATTTTTTATAAAATATCCTTTTTTTGAGTTATTGATCTAAAATTCTGTTTAATCACCATTTCAAAACTGGAAGTGATATATATATATATATATATATATATATATATATATATATATATATATATATTTTAGGTTAGTTTTGGTTGGTAAAGATTATTAAGATTTTTTGGACTAGGAGACTGATAGACTTACCTTGGTAAGAGTCCACTCTGTAGTCTTGAAATAGAAACACATAAAAGCACTTAAACAATGATATATTTCAACCACACAGTGGTCTTTGTCAATCGAAGAGAAAACACAAAAAGAAATATGAGAGAATGAAATAAAATAATTGTAATCACAGATTGTGTAGAGTAGAAATCTTTGCATCTGTGACATCTGATTTCTACTCTACACAATCTGTGATTACAATTATTTTATTTCATTCTCTCATATTTCTTTTTGTGTTTTCTCTTCGATTGACAAAGACCACTGTGTGGTTGAAATATATCATTGTTTAAGTGCTTTTATGTGTTTCTATTTCAAGACTACAGAGTGGACTCTTACCAAGGTAAGTCTGTCAGTCTCCTAGTCCAAAAAATCTATATATATATATATATATATATATATATATATATATATATATATATATATATATATATATATATATATATATTAAAACAACATAGGTTATTCAAATACAAGAATATTTATTAATTTATGTTCAAAGCTTTTCGTTGGTAAACAGTACCAACATCATCAGGAATGAAAATTACAATAATGTAAGCTATAGTAAGCTAACGACTACTGTCGAATTGACAATGGTCAAGTGACCGAAAGGTGCCTCATCACACAAGGTAAAATCATTGCACTTAATGGTGGATAAAATTACTACAGTAGTAATATATTAACTTCATAAAGTCAGTGCAACGGAAAAACAATGGATAACATAAAATATAAAGAATATATATATATATATATATATATATATATATATATATATATATATATATATATATATATATATATATATATATATAGTGTACCTTGTCGCAAAACTAAGATCATTTTGATTGAAATATTTCAATAGTGTGTTAAGTTTTTTATATATGTCTATTTATTTATTTCCAAGAGATTGCAGTTTTGAACTAATGCCATTAGGTAAGTCTATCAGTGTTTGTTGCACTGACTTTATGAAGTTATTATTATTATTATTTTTGTAAATAATTTTTTCCACCACTAAGTGCAATAATTTTACCTTGTGTGATGAGGCATCATTCGGTCACTTGACATTGTCGAATCACTGATTAATTTTTCTCTATTTTTCTGGTGTGGATGTTCGTCTGTGATGTTGGTATTTGTTGACGTCACACACATTTCCTCTTGATTTGTGTGTATAATGTTTTTGAATAGTACGTCGACTGCATATGTTGTTTGTAGGTTCATTAAATTGTTGTGTATGTTTTTATAAATGTGATATTTTTCTAGTGAGTATAGTTCTATTGGGTTATTATTTATTTCAAGTATGGTTATGTTATTTTTGTAATTTGTTATTTCATGTTTATGTGATATTATGTGTTTTTGCGATTAAGTAAGATGGTGCTGTTTTGAAATTTATTAGTGGTTTAAATGGTGTGTTGAGTTTGTGGATTTTAGGCAGGCCTGTTAATATTGGTGTACATGGTTTGAATGGGTAAAGTCTTGTGTGATATTTTAATTTATTGTTTTAGTTTAGGGCATTTCTGTGTGTGACTATTATTTTCTTTATAGTATTAAGGTATTTGTTAGTTGGGTCTGGGATTTGTTCGTATTTATTTTTTTTATGTGGTTATTCATTGAATTGATGTATTTGGTATTTTCAATTATTACTGGTGTGTTTGTTTTATCTGATTTTAATATTACCGTGTCGTTATTTTCTAGTTTTTCTTTGTGTTTCATAATTTCTTTTATGTCTTTATATTGTTTTTTTTTTTTTGTTTTTATTAGGTCAATTTCATTATTAATGTTATTTCTTATGTTTTCATGTTTTAGTGGGTAATTTTATGGGTGTTAGATTCTGTGTCAACTATTAGGTTTTTTATTATTTGTTTTTTGTTAAAATTGGGTAGGTTATATTTGAAAGAATTTGCTATTATTATTTTTTCTTTTTCAGTGAATTGTGTTTTAGTTAGGTTTATGAATTTTTTGTTGTTAGAGGTCTGGTTTGGGTGTTGGTATGGTTTTAGGCTAGTTTTTAGGCTATGTTGTTTTTTTTAGATTTTCGATTTTTTTGTTATGTCTATTGTATTTATTTTGTTTATAAAAACAACAACTAAAACAATAAATAAAAATAAAACCAATTAAAATAATCTCTCATATTTGAAAAAAGGCTATTTAAGTAAAGAATATAAAGGTGAGTTAGGGATAGGGCCTTTATCTGCAATCATTAATTTACAATTTGATTTGACTATAAAAATGCTTTCATAACTATTAAGTAATTTTTTGAGATGATACATTTAGGTTAAATAACATTTTTATCTAATTTGTGCTGATAAATAATGAATGCAGATGAAGGACCTATCACTAACTCACTTTTTATATTATTACTCTCACATTTCAGTCTATTGTTACAGTTTCTATGTATTTCACTCTACACTCTTAGAATTAGCTTGAAATACACCTAAATACGCTATATTCCTGTACTTATTTATGAAGTCTTTGCCCCTCACTTTTCTTTGTCAAACATTACTCTAATGTTCAATGAGTTGGCTTTCAGGCCGAATTAGACTCATTAATTTTCAATATGTTAATGCATTAAGTTATGTGTTGATTGTTATTGAAGAGATTAAAATATTCAAATTACTTTCCCATGTAACTTTATTAAGCTTATCATCACCCAGTAGTAATCATATATTAATATTAATAAAAGTTTTATCACAAGGATTATTTTCTTGAGGAAAATTGATGGGCCAACAGTCTTTTCTCATTGATGATAATGAAAGGTGGGCAGTAAACTCCTGGGTCTAGGGACATCAAAACTTAATATCTTACCTTGTTTATAGTCTCCTAAATCTTTTTATGGTTTTTAATAATTTGTTCTTTATTATAACTAATTTGGTTTGTTTAATTACTTTGTCTAATGTTTTCACATAATTCTTAATTATTTTTTGTAAAATATGAATATTTAGTAAGCCTGCCATGGTAAATATAAACTCTTATTATAAGAGTTAACAATACTTTTTATTATTAAGGGATTTTTATTCCTAGGTCTAAAGATTTGGAGTGTTAATTTGATTTAATTCTATTAATTTAAGCTATACTTGTGAACAAATTTGTGACTTTTTTAGATAAACTTTCAACTTTGTAACGTTTTTTATATTACTACCAAACATCGATCTCAGTAAATGTAAATAAAGTAAGTAACTAGTTCCAATGGTCGCCACGGGATACTGGCATTTTATAATAAACAGTTGTTTTTTGCAAAACTTGTATTTTCTGATTCTTTTCTAAATGAATCTAACCAAGTTAAAAGTAGGATTCTGATAGTAAAAATCGAACAGAAGGGGTCCTTAACGTCTTCCTGGTAACAGAGGGATAACATTCCGTGGCATGTCATCTTCCCGAGGGAACCAGTGATGCAACATATAGATATAAAGACGACCAGCAACAGGTAAATAATTAAAATATATTTTCATTATATTTATTTATAAAAATTGTATACACGCACAACTTCCACTGACCGAAGAAGATTACTTAATAAATTTCTTTAAAGAGGGAGAGAAAATTCTATTTCTAATATAATAATAATTTCACTTTTAATCCTCCAACAGAGATGTGCGTCAACTTGAAAAATTTTATAATTTTGAATTAATTTAACTTTAAGGTGAGGTTCCTTAATTGATACATTAAGTTATAATTAAACAATAATGAACACCAACTAACAATTAATAATTTATTTCTCAAATATTTCATTAACAAGGTCCCATCAAATAAGTAAACCTAATACACATTTAAAACTAGTTATAGGACATGACTATAACTCACTGATCATAATGACCCTGTCATTGAAATGTGTTTACGAAATAAATTATTGATTATGAATTCATATTGATTATTTATTTATTACCTCATAAGGGAAACCAAAGATTTGGTATAAACATTGTGTTTGAGTTTTTCTTCTCTTAAATTTTAACCACTTTTTATGGTTTGAGACACTTAAAAAAATAACGTCTTGTTTAGAATGTATAGATAGTGATGCAAGTGATAAAACTTTTCATGCATAGGAGGAAAGATAATTTGACAAAAGCTTACTTAGAGGGGGTTGGCTACTGTTGTACTATTCACTTGCCAAACATTAGTTCTTTGCTATTAAATCTAATAACTTCCTGCTCTGGCTATGAATCACTTTCCTGCCAACAGAATCAGTTTTTAATATGTTATGTGGTAATGATATAACATATCACATTCTGTGTATAACAGAATTCTGTATATAATTTTTTATTCTGAATATAACAATTTTATAACACCGAAATGTTTTTGGAAAAGCACAATAAAGCGACACCGAATGAGACGTAAAACTAACAGAGTTTTATTGGTCCAAGCAGTTTTTCTGTGCAAGCGTCAACTTTCTCTTTGGCCCTGTTATTACCAAGATAGTTTTATCACTCATCTCACAAGTTACACCTACCATTATCATTTGGAAATTAAAACAATTGGTTCCGCCTTTGTCAAGTCTTGGAAACGTTTGTATGCAAAATAAATCTTTGAAATGGAGGCTAAAACTCATGCATAATAACCCTGTCAACCTCTCTTACTAATCTTTGAGCTAATAATAAATACACAAAAACCTCTTAACCATAAACTTTCTTTATTTTACCCTTATGTACATTTTAGTTACCAAGTAACCATCATCAGAGGGATGACATACAATGACTGATCAACGCTACAAAAATACCTTATTTATAATCTATGGAACTACTTACCCCCACTCCGACTGCCGCAGCCGCACTTCTTAACCAAGGCGTGGCCACACCCATCGAGTGATAACAAGATATCTAATATCAACTTACTAAAATATAAATTAATAATACAATGAATTCTAAATTAAAAATAACGAACATAAAGTTTTATATAAAAATCATAATTCTACTTAACAAGAGAATATAAAATTGAATGAGGAATAGGACCTCTATCAGAACTAAATAAACTCAGGTTTATGTTTACTAATGTATAAACTTATGAAACTATTTAACAATTTATTAGTCCTAACATTCTTAATTAACTTAACATTATTAACATCTAGATTGTGATTGGTCTCTAAAATATGGGTAGCAATATTAGACTTATCAAATCTTTGGTATTTAATATCCCTAATATGTTCTTTAAATCTAGTTACTTTTCGTCTTGTCTGCCCAATATACATTTTATCACAATCTTTACAATTAACTTGGTAAATCCCTGATTTATCAAGTGTTTTAACTTTATCTTTAGCATTGCCTAATAAATTTTTAAGGTTATTATGATTTTTATACGCAACTCTCAACTCAACATTCTTGAAATTTCCCTTCAACCCTTTGGTTAAAACTCTGTCAAAAGGTAAACTAATAAATCGGCTTTTTTCTTTAATTTCCAAAGGTAATGTTGTTAATTTTTTTTTTTAATCTTAATCTTTTGCTTCCTAAATTATTATCAATAATTTTATGATCATAACCATTAAATTCTGCTATACTTTTAATATGTTCTAATTTAATATCAAAACGTCTTTTACTCAAAGGAATATTAATCAACCTATTAACTAGAGAATTGAAAGTTGCAAATTTGTGTTAGTCACAATGGTTAGATTCTTTTGGAATCAATTTATCATTCGATGTTGGCTTCCTATAAATATCAAGTACTATTTTATTTCTATTTCTAATGCAACAAATATCAAGAAACGTTAAACGTTTATCTTTTTCGATTTCATGAGTAAATCTAATATTAGGATGTTGATCATTGATGATCTTTAGAAATGGATCTATTTGAAATTCATTAATATTAAAAATAGCAAAAATATCATAAACGTATCTAATCCAGACACGAGGAAAATAGCTAAGTTTCTTTTTCAATCCTATTCAAAATTACTCATAAAATACACTAGATTTTGTAGAGAAGGTTGATGAAGAGATTTTAGTTTCTTTTGATGTCTTATCTTTTTCCAATTTAACGGAAACGTTAAATTTGTTAAAGGAGTTTTTGATTGAAAATGAAGTCGATATTGACAAAGTTGACCAGTTTGTAAAATTAACTAATTGTTGTATGAATAATAATTATTTTAAATTTAATAATAATTTTTATAAACAAAAAGATTGTACAACAATGGGAAATTCAAGTATGATAATTGTAAATAAATCTTTGCTGATGTAACAGGTTTAAGCCAAATGTAATGTTTTGACTTATCAACTGGTACAATCAAAATCTTGACTACAACAGGTGGGCATTGTCAAGCTCTAACAGTCTTCCTGGCTGTTTGTCGGCATATATTTCCGTTTTTATTGTAAAGTATGTAGAGTAGAGTCTCAAAAATCCGAATCCCAATATTTTGAGTTTCCTTTAAGTTCGAGCCTATTTCTAATTAAGCGCCTATTCAATCTATGAAAGAAAAAGAGTCAGGCTTCCAAAAAATATTTATATCAATACAGTATTCAAAGGAATGGAGTCGGGCCTCTAAGATATCTTAATATCAATTGGGTATGGAAAGAAATGAGTCTGGCTTCCAAGAAATGTTCATATAAAGTTCTATAATAAATTTATTTTGTGGATTTTTAATAATAGTATTAGGGTTCATTAAAACTCCAATTTATTCTAATACACAGGAATGTATTTCCGAGGAGTTCTCGGTCCCTTCTAACTGGAATTATCGAGACTCTACTATACTTGAATTCATTAATGAAAAAATTTGATGACATTTATTATGCTTAAATAGGATATAAATTTCTGCTTGGAGTGACATCTCTCAAGAAATCCTTCAACCATCTTATAGAAACAGGTTTATTAAGTCTTCTTCGCCCTTGTCTAGTGTCTGGGTCATTAAACCTTAGTGTTAATTTTAGGACCATGAAACTATTTATAGAAATGGCCATTTTTAAACAAGGTAAAGTTGTAATGTCATTTACTCACAAGTCAAATAAGTTCAGGTTGGATGATTTCAACTCCCCATTGAGGTATATAATATGGCAAATAAGACTAAAATTTTATTTTCAGTCATCTCTACTATCCATCTCTGTTGTATGATTTGATCTTATTTAGTTTAAGTTATGTGTTATAAATAAACTATTATACAGATTATATTATTTGGAAAAATAGATAATGAATGCTTCTAAAGAAATGCTGGCATCCCTGACTATACTACAACATTCAGTGATGATGTAATGTCACTTGATTGTTATCAACACAGGTTGAGACGGCTAAAACAGTCTCAAAGAGAAGATTTTAATTTGTAGCCCAAAATCTTTTAAAAATATTAATTTGTAAAAGTTTAGAAACGACATCGCTGATATGGAAAGTAGCAGCCAAGCAAGTGCGCTATCTGTTTAAGTAAATAAGGCCGGTCCAAAGGGTCGTAGAAAATAAAAGTAAAGCAAAACCACCAAAGTTTAGGAGAATTTTAAAAAACTAATAAAAACATTGTAAATTAAAAATTTATTTAATAAATGCTCCAAAAACTAAAAAAGAGTCAAGTGGGGGAAGAAATAATTTCGAGCGCCGTAATAGGGCAATTTACAATCGGAGGGAGCTAGAACTGTCGTTCAAATTCGTAACAAAAATTTGATGGGTATAGAAGACTATGGCTTTAAAAATATCACCATAAGTGACATTTTCAAGTATCAGCGATAAAACGACCAAAAATCTTTGAAAGAAAGTTCAATAGGACATTATGTTACAAGTCAAGACAATGTCTTGACAAACCGATAAACCCTGTAGCAGGGTAGGGGAAACTGCCCGCTAGCTGGGGACTGGCAAATCGGCTTTCATTGGAGACGGACATGTTTTCGGAGATCCAGAAGGAAGTTCCAGGGTGGTGTTCCGAGGCTGATTAGAAAACCAAGCCCAAGATGGACGTGAAGATGATCTGCCTTCGACCGCCCGCGAAATCGAACTTGAAACATTTTTAAAAATGTAAAAAAGTATTAAAAACGGCCCTAAAACCGATCAGTGCCGATGGCTACAAGAGTCCAGGAAAACACAGCCATCCCAGTGAAATTAACCATTTACTAAAACTAGTAAAAATTTCTTAAATTAATGTTATCAAATTTCTTAATACAGTAAACTCCCGATTATCCGTGGGCGGATTATCCGGAGTCTGCCATTGTTTTACATATATCCAGTTTTTATTCCAATCAGATTCATGTGTTTAAATTTCCAAACGGTGAATTAAGGCGTAAATACATATTAGGCGTAATAGAAGTTAAGATGAAGGGAATAGATATGTACGTACTAATTTTTACATTGAAAGGGAAGCATCCCGACGCGGGCCAGCGAAATAAAAGGGCGAGCAGACTACTGTATATTAGAGACAATGACAAAATGCTTGGACGCCCGAAAACCTAATGCGTATCATAAGATTTTAAACAAATGTCAGCTAATCTCGGCTATAAATAGTCTAGGACGTGGCATATGCATTATCCATGTCTGTCATATACATTATCGATCTTTATGGCTTTGTGACACAAGTAGACACTGTGAGACAAAATGGTTAAATCTCACATTAAAGCTAAAATCAATGCTCACAAAAAAAACAAACGAAAGTGACAGATTTTTTTTTTATTATTTGTAAAGGAAATTAAATATGTACATACATACTTACTTTTGGCATATACTTATGTACGTATTGTAAATAGTTAGACTTATAAATGTACGTGTTATAATACATCGACATTTTAAATTATTTTCTGTAGTCTATTTATTTTGTCCTCTGAAGATTAATTGTGAATTACATTAACCGGGGTCATTATTTGTGTAACTTATGGTATAATAATCGATTATCGATAGTTTTGCGTATTCTTTGTTCATAACGGATTATCCGGGGAATTCGTTGCCGGGCCACCCTATTCCACAGATAATCGGGAGTTTACTGTAATTAAATTGAATCACTGGTGGGAAATGAATAATTGAAAAATATATAAACAAATGGCTATTTTTTTAACAGTAATAATATTGGTGGTCATGAAATAATAATTTGTTCAAATATAAAATCGCAAGTTTAAGAATCATAAGATCAAGAAATAGAATGTTAACGTTTTTATAAAGTCAAATTCTATTTATGTTCAAAATGAATATTCATATAATTTATTTAGAGTCAATATCAGAAAACGAATAAGAAATTTATAAAGAAAATCATTTAAAGATGATTTAGCAATTAAGTGAATAGAATTTATTTTATGTCCACACATACTAAATCTAGCATCAAATAACTGTAAAAATGTGAATCTAGTAAATTTGGTTCTAAAATCCTTCAGATTTATGTTTGAGAGCACAAATATAAATTGAATACAAAGGTAATAGGAAGTACTGGTTCATGTTACTTCTACAAAAATTTATATGGACATAAAATAAAATAAATAGGTATAAATTATTCTTATGTTATATTTAAATATGTATGAGATTTTATGTGTACAATTTTGAACTCTTAAACACCAAAATGTTCTCATAAGGACTTTTAGAAACATTAGAAACTGTTAAATATAGTGTTATCCAATTGACTATTTAACATTATGCTAAGGTTATAAGAACTTTATGAAACATTCAAATATATTTCATGCCTAAAGAATTACGTATAATTATTAGTAAATAAATTTAAAACATTCAATGAAATGTAATTAAGAATAAAATGTTATTTTTTAAAAGCAAATTTTAATTTATATTTTAATTTTTCAAGTAATTAAAATAAAAAATGTTTCAAGTTTTTTGTTGAAAACAGCGCCTAACTACCTTAACAGCTGATATTAAGGTTATGTCGCTACCCCTTAAAGGTCTCTCTCTGGCCTATATTTCAATGCAGTTTTCCTGGTATGAGTAACGCTAGTTTGTTTTCCTAGTACAGCTTGCCCGCACCTGTCTTTGTTCAAGCTCAGAGGTAGACGGTGTTGTCGCTGTGCAGCTGTCACAGGCTAAGAGTAAAGTAGCCCCCCTTAAGGTGCTCACTATACCCCGATTGGAATTATGCGGCGCTGTACTACTAACTAAATTGTATGAATCGCTTCGTGGGACTTTATCAATCATATCTAACTCTCAAACCTTATTTTTTACTGACTCTGAAATAGTGCTCCATTGGATACACACACAACCACATCAACTAAAGACCTTTGTTGCAAACCACATCGTAGAACTCACCTTCGATACCAAGCCTGAACAATGGTTTCATATCTCTACGTTGGATAAGCCGGCTGATATCGCGGCACGCGGGTGCCTGCCCAACCAACTTTCTGAATACCATCTGTGGTGGCACAGCTCTGAATAGGTCAAGCGTCCCATAACAACCTGGACGCTCACTCGCCCCACTGTTGCTAATCCATACCAGACTGAAAAAAGATCCGAAGTTCAAGTTCACCTCACCGTCTCCCCGCCACCCAATTCACTACTTGAAATCATCTATCAACATTCTGACTTGAAGACGGTTCTCACATTTTTGCCTATGTGTTACGTTTCATTAAGAATTGTCGTCGCCAACGCAGTGCACCTACGCACAGTCACCATACTCTTTACCAAGCTAAAACCCTCAACCACGAATCTACTTTCCAATCGCCCTCCGTACATGAGTTACGCCGTGAGCAAGCTCTCTGCGTTAGATTGGTCCAACAACAATCCTTTCCAGACACTTTAAAGGACCTTCAAGCTGGCCACCGCATCGCTTATTTTCTACGGCCGTTAACTCCTTTCATTGATTCCTGCGAACTGCTTAGAGTAGGCGGTCGACTTCAGCACTCATCACTTAACTACAAGGCTAAACACCCTCTCCTTCTGCCTAAAAAGCACCATTACGTTAACCTTATTTGTGATAATTACCACAAACTAGCTATACACGCTGGACCCCGCACCACTCAAGCTATGATCAGCAGGGAGTTCTGGATCATTGCCTTACGATCGTTGCTACGCCACCGCATCCACACTTGCTTTCGCTGCTTTCGGATGCAAGCTAAACCAAGCCAGCCTATAATGGCTGATCTACCGTCTTCACGAGTGACGCCGTCGCCCCCCTTCAACCAAGTTGGCATTGATTTTGCTGGACCGTTTGACACCAAAGCAAATCACTTGAGAACATCCAAATTACTCAAGTCCTACCTATGCCTGTTTGTTTGCGTGGCAGCTAAGGTGGTACACTTGGAACTAGTGGCTGACCTCTCAACTGATGGCTTCTTTGCTGCCTTCCATCGTTTCACGGCCCGATGTGGGCTATCATCGCATGTATACACGGATAATGGTACTAATTTTGCCGGAACCTACAATCGACTCAAAGAAGTTCTCTAATTCCTGGACAGCTAACAATCACGCATTCAAACCCAACTTGCTGACCAACGCATCTCTTGGCATTTCAATCCTCCCGCCGCTCCTTATTTCGGTGGGCTTTGGGAAGCTGCTGTTAAATCCGCGAAACACCTGCTTCACCGCACCATTGGCAATACTGTGCTAACCTCGGAAGAACTTTCCACACTCTTCTTACGTATTGCAGAAATTCTCAATAGTCGCCTCTTCTTCGACATACTAGCGCCTCCTGCTGAATTCTTCAAGGAACCGCCGCTCAAATCCCGCTGGTATCTTCTGCAACAGATGTCTAAGCGCTTTTGGAAAATTAGGTCCACCCAGTACCTGCACACTCGAATCCAGCGTCGCAAATGGAACCAGCGCTCGACTTCTCTCACGGAAGGGCAGTTAGTCTTCATCTCTGGCGAACATACGGACCCTGTGTGCTGGCCCATAGGGCGCATATTCGAACTTCACCCTAGACCTGACAACGTCAGTCGGGTTGCCACTGTTCAGACCGCACATGCCCGCCTCAAGAGACCGGTGAACAAACTTGTAGGATTTCCACCACCTTCTTAATTCTGCTTCGAACACCTTCTCCGGCATCTTTTACCAGCTACCTCTTTCTTCTATCAGGTTCTAAAAAACCTTCGTTTTGGTGGACGGTATGTTGAAAACGGCGCCTAACTACCTTAACAGCTGATATTAAGGTTACGTCGCTACCCGTTAGAGTTCTCTCTCTGATCTATATTTCAATGCAGTTTTCCTGTTATGAGTAACGATAGTCTGTTTTCCTAGTACAGCTTGCCCGCACCTATCTTTTGTTCAAGCTCTTGTTAAACCGTCGTAAGTCTCGATAACCGTGATTTTCATGTAAATTACCAGCCTTTAGTAGTTCAAAGTCTCTTTAATAGAGTATAACCGCGGATCAAGGTTGTGTCAAAGTGCGTGAGTGAAAACTCTCCTAATTAAGTTCTGTCATCGATGATTGCACAATAGCCCGCCACCAGAGACAAAGCTAACAAAGACTGCATCATTGTCGAATTACTGTGAACAGTTTGAAGCGTTACTGTTATAACGTGAAGATAGTGTTTTAACCGCGTGGGCTATTTTATAACATTTCTGACATAGGCAAACTTTAGCCAGTGAATAGAGCGCACTCATTTTAAGGACTTGTGTGATTTAATATATTAAACCAATCGTCTTTAGTGTTACAGAAAAGTGTCTTCGCCCTTTAGCAGTGATTGACAGGCCGCTGACGCAGTTTTATGTAAGCTCTAGCTGTTAAAGAATTACGTCTAACTTTTACATAAATACTAATATTATCATTCAATGTTATTGTCCGCACATACATCTTTTTCCGTTTTATCTAGAACTGTGGTCCTCCGGGTAAAGTACTTGTTATCATTACAGTTATTGATTCTCAATGAATTAGGTTGCAAAACCAACATTATTAATATTAACCTGTGGTAAATCTAGTAAATGAAAATTTATGAAATATTTCCAACCAGCAACTATGAATAAAATTAAATAATTAAATTAAACTTGCAAAAAGATTCTTAGCAAATACTATTGCAATAAGAACGTAAGAGATAAATTTGTAGTCAAACACAATTTTGTTAGGTATAAATTGTCACCTAAATGGGTTTGAACATTTTGGTTGGTTTTTAAACAAACTCCAGGGATTTATCCACTGGCAGATCACGCTCTACACACCACAGGTACCAGGATATGGTAAGTCGGGTGGGATCATATTTTGACAGCGGCTGAACTGAGCGTTTCGGCCCCACAGAGTCCATCTTCACCAGGTATAGCTTTTGCGAAAAACACGTAAATTAGGCGCATTGTTGGTAGGGTGTGAACGCAAAATCGGGGACAGAATTTGCTCCCTTACAGGGTGCAGACATAGTGGTTTGGCCGCGGCAAGGTCAAGAAGGTTGATGCAAAAGCCATTTGATAAATGTGTCTTTACTTGTATTGAATGGAGTGTTATTTTGTTTAAATATCTGTAAATGGAGTGTTATTTTTTTTAATACTTGTAAATCTTCCATTATCATCAGCCTCTTGGTCTGAGTTTCATGTCCACCAGTTTTTATGTCTTTACAATATTCTTCACTATCATTCCTCATTAAGGAATGTCGATCCCGTGACTACAACTGATCGGTGATTTTAGTGACAACGCAGGGCTTGGGTCAGTTACTTTTACTGGTGACAAGGGATACTGAGACGGCTCTGTATGTGCCAATAATAGGCTGGCATACCACACTGGTAACAAAAGATACTGTAACACATACAATAAAATTACAAAATAACAGATTATTTACAATATAGGGTTTAATTACAAATTACAGTTTATTTACAGTATGGGATGTTTGTATTAACAAAAAAGGATTTTTCTGACCTTGTTTTGTTATTTAAAATGTAACCTTCTTTAGAGAATAGTGGCTCGCAAGGTATGGATCTGGTCTGTCCACAAAAGTGTTGTTTCACTAGTTTACATAAAGTCACCGGACAGAAATATCGATCACCCCTACTCCTCATGAAATATTAGCTTTATTATGTTGCCTCATTTGTGCTTTTGTTTAATCACATATCAATGTTGACCTAATTTAATTAATCACTTGAACAATAGTTTATGACTATCCGAAGTTTAAATTCTGTAAATTTGTAAAAACTTACTCAGACAGAACTTTTCGATCGCTATATAGTGATCTTCATCAGTGTCTTCTGCTGGAGATGTCGGGTCAAGCGGGGACGTTTTAAAGGCAAATTTTCGATAGTATTAAAGAGTTTGTGTGGTTTGTATTGTGTTAGTTCATTTAATATGTTTG
This sequence comes from Prosapia bicincta, assembly GCA_036971475.1. NCBI lineage: Eukaryota > Metazoa > Arthropoda > Insecta > Hemiptera > Cercopidae > Prosapia > Prosapia bicincta. Next base: position 156,176,793 of record JBAIZL010000002.1, read on the forward strand.
TACTTTGTGTTTTTGTGTGTCTGTTAGTATCTATTGTTAATGTGATTAATTAAGATTCACCGAATTAATGGACTACAAAATTCAAAAATTCTAATTTATTTATTATAAAATATGTTTTCTTTTATCATAATCAAAATAACTGAGGAAATACATACACAAGAATTAATTTTAAATAATATCTCTATTTTATATATATATATATATATATATATATATATATATATATATATATATATATATATATATATATAATTTATTTGCTGTGTCAGAGATATCTACAATCTTAGATGCAACATTCCTGGAACAAAATCTAACATTTATTCTATTGGTATTATGTAGCAGATGATTTTTCTACCGCCAAAAATGTTAACTGCCATTTCACATGTTCACAGATTGAATTCTTTTCCGGTTTGAAGCATGTTTTCATAATATTAAGATTGGCATCTAACATTAAGTAAAACATGTAGTTAAAACATAAACAATAGGCACGTTATTTGTGTTAATTTATTGAATATAATAATAATTTTAAATAGAATCATGGAGAGTAAGTGTCAGGTTATAGCCTATATATTTTAAATTGTATTTTTTGTACTTAAAATAGGTTATGTATTTCTATTTACTTTTTTTTATGGAATTTGTAAACTAACATTTTTGTGTCCTATTAAAAATTATATTTACACTTGATCATAACAGATTTAGGCATGAGGGTAGAATAAATAATTTTTGAATATTCGAGTTTAGAGAGCAGTTCTAAAAAATCCTAGCTCCTTAAAAATTAGTCTAATTAGCAGAATTTGTTATATTATTTTTTGAGAGTGCATAGATTTTGATGTGTTACTTCAGCATTCGAAATTAAGTTAAATTAGCTTTTAGCCCTAAAAATTATATGGGTATAAATTACATGCTATTCCATTTTATCCTATTTTATCCTATTTAACAAAATTTAATAATGTTTAAAAATGTATGGAAAACTAAACATTAATTTTCAATAAATAGTTCTTGAAAGTAATACTAGAATTGATGGTTTTCATTTAATTCATTAGGAAGATTCGAATATTTAGTATATTTAAAAGTCTAAATAATGTACAAGGGGCCTCTTCAGGAATGTGTATAAGTAGTGAGTACCTATAAAAATACCAAATTTTTAACCATGTTTAAAAGTAACCTTCATAACAAATACTTGCAGCATTTTAACACGAGAATTTCTGTTCATCTTTTCTGATGAACTTCACAATGTGTAACGTAACATTTGACAAACACTACTAATGAAAAAGAGGATACATACGTAGATTCCCCACCCGAAATGCAATGCAAATAAAATGAATCAAAAACATTTCCTGTGAACCTAGTGAAACATGTCCTAGAGAAAACTAGTAGCTCACGCTCCTCACAGGAAGATGTATTTAACTAATATGATAATTATTATTTCGCTATTTATTTCCCATTCAATTTTAATAAAATTTTGTATACTGGCTGATGCTGAAAGTCATTTGGAGTATAAACAAAATTATGAAAACTTTTGCTCCCGCACCTAATGTTTTGGAAAATTGCAAATTCTCCCCCATACCTAAAACGTAACAAATTAAAGTTTTGGCTTTATTTTTTTGATGTGGTAACTCGCAAAATGCCTCGAAATGCAATTAAAATTGCTGTTGACTCCCGAAAAATTAAAAATTTTCAACACAACTTCAACACATCAATTTAATATGCTTTGCACGTGTAAGTTCTATCGTTTTTGGCGATAGAAATAGAGGTAATTGTTTAGTTTCCTAAACCGGGCCTATATTTTCATGAAACATTCAGAAACATGTAAAAAGGCTTTTTTCATTGAAATTATTTTTGTCTGTGCCTAGAAACATTATTTTTTCTTAAATTAAAGTTAGGTAAAATTTTCAGCGCAGATGTAGCAGTTGTGAATAGGCTGCCTGCCTCGCGGAGGGATACACGACATCACAAATGTACACTTGGCTAATGTGTAGCATTACGTTTTGGCATAATTTTAATGAATTTAACAAAATAAAAGTATAAAATATGAAGTATCCAGTCATGATAGATTTGGTTCTAATTGTATAAATGTAATCATTTAGGTAATGTATAAAATTAAAACCAAATCTAACCTGACTGGACATTTCTTAGGTATATTTTAATATAGGTATCCAGTAATGTATAAATTTAAAACCAAATCTATCCTAACTGGAGACTTTATAAGTATATTTAAATATATGTATACAAATTAAGCCAAAACGTTTCTCAAATATCTACACACGTAAGGATGCGTGATGTACTGGGGCCGATGCGTACAACCTTATGCGCAGCACTGTTACGTAAAAAAACATTTGTATCACTCCGCCTCCATTCACAACTTCTACATCCGTGCCAAAAATTTTACCCAACTTTAATTTAAGAAAAAATAATGTTTCTAGGCACAGAAAAAAATAATTTCAATGAAAATAGCCATTTTACATGTTTCATGAAAATATAGGCCCGGTTTAGCAAACTAAACAATTACCGAAATAGAATTGTGTGGATGTTCAATGCAATATTTTTGTGTGAAATAGAAGGTTAATTTTATATACTCATGAAGTATACAGTTGGGATGAATTTGGTTATAATTTCATACATCTAACCAAACAAATATACACATTTGAGGCAAGAATAGAGATCTCCGTGACGTCTCCTAGCAAAAAGCATAACTCTGTACAAGCAGACATCTAATTTTTAATGTTGTATAAGATTACAACCAAATCTATCCTGATTGGATAGTTTATAGGTATATTTTAATACAGTATTTAGGAATATATAAAATTACAACTAATTCTATCCTAACTGGAGACTTTATAAGTATATATAAATATACATATGCATAGTATGGTGTGCCATTGATAGTGCATACAAGAAACAAATCCCAACTTGAATTCGATAAAATAATAACTTTTGTGTCAAAATTAAATAAATTTCTTATGGATGTAGCTCCAGGACATGTTTTTGATTAAGTTTATATGCTTTGCACAGGTGGTGGACAAATTGCATAATAAACAAAAAGAGATATTACTTTATATTATAATGTATTTTGGGGACTAAAGATCAGATAATGGATTTGTTACTCAAAATGCTTATTATCTATATCTTATACTTTTTTTTACAATTAAGCCTTAGAAGACATAGATTGTGTGTTATGTTAAGTCAGAAAGTTACAATAATTAAATTTTCAGAAGTTAAGTAGTTATATTATAATCGCGTATATGTATGCACTGTATTTGGTTCCTCTATATGAACTATATTATACATATATAAGTAGGGTATTAGTTTAAGTAGTTTTGGTAAATATGCAGTTTAGGGAACTAATCACACATATCTAAAAAACATCCCACGTACTATGCTTCTGCAGAGTAATTTTTTTTTGCCAGCTGACGTCAAACAAACACTTACATATCCTATTCCATGCACAAAGCAAGAGATATAGGTTTTTCAATTGTTTTTATTTAAAATTAATGTGTTTTTGTGTACAAAAGTAAATTAAGGGGGGGGGAATGAATAAATGAAAACTAACCAAACTAAACAGAACATTAGGTAACATGTAAAGTAAAAATCATGAAAGAGATCATGTGACATTAGTCGGCAAAAGATATGACGTACCACAGTTGCTATAGCACACAGAAAACTACTTTAGTTTTTTATGTTATTGAGCCTGTCTCAGAGTTTGTAAATGTTAGTTTAGAACTTAACTATTTACTATTTCATGCCAAAAGCGTTTTGCATGGTTACGTATCAATTTTTTTAATTTTAAGTCTACATATGCTACTTAAAAATATATTCTAAACAAGTAAATTATAAATGTTGCAAACCCAGAAATAGTTTTGAAATTTAATAAAAATACAAAAAACCTAAATTTAAAAACTCAACTTACATTGGGTTATGCCAAAATCCATTTTTTTTTTTACAATAAATCCATCACAAAAGCTTCATCGTATTCAGTTGAAATAAGATTTAGTTATTTAAGAAAAAAGAATGGCCTCCATATTCCTTAGCTATAAACAAGGTGTAAGTCTGATGTTTAGCTTACATTATGAAATTTAATTTATTTTCCAAAGAAATTTAATTCCAAATAGATTAGTTGCTATTTTTAGAAATAGCTCTATATCAATGTAAGGTTATATAAATAAGGCTATAATATTGTTCCCTGTTTTATTAAAACATATTAAGCTTATAAATTTAGATTATTTTTGTCTGTATTGTGAAATTTTACCACTGTTTCTGGTTTATGACATTTAAAAAAATTGGTAATACTTTGTCAAGTAGTGGACAAAAGAAAAGTGTTATTCAGATATCCATTTTAAACAAGAAACAAATGACTTCAAGTGCTACAATACTAGCATAGTGTTAAAAATATAAGACAAAGCAGTATATTTTATAAATTTATTTATTCACTTAAGTTTGGTAATGGATCCCTATTTTCATTTTGAAGATGCTACATTATGTTCAGAAATATTACACTCTAGTTTTTTATAATAAAATTAATACTTGATCCTTTATAACTATTTTAGTATAGGATGTATAGCAATGTAGTGTAGTAATAGATAAAGAATTCTCTGTTATCAGATGATGCATGTAAAGTATAGTTTTTGCCTGTTAATAGCATAATAATTAACATAATTTTTCAACCAGTGTTTAGGTTTTGTAGCCCTTAAAATATTTTGTTTCTTACTAAGCGTATTTCTAAACTAAGGCCCGTTTGTTTATATTCCTTCATAGTTCGCGTGCACGCCGCAACGAGCGCTTGCGTCGTGTCCCGGCATGCCTTGGCAACAACTACGCACAGTTACAGCTGTGTAGCTAACTTGTGCTTTGTGTTCTGTGCTTGCAAAATGTTCAAGGTTATCGAATCGCCCGCCCCTTGCGAAGTTCGTTTGGTTATACGGTTTTTGTCGGCAAGAAACATGTCTGCTGTAGAAATTCACCGACAGATTTCTGAAGTTTACGGTGCTAATGCCATGTGTGAAGGAAAAGTGCGTAAGTGGGTTTGAGACTTCAAAGATGGCCGCGACAATGTCCATGACGCGATCTAGCCGTCCATCTCTAATGTCAGACGATTTGCTGTCTTCAGTTGAAGCGAAAATTCGTGACAACAGACGCTTCATGATCACTACTCTCTCACACGAATTTCCCGAAGTTTCGAGGTCTGTGATTTACAAAATTGTTCATACAAAATTAAACTTTAAGAAACTGTGCTCGCGTTGAGTCCCTAAACTCCTGACGGAGGAGGACAAACACAAAAGACTCGAGAGCTCCTTGAATTTTCTGACACTTTATGACGAAAATGGTGACGACATGCTGAGTCGGATCGTAACTAGAGAGGAAACGTGGGTTTCGCATTTCACTCCCGAATCGAAACAACAAAGCATGGAATGGAGACATACGCAATCTCCCGTAAAGGTCAAAGCCAAACAGACTTTGTCACAGCGCAAGATCATGGCGTCCGTGTTTTGGGATAGGCATGGTGTTTTGCTGGTCGACTTTATGGAACGAGGAACGACAATAAATGCAGAAGCCTACTGCCAAAACCTGAGGAAGCTGCGCAGAGCGATTCAAAACAAGAGACGTGGCATGCTCACAAAAGGAATTTTGTTTCTGCACGATAATGCAAGGTCTCACAGTGCCACTCAGACCCGAACTGCATTGGACTCTTTTGGCTGGAAAGTTTTGGACCACCCACCCTACAGCCCTGACCTTGCGCCGAACGACTTTCATCTCTTCCGTCATCTGAAATATCACTTGGGCGGCAGCCGTTATGAGGATGACGACGAATTGAAAACGGCCCTGAATTCTTGGTTATCACAGCAGGCGGCAAGTTTTTATGAAGAAGGTTTCCAAAATTTAGTTGTGCGATATGATAAGTGTTTACAAAAACTTGGAAACTATGTAGAAAAATAGATAAAATTATGTAGATTCCAAAAATTAAATTAGTTTTTGCAAATTTCTTTTTGTTTTTATTTTATTTTCAAACGGCCCTTACTTTAAGAATACCCCTCGTATTTAAAACATGAATAAGAAAAAAAAACTGAAATAAAAACATCGTTAATTTTAGAGATAGTCAAGAAAAAAGTATAAGAAGATTCATTAAAATTTTTTCTGTAGTATTTAATGGGCAATAGTTAGATATTGATAGGGTCTAATTATCTTAGCCAGACTTACACCATTCATCATTTGTGAAAGTTCCAATAGAACACTTTCTCTATTTATAATCAATGAAGTTTCACGCAAAAACTCTATTCAAATGTATAAAATGAACTATATCATTGTGAATTACCTATAGAGGTTGTCTGAGACATATTTTAGTTTCAGACAAGTTTCTAAAAACAAGCCTGAAGTTGATGAGGCATGTTTTTAAATAAGTCTAAAGTAATACATAAACATTTTGTTTATTGTTATATGCTAATAATTGTAAAAATCTTATTTTACAGCTAATTCTGCTAGTACTGAAGACATGTGGACACCGTTTAAAGAGCTTCAAAACATGATTGAAGTCTCAATTGCTTCACAAGATGTGTCAATTCTGGATAAATTAGAAAAAACTCTACAAAAGTTTAAACAAAATTTTTTGACCATATTGAAAAATCCGGTTAGTAAAATAAGTTTTATAATGTGTTAGATATTTATTTTTTAAACTCATTTGACTTCTTACCATATTATGATATGATTTTTGTAAAAAATTGTATCAGAAATAATTTTATTTCACAGTAAAAACTAAATTAAAGGGTAGACAAAATATTTACAAAATAGTGGGTAGAGGATAGACACTTCACTAATTACTTGAAGTAATTTACTGTGGTTTATTATCACTAAATAATACACACAATCTCTAACTACAAATATTTTTATTCTAGTCTATGTAGATTTCGGTTACAGAGAAACCATCCTCAGAGACATGACAATAGATACCCTGTATCGTTAGAGGTTGTGTGCATTATTTATTGATAGATACTGCTTTTGAAAATTAGGTTCTTCGGAATGGTGACCTTACTCATTAGATGCTCTATTACCAGTACTATTACCAATTAAAAGATATCATTTCCCCTTTACCTAATTCAATCTACCCTCTCTTATCCTCTTTTTACAAAGGGGAGTATAGAGTAAGATGATTCTTTGTGACTCTTGTAGAGGTAGGTTTACTTTAGGTGTATGATTCTGCACTAATGATTCATAATTCTTCCTACATCCTATATTAAAGAGTTTTATGTCTACCTTAATCCTATTCAGGGTAATAGTTATATTAGCTAATCTTCAAACAAACAAAAAAATTACAAATTTTACTTTGCAGATATTAATGCACATAAAACAGAGGATAAAGCCGATTAAACAGTGACAAAAACATTTTATAAACTGTTATCAATAACAATTAACATTAACTTAAAAGTAAGTGATCTTAGTTTAAATAAGTAAATCCGAAGGACAAATGAAAAGGCAAAGTAATATTAATAATATTTGGGATTACCAAAACAGAGTGTTAGAGCAGTCTGTTGGGTGTTTGTTATCTAAAACCTAACAAAGGCATGAATTGAACACTGTTCACTAGGCACTTAACCAAATTGATCCCTAAATAATTTATGCAAGGATCAGTCGAAAGAAAAACAAGATTCGGAGAAAAATTAAGGCAGGTGTGGTATAATCATATAAGAATGTGACTTTTGTCTTTTAACTGTCAAGTTGCCTCACGTTAAACTGAAGACTAAATGTCGCAATTTATACAAAATTTAACTTATTTCATAAGGAGTGTCATTCTTTATTGAAATTGTAAGACCTGATATGACAGCTAGAGAATTGCCTTTGAAGAATTTTTTAAGTATTGAAATTTATGTATATGACTAATAGAAGAGTTAATGCGAACTTGATAATCAAACATGAAAACAAATTGAGATAAGTCGTCTTCATGGACAGAAAATTTAGGTATTTTGAAGTTAGGTAAACTGATTGGAGTAAGGTTTAAGTCGATCAACATTTTCCTGCATTAATAACTATGAACATTTAATCACAACAGGAGAGTAACGTTTATATTTAATTGCATAGCCCTTTTCTGTAATGTTTGCCATTTAATTTATAAAATATCTTTTGAAACATTTATATTTTACTGTAATGAATTGTATGGATTTTTGCTATTGTTCTTTCAGATATAAAGTTATTTTTTATTATTTTGTTGTGTTCCAATTCACTAATAATATTATCTAATTTAGCGAAGTAATAGCTGTATTGACAGCCATGTTGAGTTAAATTTGTAGAAAAACTAAAATGTTTCATTGAAACTTTAATTTTAATTGCACTATGGACTAAAGTAATGGTAGAAATTATATATAAGCTAATATAACAACTTGGTGTACAAATTCAAAATCTCACCCAGATGACCAAAAATGTCATGTATATAATGGTGATGAAGTAATTAAATAAAGTTCAAATTAAAATAACTAATTTGCTGGAGGACCAAACAGGGAGTAATCTAGTCTGTTAACTGCTTGATACGTAAAACTTGACAAGGGTGTGAATGGAGCATTGTTTTACTGTGTTGTTGTTCAAACAGTTCATACAAGGATAAGTTGACATGAAAATTAATAGATTTGGAGAAAACAGCTATAAAAACTGTTTTTGATATAGCTCTACATAAACAATACCATTGAGTTACATATTGAGTTGCCTTATGTGAACTAAACACTAAGGCTGCGGATATACAGAAGGCAACCAGTGACGGCAACACAAAGCAAACTTGAGTTGCTTTGTCACAGCATATAGAGCTGAATGCACATATTTATAGTGAAGAGATAGCAATGCGACTAGCGAATAACAGAAACTAGAGTTGCTTCAGTCACGACATGCTGTAAACTCGTTGCTCAGTTTCTTAGTTGCCAGCAGTATTTGTTGTATTGTCTATGCATTACTCAAGAGTGCTCCCATTATTAAATAATTATTAGTTTTATTTGTATTTTTTGCTTCTGTTTCTTTGAAAAGTCGTTTATTATACTGGTATAGTATGTCAGAAAAACATGAAATCGGCACTTGAACTATAAAATTTTATTTGTTTAAAAACTAATTATTATTTCATTGTAATGTAATGTTAAAACTACAAGCAACTTTACTAATAGCTACTCAAGTTTACGTTGTGTTGCGATCATCAATTGCCTTCTGTATGTCAACAGCCTAAAAGTTGCAATGTACAAACTTTTACTTGGTTCATTTGCACTACACATACGTTTTTATAAAATTTATGTAACAGTACGTTTACACACAATTAAATACTGGCACTAAATTAAACATAATTTGAACGGATTGAAGTTTTTGATTCAATTAAAAAGGGAAATTAAATAAATGTTTGTAAACTTGTTATGGGATATAGCATATCCCATAACAACATAATAACAATATTATAGTTTTGTTTTATGTTTAACACACTTTGTTAGCTGTAACATTGAGTAAGTAACTGAGTTAACCGTGGAGAAAGAATCAAGGATGTTTCAAAGAAGGTGTTGAGATTGTTAATGAAATAATTTAATAATAAGAATGGTGCAGATATTACCACCTTTTTCCAAACAGCAATCACACGTACAGAAGGCTCAGTACTAGTGATAAAACATATCCTAACCACAGAGTGTTTTAGGAGCTAGTGTTATAAGACTCAATTTGTATATTAGCGGGTACCTAAAATTAACTGGAATAGCATTGAAGTGAGCGAACCTTGTGTTCTACCCATGTTTGCCTCACAACTCATTGCCAGTTCAGTGCTGCCTATGTTGTCAATCTGTCTGGTTCTGGTCATCTGCAGTGATTGTTTTTGCTATGGCTGTTCTGTTCTTGTTCTGTTTTCTATGATGGCAAGTTTAATTCAACAACGTACAGCTGTGAAATTTTATTTTCTGCTTGGTAAAAATGCTGCCAAAAGTGTTTTAATGTTGAAAACAGCTTACAAAGATGATGTAATAGGAAAAACAGAAGTGTATTAGTGGTTACCTTGGTTTAAAAATGGCTACATGTAGATTGATTACAAATCTCATTCTGGAGATTCTTCAACTACCTCCATTGACAAGAATGTTGAAAAAAATTGATATACAATTGATCAACTGTCACAGAGTAGTGGGTTATCTTGGAGTTCCATTCAGGAAATTTTAATAGATGATTTTAAATGAAAACTGTTGCTGCCAAGTTTGTTCCTCGGGCTCTGACTAACAATCACAAAGAACATTTACTTGAAACATATCATGCTTTGAAAGAGCTTGAAACTGATACAGCTTGAAACATAATGATGTTTCAGAAAAACCATTATTACAGTACTACTGTTATGACCCAGAAACAAAGCAACAGTCAAATCAATGGAAGACATTATCGTCAGCCCGTCCAAAAAAATGTCAAGTCAAATTGAACATCAAAACAATGCTGATTTGCTTTTTGATGCCAATGACTTTGCTCATACAGAGTTTATTCCCCGAGGTCAGATATCAAACCCTTTTATTTGGAAGTTTTAAGAAGATTGTGCAATAGTGTTCATAAAGAAACACCGGATATGTCTACCGGATTTGTTGCAGACAGGAGACTGATTTCTTTACCACGACAATGTACCTGCACATACAGCCATCTGTTATACAATTTTTTTTTTCTAAAAATGGCATGGTTAAACTCCCCATGCACCTTACTTGCCTGACCTGACTCTGTTCCACATTTTCTTGTTTCCATGTATGAACACGGGCATGAAAGGACCACCGATTTGACAAAGTTGAAAACGTAAAAAAAGGAGGGGGGAGCGGTTAACCATTGCCAAAGATGACTACAAAAATGTTTCAATCAGTGGAAGCACCAGTGGGACAAATGTATTAGTTTTAACGGTGATTGTATTGAAGGGAATAAGGATGTTCTTTTAAAAAATTAAAAATAGCTTTAAAAAATAATCTATTTATTTGGCACCCCTCGTAGTTTAGTCTATATAGCAGAAAATACTCTTACTCTTAAAAAAAATTGCAATTTGTTTCTCAACTTAAATTTACTCATTTTCTGTGCCATTTGAAATATAGAGAAATAAAGACAAAACTGGCTAAATAACAAACCTATCTAACTCAAATTTTAAAAAAACACACTAATTTTATGGTTTGCATGTATTAAGCTACAAGCTCCTGGAATTGAATGTGTTGTAGTACATTAAATAAGAGTAAAATTAATGTAAATATAAAGAGTAAATGTAAATGAGTTACTTGAGTATTAGTTTTTGTTTCTTACCAAAGTTTTATATTCAACTAATGCACTTACCAAAGTTTGTTAGAAATGCCACTTTTTATATAACACCGACTGAAACTTAAAAATTAGATATTCAACAAGCCACTGTTCACTAACGTAGATTTATATAGTGCTAAAACACTTTAAGTTTATAGTTCAATTGACTTTGCAAATCACCCTTCATCATACATTGATTTTACAGGTTTCACCAAAATAAGCAAGTCACTAACAAAGTATATTACTACAAGTCTATAAATAAAGTTTGGTTAGCTCAAATAATAAAATAATAGCATATAATTATAAATGAGGTGTTGTTTTAATCACAGAAAAACAATAGTTTGATGGAATTAAATTGGTAAACAAGTGTAGAAAGAAGAACAAAGAGAAGTGTGGTTAAACTTATCAAATAAATTATTAAATTGTAACTGAAAACATAGAAAACAAATACATTATTTTTTTACTAAATAGTTCTAACAAGAATTAGATAATGGAATCACAAATTCAAATTCAAACCTTGTGACTCATTTAAACACTTTATATGTGTTAAGGAGCTGATCTCACCTGCAAATGAGGGAAGAAAAATGACTACTTGAAAGGTTTTTTTAATTAACTTGTGAGTAAAGAACATGGTTGAAAGTTTGAGAATAGTGCAGAAAAAAGATAACTGTTTATGTAATGGTGAGAGACATTCGATTTTGATGTAGATATGCTGTTTGATTTAATATGAAGTTGAGAAGCGACAAATAGCAGTGTTCTCCTGGAAAGGTTAGGTCTTTTTATCTAGCAGTAAATGTAATATTTTGGGGTGTTAATTTATATAGCTTTTTTTTTCTGTTTGATGGAGCGGTATGACTACTATTATTTAGAGTATCATACTTATCTGTCATTCCTAGCATTGTCACATTATTCGTTGACACGTTTCGGAGAACCTCCATCAGTCAGAACTTTTTATGAACTGTTCTTCCCTGCATGGGAATCGTATTTTATATCTTATCTAACAACACCCCTCTTTGATCTTAACCTTTACTTCATACAAGGTTCCGTCTACTGAATGTTCAGCATGTTGTTTAATTGATTTTTTTTTTACTTTGGAACCATTTAAAACTTTTAAACATTATATTTGACTGATTTTGTACTTGTTTGCTTATTTGTATTTTTCAATTGGACTTTGTATATTTCTATATTTTCAATAATATTAAGTTGTTTTTCTTTATTTTCATATTTTATTGGCTTCATCGCTTTTTCAATTTTTCTTGGCATATATCCTTTTTCTATAACATGTATTGCAAAATTTGAATCATTTTTCTCATATTTGTATGATCTAATGTGTTCCAATGGATTGGGCATGGTAAACCCCCATTATCCAGAATTTTGAGTGAGATTTTTATACAACATATTGAAGAAAATTATGTAGCAAATATATTAGAAAAATACCAATGCATAGAATATTCAAGATATGTAGACGATTCCCTAATGACAATCTAAAGTACAGAAGAAAATATAGAAGATGACATTTTAATAGATATAAATAATATACACAACAATTTGACATATACAATGGAAAAAGAGGACAGAATTATAAATTTTTTAGATTTAAATATAATAAGGAAACCTAACAGACTTCAATTTGGAATTTTTTGAAAAAATCAAACACTGATAATATTATAAGTTTTGATTCTAACCACCCAATGGAGCATAAATTGGCCACTTTCCGAACTATATTTGTTAGATTATACAACTTACTGTTATCTAAACAGGTATACTAAAAAGAAATAGATGTAATTTATCATATAGCTAAAAATAATAATTATAACAAAATGCTAATAAGAAAATTAGGGAAAAGAATAAAAACAATAAAAAACAAGAAACCATAAATGAGGAACAAAGGTGGGTAAAATTTGAATTTTATGGGTAAGGAAATATTTAGGATATCTAATTTTTTTTAAAAAACTCGAAGTGAGGACTGCAATGAGTACATCAAACACTATTAAAAATAAACTAAATTCAAATACAAACAACGATAATAAATATTTGTTACAGTTCTTGAAATTTGTTTCATGTCAAACTCTTCCTATCCTTCATTTTCCCTCAGCACCCCTTCTCTTTGGTCATCTACCACCCCTTCTCATTTTCTCTTCTAACTTGTTAAAAACTACTAGCTTTTTTAGGGGGGGGGGGCAGTATGTTTGGCACAGTTCTTTAAATTCGTTTTATGTCAAACTACTGTGCATAACCTATTGCACGCGACCTACGAATCACATTCTACTGTGTATCTCATCTGAAAGTAGTTGCTTGTTCTCTTCTCTCTTGTTCTATGGTCCGTCATCTTTATCTCTTGCACGTTTTTTATCCATCTATATCTTCGCAGTCATTCATCTAATTAATAAGTATTTTGAATATCTCAAATTAAAAGTAATTTATTTATAACCTTTAACTAGTTATTAACCACATATTGTCATTACTTCATATTGAAGATTATTCAACAAATGTTTAGCATGTGGTAAAGTAGCTAGTGAAACATTTGTTATTCTTTTAGTAAACATTTGAACTAAGTAATTAAAAATATTTATTGAACAGTTCTAGTAGCGTTCACACTCTATAAAATCATTTAAATCTTTATAGAACATTTATTGTAAGTATAAGTATTTTAGCAATTTTCTTTGTCCATAACCTCAGTTTTACATATACTCAAGCTAAATCACAGATTTGCTCCTTGTAAATTTATTTGTGTGGTCCTACGAAAAAATTATTAATATCGATTTATTAATATTGTGTATTATATTCTGTCTTGTGTCGGACTTAAGGGCTGAACACCAAAATAAATATGATGGAAATGGAGTGTATGAAATTAAATGTCAATGTATTGCAATATATCTAGGACAAACTGGAAGAAAATTCAAACCTAGGTGTAAGAAGCACATTAGATCATACAAATATGAGAAAAATTATTCGAATTTTGCAACGCATCTTATAAAAAAAGGACACATGCTAAGGGAAATTGAAAAAGCAATGGAGCCAATAAAATAAAGGGAAACGCCTTAATGTTATCGAAAATATAGAAGCCCAATTGAAAAAATACTAAAGTAATAAACAAACAAGTACAAAATCAATCAAATATAATGTTTAAAATTTTAAATGGTTCTAAAATATAATAATAGATTAAACAACAGCCGGAACATTAAGTAGGCGGAAACAGGTAAATGTTGAATAGATCAAAGAAGTGAGTGGTTAAATAAGAATAAAAGACAATATTCCTATATAGGGAAGAACAGTTCATAAAAAAATCTGACTGATGGAGGTTCTTCGAAACACGTCAACGAATAATGTAATAATGCTAGGAATAGCAGATAAGTATGATACTCAAAATAATAATAACATTAATTCTAGCAGAAAAGTAGAAGATTATCAAAAGTATGACTATTCTATTGATTGTTTTTTGACTCGGAATAACATTTTATGACTTTAGAAACTATTTGTATGACTTAAAATTTTTGAAAGAAATTTTAATTTTCAAATATCACAAAACTTGTGGTAGCCTAACACTTTAAAAGACTATGTTATACTCCTAAATTGGTTTTTTTGAGAGGTCAGATATCAAAAAATTGTTTTTTACAAATATTGTTGTCAATTTTCTGAAGTAGATTATTGTCCACAACAGACAAATTGCTAAATCTGTAATCATCCAAGACATTTTCCACCCACTGATTCATAATGCTACCACTCACCACAGTTGGTCTCATACACAGAGTAAATTTCTCCATGAATGTACAGCAGTTCTAAGTTTTTTGTCAGTAAAAACCCTTGTCATAAATGAACTTCCTAAAATGACAAGATTGTCAGTTGTAGATGACTCACTAATATAAACAAATGACTAGAGACGAAACTTAACCAATATAGCATGGGGAGGAGTAATGTATGCACCATATGCACCATTCAGTTCTCGAAACTGATCATGCTACAAAAAAACAAATTATATTTGAACAGCATAATTATGCAAAGCTATTTCCGTAATTATACTTGTTTTAATAAAAAAATATTAAAACAGACGATTTTTGTATTAGTTGTACTTATTTTAACCAAATATTATAAATAAAAGTTCTTATTCGTAATTGCATTTGTTTTAGCCTAAGAATACTAAAAGCAGGGAAGATTTACTAAATGGAATAAAAGAAGGTATAAAGTTATCTGGAATTGGACATCAAATTTTGCCAAAGGAACTTGTTGATGAAGCTATTATAATATCCGACATGTATGATTTAAATGAGTATATGGCATTAGATCTTCTTTGCTCAGGTACTATAATTATGATTAAATTCTATTTTAATTTGTCTTTTTTTATTAGTTGGGTTTTATTTAATTGTATCCAAATTATGAATTTGAATTTTATTAAGCGAGTAGCGTTACCCGGTGCACGTTGTTGCGCCCGAAATCATAATTTTTGCAATAAGAAAAGCAAATTAAAAAACTATATAATTATATTTCATTTACTGCAATGTTAGAGGATAGACAATGTTTTTCTTCATTTCATTAAGTGTATAAACATATAAATTTTTGGTGTCCCAACATGTGAGAACGCAACATATAATTATCCGTGATAAAAGCTCGAATGTTACAAATTTAATCCAGTAATGTTCAATGTGTGTTCTTGTGCATTGTTTATGATCATTGCGAATGCAAGTCGCAAATGAAATTGTAGTCGTTTGAAATCACAAGGTAGATCTGATTAAATAATCGGTATTCATGGAATTAAGACCATATCTCCTTTGAACTTGCCACCTCTGATTTCTGCCCGAATTACGTTGGGTGTCAGTTTTTGTGTGTCTATTCTGGTACAGTTGGATAGCTTTGGTTGATTCAAATTTCGCAAGAATACTATCGGCGATCCTACTTTAACCCATTCGCTTACAATTTTTTTTACACCGACTGAGCCATAAAAAACTAATTTTTTAGACCATTTTTAAAGGTTTTTGTTGATTACTTTTTTTTAGTTCATATTTATGTTTCTTATGGAACCTATTGTTATTTTTTTATTCACAAATACATTTACTTTCAAAATATATTATAAAGTATTTATAAAACGCTTTACAATTATTTTTTTTTTTATTATTAAATATTTATTTGAATGATGATATTTAATTTCTATTTAAAACAAAAAAAAAACTACTCAGGAACAATTCATAATTCTTTACTATAACAATTTTTATTTTAACCTTTAAACAATACACAGAACAAAAATAAACTTAACAAATTTTAACACAATATACTAAACTCACTTTCTTTGATTTTTAGTTACAAATTTTTATATACCCTAGGCTAATTTTACGATCTCTTACTATCTCGGGGTTTATAGCATGGGCTATATTTTTTTTAATTCTTAGGTTAATTAAATAAATTTTGAAAAACAATACTAAATTTTGAAATTAGTTTTAATAAATATTTTCCTGATGGAAAAACTTTAATTTGGAATAAGCAAAAAGGCGAAACTATTTGAACTGGATTATGATCTTATTACTATTAATCACAAGATATTCTAATGTACAAAATTAAACTTCCCTATTATCTTAAAGGTCCACTAAAGTTTATTTTTTATAGCGCTATATATACTTAACTTATCAAATACCGAAATTCTGCAGGTCGCTTACGTAAGATTCCGTTCTCTTCAAATTTCACTTTTTACACACTTAAATTCGTTTTAGTTCCTTCAAATTATATTACCACTGTACTTTATCTTTAAATTCACTTCTCCTTATTTAAAATTTCCAAGTTTCTTCACAAATCTGTATAATTTTGACGGCTTTTTTTAAAAGGAATTTTGACTGATCATGGCAGGTCCCCTCTCGTAGCGTCACCCACGCTATCTCCGACTAAACTAACGCTTCGTTTTTCTTTTAAAATGTTACAAATATGGCGGCCTCCTTCTTAAAAAAAGAAATCATATGGCTTTAATTTAGTTCGATTCCTTCTCACTAGAGTCGACTGCAACTGACCTACTTCTTGCTTTCTACAGCTGATGCAATAACGCGATTGTTTTCACCAGTTTTAATTTTGTTAACATACTGTTTCAATTTTCCGATCCTTAACAAACCTTCCAGTGTTTATTTAATTACTATTATTAGTGTGTGAAGTGTCTTTGTGTTTTACTTTTGTAATAATTCGAATTGTGTGTGTTTTGAGCTGAATTCATAGAACATAACCTTCATTGTTTACAATCGTTTTTCACTTTTTCCTTCAAGTAATTACTTATGCCCTATGTTACTAATATTTACAATTTTGTTTGAATATAATTATTATTAGATTATCTTGTTTTAAATTTTATTTGATACAACAAATTTCCTTATGCATTTACAGTTCAAATACCTTGTTTACATTTTACAACCGTTTTATAACCTTTCTAGGCTTTTACCTAAAATTAGTTTCTATTTAATCTAATCAATCTTTTAATGAATTTCTTTTTAAATTTTGTGTGAGTTATTTCTAATTTATTTTTCCAATTCTTAAAGAACATTATGTAGCCCATTCTATAAATGTTACAATGTCCCCTAATTTAATTTAAATAAAAAAAATATTCCTAATATCTACATTACACATTCTTTACATTTTACAAGCTTGATTAAATATACATATTTTTTTTTTTTTTAAATTAAATTTAAATTAACATTTATTTCCTAATTGTACATTTTATTTAATAACTAATTGAACACATTTTTTATTGAGTAAGTACCTCAACACTTTGGCTAACTTATCGTCCATTGTCTTTACCACTTTTAGAATTGTCCACTTAAAAGTCATTTATACCTTCATCTGTCCACTTTCGTCCATTTATACTTAATTCTACGACACAATTTTATCTTAATTCTTTAACAATTAAATCCTGAGCTGAAAACTTCAAGCTACATATTACTTAACTTATCTTCTAACAATACAATATACTTATAACTAACATTCAATCAACAATTCTTTAACAATTCTAACATATAGTAACAATAAATCATGTTCTGGTATTTACAATTCCTTCCATAATTATATTTTTTTTACATTTGTTACAATTGGATTCCTTCCAATCATAAGTCTGATTCAATATTTATTTAACATATATTCTCTGATACCGTGTCTTTAAATCCCAGCCTATCCGAGTCATAGTATGTCTAGATTTGGTCAAATTGGTTATAACATTTCTCTTTCCCTTATTTCTGTTTATTCCTTGTTTATTATCTATCTCATATTTATTTTTCTTTTAGCTTCATCTAACTCTCAGTTCTAAGTTAGTATTTTATCTCCCCTTCCAATCTCACATCCAGTTCAATTATTTTCTTATATCATTTCAGTTTACTTTGTATGAAGTTTAACATCTAATATTTTTAAAGGTTGCAAACTTATATCCTCTATTTGATCATATCTATAGCTCTTTCGATTACACTGTCCCTATATCAACGAATATAAATTTTGTTTTAATACTTATATATATATCAACGCAGATTCTCCCTTACAATATGACGAAGTTTAAATACACAATTACCATATTTTTATTACAACGATGCTTTAATATTTATTATCATAGATTCATATTTCTTTTATAATATATAATATATACGACGAAGTTCCATTATTTATCAACGCAGATTCTCCCTTACAATATGACGAAGTTTAAATACACAATTACCATATTTTTATTACAACGATGCTTCAATATTTATAAACATAGATTCATATTTATCTTTATTCATTATTCGACGAAGTTTCCAATAAATTATCGTAGATATAGTTACTATCCCTTAAAACTTATCTCCTGCTAACGTTTTCTTATACACATAGTCACCTAGAGTTTATTCATATTGCTTCCTTTACCTATATTTAATATCTCCCTTCCTATTTATTTATTTTTTTTTTCAATATCCAGTTCTCCTGGATACATGTCATATTACTGCCTGTGTCTATTAATGCCTGTATACTTGTTTCCTCTATTTTAATTTATATTTCTGGGTTTCTGATTGTCTTAGTTTTCCGACTGACTGTGGGCACCATACTCTTTTCTTGTCCCCACGCCTGTCCTTGCCTTAACACCGTTTACATCTCCATTGTATCTCTCATCTGCTTCATAAGTTCTATTTTCTCTGTTATTCTCATATTTAAATTCCATCTCCCATTTTCCAAAATCGAGTTGTGCCTCCACATTCATTAACATATCCGTACCTCTGATAAATTTTCTCCATAAGCCTTGTACCACTAAGCCTTGAGACGGATATTTAACTCCTCCTTTTTCTTCTGTTACCATTATCATTTTATTCATCTTTTCAGTCTTCTTATTAGTTGCGGTTCGAATTGTTAAATTTTTTATTGGCAGTACCTCCATCTTTCCTACTTCATTTCTTAACCTTCCCTGCTCTCCTAATATTTTCTCCCTTACATCTTCGACTTTCCTAAAACTCTCATCTGTTATCTTTCTTTCTCCCATCACCTTTAATTTCAACTCTCCTAACTCTTCTGTGTTTTTCTTTGTTATATTTTCTACTTTCTCTATCACTTTTTTATTAATTTCTATTTCATCAGCTATTATTTCTTTTGCTTCCTCAAAATTTGTCTTAATCTTCTCCTCTAATTCTCTATCTTTCTCCTCTATGTCTCTTCTCACATCCTCTATTACAGTATTATTCTCTGTCCTCCACTGTCGCCTCATATCCTCTATCACTTTCCTATTTTCCTCCCTTATTTCATCTTTTATTACTTTTAGATCCTCCTTCATCTCTCTTATTTCGTCTCTATTTTCCTCTAATTCTTTTTTTATTTCTCTCATATCCTCTTTTATTTCGTCTATCTTATCTAATTTTCTATTCATATTTTCATTATTTATATCTAATTTTCTATCTAGATCCTCTCTCCCTTTATTTATGATTACTCTCATTTCCATTAAAGTCCTCATCATATCCCTTAAATCTACATTCTCATTATTTCCCCGTTCCTGTTGGGTTTGCATAGGTGGTAGTCCCCTAGCTTCCTCTACCTCAATGTTTCCTATTGGCATATCTGTGCCTTCCAATTCTATTTCTTGCACTTCCAAACTTGTCCCTCTTTCCTGGTCCCCTACAACTACCAGCTCGCCTATAATATTTTCCTCCCTGTTTTCGATCCCCTCCTGAAAACTAACAAATCTCCCCTGAGCAGCCCCTTCAGTTTCTATCACCCTTTTCCGCCTACTCTTTTCTAATTGTTCCCCCTTTTCTGTTTTTTTTTGCTTTTTCTCGCCGCAAATTGTATGGTTCCCTTTCATCAGACATATTTTTTCTTTCTTCTTTTTTTTTTTTTTTAGCTATTAGTAAACTTATTTTACAAAATAAACAATTTATCTACATACTATAAACCTAGCCTTGACTCTATACAACTCAGTGTTTAACTCACTGTGTTAATATTTCCAGTTCAAATGTTTTACATATAAAAAGTTCTAAATTAATTTTGTTTCAAAATCTCTCTAAATAAATTTTATCTCTTTTTTTATCGAGCTCCCACGTTGTCGCCAATTATAACATATATTTCCAACACAAGAACGGGGTTTTTACTATTAAATATTTATTTGAATGATGATATTTAATTTCTAGTTAAAACACAAACTCCTGAATAATTTAAAATTCTTTATTATAACAATTTTTTATTTCAACCTTTAAACAATACACAGAACAAAAATAAACTTAACAAATTTTAACACAATATACTAAACTCACTTTCTTTGATTTTTAGTTACAAATTTTTATATACCCTAGGCTAATTTTACGATCTCTTACTATCTCGGGGTTTATAGCATGGGCTATATTTTTTTTAATTCTTAGGTTAATTAAATAAATTTTGAAAAACAATACTAAATTTTGAAATTAGTTTTAATAAATATTTTCCTGATGGAAAAACTTTAATTTGGAATAAGCAAAAAGGCGAAACTATTTGAACTGGATTATGATCTTATTACTATTAATCACAAGATATTCTAATGTACAAAATTAAACTTCCCTATTATCTTAAAGGTCCACTAAAGTTTATTTTTTATAGCGCTATATATACTTAACTTATCAAATACCGAAATTCTGCAGGTCGCTTACGTAAGATTCCGTTCTCTTCAAATTTCACTTTTTACACACTTAAATTCGTTTTAGTTCCTTCAAATTATATTACCACTGTACTTTATCTTTAAATTCACTTCTCCTTATTTAAAATTTCCAAGTTTCTTCACAAATCTGTATAATTTTGATGGCTTTTTTTAAAAGGAATTTTGACTGATCATGGCAGGTCCCCTCTCGTAGCGTCACCCACGCTATCTCCGACTAAACTAACGCTTCGTTTTTCTTTTAAAATGTTACAAATATGGCGGCCTCCTTCTTAAAAAAAGAAATCATATGGCTTTAATTTAGTTCGATTCCTTCTCACTAGAGTCGACTGCAACTGACCTACTTCTTGCTTTCTACAGCTGATGCAATAACGCGATTGTTTTCACCAGTTTTAATTTTGTTAACATACTGTTTCAATTTTCCGATCCTTAACAAACCTTCCAGTGTTTATTTAATTACTATTATTAGTGTGTGAAGTGTCTTTGTGTTTTACTTTTGTAATAATTCGAATTGTGTGTGTTTTGAGCTGAATTCATAGAACATAACCTTCATTGTTTACAATCGTTTTTCACTTTTTCCTTCAAGTAATTACTTATGCCCTATGTTACTAATATTTACAATTTTGTTTGAATATAATTATTATTAGATTATCTTGTTTTAAATTTTATTTGATACAACAAATTTCCTTATGCATTTACAGTTCAAATACCTTGTTTACATTTTACAACCGTTTTATAACCTTTCTAGGCTTTTACCTAAAATTAGTTTCTATTTAATCTAATCAATCTTTTAATGAATTTCTTTTTAAATTTTGTGTGAGTTATTTCTAATTTATTTTTCCAATTCTTAAAGAACATTATATAGCCCATTCTATAAATGTTACAATATACTAATATTTATAATATCTTTTCTTTTATAATTTAATAATATGTAAACAACTAAAATGTTTCAATGAAAAATATCAAACTTTATGTTTTTTATTTCAATTATCCTAAAGTAAAAGCATAAATTACCTTTGGAAATACTCCAAAATATTCTTCAGGGTGCAAAGAATATGTTTCAATTTCACAAGAGTTAAGAAAAGTTAACTTTTGTGTTGTATACTTTGAAACATTCTGGTAGGTGAAGTGCGACGAGGCACAGTCCACACTCCCACCGACTGGTTCTTTGGCCTTTTAGTGGGCTTAGGTGGTTTGGAACATGGAATTTTTTCTTTAGGCCTACCCATTCTTGGTTTACCCCTATCTCTAGTACTAACTCTAATAGGTCTATTTTTTTTATTTAACTTGGGAGCGGGTTTGAATTGCCCGAAGCACTGCTACCTTAAGGTATATTGTACTTACCTCCCTGATCTAGTCAAATAACCCCTTCCCTCTTACCAGGTTTAGGAGTCTCCTGACTAGAGTTTTACCTTCAGCATCCACCGAAGCCGTTCCATCACCAAAGAGGTTGAAGCGCCTCTCAGCAAGTACTTCACATCTGTAAATAATGTGTGTGGCAGTCTCGAGTTCCTGCCCGCATAATCTGCACACCTTGTAGATTATGCATAATCTGCAGGTTCATCCTTGTAGATACCCATTTTATGCAAATGTTTCCTTAGTCCACAGTGTCCCGTGAGTAGACCTGTGGCTATCCTTAATTTCTGCCTAGACAGATAGATGAGACTCTTCTGCAGCCCCAAGGAAGGTCTCCTAAGGGTTAGCTTACTGTGTCTCATCCCTTCGGCCCTGATCCAGCGCTCACAGTGTCTTTCAGCCATCCACCTTCGCACTGTCATCCTGACCATGGATTTGGAAATACCTACCGCAGGCTCCGGTCCAATCAGCGGAGTCGAAGACCCCTCCCTGGCCAGCGCATCTGTGGCTTCATTTCCAAGTAATCCCCTATGCCCTGGCACCCAACCTATCATGACTTGATTGTGCCTTGCCAGAGCTTGTAGGTTAATTAGGCACTCCCTGACTATGGCCGAGGTGACCACGTGTCCGTTTAGTGCCTTAATTGCTGCCTGACTGTCGGAGAAAATAGCAATCCGGGTCCCATGTGTTTCCCTTCTCGCTATCTCTCCTAGACAGGCATTTATAGCATATACTTCGGCCTGAAAGACAGAGGTATGCCTCCCCAAGGAAAAAACTAGTTCTACCCTTGGGTTTTTACAATACACCCCCGCTCCAGTGCCGAAGTCCATCTTGGAGCCATCTGTGTACCAGATCTGAGCTCCCGATGTTAATGTCCCTGACCATTCCATCACAGTTTGGTGTACCTGGTCAGGTGCAAACATTCGAGTAATGTGGTCGCTACCCATTTCCAAGACGGGTTCTTTGACCACGCACTCGATACTCATATGTCCCGAGACATCTGGGAGGTTAGCCCAGTTGCTCGAGTTGCGCAATCTCCATGCCGCTAGCCTCGCCTCTCCCCTAAGGACAAGCTCAAGGGGAGGGAGGTTAAGCATTACTTCCATTGCTGCACCTGGTGTAGTTGACATCGCTCCCAGTGTGCACAGACAGGCCAATCTCTGGATAGAGCTCAGTTTAGCTCTTGTCTGTGCCTGGTTGGCCTTTGTCCACCACACCAGAGCTCCATAGGTAATCATAGGTCTTATCACCCTCAGATACATCCAGTGCATCATTGATGGCTTCAGTCCCCATTTCTTACCCACCATTCTTCTCACAGTCATCAGTGCCCTTTTGGCCCTGTTAACTGTCCTCTCAAGATGTGGGTTCCAGGTGAGTTTCCTGTCCAGAGTAACTCCCAGGTACTTCACCTCCCCCACAAACTCAAGGTATTCACCAAACAAGCGGGGCATCCTGGTCGTCAGATCTTTTCGCTGTCTGGTGAAGTTAATGAGAGTAGTCTTTTTTGGATTTACCCTAAGGTTCTCCTTTTTACACCACTCTTCAATCATTCGTAGAGGATTTCTGATTACCTCAAGGACTGTATCAGGGAATCTGCCCAGGATCAAAACAACTATGTCGTCCGCATATCCTAGACAGAAGTACCCCTGTTCATTCAGGAGTTCAATAAGGTTGTCAACCACTAGGCACCACAACAGAGGAGAGAGAACCCTCCCCCTGTGCACAGCCCAGACTTGTCTCCGCCCTTCTGACCTCCCCTGCCACCTCTACAGAAATGCTTCTGTTTGTTAACATGGAACTTATCTAACCACAAGTGGTTGCATCCACTCCATGACGTCTTGCACCACTTACCATCGTCTCCACTGAGGGGTTATTGAAAGCCCATTCAATGTCGAGGAAGGCACCTATGGCACAACCTTTCTTGGCGATCATTTGCTCAATCCTACCAACCACTTGATGGAGAGCTCCCTCGCAGGATTTCCCCGGTTGATAAGCATACTGGTTCCAATGCAGTGGTTTTATGGCCAAAGCACCCCCCCCTAATATGCCCATCAACCAGTTTTTCTAGTCCCTTAAGAACAAAGGACATGAGTGTAATAGGTCTGTATCCTTTCCCTTCCGATTGGTTACCGGTGGGCTTAGGTATAAAGACCACCTTAC
Organism: Prosapia bicincta; assembly: GCA_036971475.1. NCBI lineage: Eukaryota > Metazoa > Arthropoda > Insecta > Hemiptera > Cercopidae > Prosapia > Prosapia bicincta. The sequence continues at coordinate 156,201,640 of JBAIZL010000002.1, forward strand.
TAGCTTTCCAGGCTGCCGGCACATGCCCTAAAGCAATGCTTAGCCTGTATAATTTAGTAAGTACCAGTACCAGCAAATCCATTCCCTGCTGCAGCAGCACAGGATAGATCCCATCTGGACCTGGAGATTTGTAGGGTTTAAATGTGCCAATAGCCCATCTTACCCTTTGTGGAGTTACTATCCTCCTTGCCACTTCCCAGTCCTCCCTCTTACCACGTCTTGTGGAGAGTTTGGCAACTGGTTCAGTGTCTGCTCCCCCAAGTTTCCTCAGGGTACTGGAAGGGAAATGTGTTCTGATTAATTCTTCCACAGTTTCCCCTGCAGTTTTTGTTATATTTCCCAGTGGGGTTCTTAGCATCCCCACCGGGTTAACTGGGTCCTTAGATAGCACTTTATGCAGTCGTGCCCCTTCCCGAGTTTTGTCAATCTCTTGACAAAACTCCTTCCAGGACTTCCTGCGTGCTTCTCTAATTGCCCTGTTGTATTCGGTTAATGTTTTCCTATACTGGTCCCACTCCCCGTTCTTTTTTGCTCTATTAAAGAGTCTCCTGGTGGTCTTCCGAAGTTTGGCTAGCTTCTTGCTCCACCATGACGGATCCCCTACTTTTCTCCCCTCACTAAGAGGGCAGTTATCAGTAAAGGATTCTACTATAGCCTCGCCAACCAATGCGGCAGAGTCTTCTAGCTCTCTCCTCCCACCATACTCCAATCCAGCCTCCTCAATCCGAACTCCCAGGTCCCTCCTGTAGGAGTCTCAGTCTGTTCTTCTTGGATCCCTGGTTGGCCGAAGCATGGCTGGATTTAGAGAGATATCATACCTAATATGTCTGTGGTCAGAAGAAGATGGTTCATCCGACACATGCCAGTTTAGTACATACCTAGCCGTCTGGTTCGATGCCGCCGTAATGTCCAGGACCTCCTGTCTGGCCCTAGTGGCAAACGTCGGCTCTTCCCCCTGATTTAAGACTAGTAAATTCTTAGAGCTAAGATAAGCTAAAAGTTCCTCACCTCTAGTGTTGGTACCTGTACTTCCCCACGAAGTGTGATGGGAGTTAGCATCCATCCCCACCAGCAGCTCCTCATCCACAGCCCCGCAGTGCTCGACCAGCCTCCTCAGCTCTTGTGTTGGTAGAGCCCCCTCGTAGTCAAAGGGGAGATATGCCGTGGCAAGGTTCAGCCTCTTCATCCTCCCCTCCGCCCGCAGCTCCACCGTCACTGCTATTAAGTCCCTGCAGCAGAAGTCCGTTAGTACAAAAGCACTCAATCCCCTCCTAACCAGGATACACGTCCTGGGAACACCGGAGTCCTTATCGTACAACAACTTACCTCCAGATGTCGCCAGCCCGCATATTCGTCCTCCAGAAATCCATGGCTCCTGGATGAGAACCAAGTCCACCTCTCCCCTGTCCAGCATCCTACACACGACAGCACTCGCCGCCCTGCTATGCTGTAGGTTCATTTGGAGGATCTTGATCATTGTTCTGCTTAATTTGCAGTCGCCTGGGTCCGCAGAGCAGCCCCAGGACTAGACATCGTGCTCAACTCTACAGCCACTTCACAGGTTTCTGCAGTCGGCAGCTTGACAGCCGCCCCCGCACCCCCAGTGATGGTTGCCGTTGACACATCTGCTACAGATTCACGGTTTGCCGTCTCATTGGCTCCCACTGTCTGTGCAGTCTCGAAATCAATTCTTTTACTTGGTCCATTAAAGTCCCACGAGTATGGGGGAAATAACGGTCGACCAGAGCAGAGCCCCCACTGCCCTGGCAAGACAACATACAATGAGGTTTTGTCTGGTTCCTCAAGGGGATCGTTTGGGACTGCATTTTATACCCTGCAGCCATTCATCCTTCGGCACGATGCCTTCCACCTTGGATTGGGTATTCAGTCACTGACCTTGAAGCACACCCCAAGTTCAGGACATTATTAACTGCTCAGACGAACAGCCTGCTTTACTCTCTTTTTTACAACTGTGTCGTTTGGGTAGTTTCCCGCCCATACTTCACTGTCGCATTGCCCTTGGTTCACCCGGGAGGTGAGAGTAGCATTGTGAGGACTTAATTCCCAACTACCCCAGTCTCCCCGGTCAGAGCACTCGGTTATTTCTACCGCGCTCAACCGGTTGACTGACGAGGAGGGATAATTCCTCACCTTTGAACCATAGCCTTGGTCCAGGCCTGCATATTCAGAAACCTTCCGGAATCCTTATTCACAGGTAACCTACATTTCTGTAGGCCGTCCCACTATCCGCCACCTGTGGACCCGCCCGGTTGCTCAGGCCAGCTTGCCGGGTAATAGGTCTAGGACAAGGATAAAAAAAACTAGGGGCATCATCCTCCTCACTAGCAGTAGGAGACAGAGGGGCAATTATTCCATCAAGGTAGATTTGATCGAGTAGGTTAATTAGATTGGAATTCTGTGAGCTTTCATCATCTGAATTAGATGGTAATACAGACCTATCTTGGACATTTATATCAGAAATTACATTATTTACATCTAGTGGAGTCCTAGGCCTAACATAACTACAAGAGGGCTGCTCAAGTTGCAACTTATCACTTATTGCAGAACAAGGCAGATTACATTTTTCATGATGTGGTGAACCTGTTATATTACAGTCTATTATGATTTTATTTTATTCATTACTTACATCTACATCTATTTAAGATTCAATGTCCAACTGTCCTATTTCATTATCATTCTCAAATGTTTCCTCAAACAAATCACTGTCCCATTCTCCAATAATTCTTTCAATTTCACAATCTTTCAACTCCTTCTCACTTTCATCAACATATAAAATATTAAATCCACTCATTTTTAACTTAAAAAGAACACAAATAACAAATTAAATACAATTTGGTTAGGTTATAAACATATTCCACACAACTACGACCTAAACACAACATCACAGACAATGTCAGCTGATCGGTCGCCAGATAAAACGTAATTATTGAAAGAACGGACAGTTCAAAGAAGATAAAAATACTACCATTGGAAAGCCCAAAGCCTGTAGAATAAGATGCATATGCGATCTATTGGATTTACTGAGAACTAACTCGACACAAATGAGTTATACTGGAGGACGGCGATTCACCGTCGCTTCACAGAATGGCACACTGGGTCGCGACGGCGGATCGCCGTCATTGTAAGCGAATGGGTTAAATATCAATAAGTGTGATGGCAATAATTGTACATAGAATTTAGCAATTATAAACAGTTTAAAATAATTAATAATGTATTTTTATTCTTACATAATATTTATATTTTATTAAAATTAATTATTTATTAAAATTAATGTTTATAATTTTTTAAAATAATTTTAGTAACGGTAGTATAGATATACATTTTAACATTAGACTTATGGAAGGCTGTACACTGAACAATCCTAAGTCTCTGGGGCAGATCCCTGTGGATGGATTTCCACCAAACCATCCTGCGAATATGTTTTCAACTTCTGTACAGTATAGGCTACTGTGGGCTTGTGTGATCAACTCGTTATCTGAATATATATTTCTTATTTGTGTACACAGAGGAATACACAAAAAACTCTAATTTAAATATATTAAATTAAAAAAAAACTTACTGGAATATATTTTTTTTGACTGAACTAGGATAAAATGTTATTGACTTTAATAGACAATAATCACTAGGCAACTGAAACCTTTTTTTTTGCCATTTGAAAATTCATAAAACACCGACTATAATAATATTCAACAAGAAAATATAAACAAGTATTAAAACATAACCTCAAACCTATATAAAATACTACTATCATTTTTTAGGCAGGCAAAAAAAGGAGGCTCTTAACCAATTATACTGGTATACTACTCTCTTGTATATATATATATATACACACACACACACACACACACACACACACATATATATATATATATATATATATATATATATATATATATATATATATATTGTAACATTTATAGAATGGGCTATATAATATTATTTAAGAATTGGAGGAATATATTAGAAATAACTCACACAAAATTTAAACAAAAATTCATTAAAAGATTGGTTAAGTTAAAATTGAAACTAAATTCTGGTAAAAGCCTAGGAATTGTAAACAAGGGTTTTGAACTGGAAATGTATTAGGAAATTTGTTATATCAAATAACCTAACACATAAATTAAAATAAGATAATCTAATAATAGTTATGTGTAAACAAATTTGTAAACTGTAGGAACATAGGGCTAAGTAATTACTTGAAGGAGAAAGTGAAAAAACGATTGTAAACAATGTAAGGTTATGTTTATGAATCCACTCAAAACACACACAATTCAGAACTATTTCAAAAGTAAAACACAAAGACACTTCACACACTAATAATATTAATAAAATAAACACTGGAAGGTTTGTTGACGATAGGAAATTGAAACAGTAAGTTTCAATCAGGTTTAACCAAGTTAAAAGGCCATTCTAAACAAACTTGTGATATGTCAGCTGTAAAACAGATGTAGGTCAGTGTGACAATCGATTCTATTGAAGAAAAAGAAAACAAACTAGATTACAGGCAACATGTGTTTTTTGGAGAAGAAAGGCGGCCATATTTTAAACAATTTAAGAAAAGCTAAGGACGCGTAGTTAGAGTTTGGTTGGATGGCGTGGGTGACGCTTACAAGATGGGACCTGCCAGGACCAGTCAAAATTCTATTTTTTTGGAAAGAGTTCGTCTAAATTATACAGTTTTGTGAGTAAACTTGGCCAGATTAAACAGGAATAAGAAAATTGAAAGAGTTAATACAGTGAAAATATAATTTAAAAGAACTAAAACGGATTTAAGTGTGTGAATTGTTTAATTGGAGAGAACGGGAATTTACGTAAGCGACCAGCAAAATTTTGATATTTATTAAGTTGAGAAATAGCGCTATAAAAATAACTTTAGTGGACTTTTAAGATAGTAGAGAAGTTAAATTTGTATATTAGGATATCTTATAGTTAATTAATAGTAAGAAATAAATCCAGTTCAAATAGTTTGGCCTTTTTGCGTTTTCAAAATTTAATATTGTTTGTTCAAAATTTATTTAATTAACCCAAGAATTTCTAAAAATATAGCCCATACTATAACCCCGAGATATCAAGAGATCTTAAACTAGCCAAAGGTATTAAAATGTGGTAACTAAAAAATTAAAAGAAAATAAGAAATAGTATATTTTGTTAAAAACTTGTAAGTTGTAAAATTTTTGTTTTGTGTTAGATGTTGAAAAGAAATTGTAAAAATAAATGTTAATGAATTGTTCTTGAGTAGTTTTTTGGTTTTGGTTATTAAATAGAAATAATATATCTTCATTTAAATTAAATAATAATTAAATAGTAAAACCCAGTTGTATTGTGTCTTTATAAAAGGTAATTGTTTACATTTGGCACACCAACGTGGGGTATGATTATTAGAAAAATAATAATAAAGAATTAATTATTCATTTAAATATTTAATAGTAAAACCCCGTTGCGTCTGTTAAATAAAAAAATTATGTTACAATTGGCGCAACAACGTGGGGCTCGATAAAATTTATTTAGAGAGATTTTGAATCAAAATTAATTTAGAACTTTTTATATGAAAAACATTTGAACTGGAAATAGATTTAGAAAAATTTTGTAAAACCAAACACTGAGTTGAATTGAATCAAGGCTAGGTTTATAATATATATAAAAAATTGTTTATGTTTGTATAATAAGTTTACTTACAGCTAAAAAAAAAAGAAAAAATATAGGCGAGCTGGTAGTTGTAGGGGACTAGGAAAAAGGGACAATTTTGGAAATGAAAGAAATAAAAATGGAAGGCACAGATATGCCAATAGGAAACATTGAGGTAGAAGAAGCTAGGGGACTACTACCTATGCAAACCCAACAAAAAAAATGGGGAAATGATGAGAATGAAGATTTAAGGGAGATGATGAGAACTCTCATGGAAATGAGTGTAAAAGGGAGAGAGGATCTACATAGACAATTAGATAAGATGGACGAAATAAAAAAAGAGTTAAAAGAGAATATAAACGAAGTAAAAGGAGAGATGAACAGAGGATTTGCCTCAAGTAGGTTGGAAATGAGTAGGTTGGATAAGAAATTCGAAAGCCTAAAGGAAGAAAATAAGAGAATGATAGAGGATATGAGGGAACAGTGGAAAAAAAAGAATAATGCTGTAGTAGAGGATGAGAGAAGAGACTTAGAGGAGAAAGATGGAGAATTAGAGGAGATTAAGGAAAATTTTGAGAAAACAAATGAAATAATAGCTGATGAGATAGAAATTAATAAAAAAGAGATAGAGAAAGTTGAATATATAACAAAGAAAAACACAGAAGAGTTAGGAGAGTTAAAATTAAGAAATGAAGTAGGAAAGATGGAGGTACTGCCTATAAAAAATATAACAATTCAAACCGCAACTAAAAGGAAGACTGAACAGATTAATAAAATGAAAATGGTAATAGGAGAAATGGAAGGAGTTAAATATCCGTTTCAATGCATAGTGGTACAAAGCTTGTTGGGAGAAATGATCATAGGTACGGATATGTTAATGGATGTGGAGGCACAACTCAAGTTTGGAAAATGGGAAATGGAATTTAAATATGAGAGTAACACAGAAAATAGAACTTATGAAGCAGATGGGAGATACAATGGAGATGTAAACGGTGTTAAGGCCAGGACAGGCGTGGGGACAAGAAAAGAGCATGGCGCCCACAGTCAATTGGAAAACTAAGACAATCAGAAACCCAGAAATAGAAATTAAATAGAGGAAACAAGTTTACAGGCATTAATCGACACAGGCAGTAAAATGACAGGTATCAAGGAGAAGTCGAGAGAAAGGAAAATAACAAAGGATAATAAGATGGAAACAACAGGAATGACTCAGGATATAAAAGTATTAGGAGAAGGAAGCGAATGTAGGAGGGATAGATAACAAATAAACCGGAAATGACAATGGACCAGAAATGACTTAATAATTAAACAAACACTTGAAAAAAAATAAAGAAAGAAAAAATATATAAATTTAAATAAAATAGGAAGGGAGATATTAAATATAGGTAAAGGAAGCAATATGAGTAAACTCTAGGTGACTATGTGTATAAGAAGACGTTAGCAGGAGATAAGTTTTAAGGGATGGTAACTATATCTACGATAATTTATTGGAAACTTCGTCGAATAATGAATAAAGATAAAATTATATATATTTAAACTTCGTCGTATTGTAAGGGAGAATCTGCGTTGATAAATAATGGAACTTCATCGTATATATTATATATATTATAAAAGAAATATGAATCTATGATAATAAATATTAAAGCATCGTTGAAATAAAAATATGGTAATTGTGTATTTAAACTTCGTCGTATTGTAAGGGAGAATCTGCGTTGATAAATAAGTATTAAAACAAAATTTATATTCGTTGATATAGGGATAGTGTAATCGAAGGAACTATAGATATGATCAAATAGAGGATATGAAATTGCAACCTTTAAAAATATTAGATGTTAAACTTCATACAAAATAAACTGAAATGATATAAGAAAATAATTGAACTGGATGAGCATAACAATATAAAAAGGGGAAATATAATTTGGAAAAAGGGGAATTTGAAAATAAAATGAAATATATAAATAACGTCGATAATATGTGAAATAAAATAAATGTCTACGTGAATAAGGGTGTTAATGATGTTGATGTCGTCGAAAATATGTTAAAATAAAATAAATGTCTACGTTAATAAGTGGAGGTAAGGTGAATTACAGTCATATATATATATATGTAACAAAGTATATAGTATAATAAAGAGTTAAAAATAAAAATAAAAATAATAATAATAATAAAATAATGGTAATATGAAATTGGGGTTAAATTTAATATAGTTGTGTTCAGATAGAGTTGATAGATTTATAACTGAAGTGAGGTTGAGGCAAGGTTAAGACAAATTAATTTTAATTGAAAAAAAAAATTTATGATGAATAGTTGGGAGGATGCGAAAAAAGAGATAGTAAATAGAATAATAAATAACAACATATAAAATTAATGAAATAGTATTATGCGAGTTTTAAACTAGTATAAACCATGTAAGACAAGTAGCTTGAAGTTTTCAGCTCAGTATTTGATTGGTAAAGAGTTAAGATAAAATTGTATTATAGAATTAAGTATAAATGGACGAAAGTGGACAGATGAAGGTATGAATGACTTTTAAGTGGACAATTATAAAAGTGGTAAAGACAATGGACAATAAGTCAGCCAAAGTGTTGAGGTATAACGTACTCAATAAAAATGTGTTCAGGTAGTTATTAAATAAAATGTACAAGTAGGAAATAAATGTAATTTTAATTTAATTTAAAAAAAAAAAAAAATATGTATATTTAAGCAAGCTTGTAAAATGTAAAAAAAAATGTGTAATGTAGATATTAGGATTATTTTTTTTGTTTAAATTAAATTAGGGGACATTGTAACATTTATAGAATGGGCTATATAATATTATTTAAGAATTGGAGGAATATATTAGAAATAACTCACACAAAATTTAAACAAAAATTCATTAAAAGATTGGTTAAGTTAAAATTGAAACTAAATTCTGGTAAAAGCCTAGGAATTGTAAACAAGGGTTTTGAACTGGAAATGTATTAGGAAATTTGTTATATCAAATAACCTAACACATAAATTAAAATAAGATAATCTAATAATAGTTATGTGTAAACAAATTTGTAAACTGTAGGAACATAGGGCTAAGTAATTACTTGAAGGAGAAAGTGAAAAAACGATTGTAAACAATGTAAGGTTATGTTTATGAATCCACTCAAAACACACACAATTCAGAACTATTTCAAAAGTAAAACACAAAGACACTTCACACACTAATAATATTAATAAAATAAACACTGGAAGGTTTGTTGACGATAGGAAATTGAAACAGTAAGTTTCAATCAGGTTTAACCAAGTTAAAAGGCCATTCTAAACAAACTTGTGATATGTCAGCTGTAAAACAGATGTAGGTCAGTGTGACAATCGATTCTATTGAAGAAAAAGAAAACAAACTAGATTACAGGCAACATGTGTTTTTTGGAGAAGAAAGGCGGCCATATTTTAAACAATTTAAGAAAAGCTAAGGACGCGTAGTTAGAGTTTGGTTGGATGGCGTGGGTGACGCTTACAAGATGGGACCTGCCAGGACCAGTCAAAATTCTATTTTTTTGGAAAGAGTTCGTCTAAATTATACAGTTTTGTGAGTAAACTTGGCCAGATTAAACAGGAATAAGAAAATTGAAAGAGTTAATACAGTGAAAATATAATTTAAAAGAACTAAAACGGATTTAAGTGTGTGAATTGTTTAATTGGAGAGAACGGGAATTTACGTAAGCGACCAGCAAAATTTTGATATTTATTAAGTTGAGAAATAGCGCTATAAAAATAACTTTAGTGGACTTTTAAGATAGTAGAGAAGTTAAATTTGTATATTAGGATATCTTATAGTTAATTAATAGTAAGAAATAAATCCAGTTCAAATAGTTTGGCCTTTTTGCGTTTTCAAAATTTAATATTGTTTGTTCAAAATTTATTTAATTAACCCAAGAATTTCTAAAAATATAGCCCATACTATAACCCCGAGATATCAAGAGATCTTAAACTAGCCAAAGGTATTAAAATGTGGTAACTAAAAAATTAAAAGAAAATAAGAAATAGTATATTTTGTTAAAAACTTGTAAGTTGTAAAATTTTTGTTTTGTGTTAGATGTTGAAAAGAAATTGTAAAAATAAATGTTAATGAATTGTTCTTGAGTAGTTTTTTGGTTTTGGTTATTAAATAGAAATAATATATTTTCATTTAATAAAATAAAAGTACATTGTATTGTGTTTTATAGAGACTTTACAATATATATTACAGTACTAGAAATTGCGAGAAAAAAAAAATTAGACAAAAATAACAAGGTTTCTAGATCTTGTTAAATACTAATTCACTAAAACTGTGAAAAAAAGAGTTAAACATAAAAAAAGTTACATACAAAAATAACTAAAAATGCAATAAAAATTTTCTAAGTAAGCCTTTATAAAGTAAATTAAAAACCTCAAGATGTACAATACACAAAAACTGCAACTACTCAAAATAAAAATTGAAATATGAAATCATATTTATAAAATAAAGAACTAGTTATTCATGAGGCCTTACTATTAAAAATGTACTGATAATGTATTTGCAATTGTACTTAGAGATGTGTTTGTAAATTTGTACAAAACCACCATTTTTGTACCGCGCTAAAAGGTGTACTAAAAAATTCCAAATTTTGTCATGCCCCTTATAGGTTAAGAAGTGACATTGGTTTATTAAATTTTAGTTGACTTATGCATGGCTATAATAATATTCTTCTGACATCAGCAAATTTTTTAAAACTGTAACAGTACTCATCTACAAGTTTGTTCTGGTTAGATGCCTTCTTGAGGTCTTATGGCCTCGATGACAATATATATTTTTGAAATGTGCGGTTAAATGAGCGAGCACAATAAACGTCATTAATTAAATATGAATTTGATAATTTTTAGTTTTTACCTAGATCTTGTAATAAAACAATCATTCTTGTATTTTCCATGTACAAATTATTTTTATTTTCAGAATTGTTTAGTAGGCACAGTTTTTTAAAAATCTTCTTTTTTTTGTAATTGATCACCGCTTTTTTCAAATTGGACAAATTGGCTATTTTTTACTACTTGATAGATTACATTATATAGAATTTGACAGTATTTATTTAACAATATTTTCTATCACAATGAAAATGTTGGAAATAATACCACAAAAATAATAAAAAATAACAAATAATACAAGTTACTTGTACAAGTTACAAGTTACTAGCTCACTCTAGTTTTGTGATTTCTTGTTTGCTAGATTGTAATTTTGTAATAAGATCCTCTGATAATGATGACATGGCCATCAAAATATACATAAGGATTTAATCTTGTGTTATTTGTTATTTTTGTGATATTGGGACTGTTTCCAATATTTTCATTGTAATATATTGTACCACTGTGCTCTTGATATTGTATAATATTTTCTATTAATATTCTGATTGACATCAAACAGCTATTTTTTTTATTGTTATAATTTGATGATATTGAGATCTTTCATGTATATAGGCAAGAGACTTTTAATGTAAATATAAATAAAATTGTCTGTGGGTTGTTGTCAAAAGAATTATAATTCATACATTTTGATTTTGTGACAAGGAAAAGCTTTTAAAAGGCTAACAATTTTTTATCCAAAAAGAAATACAAAATCACTATTTTTGAATTAATTATTGCTTATAGTTTGAAGCCTAGTTAATTAAAAATTAAAAATTATAAATTTTATAATGCTTACCTATTAATTAAGATTTTATTTAGTTTTCAAATATCGGTTATTTATTGTCAGATTCTCATATTTCTCATTTATTTTAGCCCAACACCAACTACCATATCACCCAGGACTCACCAGAGGTCTGGTTGCTGTACTTTTGTATTATGATGGACGAAAAGCTCTTGTAACATCACTTCGTTTATTAGTACAAGCTCGAGAGGGGATTCTTTGGACTGTAGAAGGAAATAAACAGATTGTTGAATATATCACGAAATACACAACAGAACTGATGCATGGTGGACTGATTCTGAAAATATTAAGTAAATAAATTAATCCTTTTTAATAATAATGAAATGATAAAAAGTAAATAATCAACAAATAATGAATTATTAAATTTATACCATTTTCACAGGAATTATTTGAAACCATTTGCTAGTCAAGATCTCAAAAGATGGTTCTTCATTAAAGTATCCTCCTAGTCAAATATCTGCTATAGATGATTTATGTAATCTCAGTAGGTCTATAAATGGGCCAACCTGCTGCACTTCACTTGGTCTATGTTGACCAAATTCTTGAACATTTAAAAGAACTTACAGACTTATGCTTGCATATTAGTAATAGTTATGCAAATGATTCTCATAATAATAATTGTAAAATTAATAGAAGTAAGTAAATTGTGAAATTGGGCTGCCTAAATATTGGAAAATTGTCAAACTGTTACTATAGTCAATGGATTTTTTTAAAAATTCTGATTTTATTTTAATTTGTGATTTATATTTTAATTAAAAGTGTGATATGTGCTTGTATTACCTGAAAAGTTTATCGGTATTAACATGAATGGATGTTCAGTATTTTTTAGATATTTCAATTTAAATTTAGCACACCTAAAAAGTAATTTTACTTCCGTTTACATACCACTGTAAGGAAACACACAGCCTGCAATTTAAATACTAGCTTAAAGGATGATGTCTGTTCTTCATCTTTATGTTGAAAATACAAAGAAAAAATAATTTATAGGTCATTGATTTTAGTTTGTTAACGTAGAAATTTAATGAAGATTGTTTGTAAAATCATAAACAGGAAACCAAAATGTTATGGGATTGTAAAACCAAGGCAGTACTAATATTTGGCTAGTCTATCTTAAGATGTATCTGCATCATTGAATTATTTTCATTTCATTTGGTTAATTTGTGTTATAATGTTTTCACTTTATGGAGCTTATTCAGAAGGTAACATCCCCCCCCCCACATAGCTGTAGTTAATCGAATGTTGCACAGTATTTAAAAGTTCATTTGCACTAACGCCTAGTTTGCCTTATGTATTAAACGGTGCCATTAGGATTAATATTATTGTAGTTTACTATTTATAGTAAAACCTTCTTGGTTTAACTGTGAAATATGTTTATTGATTTGATTTTTCAGCAAGGCACTTTTCACCAGCAGTTCACTGACAGATAAGTGAAGTGTATGGTCCCAATGCAACGAGTCACAATAAAATTCATAAGTGAAGACCTGAAAGTTGATCCCTTATTATAAATTCTCTGCCTAGTATATTGAAATCTATACACAGCTCCTCCCACCTTAGGCTCAATAAATAGTAGTAAAAAGACGGAAAGGACATACAATTTTGTTTGGGAGTAAAAATTCAACAGTAAAAATAATATTATTGCTGAACTTCCAGGTGTAGAACAACATATATACGAACAGTTAGGCAATTTTAGAGAATTAGACATTTTTAGTTTATTTTGCAGTTTATTTTGTTGACATGATTGTGCTAGAAACCAATTATTATGCTCAAGAACAAATAAGATAACCCACAAATAAAAAACCTGAAGAGTGGTAATAACTAAATGCCTCTGACAAGGGATGAGTTAAAAAAGCTATTTTGCATCATAGATAAAGATGTTAATGTACCAAATAAAAAAATAATGTTTCCCTAATGATTTTGTGAAGTGAAAAACCTAATATTCTATGTATTGGTAACAAAGAAAAATATTACAGACGCCTATTTATTAAAAAAATTCCTATTGCCGGGTTTACTGCTACCTGGGTTTCTGCATTTTTATGATGAATCCATAGAAGATCCTACTGGCAAATAAAAAAAAAATCAGACCTGTAATTAGATATTTGAAAAAAAATTCAATTTACCAACCAGATCAAAATGAATCCCTTAACAAGAACTTTATCGAGGTGGGTTCAAGACTGCCTTACATATGATAATACATATAATTCAAACCCCAAAAACAAGCAAGATTTGGTATAAAGGTTTTTATAGTTTGAGAAGTGAGTTCTGGGCGTTGTTCGGTGTTCAAAATTTATATTGGGAAAGATAAAGTATGCAGTAAATTTATAACCAGTGAATCGGTTGTTTTAGATCTTATATCACCGTTCATCGTCTTGGGATACATGTATTTTTCAGATAATTGGTGTGTTTGACCTGGGTTGATTTAATGGATTCTAAATTGATTATGTACATATTGGTTTGAAATAGAATGACGTAAAAGATGGTTCTTATATTCTTTTGTCATACTAGGGAAATATAACCTTGTGCTAGAGAATGATTCAGTTTTGTCTGTAGATTATGGATGCTGTGTACCAGTTAACCACCATCATTACATACTTATAGCATCAGTCTTTTACTATTTCAATTAAATTTTTCATAACAAGTAGCAGCACATTCAAAGTCCTTATCTGAAGTAAAGGATAGTAAATCAATTCTTTGTTAATAGATAACTAGAGCATTATACTGTATTCTACTATAAATGTTTTATATTTGATCGTTTGTAATCAGAATGAGTATTGTCATTACTGAATACACTTTTTGTTTGTTTGCTTATTGTTCATATTCTCTTGATTTTCTTGATTATTTAAATATCTGCTTTATCATTTTAAATGGAAACAACTTTGTTATAGCAATGTTGAATGTATTTGTTTAGGTACTCTCGAATCACTCGACTTATCTAAGGAAATGGAAATTCTTCAGGCTAACAGAGCTTTAGGAGGACCAAAACATCACCACCAAGTCGTGGATTTATACCAAGGTATAAGACAAGGTCTGGCTGATATCATTTACCTTTGGGCAGCACAAGGTGGATTATACAAAGAATCAACTATAGAGTAAGTAAACTAACTTAATGTCTTTACTTTGCTTATTTTCAATTATTTTGGGGTCTTGGGAAGTTGAATAGGTTTTCTTAGGGATTGTAGTATATATTAAGGGGCAATAAATGTGCTGCTACTATAAAAACATGGAATGCTGATCATGGTCAACAGGCCATAGACATACTATATGTCGTTGTCCAACACATATGTCGTCATTGGATGTGAGCTATTTCTAATATAGGTGGGGGGGGGGGCAGAAGATCCTTGTTTTCTCTCAGTTGTATCTAGAGATGCTTATAGTTTTGCTTATAGATCATTTTTTGTTCTATAGCTGCATATTCTTCTTTCTTGCAGTAGATTAACCAAAGGAGAAAGAATTTTTATCACTTATACATTTTAGTTTTTCCTATATTGAAACAACAGTGATAAATTTATATTATAAATAAAGGAATAAATATTAAGCTTACTCCAAAAATGTATTTCATTTTGCAAAAAAAAATTATTTCACTCATATTTTTTGGTTAACTGTGTTGCTTTCATTTTACCAATTAGAATTATTTCTTTAGATTGATGCTAATAAGTATCTTGTTCTATCTGCATATATTTTTATCAATTATTAAATGAAGAACGGGTTTTTTATAATCACGAGAATGTGATATACATAAATATTTGATTGATCTTGTGAGACAGGTTCCCGCCTCAAATATTTCTGCCATAGAGAATGAGAGTCTCAGAATATGTGTTACACTTTTTTGCATTTACTTGGCAAAACAACACTACTTACTGATTTATTCAGCAGATGCGTTTTGCACTAGGTCAGAGCATTATTCATTTGCTGTGAGCCACTGACAAGACTGTTGCTCAGTTGTTGTGTTGGTGTGATTCTGTTCTGTGGTGTGTTATTGTTCATAGAGTAGTTGTTAATTATGTGCTCAAAAATAGTATTTGATTATGAGTTTGTCTTGTCATTTAGAATGTGATGTGGATAGTATTTATGGTGTTTGTATATCTCATAGTTTTCTACTGTGTTAAGTTTGTTGCTTTTTTTGATGCAGAGTAGGATTTTTAAACTGGTAACTATGTCAGTCTGTGAGTGTAGTGTGTTTTGTATGTGTATGGCAAAATTTGATTTGGGTTGTGTCTTTTTTATGCATTTTATGTGTTTGTTGTATCTTGTGGTAAATGTTCTCCTTGTTTGTCCTATGTAAAAGCTGGGACAGTTGTTAAGAGTAATCTTGTATACACCTGCCCTGTCGTGTTTATCCTGGTGTGTTTTTGAACTGTGTAAGTGTTTTTTAATTGTGTTTGATATTGTGAATGCTACTTTGTATTTAAGTTTGTAGAACGAAGAAGCTATTTTTTGTGATGTGTTGACATGATTTGCAAGAGTTATGTATTTTTGTGTTATTGTTTTTTGTTGTGTTATGTGTGAGTTGCTTTTTGTGTGTTATGTTGTCTATCAAGGTGTTTTTCTATCCGTTTTATAGGCTATGTGTTTTATTGTGTTTAGTTCGTTTATTTTGTCTTCATTGTTCTTGGGTTTGTTGCTTAGTCTGTGTATCATGGAGTGAAAGGCAGCATGTTTGTGTTGTGTGGGTGATTGGACGTGTTGTGTATAACTTTGTCAGTGGTGGTGAGTTTGCTGTATATTTTGATGCGTTGTATATAATGTGTGTATATTTTTGCGTTTGTTATTTGTTTTTTATCGTTAGGTCTAAGTAGAAGTTGATTTTTTTTGTTGTTCTGTTTCTAGTGTGAAGTTTATGTTATTGTGTAATTTGTATATGTAATTGTAAAAGGTGTTTATCTTTTACATGTTGCCTTTGTATAGGATTAGGATGTCATCTACGTATCTAAACCAATATATTATTTTGTGGGCGTATGTGTTGCTGTTTATGATATATTTTTGTTCTAAATTGTGTATGAATATTTCTGACAATATGGTTAAGATGGGGATCCCATGGGTAAGCCTTTGTTTTGTGTGCACCAATCAAATACTATATTTGAGCATATAATTAACAACTACTCTATGAACAATAACATATCACAGAACAGAAATACACCAAAGACTCACACTAACACAACTTACTTGAGCAACAGTCTTGTTAATGTCTCACAGCATTGAATAATTCGCTCACCTAGTGTAAAACGCGTCTGCTGAATAAATCAGGAAGTGGTGGTTTTTTGCCAAGATAATACAAAAAAGGGTAATTTATACTAAAACCTCAAGATGTATAACACAAAAACTGCAAAATATGTGATAACCTAGTTGACTTTGGGAAGCTCAATATTATTTAGGTTAAGATCCAGTAAAGTAAATAAGCTATCACAGTTTTTTACTATTTTGAAACTATAATGGTTATTTTTTTTTCTTTGGATAGTTCAAGGTTGACTTATAATCCTGAAAGTAAACTAGCACAGAATTTAAAAAAATCTTGCACTCTATATGTTTTAAAATTCTATAGTTTGATTACATTACCTTTGTACTTTTTTTATAGTGATAAATAATAGTAAATTGGTTTACTTTATTTTTATCTGTACTTAAAAAAGTGTTTGGATGTGTTTCAGATTACTAAATGTACTTCACAGAACTAAGATTCAGGAAGAGTCAAGCGGTGGCATTGATAATGTAACCTTAGCTTTACAAATGGGTTTACTGTATGCAATAGATCTGAATGTATTACATAGAGTAGAGAACGGTGATGGTAAGTTATCTAATCTCACCAACATACATATTACAATAACAATTGATGATAAAATTACTAAAATTCATATTTATAATGTTTAGAATATGGTTGGAATATATACAGAATTCAGAGTTTGGAATATCAAACAGAATTTATATTATAAAATGAATGGTAGCAGCAAACATAAAAAATAATTCAATCTTGTGAAAAACTAACATTTATGTCACTAAATAAAGTGTTTTGTAAGATTGGAGTTATTTTGCATACTTGTTACTTATATTATTCTCACAAGCCTAGCTCAATTTTGCAATGAACTAATTTCATAATATAACCCGTCTAATGTTAATGTTTAAAAATACCATCAAAACATGTTCACTACCATCAACTTATTGAATATTTTAGTGGGACTTTCTCTTTTTTGAGGACAACACTTTTATTCACTTGCTAATATTCTGAATGTTCAGCTGAGTTCTTATTCTTTATGTATGCCTTTTAAATAAGAGAGATGTTAAAAATCATCAGGCTCTTAGTTATAGAAACTAGGAGAAACTACACCAAATCAAGTTTTTCTTGGAACTATTCTACAAATCTAATCATTATTTTACTGGTGGACTAATTATATCCGAATCTTGAAATTAGGTGGACTCTTTCACACCATAGTATTGCTTGCACTTTTTAAAAAATGAGACAAATTGATATTTTAAATTATTTTAAATGTATAATTAATGATGAGGTAAATATTACGTTGCAATATGCTCTCTCTATAAAATTACAAGGAGAGTCTTGAGTATAGAACAAAATATATTACAAAACAAAATTACAAGTAGAAAAAGTGCTGTTATAGGATTAATATAGCACAGATTGTTTAGTGCTTGTCATAGTAAGGTGTAGAGAAGTGTTGATTGAATGAGAAAACTGTTTCTTCAGTCACATCTGTGTACTCTAGGCTGTCAGGATTCTTGAAATTTGTGGGCCATTCTTGGATACTTTCCAGGAAACGAATAAAAGTAGTTGAATTAGTTTGTTACAATTAGAACAGTATTGTAAACTGAACAAGATATATGCACTATAAAGTCCTCACTATATACCATTAGGCAATTCATATTTTTACTAGTACTTGGATTATATCAAGTTCTTTATAACCATTATTTAAATTTATTGTAAACATGAACAACATTTATTATAATAATAAATTACATTCTTGAATTTTGTTTGTAGTCCATTATGTTTGGTGAATCTTATTAATCACTTAAACAATAGTTTGATAATCCAAACTTTAAATTTTGTAAAATTGACACTATAGACAGGGAAAACAAATATGTCACATTACCATACATAAACAAAACAACAAACAAAATAGCCCGCAAATTTTCAAAAAATAGGATACAAAATAGCATACAAAACTAATAACAAGTTACAATACAAAATACAACATGACACCAACAACAAAGATAAACTACATGCAACAGGCGTATTCAAACTGAACTGCGACGAATGAAACAAATTCTACATTGGACAAACAGGTCACAGCTTTAAACAAAGAGTCGAGGAACACAAACAGAACACCACCTCTAAATTTTACAATCATATACTAAAAGAAACAGGACACAAATACACAGACATTTACCATAACCTAGAAATCCTACGCATCAACAAAAAAGGACCACATCTAAACACACTAGAACAATATGAAATTTACAGACACACAAAAACACAAAGTACAACTCCAAGCAGAAGACACTGATGAAGATCGGCACATAGCGATCAAAAACGTTCTTTCTCAGTAAGTTTTTACAAATTTACAAAATTTAAAGTTTGAATAGTCATAAACTATTGTTTAAGTGATTAATAAATTACAGTTAATTGTGAAATAATGACATCTGCGATAATTTTACATGAGTTCAACATTAGTTCAGTTTAGATTGAGTAGAGTACTTGGATTAAAACTCAACCAAATCCTCAGGCCTTTTTTAATGTGTATTATTTTCCCTGAAACATATTTCTTTCAATTTTCTTTCTCAAACGACAGACAATATGGGGATTTTTTATGCTATGAAGATTTAGTCAAATCTATGTACAAGAAAACTGTGCTTGGAAAGAAACTATAGTTTGAGCTTTTGATAATATAAGAGAGGTTAGACAAATCAGCTGAAAATATGATGTACAATATTTTTACCTGATTAAGACAAGTAGTTGTTTTATTTCTCCAGAATAATTACTATAAATATTATTTTATAAAATTTAGTTTGTTTCAATTATTCAGAGGTTGCTGAGACGTTACCATTACTGTCTGAGGCTGGTTTTTTCACTCAGCTACAAAAAGAAATTGCACCATCAAAACTATGGAAGTGTAAAGGTTTGCAAGGAATAACTAACTTGGCATGGGCAGTAACCTTAGCTACATTACGTACAGCACCAACGTCTCTCCATCCACAAGGTTTGTATTTTTAATTGACTTGCCTATTGTGTTTATTTTGTCCTTAAGTCAGTTCGTTAAAGTTTGAAATTTTCTGTAAATGTCCATTATATGACATTAATATTAAAAAAAAATTATTACCTTGCTTTGCTCTTGCCAGGATTATTTTCATAATGACAAGAATGTATGTCTTTTGCCTTCCCTAACATTGTCAATATCCTTCTGATTGCTACATTTTAAAGAAATAACATCTGAAGGATTACGTCTATTTTTTAGTAAAGTTTTGTGAAGAGTGCATGGTTAACAGTAGATGTGTTCTCCAAAACACTAGAAAAGGCAGCAGGCATTTTATATACTTATCAATACAGACTAACAAAATAGCTCTATTTTTTTTATTAAACATTTTAGGAATGTCTAATGCTTCAGCATCTGGGTTTTAACTGTAGTGAAGATAATGCTAGACATGATAATAGTGTTAGTAAAACAGCACTTTGAATGTGTTATTGTTTTAAGCTGTTGGCCTACTTTGTTGAGTCCTTCTTGTCACTTTTACTGGGCACTGTAAAATATTTTGATGAGACCCAGTATTTCTATTTGTAATACATGTAATGAAAAACTGATAATTTTTTTTATTTTGAAACACTTAAGTTTATATAATAAGCAATTGACTGTCAAGGTTGACAGCTGACAGTATATATATATATATATATATATATATATATATATATATATATATATATATATATATGTATATATATATATATATATATATATATATATATATATATATATATATATATGAAGTTAATATATTACTATGTAAGTAATTTTATCCACCATTAAGTGCAATAATTTTACCTTAAGTGATGAGGCACCTTTCGGTCGTTGACCATTGTCGAATCACATATATATATATACACGTGAGTGGCTGACAGCTACTATATGTAGTATACTGACAGACATCTGAGCGTATATTATATTACTAGTTCAGTATGTAAACATATCTTGATGCAAGTATTTATGCCCTTGGGAAATAC
The DNA here is from genome assembly GCA_036971475.1 of Prosapia bicincta. Lineage (NCBI taxonomy): Eukaryota > Metazoa > Arthropoda > Insecta > Hemiptera > Cercopidae > Prosapia > Prosapia bicincta. Next base: position 156,222,186 of record JBAIZL010000002.1, read on the forward strand.
TTCATATAATGATGAATGAAGGGTTTATTTTAAACGAATTACGCAGTTTTTATTAGTTGAAGTAGACAAAGAATTTGTGAGTAATAGAAGTAGACAGAAGTAAATGATACAAAAGTGAAAAAGTTTTTGTGTTTATTGGGATGGTAACAATTAATTTATTTAGTCATATGACTTTTTACTGGTTTTTTATTCTTAAGCCTAAGTTTGAGATTTTACTTGGAATTTATGTACTAAACACAACAGGTTAAAATTCAACCAAAGTAGATCATATATCTTGTATTTTTTCATATAATTCAAAATTTTGTTTGACTTTAGTAATGCTAAAATGTCATGGTACCAGTCATTATAATAAAGAACTATTGCAACTATTAAAGGATAACAAAATTTGTAAGTTAAGAAAAGGGGTTGTATTTAAAAACAACATAAATTAACAATTTTCAATTATTAAAAATGAACTTTATTATACATTAGTGATGTTTGTAACAACACCACTAGGTTTCATTTTGGCTTGACTTAATTTAGAGAAAAAAAGTTTTTTTCTTTATTAATGGCCTTAACAAAATTTGTCACCAGTCTGGCTTTGTATGAAGTGTGGAAAAATACTTGCTTAGGATGAACTAGAGTTGTGAGAAAGATTTAATTTTTTGGTTGTAAGTTTTTAAACTATGTGTTTTGGTTCAAAGGTAGGATAAAGCTGTTTGACTTGTGTCATTAATGAAATCTTCAGTTTAATTGTGCACATAAAAATCATATTGCCACTAAGATCAGGGTCTTTAGTATCATTCCATTCCAATGGTAAAGTGGGTTTTGGTAGGCCTTCTCCATTAGAAATTGCATTAGGTTCTCAATTTCATTTGTTTAAATAGGCTCTAGTATTAGTCTGCTAACAGAAACAGTTGTCATCAAAGTGATTACTTGGCTTACGCCAAACCATATGAGCAGCGAATGGTACATAGTTTGTGTTAATGCTGTTTAAGTGCTTCTGTTATGAGATGCTTAGAGGTACTAAAATACTGGCTTAAAGGGTTAAGATTGTTAATTTGTGTAGGGCTGATTAGGGTTTTCATTCTTTCTTACATACTGCAAAACTGACTTATCTCTATTTAAAGCAAGCCCAGTGGAGTGAATCCTGAGATGCTTGTTTTATCAAAATTGGTTAACTCTCAGGCAATGTAGTATCAGTGGTTGAAAATTTGGCTTGTATTTATAGGGTATAATGATAACTATTATTTTGTTACTATAATTAAATGATATTTAACTAAGTGAATACGTAAGGGCTTACTTGCTGACGACTTTCGAAACAATCGTTCCTTTTAGGAAGCAAAGCCTCTACTGCTGTGATCCCGCTATGTACAAAGAAAGGAATGATGGTTTCAAAACGGCAATCATGCCCTTATCAGTAAGCCCTTACGTATTCGTTTAGTTAAGTATCATTTAATTTTAGTTTAATAAGTGAATTCAAGATGATTACAACAAGCAACTGTATTATTTTATGTTTTACAATTGATACTAGTTTACCATTTTATGGGTTTTACGTGTGTTCTGCTTTAAATCATGTTCTGCATAACCATGTTTACATGTAAACTAAACATATTTACATTCTTTAGTAAATATTCTATTAAATAGAATATTTTGAAAATAATCCAGTAAATAGAGCTAAAAATGTTTTCATATATACAGGAAACAAAAGAGATTTAATTTATTTTTTATTCTTCTAAAAGCAAATAATTTTTCTAATGTAAAAGCTGAACAATACAAGGTCAGCATTTATGAAAGATATAACTAATATTAAATAAAATGGGGTTTTAAGTTTTTTAAAAAAATGTTTTATATTTTAATGGCTAGGAACAGGAAACAACTATATTACATTTATGTGTTTACAGGTTTAAATAGTGATGATGAAGATTTCTTGGTTAATGCTGCCACTGAAAATCAAGTCTTTGATTTCCTTTTGAATTGCTTCCTTCTCAATGAAAGTATTTACAAAGAGGTAATATTTTTATTTGATTAAGATTAAATTATAGTATAATGTCATCATATGAATATCATCAAATTGAAAAAAAAATTTTTAAATGAAATTGTTTTGCAAAATTATCAATAACTGAACCTCTACAAAATTTTACGATTCTCTCCAAATCTGTTTATTTAAACATAATAGTACAAAAATAATCATTTAATGAATAAAAATAACTTCAAAAATTTCTTTCAGTGTCTTTTTAGTTAATATATCGCTGATAAAGTTCATAATTTGTCCCCTTGTTTGCTCTATAGACCTGTTCTTGTTAACACGTTCAGCACGGCTAGCATACCGGCATGCTCTGGGTTCCCTTGCGAGGCACTGACAGCGTGCCGGTGCGCTCCCCGCTTCCCTTCTGAGAGATGGCGAGCGCAGCGGCACGCTCATTCCCAGTCTAATTAAAACTTCTCTAGTGTCGATAAGTATTTGTATAAAGGTTTGATTCTTACGTCAGTGCATCAGAATAGTTTGGAAAACATTGTGCCCGAGTCGTTTCTAAATCCGACCCTGGATTTGTTTCAATTGATGAAGATCGACAGACCAAGTGTAAACTTCTGTTTACATTTTTCAAATTTAACTTTATATTATAACTTTAAATGATATAAATTTATGATTATTCTACCATGAATAAACGACTTTATCCTGAGATATATTAAAAAAAGTATTAGCTAATTGTAGCTATTAAAAAGTCAATATATTAAAAAGCCAATTAAAGTTATCCATCATGGCTGTGGTTGTGACCATAGCCATATGTGATTAACTTTTGACATTAATAATTTGAAATCTAAAATCTGAGTTTCTAGTTTGATTTACCTGTTTTGATTGACTTTTTTTACCTTACCACTATTACTCATCTAATTTATCTTAAATTTGTCTTATTGGTTGATTACTGTCATGCATAGGACTTTGTTCTCATCTCTTGTACTTAAATCTTTTAAAAATGATGAATGATATTATTTTTTAATTATTCTAATTTTTTCTCATTTTTATTTTATTTTCATATTTTTATCTTTCTTTTCAATTTACAATGTCAATGACCATTCTACAATAATTAATTCTTTAGTTATTATGACTATTTTTTTATCCAATTTTCTTCTGACATTTCTTAGTTATAGCAGCAGTGATTTGTTTATCTACCAATATTATTTATTAATTCATTTATCTACTCAGTTATTTAATAGCCATAAGGTTTATATTAACCTAGTTTTGACATTATTTTTACTATATCTGACTGTGATTATATTTTGACATTTATACTAATTTCTATATTATATGTTTGAGTACAGTTTTCTGCCATTCCTAACGATTAAATATTCTCCTCTGTTGATGTAATTTGAAGTAACTCCATTTTCAAAACAAATCGTACTTCGTACATCAGAAGTACGATTTATGTTTTGAAAATGGAATTACTTCAAAACACGTTAACAGAGGAGAATATTGAATCGTTAGGAATGGCAGAAACTCTACTCAAACATATAGAAATATTCCCAACAGAAATGAAGATGAGTATATTAATAATTTTAATTTCTATATTTATTTTAAATTATTTTTACCAAATTTATTGTATTTATTTCTTATGATGAAATTATTTCAAATATTTTATAAATTTAGGTTGCATAAAACTCTTGCTACATGCAGATTTTGGCTATAAGTTTTGTTCGTCTCTGACTTTTGTTCAGGCAGATTATTTTTGAGTTACCCTTTCTCTCTTACTTTTTTCAACATTACACAATTTTGACACTAGTTTTTAAAATTGTTATATATAAAAATTGAAGTTAAATTTTATTTTTTTCACATTGAAAAACAGTACTTGGCCGCTTCAATGTGTATAAATTTAAACAGACCTGGGGTGTGTGCAGACTAGTTGCACCTACTAAGAGGGGCTTGGCGTGCCTCGTGGTACCCCAGTCAAACATAAACACCACTGACAACACTCACTTTATTCTTACACTTGTCTCACACATATAATCTTTACATATTAACATTCACATCTTCTCTCTAGGAATTTTTGACTGGTCAGAACCGTTGTGTTTTGGGAGTGCTGAAAAGACCAGAGTTTCACAAACTCTGGCTCGGGATGCTGATGTGAGATTGCTTTGCCGAGACGTAAGTGCAGTTGCTGGTCTGCCAGCCACTTCAGCTCTCGGTCAGGGAGTGTCTGCAGTATACAGGTGTCAGAGCCTGTGCACAGTATTACGAGTGCTGGACTAATGCCCATCCAGTCGAGCTAAGGAGGAAAGCTAAAGGCCTCAGAGTTCTGGGGGTTGGAAATGATCCAAGGGTGTACCCGTTCCTATAGTCTTGCCCGTAATGCCTGACACGATGGCTGGCCTACAAACATTTATGGACTCAAAAAACCTGTGGCAGCGACACCGGCTTTGCAATCACCAAAGTATCTAATACTTTCTAATGCCGAAGAAGGGAAAGATATGTCAAAAGTGTCTCTGTTTCTCATTAAAAAGGTTATTACTGCCTGTGCTAGGAGTGCTGTCGCATCTATAAGAAAACTAAGAAATGAGACAATGTTGATTGAATCTTGTAATAAGAAACAAACCCATTCTCTTCTGAAAATCACCTCTTTTTTTGAACAGGTCATGGTATCTGTGGCTCTCCACAGATCTTTGAATCAAAGGGGGTAATCATCTGCAGGGACTTGATGAACGTGTCAATCGACGAAATTAAATTTGAACTGTCTACTCAGTCAGTCACTGATGTTATACCCATTATGAAGATGGACAAGGGCCAGAAAGTTGCTACCGCCTCTTTCATTCGCACTTTTGGGAAGCTGAGGATACCAGAGTTTATTATAGCAGGTTACCAGAGGCTGTCAGTAAGGCCGTATATGGCTAACCCTCCGCAATGTTTTAAATGTCAGTGGTTTGGGCACATTAGTTATTTCTGTTCTAAGCAGGGGGTATCGGCCAATATAGCTTAAAAGGCCATGAGGAAAAGGATTCTAATAATGCTCCTAAGTGTGTCAACTGTGCTGGAGATCACCCAGTGAGATCATGCAACTGTTCTGCTTTTAAGGAGGAGAAGACAGTCTTGGGCATTATGGCAAAAGAGAGGATATCATTTTCTGAGGCTAAAAAGCCACCCAACCCAAGGTTGATGGTAAAACCTATGGCGCTACTTTGTCCGCTACTAAGTTGTCTTGTAAGAACTGTGCTGTCAACCCAAAAAATTGAAGTTCTAACCGAACACGACTCGCCTGCTTTCATTAGTCTCAATCGGCTTGAATTTAAGTTTAGTACAACTTGTTAACATGTCGCAAGATTTGCCTCCATTATCGACCTCATCCGTGGGAGGGCTTGGTGTACGAAGTAAGTCTCTGACTGACACTTTTACCTCAATGCAAAATAAATTTCCAACAGGCAATAACCTTATTTCGCGATAAAGGCGATAATTACAAAGATGACCCTAAAAAGCTGTTCAACACTCTAAATCGGCACTGACTGTATCAGGTGCCAAAAAACCCGTTAATAAGGGAGCACATGGAAATGTCACTCCTCTTAAATATTGAGTCTGAGGAATCTAACTCTAGGACATCTGTGAGCGTCCCAGGTAAGGAGAGAGCACCAATTGGTGTCAGATTATTCCATTGCTAAATTGATAAATGTCTGGAATTAGCAAGTCAGTGATAGGATGGAACGTCAAGGGTGTTAGGGGTCACATAGAAGACCTTAAAGTACTGAAGCGAGATGTGTATGTGGTGTTTATATGTCTACAAGAAAAACACCTCCATGAATCGCATAATTTTCATGTAAGGGAGTATTTAGTTTTTAGATCAGACTTCGATATAGAAGATCGAGCTAGATGTGGCGTAGTCATCCTAGCCCATGACTGTATTGATGCTGTCTCTCTAACTTAATAACTCCTTTACACTCAGTAGCCGTTCAAACAGCTGTCCCATATAAGTTCACTATGTGTTCTGTCTACTTACCACCTAATGACAATCTTCGACACAGTGATTTAGTCCACCTTATAAGCCAGTTACCAACTCTGTTTTTATTGGTAGGAGATTTTAATTTTCACATCCTCGTTAGATTTTGGGAGAAGCCAACACGGATGCTTACTCAAAATACCTTGTAAAACCTGACACGGAGTATTTGACTCCCATTGATGAAAGTGTAAATGTTTTTACTAAGACAATTTTGAATGTCGCAGAAAAGACCATTTCTAAAACACCTATATATCCACGCCACCTGCCTGTGCCGTGGTGGAACCATGAGAGCTCAGAAGCCCTCCGTTTAGGGCGAAGAGCTTTAAGGAAATTTAAGCTACATCCAACAAGTGTAAACCTTCAACAATTTAAAAGTGTATTCTAGGCTCACTAGAGTAAATTCTTGTTCACAGTACATTAATTCAATTAATCGAACAAATCAATCAGCTACTGTGTGGATAAAATTGAGATCAGTGTGTGAGACTTCCATTCCATTGCCAGCCATTGCACTGAAGAGTCCAAATGGAAGATTGATCTGAAACAGGTCTGATATTGCTAATGTACTAGAAATGTCATTTTCAAACTTCTCCTCTACTGCAGCATACAATAATAAATTCTAATCATATAAACTGAAGGTAGAAATAATACCCTTTACTGTTGGGTTGTCTGGAGATTCTCCTTTAAACACTCCTTTCTCCATTGGGGAATCAGAGTCAGCTCTCTCGAGAAGGCCTATGATATGGCATGGAAAAGAGGAATTATGAACACTTTTAAGGTCATGGGGTATACAAGGGAATATCCTAGCATTCCTCGCTAACTTTCTATCAAAAAGGTCTTTTTGCGTTCGTTTTGGAGGCACTTATTCAAACAGTTATAAACAGGAGAACGGTGTTCCGCAGGGCAGCGTGCTGAGCGGCACTCTATTTGCCGTTGCTATTAATAGTATTACAAGTAATGTTCAATCCCCGGTACACTGTTCTTAGTTTGTAGATGACTTCTGTATTTATGTGCCTGCTTGTAGTATAGCAACCGCAGAAAGATCTTTCCAGTTAGTAATACTTGGATTAAAGGAATGGTCAAATAAGACTGGCTTTAAATTCACTACTTTGAAGACACAATGTGTAGCATTTAGTCATCATAGGCAACATCAGGAGCTTATCCTTTATCTTGATGGAAATCAGCTACAAACCATGAACCCTGTCGGTTTTTTGGGTTTTTTATTTGTGGAAAGACTTTCATAGATGTGTGTGATTTGAGGATGAGATGCAACAAGATATTGGATATGCTAAGAGTCCTTAGTGGCACGATTTGGGGAGGGTCTTTAGATCCTGCATAGATTATGGATGTTTAGTGTACTCATCTGAGCGACCTACAGTTCTGAAAACTCTTGATTCAGTCTACCACTCTGGACTTCAACTTGCATTTGGTGCTTTTAGATCCTGCCATATCTTTAGTCTTCTTGTTGAGGCTGGGGAACCTGCCCTCTCAAAGCGACATCAAATGCTACAAATTTCCTACATTTCTAGTCTTTCAAGCAAACCTAATCATCCGGCATTCAAAATGGTCTTTGCTAATTTTTATAACCAATATTATTATTGGTCAACGTCATACTGCTCTATTCAAGTTAAGGATTTTGTGCATTTTGGATAATCTAGAGTTAAAACTACCTACTATGTTTGAACGATCAACTTGCTATCTGCCTCTATGGCTAATGAAAATGGCACTCTTCGATTTTTCATTGTCCAGTCATTTTAATAGCAATACTCCTGATATTATTTACTAACAGGAATTTTTAGCAATATACAGATCCCACCAGCATAATGAAGTTATATTCAGTGATGGGTCTAAACTGGACAATGGCATTGGGTGTGCCTTTTATGCGCCGGGACGGCCTTATACTTATGGTTTGCCCTTGGCTTGCAGAGTATTTACACCGGAGCTCTTTGCCATTCTTAAAGCATTAACTGTAGTAAAATTTATCTTTTTACATTACTTTTTGTGTTCTGATTCCAAAAGGGCTCTTCAGGTTGTTTTCTCTGTGAACCCTTTATTTAGGAATATTTTGTGTGTAGTACACAGACTTCATTTGTAGGGTGTCGAGGTAACATTCTGTTGGGTTCCTGGGCACTGAGGAATTACCAAAAATGCAAAAGCTGATGAAGCATGGAACAAATATGGTGCCAACTACATCCTGTGTTATGGCATCTGATTATTTATGCTTTCCAAAGCACACATTATTATCAATTTGGAATGTCAAATGGCAACATGTGGTCACAATAAGCTTAGGGTAATTAAGGATAATGTCTGTCCTTTGGGGTCTTCTGTCTGTTTGAAATTTAGGGAGGAAGGTATGGTCATACCCCTTCATGTTGGCGACTCATGTCTTACTTATGGTTATCTGATGTGTCACGAGGATACACCATTGTGTCAGTTATGTGGTAATACCATCATATTCCGTCATATTTTGGTGATTTACATCCTGTCCGTAACACTTTTAATATAAAAGGTAGTTTAAAGGAGGTGCTGAGAGATGATGCCACGGCAGTCAACTGTCATCGCATTCCTTCGTCACTTAAATTTATGGACTGATGAAGATCGGCACATAGCGATTAAAAACGTTCTGTCTTAGTAAGTTTTAACAAATTTACAAAATTTAAAATTCGGATAGTCATAAACTATTGTTTAAGTGATTAATTAAATTTATAATTTGAAATTTATGATTTGAAATTTTTTCAAACGTTTATTTATTGTAGTATAGCTAATAATGTTAATTGTGTTCAGATATTTATTTATTGTTAACAACCAATTTTTATTAATTTATTTTCTATATTTAGTGTTAATTTTTATTTTAAATTTGTCATTATGTTTTTAATTATTGTTATTTATATTTTTTTGTTATATTTTTATCGTTATAGATTTATTGTTACATTTTTATGAACAGTTTAACAGATTATTAGCTGGGAAATGTATGCACTACCAGATTCAGTTAAATCTGTACAAAATTTTAATTCTATTTAGTTCTTTAAATTTGTTTTTAGAAATCAAAAACTAGATTAACAAATTGGAACAGAAGAACAAATTTTTGTTTTATTGTTCACAAAATTTTTAATTTTTGAACTTATTTATTTCAGGAGTTTTATTTGCGTAAACTTCACACACTCCTAGCAGATTTTATAATTTTAATGCCTCTCAAGGTAAAGGAAATGCGCAACAAAGCAGTTGAAGCGGCTAGAACCATTCATGCAAATATGCAAGTGAGTATCAAATCAGTACCCTTAAAAAACTTTATATTTTAATAATTTACTATATTTTACTATAAACTGAAATGTGTCATTGATTATAGTGTATTGCAGTTCAGTCTATGTTATGTACAGGCATCAAACATATTTTTTTATGCTACTCCTAAAAATTGTAAATGACAATGGCTTATACTTAATTTAATTTACTTTTCCAGATAAGTAAATTAAACCTATATATCACAAATACCCTTTTCCTTTATTTAATATCTTATGTATATTTCAATTGCATAGCAATCACCTCTGATATTAAACTACCTCTACGGTTGATTGCTATGCATTTGAAATGTACATAAGGTATTAACACGTTGACTGGCATGGTGGTTACTGGTGACTGATACTGTATTTTTGCATAGGACTGCGGAGATCACCTGAGACCGACAATGTAGACCTAACTTTAGATCATCACACAAGGCTGTCAGGCACATTCACAATGTATCTAACCGTATGAGTTGTCCAACACAGCCTGTGTGTGTGTTCCTACAACTTGGCGTACAGAAATTTTTTAAATTTTTTTCTTATAAGACTATAATTATTGGAAACTAGAAGTTCAGAACTACAAGGAAATAGTTTTTATTAATACTTCTTTGTAAAACTACATTTTAAAATAGAGTTACATATGATTTGATTCTAAAAAAATTCACCTAAAAAAACTTAACAATTCGAAAATTAGAAACTAAAACCTTTAATTTAAAGCGTCTTCCTCCAATTCATAAGATCATATAAAATTCATAAAAAAAGTTCCATTAAAAACATTCTTGTATTGAAAGAATACAAACATAAATGTAAGAATAATGTTCAGATTATATTTACATTGTAATTATTCTGGAAAGAATATTCGCAAAGATAAATACAGTTACGCTGAAAATTGAAATTGTGCATCTATAAAATATGTGAGAAAAATCTATTAACTATATTTATTGTTTAAAAATATCTAACATTGTGAAAATACGTTATAGTATATATATTTATATATACTTGAATTTATATTGAAAAAATATAATAAAAATGTTAACATTTTACATTTTTTTGGAAGATCAGCCTTGAATGGGGAATGCGTAGTAAGACCAACAACTTGGAGTTTGTAGTTTATAATTTTCAAATTGTTCAATTTTTTTAGATGAATTTTTGTTTAGGATCAAATTAAAGGTAACACTATTCTGAAACATAGTGTAGTTCTAAAAAGAAGTGTAAATAAAAATATCTCCTTGTAATTCTGAACTTCTAGTTTCCCAATAATTCTAGTCTTGTAAAAAAAAAAAACTTAAAACGTTTACTGAACACCAAGTTGCAGAAGCACATACAGAGGCCGTGTTGGACACCTAATATGGTTAAATACATCGTAATGTGCCAGACACTCTTGTGTGATCTAAAGTTAGGTCTACATTGTCGGTCATGTTGCCCTACGTAAAAATACCCTTTCGGTCACCTGTGACTGTCATGGCAGTCAACATGTTAATGATAGTTGTAGAGTCTATCACAAGCTACTTTTCCTAATATAGACAGATAAAAGAGAAAAAAACCTACCAAAAAAAATATTTGATATAATTTTTTATATATAAATTTATTTTTATTCTTATTTAAAAAATTAATAATTTGACAGGAAGGATTGGAAGCACCAGCCAGTCTATCTCATCATTTTGAAAACCTACTGTTAGTCTTAGCTAAACTTTATAGTGAAGACCCTCTAAACTTGAAATTGGAGATGGCTTACTGGTGGCCTACTGAAGGAATCCAGCCTACATCATATGCATATCAAACTCCTCCTCGTGAGGTATTGTATCTTATTAATTTACATTTTAGACTGATAAAATATTAAGCAGATGTTATAAAAAAATACACATTGCTAATTAAAAAAAAAATTTCAATAATTTTGTTATAAACTGAGATAAATCAAAATTATTTGTAAATTTCACAAATGTATGTCATTTTAGCAAACATAATCTCTGAGCAGCTAATTTCTCAACATAGAAAACAAAAAACGAAGTTTGCTATATGCTTAATTTTGTAAAAATATTGCATCTAACATTTAAATATTAATGGTTTTTTTCTTATCATTTTAATATTTTATTAAAAATTTAATTTAATTAGTTTATGACTATCCGAACTTTGAATTTAGTAAATTTGGTAAAACTTACTGAGACAGAACGTTTTCGATAGCTATGTGCCACTCTTCATCAGTGTCTTCTGCTTGGAGATGTTGGAACAAGCGGTGTTGGTTTTAAAGGTAGGTTTTCGATAGTATCAAACAGTATGTGTGATTTGTAATGTGTTTCTTCGTTTAATATGTTTGTACTTTGTGTTTTTGTATGTCTGTAAATTTCATATTGTTCTAGTGTGTTGAGATGTGATCCTTTTTTGTTGATGTGTAGGATTTCTAGGTTATGGTAAATGTCTGTGTATTTATGTCCTGTATCTTTTATGTGGGTGTAAAATGTTGAGTTGGTGTTCTGTTTGTGTTCCTCGATTCTTTGTTTAAAGCTGCGACCTGTTTGTCTAATGTAGAAAACGAACAAACACAATACAAATCACACATACTCTTTGATATTATTAAAAACCTACCTTTAAACCCGTCACCGCTTGACCCATCTCCAAGCAGAAGACACTGATGAATATCGGTACATAGCGATCGAAAATGTTCTGTCTCAGTAAGTTTTACCAAATTTACTAAATTCAAAGTTCGGATAGTCATAAACTACTGTTTAAGTGATTAATAAGATTCACCGAACGTAATGGACTATAAAATTCAAGAATATATTATTGTTGTTAAACTTAATCTGTAAAACTTAAGTTTATAAAATTGCCTAATCAAAATTAATGTTAAGTCCTCTATAATTGTTTATAAGTTACTTTTATCACAGTGTCTATTAAAATAAAATCAACAATGAAGAACATAATAAACAAATTTTTTAAATAATTATTTCATTTCTAAGGGGAATCTCATTCCATAACATTACTATTATTATTATTATTATTATAGAGATTTGTTTATAGACTAGGAGCAAATGCCCCTATTCATATTGAAACAAATTTTAAACTTTTGTTTAACAGATTTGTTTTTTAATACAAAAATAATTTAATATAATTCAAATTTTTCATAACAAAGTTTCTTCATAAACTATATTTTGTTGTGAATGTATTTTCAATTTCATTTTTTTGACCAATCCTATTTTCAATATGTATCTTTAATCCATCTCGAGAGTTTACTCGATTTTGTGCAACATAAAGTTAACTAAATTTAAAAACAGATTTGGTCAATTGAAGCCCTACTCTTAAGAATGTTTAACCCTGAGCCTTATTTATAGTTATTGAAAGTACAAGTCTTAAAGGAAATTGGTTCCTTTTCATTTGAAATAGCATTTTAGGATCTGTTGAGGTATTTATTTCCCGTGCCCACGGTACGATTTTAGCGAAAAAAATGATACCGGGTTACAAAGAAAGTCATCAAAGATACAAAAAAATAAACAAAAACTCTCGCTCAGGGAAATAAATTCCATTTCATCAAATTAAAGTTGGGTAAAAAAATTCGGTGCAGAGTAGTATGAAGTACTACATGCACGTATCAACGGGGCAATTTGCATTTGTACCAGCACTATTAGCACCATGTATGGGGGGAATTACAATTTTCCAAAATTGTTAATTTTTGGGCTGTGAGCGGGAGTTGTAATAATTTTTTTCCGTATCCCTGATGACTTTCTGCGCCGGCCGGTAAAATTGTTTTTGCTAAAATCGAACATGTGGGCACGGGAAATAAATACTTCTGTTGATATTAATTTAATTCTTTGGTAAAAATATGATGTTTCGTTTTCCAGAACCAGTATTATTTCTAACTTAATACACTTGTCAAACATATCTAGTACTATAAGACGTACTCATCAAGTAAACCTAATCCCAAGTTCATATGTCTAATTAACCTTTAATACTGTTAAAATATTTCTACTCGGCTGTTTTTAATATAATATTTGTACAGCTGTTTCTCACCTGAAGTATTTGAAAATCATACTCAGCTGTTTTTCATCGCAATGTATTTCTTATGGAGATTTTGGGTATTTTAAGTTCCTCAAAACCCTATTGAAAAAAACCTATATTTTCCCCGCTCCTTCCTGTCAATACCTTTAAATTGAGCCATCTCCCAGCTCTATACCACCTTCCAAGCTGCCACAATTTTTCTCAAAATTCGGCTTACAGAATTATATATGTGGATATTAGATAGTTTTAAAAATTTCTAAAATCTATAGGTTATAATATTGTAAGGTTATTTTCAGTTTATTTCATTAACTTTGTTGTAGGTTTCTCTGTTTAAGTTTGTGAGACAAAGTGGTGATATTTTACCCCCAACTTTGTTTGTGCCTTACATGAAATTATTGGCCTCCTTAGCATCATGTAAAGAAGGTGCAGAGCAAGCCTATATTCTTTTGAAGCAAAATCAACAATCTACAGCCACTTGGGATCATTTTTTTGATTCACTCAAAAGGTAATTATAAATTATTGAATCAAAACAAATATCAGAGTCACAATTTGTCATAACTATAAATAATTTTAAAGAAAACCCCAAAAGATAGAAACAAAGGGTTTTAAAATGTCTGTTTAGTTTTGGGAGATTAAAGAAATGACAGTTTATTTTAATTTAACAATGTGAAACTGATAGTATTAGATATAGTGGTATCTTATGTTTGAGTTTTTTTTTTATATATGTTCTTAATAATTTAATGTTCCTGATCTCAGGTTACATTGATAATGTAGTATCCATTGTATATAAAGAGAGCCCAAAGAGATTTTTTCAGAGATACCTTCTTCCAACCCTTCTCTACAGTATCCTTTTAATTTTTCCATATAAACCTGTTACGCAGTAATATAATCTAAAACATATGAGGGGTAATCAGTGAAGGCTATGTGGCCATCATTTCTTGGACTGCAAAAGCTGCTATTTCATTTGCAGTGCCTAATTTACTTATTTCCTATTGTTTTATGCTTTTTCTGATCTTTATAAAGTACACTTTATAGTACACTTCAAGTGGCATTGAACTCATGCTATATTTGCATTCCCCTTTACTAAATCATATCAACTTTTTAATTTCTTTCAATTCCAAAACAAATAGTAATGTACTGATAAAATGTTTAAAAGAATTTTTTTTTGCAAAGTGCAGTAGAACTTTATTGTAACATTTAATTAGGAACTGTCCGTTTTAATGAAAGGCTGTTATAAAGCAAAAATTTATCTTAATGTGGTTAAAATACAAATGAAATGGAGAAAAAACTCTTAATATGGCCCCTGAGAGCAAGATATTTTTGAAAGTTTTTTACATTTTTTGTCTAAATTTTTTCTCTAATTTGTTAAATTATAGTAATATTTGAAATTATAGTAATATTTGCTAATATTTTTTTGTAATGACTTATTTTCTCCTGTTAACCAAACTTTACCTTACGTTTACTGATAATTTCTTTGCTAAGAGTTATGTGTTAAACTTATTTTTTTGTAAAATACCTATTCATTATAAAATACCACACAAACTTCAAAAAGATCTGTAAAAACGTGGGAAAACTCATAGACCTTGGACGCAAAAGAATGGTGACTATGTACTCTGTGTAGTATTTACTGTCCTGATAGTTGCAAATATTTAAGCTAGAATACAGCACAATACACAGGAAAACAAATCGTAAATGTACAGCAATGCTAATCCGAGAGAAATGAGAGAACATACATATAAGGGAATGCTCCCGCTGGCCATTGCGCGATCTCCCGTACTGGTACGGGAAGGCTAATAAAAGGGTTAACTAAAAAGAAATAAACTGATTAAAACGTGTAAGTTATAGCTACAGCGATTAAAATCAGTTACATTCACTGTTATTATAAGATAAAGTCAATAACAGTAGTGCTACAAATTTGTTTTTTTTTCATTTAGTGAGGAGGATTTCAGTTGATATTCAAAAATATTTTGTTTTTGTTTTAAAGAACAGAAGTAACTTTTTAACCCAGTGACCTTTTTTATCAGTAAAATATTACTGATGTGATAACACTATTTACAGTTCTTTTGCATCGTTGTTAGGAGAGTCCTACTTGACAGAACATATCAATGACTGTGTAAGTTTCAACTTGTTTAAATGGTTGGTAGATGGTGTTATCTATCTTCAAAATACAGTTCGTTATAAGTAATGCCTGGTTTAATAGGATCCATTATAATATTGTAGGCATAATATGCTTAAGTATTTCTATAAAAGTCATAATTCCCAAAAGTGAAATACATTTAGAATCTGTCAGGATATGGAATCTAGTATTACGATCTACTAGACAGCATTTTAGGGCTACATGCAAGGCAATAAGTTTCATATTCTCAACAATGAAAACTTTAATGATTGGTTGAATTTTGATTGTTTTCATATTTTTTCTAAATTCTTTCAGTTTTTCTAATGACAGTATATTTTTGAAGTCTTCCATCAAAAATATATGCAGTTCTATAGTAATTTTAATAGGCTTGTTACTAGTTTGATCATTTATTGAACTAATAATAATATTATATTTCGCTTTAATCCATTGCTGATTAAATGATTCACATTGCCAGCAACCTAGAGAATATGAATTGATTTCGAATTCACTGGTCACAGGAATTGAATCGTGTTGAATAAAAACCTTTAATAATTTAGTAAGTAATAGTAGTATTATAAAGTATTAAAAGTTATTATTACTTTCTATGTTGAAGTAAAGTATAGTCTTTTCTGTAGAAATATGATATAGAAAAATGAATAGAAAAATTTGGATTGCTACAAATTGAGGAAAAATACCATCCTTATGTCCAAGATCTAATTTATTTAAATTGTAAAATGAAAATTATGGTTATGTGTCTGGATTAGCTACCATATGTTAACGTATTCATGTGGGAGCGAACATTCATTTGTTTTTTCTTATTTTTATTTTAATATGGTTTCTTGATAAATATTAATTGTTATTGGTTTTTTACCCACCCTACAAAAAATATGTAATTATATAAACATATTATGTAATTATATAAACATATTATGTAAAATTATGTAATTATATAAACATATTATGTAAAATTATGTAATTATATAAACATATTATGTAAAATTATGTAATTATATAAACATATTATGTAAAATTATGTAATTATATAAACATATTATGTAAAATTATGTAATTGGAAATACATAAAGACAACTAATGTTATTATACCTATTTTCAAAGATGTTGACTTGGTAACACTCCTGTGTCAGTGGAGCTTCCTCTAACACTACTGGTCGTCTGGGGTACAATTGTGGTGTACAACCCACTGTTACTTTTAGATATATAATATTTATTGGTTTATGATTGTTAAGGTGGTAACGGTTTATTTTCCTTTATAGATTAGTAACCCACAAATTACAGATATTGATAAAAAAAAAACATTTTGATACATAACTAATATTTGTAAATCAATATATATATATATATATGTGTGTGTGTGTGTGTGTGTGTGTGTGTGTGTGTGTGTATGCTGTTTCCACCACCAAAAAAAATTCAAGATGGGCTTCCTCCAGTTTCTCAGTCTACAACACAAAGTACAGTGTTGTTATTGTCATTGCTCACAATTTCTAACAACCATAACTTTACTTGCTCACTATCTTGTTATGATATTTTATAAATCTAATAATAATTTAATAATACCTAAAAACTTGGAAAAGTGCATATGAGCCAAACAAAAAGCTAGAATACAAGTGATCACATGGTGTGCAATTTTGAGACAAATACAAATTTTGAGAAAAAAATTATTAATACAAACACAGAATTGGTAGATGACTGTAGCTGCTTTGACCATTCCAGATTGAGTGTAAGGAAGGTATGTTCGAAATCATACACACTCTCAACTGTTAATGCCACCAAATTTAATTTCCCTATAATCCTAAAAGGGTATCAAAGGTAAAATAGTATCCTCTGCGACTACTGGGGGTTTGAAGCTATGTATTATTGAATGAATAAGAGATATTTTAATATAAATAACATTCATTATAGTTATAGCTACAATATTTTTTTGACAGGTATTATAGTAACTTGAGACAAGAACTGCCACCAGTTACAGACACAGTTTACAGGCAACGTAACTTTCCTAAAGGTATAACTCCTCAAGAAATACAAGGTTTGCAAGCAGTATTAGGTGTCATCAGAACTGTTGCAGGTAATATTAAAGTTATATGAATTGAACATAGAGAAATATATGACAGAAAAATTGAGTATTTTTGTTTTTAAAATTTGTATATCTTATATTTAACACTTTGACTGCTATAGCAGTCACTGGTGACCAACACTGTATTGTTGCATAGGGCCGCTGCAGTCACCCATGACCAACAATGTAGACCTAACTTTAGATCATCACAGAAGGCTGTTGGGCACATTCATGATGTATTTAACCATATGAGGTGTCCAATTGTGTCCAACGGCCTCTGTGTGTGTTCCTGGAACTTGGCGTTCAGAAAAAAATAATTTTTTTTCTTACAAGACTAGTTTTTATGTTTTTTAGATATTGGATTTTTTTATATGCCTATTTATTGTATTTATTTTCTGTTTTATTATGATTTGTTGTATCTTTTTGTGTATTATAGGTGTGAGATTATCAAAGGTTTTCATGATTTCTAAATTGGTTGTGTACAGTTGTAGGTTAATTTGGCTTTTTTTAATGGTAAGCAGATTTAATGTTTTCTTTAATTACGTGTAATTCGGCTATTCTTGTTGCTTTGTTAATGACTGTATTTTGTTTATTTCATATGTGTAGTTTAGCTTATTTTGGTGTGATGCTAAGTGATATGCATTTTTTATTGAAAATTATTCTGTTAATATAGATCTGGAGTTTGATGTTAGGGTTAAGATATTTCCAGAAGAGTTGTTTACCTTGGTTGGTGTTAAAATCGTGATATTTCACGTTGTCCATTATTTTTCCGTTGCACTGACTTTATGAAGTTATTATTATTACTTGTAAGTAATTTTTTCCACCACTAAGTGCAATTATTTTACCTTATGTGATGAGGTACCTTTGGGTCACTTGACCATTGTCTAATCACTGAATTAATTTTCTCTATTTTTCTGGTGGTGGATGTTTGGTCCGTTATTTTGTTATTTCTTGACGTCATACATATTTCTTCTTGAGCTAAGTGTATGTTTTTGAATAGTACGCCGTCTGCATATGTTGTCTGTAGGTTCATTAAATTGTTGTGTACGTTTTTATAAATGTGGTATTTTTCTAGTGAGTTTAGTTCTATTGGGTTATTATTTTTTCAAGTATGGTTAGGTTATTTAGGTAATTTGTTATTTCATGTTTATGTAATATTAGGTGTGCTGCAACATTTGATACTTTTGTATTTTTATTTTTGAATGCTCTATAATGTTCTTCAAATCTTATTTTAAATGATCTGGTTGTTTTCCCTATGTAAAATGCGTTTCAGTCGTTACATGTAATTTCGTAAATTCCTGATAGGTTATGTTTTTCTGTATTTATATAGATATATGAAGTTATAAATAATTTTTTCCACCACTAAGAGCAATAGTTTTACCTAATGTGATAAGGCACGTGATAAGTGACCTTTCGGTCACTCGACCATTGTCGAATCACTGAATTAATTTTCTCTATTTTTCTGATGTGGTCGTTCAGTTTGTGATGTTGGTATTTGTTGACTTCATACATATTTCTTTTTGAGCCGCTTGTATGATGTTTTTGAATAGTACGTTGTCTGCATATGTTGTCTGTAGTTTCATTAAATTGTACTATAATTGTAGCAGAATCATATGTGAATCTGCTTACAATGACTTCTTTTAAAGCTACAACGTGAGCAATTATTGCTGGTTCAAAAATGAAAGTGCAGTGAAAATTTGAAGATGTAGAAGAAACTCCATTGGTACTAGAAATTAGGATAGACCTAATATTTGATAAGATCATAGAAAGATTTATACCTGTTGATGATATACAGTTAAAGCAGCAGAAATTGTTCATATAAAAAATTTTACTAAAAATATATGTAGTTTTTTCTAGTCTTTCATTGTGGTATATAAATTGCAGAATTTGTTCTGTCGTTTAGAATAATATATTTATTTCTCACTTTGTATGATACATTAGAATAATTTTATCTCTAAACAGCCTAACGATTTAATGTTAAAAAATTTTTTCTATAGAATATAGTGAGAAATATCGCTTGGCACTCTGTGAGAATCCAGCATGGTCACCACTATCACTTTTACTTGGCTTGGTTACATGTTCTATCCAAATTAATTTAAAGGCTGAACTTTTATTGACGTTAGCTGCTCTTGCAAAGTCTCCTGATACTGCTGCTATCTTGTGGCACAACTTGGAAGCTTCTCAGATTCTCACCACAATACCCAGTACAAGCAGTTATCAACCTAGAGGAATCCAGGTAAACAAGTGAATATTAAACAATATGACTATAGAAAACCATTTAATAAAATTTCCTTTAATATTTTTTCAAAGTCTACAAAATAAAATAAAAAAAATTATCTAATAAATGTTTTGTTTTTGCGAAAAATTTTAATACATTTTTCCATATAAATGATTTTTTACATTTGTAGTATTTACTAATATGAAGTATTTTCTAATTTATTTAGGTTTACAATTCCTTCTATATATATATTTGGACTAGATAGGAGACTGACAGACTTACCTAGTGGCAATAGTCCAAAACTGTAATCTCCTGGAAATAAATAGACACATGTAAACAACACATATGTCTATTTATTTATTTCCAAGACATTGCAGTTTTGGACTGTTGCCACTAGGTAAGTCTGTCAGTCTCCTATCTAGTCCAAAAATTCCTGAATAAGCTTACAGCTCTACTAGAACTAACCTAAATATATATGTATATATATATATATATATATATATATATATATATATATAATCTTTACCAACCAAAACTATATAACGAACCTCCAGATGACAAAATCCTCTATATAACGAATTTTTATTTCGTCCCATGACATTTTAGAAGTTATACTGCTTATTTACCTCCATGTAACGAATTTCGGACCTCTCAATAACGAAGTTTTTTCTTCACTTCAACCGAAGAAATGTAGTGTTGTATAGGCAGCTCACAATGTCATTTTCAGGAAATTGTTTATTTTCAGCAGGAAGGTCAACAAAACCAAGAATGGTAGGCGAAACACATGTTGGCAATTGACTGCATGTTATAGTTCGGTTCAGTTAAGAATGCAAAGGACTCAACGGTTAGGAATTCTAAGAACTCAGCATTTATAGATAGACCTACTGTACAGGCCTAGAGTACATTCCCATCCTCCCACCATTTTCTTTTATCACTCATTTCAATGTTGCAGTATCATTAGGACACTATGGCTTTAACGCAAGTAACGGTTAAAAAAGGAAAATTGCACTTTTCATCGACAACTGCTCTGCACATCCGCATGACATCAATTCCAAACTGAAGAGTGAATGTGTTTTTCTTTCCACCAAATGTTACATCGATACTCCAACCACTCGATCAGGGAATAATAAAAATTTTAAAGCTACACTACAGAAAAAGAATTTTAAAAAAGATTGAGACTATAAGTTTTCGTAAGCATTAGATAACTTATCATAATAGCCTATACAGAGTAGACACTATGAAAAATATTGAATATGGATATCTAATACAGTGAAACCTGTTTAAGCCGGAATCCATTGAGGCCGGGTTTTTTTCCGCCTAAGACAGGTTTCCAGCTTATACAGTAGTAGTGTACTGTATGATGGTAATACCATCACGGGGATTCTTAGCTATAAGACTATTATTTCTACTGATCAGCTGTATGGCCCTGTACCAACACCACATAGATAACAGACAATAAATTGTCATCGTGTCTACATTTGTTCTAATACAGTATTTAATTTAATTATTTATTCCTGATTTAGTACTGACTGTTTATTTCCTACAGAGATAACACTTCAACATATAAAGCAAGTGTATTTAAATCACAAGAAAACTATCACATTTTAACGACTAAATAAACGTCATTCAACAGTAATATCGGTTATCTTGATTGCCTAATGACAGCCTGTAGCCCAGTGCCCTGTGACGTCACAACTCGCAAACCTTGTTTTCTAGGTAGTGTTGGCTATGCACACTACAGAAAATGTTAAAACCTACATTACATAATAAAAATCTTATCTTTTAATGCAGCATCCTTTTATCCTTCTCCACAAAACATTTTTAATAGAAAACTATAAAACTAAAACACTTATACTCTTGTCAACAAAATTTATGAATTAATGATGCAATTTATTAAAAACTATATTTTTGCTCTTACTGTATTTAGGCTAAATACTGTACATATTAGGCTTACGTAAAACTAAAATAAAATCAATTAGGCTTGAAAAAATCTAGCATTGACTTTTTTTTAAAAGGTTAGTTTTACTTGCTTGTGTTTCAGTTATTGTTTTTAGTTGTAACAAATGGTGACGCATTTCCAGCTGTTAATACGTACCGCGAAATCTTCTAACTCACAAATTTTCATTAAAGCCTCGCCAAATGTTTTTATTTTGTTTTCTACGACTGGTCCGTCTTCAATTTCTTCTTTTTCTCCTATTTGCGCATGTTTTTTGCCTTTTAGAGTGAAACGTTCTCTCGCCTTTTAATATGTCAATCAATATGACATCAGTATGTCTGGCCGTGGATGTTTGTAAACCATTCATTGCGTTATCTTGAAAGAAACGAGTGCTGATACATACCCTATCGTAAATTATGGATGTTTGTATACCATTGCGTTATCTTGTGCATATCAGCAGCCCTTAACGTTGTTACTGAGTTCTCAGAAATAAATATGATCCGTTACAATTAATTAGCCCTATCTGTGAATTTTGTTATGGTAAAAAAATATATTATAAACTGTATTTTATCGAAACGGAAGTCATTGTAACTTTATATTTTACAACATGTATATGATCAGATTTTCCGGCTTATTCAGAACTAAGACGTAGTAAATAGGTATCACTCATCCTTTTGCTTATTCCTTTTCCGCGTTAGACAGTTTCCGGCTTATGAAGGTTATTAACCAGGTAAATTAAATAGGCGACAGTCGGGAATTTTAAAGTTTTCCGCGATAGAAGGGATTCCGCCTAACACAGGGTCCGTCTAAGACAGATCTCACTGTAGAAAGAAGAAACATCAATAAAACATTTTTAACAATTTGAATTTCAAATAAATTGAGACATTATCCTATATTAACATTGGCCTATTATACTAACTACGCTCGCGTTATTATACTGTATCCCTTTTATTACCGTATGTATGTAGTGCGGTATGCGTAATGCGGTAAGATCAGTAAGATTGGGTGGGACCATTCTTGACAACACAACCTCTCAATAACGAATACCTCTCTACAACGAATTTTTTCTCTAGATAATCGACTTCGTTATACAGAGGTTCGACTGTATATATATATATTAAAAACAACATAGGCTATTCAAATACAAGAATATTTATTATTTTATATCCAAAGCTTTTCGTTGGCAAACAGTACCAACATCATCAGGAATGAAAATTACAATAATCCACATTATTGTAATTTTCATTCCTGATGATGTTGGTACTGTTTGCCAACGAAAAGCTTTGGATATAAAATAATAAATATTCTTGTATTTGAATAACCTATGTTGTTTTAAATTATTAAACAAGAAAACATATTTTATATATATATATATATATATATATATATATATATATATTTTGGACTAGGAGACTGACAGACTTACCTTGGTAATAGTCCACTCTGTAGTCTTGAAATAGAAACACATAAAAGCACTTAAACAATGATATATTTCAACCACACAGTGGTCTTTGTCAATCGAAGAGAAAACACAAAAAGAAAAGAAAGAAGAAGAAGAAAGAAGAAAGAAGAAATAATTGTAATCACAGATTGTGTAGAGTAGAAATCAGATGTCACAGATGCACAGATTAAAGATATATATATTGTTTCCATGAACATATGAGTGATTATAGTTTATATAAGTCTGTCAGGGGAAAAGAAATAAGGCTATTTGGGAAAAAAAATGAATGGATTTATCTGATGTTGAGGTTAATGGATTCTCTGGACTTGGTATACCACTGGTATGATAGTTCCCACCTTCTCAGTTCTGAGGGATTGGAATCAGGGGGGAGTGATTTAATTATTTTTGTGGTATAGCAGTCATCAAAAGTTGTGATGTTGTGGCTCGCAGCATGTTGAGCTGTTGGTCTATCCATATTCATAATTTTAACATCATGTCTGTGGCCATTCATTCTGATATTCAGACCATCCGTGGTCAGGCTTATGTACTGTGCTGAGCAAAGTTTACATTGTAGCTGGTATATGACATTTTTCGATGTACAATTATGATGACCCTGTATTTTGAAGACCATTTTTGTTGTTTGGCTGTTGAAACTATTTGCTGAGGGGTGTATTGGACACGTCTTGCATCTAGGTCTATTACATGGGAAGGAGCCATGAGGAAGTTTGTGTGGTTTCTCTGCATCAGGGTCTGGTAGTTTAGGATGTACTAGGATGTTTTTCAAGTTGGGAGGTTGCTTGTACCAAATTTGCGGTGGATTGGTGAAAAGATTTTTGGTGTGGACGGAAGCTTGAAGAATTTTGAAGCCATCTCTCAATATCTTGTTGAGTTTATGTAGACCAGGATGGTAGTCTATCCGAAGCACGAGTCCCGGCCCCGCCGACAGAAGAGGCAGAAGCAGACGCCCGCACCGAGAAGCGATCGCCAGGTCCTCGGGGGACCTCCAGTCTCCCCCGAGGTGCTGCCGCCAACACCTGCGGACAGCAGAGAGGCTGCGTCGTCGTCGTCGTCGCCGCCGGATACTGTTGCGGTATCGAAGAAGGCTGCTCCCCCTCGTAAGAGGAAGTACCGCAACACGGAGTACAGGGAGGAGCCCGCTGCTGTGGCTACCGGCTGGGAGAGAGTGTGGCGTCGCCGCCGTCGGCTGAAGACCAAGCCGGCACGTGTCGAGGAGTTGAAGAAGAAGTACTTCTTCTGGGACTCCGAGGAAGCCGACGACACGTGTACTGAGCTGATCCCACGCGACGAGCTCGCTACATCGTTTAAAGAAATAACCGAGCTCGTCCTAGCTCCGGGAGTCTGCATCCCGGACAAAGACTTTGCAGTGGGACACATCGATTTGTACGAAGACCTCATGAAGAACGAGGAGGAAAAGGAGCTCAGGGCTAAACGCCGGTGGCGTAATAAGCAGCGGGCATGGCGACGGCAACGACGCAGAGAAGCGGAAGCAGCCTCCCTATTAAAATAAGTTATTTTTTGTATCTAAATAAAATTATATTTTTTCTTATTCTTTTTAAATATGTATTTCTTTGTATAAAAAATTTTTTGATTAAAGACAGTTTATTTTGTTCTGTTTGTGGTTTATGGTGAACTGAGGATTGTGCTGAATGAATTTGGTTTTCAATGAGTTTTTTTGGGTATCCTCTTCTCTGGAAGGCTGTTGATATCTTTCTATTAAAATCTTCCAATTCCCTATCATTCGAACAGATTCTCTTACCCCTGATTGCTTGACTGTATGGAATGGATCGTTTTATGTTTATTGGGTGGTTGCTGTCGAAATGGAGATATTGTAGGTGGTTTGTAGGTTTGATGTGAATTCCTGTGTTGATATTTCCATTCTGGAGTGTTACCTCTACATCCAAAAAGGTGATGGCTGATGTAGATTTCTCCCAGGTAAATTGAAGTGTGGAGAACTGTGTCGCTTACCAAGTGGACTCTTACCAAGGTAAGTCTGTCAGTCTCCTAGTCCAACAAATCTATCTATCTATCTATCTATCTATCTATCTATCTATCTATCTATATATATATATATATATATATATATATATATATTCCTGATATTTAATATTATCCATTGTTTTTCCGTTGCACTGACTTTATGAAGTTAATAAATTACCAATTTTGAGTAATTTTATCCACCATTAAGTGCAATAATTTTACCTTGAGTGATTGTAAGGTAAAATCACTCAAGGTAAAATTATTGCACTTAATGGTGGATAAAATTACTCAAAATTGGTAATTTATTAACTTCATATATATATATATATATATATATATATATATATATATATATATATATATATAAATTTATTTTGTTGAATTAAAATACAAGTTCCAGAAAAATTAATTTAGGCTCAGTGGCTACTGTTGTTATGATTTAAACATAGTAAATAAAAATAGTACAGAAAACCATCTGTATTCTGTATTAGTTATAAATGGAGCTTATGGAATGGCCAAAGGTAACATGTACTAATTGCCAATTATAGCAACTTATGTATATATTAAATTTAATATGTCAGAGAATAATCTCATAGAAATCCTATTTATTGTGTAACAGACAGAGCTAGAAGAATTGGAATCTCGTAATGAAGAGTATCCATTAACAAGGGGCATGCTTCGCCTTCTGGATGTTCTAACAGATGTTCCTGTTCCTCGTCTACTAGGTGTAGGCAGTAGGACTCCAGGATTTGACCCATATTTGATGTACATTATACATTCCGTCCTGCTTAAATTCCATTCTCGATCTTATAAACATCAGCAAGAAAAGGTAGCTATAGTGTAATCTTTAATATTTAGATAAATACTAAAGTTTTATAATGTGACTTAGAAAGCATTTCATAATAACTTCATCATTGGTATAGTCATTTATCTGGATTTTTCTCAAGCAGTCACTAGGTGCATTTTTCCTAAGAATATTCCTTGCTGCATGGTTGTCGATGAACAAGATCATTTTCTGTGGGTCTAGGTTGTTAGCTAGTTCATCAATATAAAGTTTCATATAATAACAATATATGACCTTGATCTTCATTTAACAACAATGTTGATCTTCACATATGTTGAGACAACATATCTACAGTTTCTAGTAGTAGCGTTAATAAATAATTGTTATGATTATATTTTCTCAAATTTATACCACTTTAATATAACAGTGTTTTTTAAAGTAACATATGTGAAAAGAAACTGGTATTGCGAATCGTGTTAATGATACAAGCAATTTATATCATGCTATTGATATGCAATTTTAATCATTTCCCAAATTTAGTGTTATCACTAGGAAATTTATTATTTTTGCTTTATTAAAAGTAACTTAATCAAACACATATTAGAAATGTATTGGGAAATTTTGTTTTAGTGTAAAATAGTACACTGTTGAAAAGAAATATTTTCTCTATGTTGTTTTCTATATGTTCAAATGTTGAGGTTATGTTTAGATTTTATTTCAAATTTTAACCTCTATATACGGTTTCTGGCACTTTGGATGACTTGTTTCTTAGTTAGAATGTATTTTTAAAGTATTTGAAAACATATGTGACTATGAAATCTTTCAACATATGTAAAATTTAAACAAAATGGTGTAATTTTGTTGAGTTGTACCGGAGACAAATCTTTAAAATACAGTAGAACTCCAATTATTCGAATTAATTTGGACCTGACCCCATCTGGATAAACAAAAATTTATATAATTACATTTTTTGAAAAGGTATGAGTTATTAATTATTTTTTGTATGAATGTTGCAAACGGGAGAAAAACCTATATATTTATTTATAGTTTTATATTTTTGTCTAAAATTTTAACTTTTTCACAAACAATCGGAACCAAAATATTGTTTCCTGTTAATTGTTGCAAAAATCCCTAAAAACGGCATTACCTAATTCTTTGATTATTGCTGCCTTCATTGACTGTCTTGAAGAAGATTTGTCTTCATTTTCAAACACTAGTACGAATTTTAAAAGTGTAGGTTTGCTTTTTCATGTCTGAAATTGTTAACTACCAACACCGAAAATCTCAGCCAACTGTTTATGTGTAACTTTTTTATCTGAATAATCAATAATTACTTTTTTCCACTAACGATAAGAAAACTGGTTGTTAAATGACAAAATAGACTCAGAAACAAAACAACGCAAAGTAGCAAACCTAAGACACACCGACTGACTAATTAAAATAAATTGTGACAGTTTGGGTGGGACAAACCTATAGCGACAGATGGAAACCAACTTTACAGAATTGCACTGAGACGGTGACTCAGAATTCAAATCATGATTGGAATTCGTAGAGGAAAAACCAGCAGCACATGTAGGCAGAATCATTATTTTGGAAAATGGAGAACGTTTCTGTCATTAGTTTTTTCTTAATTTCTGAAAACAAATTTGTCCTAATTTTTTTTCTGAAAATCTGAAAGTGACTTAGATAATCAACGATTCGGATAGTTGGAGTTCAGGTAATTGGAGTTATACTATACAAAAATATAATTTTGTGACCATGAAAAATTATAATTTCATTACTATGTAAATGTGTAAATCAAAATGATTTGGCTGTTATTATGAAATTAATCTTGTACACATTAATGTGAATAAAGAGTAAACAGTTTAATCTGTAAACTACTGTATTAGTTATAGTCTGTTTTGCTGTATATTATGTTTTAATTATATTTCTACAGTGGGAAGTTTGTCGACTTTGTCTGCATCTGGTAGTAAAGTATTTAAATCAGTATGAACCTCAGCCCGAAGACTTTGGCAAGATCATTGTACAAGTGCAAGGAGATGGGTCTTCCGTGGTCAGTCCTCATCCAGGGTTTTATATTATGGTCCAAATGTGTACTAAATCTGAGCTTTTTAGACTGGTAAGTGCAAGGAAAATACTTGAATTGTTTATAAAATAATTGCTGAAGTTTTATGTAAATATTTTTCCAAAATCAATTTCAAATATGTTACTCAGGACACAATCTGAAAAAAATTGTTTTAGCAAGCGCCAGTATTAATAAACAGAACTAAAATATGGGGTCACAAAAAAGCGAATAATGGTAGGAAAGGTATCTCTAAAATACAGATTAAACTCTATGGACTTGAAACATAGCACTTATGAATGTAACTGCAGGGTTTATTTATTTACGAACAAACTGTCGATAAAGTTTAACAGTTTGATAATAATGCTGGATAAGATTGATGAAAGCCTGTAGAATATTTATTATTTGTCACTTTTGAGTTATGAGGATGTTCTTGGCAAGTAACAGCTGTGTGAGCTTATTTCATTATCAATTTCTTTTTTGGAATATTGAAACATTTTATTAATTCATTTTCTCTTTGGTCAACATCTGAGTTTATTTAGACTAAACTACTGTTTTATTGGTCCAGGACAATATTTTAGACCAAATAAGCTCTTTTTTGTACAAGTTAACTGGTGTAATTTTTTGTCTATAAAATTATTCAGTTTTGATTTTGGATCAGTTTTATTGGCTGGACTAATAAAACAAGTGATCATATTAATCAGATTCCACTCCATTTATTTTGAAATTGGTAATCGTGTATTAATTATTTAATGAATAATTCTTATAAAGCCTAATGAAAAAATGAAACTATTTAGTAACATGTTTCAGATATTGTCACTGATTGACGAAGGGTGCCACCTACTAGATACATATACGCTATTCAGTGGTAAAACCACTTTGGAAGCATCAACTTTACTTTGTCTACAATTGGTAGAAGTAGCTTTAGGCTTGCAACAAAGGTTCTTTGCTGCACTCAATACAACCAGTAGTAACCTATTTCTTGTTGGAGTGAATAAATTGTTAAATGGAATTAATGTGCGTACAGGAAAACCAGATCATTTGCTCAATATAGCTAAGTAAGTTAAAACTATGAGTGTTCAATTTGGTAAACAAATCTTATTCTTTATTTTTTTTTAAACATATACTTTAAAAGTTTATTTCTGATATATATTCAGATTATGATGGTAAACTACCCAAATAAGAATTTAATAAATGTTTTTACAATTTTGAATGAAAAAAAATCAATTAAAGTATCTTTTATACTCATTACAAAAGGTAAACAGTTACAGTTACAGTTACAATTAACAGTTACAGTTACAGTTAACAGTTACAGTTAACAGTTATTAAGTTAATTAGAGCTTAGCTAGTGAAAATAATTTACAGTTTTAATATTTACTATTGTAAATTGTTTTATTATGCTTATTGTTATGCTCAACTTTTATTATAAAACTGCCTTTTCATACATTTTTAGTAGATTTATTGTCTTGTAAATTTTAATTTTTTAAAAATTGGTTTGGAATATATTGCAGTTAAAACGTTATTGAGTCCTAACATCATCGTACTACTTAAAACCCTTATTAATATCAGTTATTAAATTTCAGGTATGTGACATATAACAGTTGGTTAACATCACATGCTCTGTCTGCTATTAATATTCTAAGAGCTGTCACATCCTATCCTATGAATCATTCCCATCTAGTAACAGTTTTGACATCTACTTCTTCGCTCACCACACGTATTCGCCATGGATTTGTTGAGTGTTTAGAAGCTGAGGATGAGGATATTTCTGTAAGATAAAGTATAGTATTTTATCTATTGGGGACAAGTCTATAAATATACATGCTCTATGATAGTTTTGAAGCAAAAGAAACACTTTGAGAGATTCTCTATACTAACTGTGTATATCTGTACATAACACATTTTTAAATAAATAAAAAAAATTCATCTTAAGTGATATCTACAGAACTGTAGGTGAAATTTTATGAAACCGATATTAAAACCCAAAATCCAAAGGTGTTGAGGTGATATTTAAAATATTCATTTAATAGATCCTCTTATGTGTATTTTATTATTAATGTTAACTTCTTCATAGATCTTAGAGTCCAGTGAGGACTTAACCTCTAAAGATTGGTGTAAAGCAGGGGTCGGGAACCTTTTTTGTACTTAAGGGCTTCATGTTTAATCTAGAGCGCCTGTATGGGCCGTAAATATAAAATAACATGAATTTTATTATCTTTCATAATTTTAGATCCGTAATGTAACTGATTTTATTACAGAAGATGGCTTTAACTAACAGCTAAAAATGGATTTTAAAAGTAATTTTAATAAAATAGGCTACTTTCTTTATGATAACAAATTTGACAATTTTCCAACTTAATTCAGACAAATTTCTTTATTAATGTTTTGAAGTGCTCAATTAATGAAATAAAACAAGTTCATCCAACATGTTTTGTCAAATTTACAAAATTTTAATAAAATAAAACAATTGCTGTAGGGATGAACTTGCCTGCATGTACTTGGCAGAGACTCGTTTCCATTTATATTGTGCCTGTAATTTATTATTAGGCGTTTATTGTTGTGGCTAGTGTAATGGTTCTAGCCATTGAGCAACCTATTTGTATTCTAACCCGTAAGTGTAAGCTATCCGGACCGTTCAGAATTCGAAAAACCACAAGTGGAGAGTGTTGCACAAAATCATTTCGCGGGCCGTGGGTTGCCGGGCCCTGGTTGTAAAGGGTGATATTTTATTAAATAAATATATTAAATGTCATTGTGGTTTTAGGGTTTTATTATTGTTCAATTGATTTTATGTTTATTTATGATAATTTTGTACTAAAACACCAATATGATATAAAAATGTATTGTCTGCAACATATGCTTTCAGTTTTAACACACTTTAAAGTTTAATTTAAGTTTTTTTAACATTTTAATTGGTTTCTGGAATGAATAAATATATTATTTTATTCATTATATGTATAGTTCCTCATGGTATAATTTTATACAGAATACCTAATTAGTGTTATTTAAATAAATATTAAAAATATCAGTCATCTGATAACTGTTCTTACCTGAACCTGAGTGTTTCCATAGAACGCTTATTACAGTTTTACGATAAATTGCTCACATTATTGTTTATTGATCATCATATATATTTTTAAAAAAATGTTTATGTTATAGTGATATTTTTTACATGAATTGTAGTTTTTATAGGTTGAAAAATTATGAATAAAATTTCCTTCTCAATCAATGCATCAAAAGCCTTGATAAGCACATTTGCATTATGTTTGACTTATCAATCTAAGGGAAATGCCCAAAATAATAATATTATTAGATGTAGCCTTTACAGAAACTTGAAATCTTTACTCATAAATTTAAACAGATATTAATATTTTAATATACTCATCTTCACTTCTGTTAGGAATATGGGTATACATTTGCATACGTTTTTTCTGCCTTTCCTGATATTAAAATATTTTTCATTGTTGACATGTTTCGGAAATACTCATTATTTCTAGAATAAGCAGTACTGATATTATTATTAGTAGGGCTAATAGTACTGTTTAGGTTTTAAAAATGGAGTTATTCCGGAAAGTGTCAACAATTAAAAACATTTTAAAGGCAGAAACATTTACTCAAAAGAATGGAAATTAATCTTCTGGGTTGAAATAGGCTAGACATAGACAATATAGTTACTTTTGTTATTTACAATTCTGTAATCATTCAGGGTGTCTAGTGACAGGGAAAACCTGGAAAAGTCAGGGAATTTTAAGATTCTGGAAAATTCAGGGAAAATTTTAAAAAATCGGGAAAATATTTATTTTGATTAGAAACAAAACTAGTGGTCATTGCTCTCGAATATTTGGTATTGTAAGCCAGCGGTTTAGGGGCAGGGCAGTCAGGAAATAACACTTCTTTATTTAGATGCCCATTATTTATTTGATAAGCCCAATGCTATGACTTCAGGACTTATGTCAATAAATATTAAAAGTGTCGAGTTGGTACAGCTGGGAGGTTTTAGCCTGGACCGTGGCCTTGGGGTGCGCAGTGGTTCTGTTATCATATGGACAGGTGGGGATAACAGATAACTCAGTCTGTTTCTGACCACACAGAACGCTGTGTAAACATTCGTAGCCAGCTATTTGTCTAGACTCGTGATAGTATGTGTTTTATTTGACGGTGATTATTTGTACACTGTTTATTTCAACATGGAAGGTTCCAGTTTTCATTGCCGTAGCGGGCAAGCGCGTCATGCAGATGTCGTCATTACCTCCCCTCCTTCCTTAGGATAAATATAAACTAAAAGATGAAGTGACTGAAGCAGAGATTATATGGTGCATGAATTTAGTAATGCAACACTTCTTTACGCAATGCAGAAGGTAGTGTGTGCCTCTTTCTAAGGATGTTCCCTGATAGCACCATTGCACAGAACATGAGATTGGGGAAAGATAAAATTTCCTATAGTGTTGTATTCGGTTTATCAAATTGTATTAACGACCTGTTACTAACATCATTAAATTCAAATTCTAACTATGTAATTGGCTTTGATGAAAGTTTAAACAAAATATCACAAAGAGCCCAAATGGATTTGAGTGTTAGGTATTGGGATGCAGAGACGGATGAAGTGAAAGCTCGATATTTTAGTTCTGTGTTCCTTACAGACACAAAAGCAAAAGAGTTACTCAATTCGTTCTTCAAAGTCTGAATTTATCCAAGATCCTTCAGATATCAATGGATGGGCCCAATGTAAACTGGGCTTTCTATAGACATCTAAAAGAGGGAAAGTCAGGGAAAACTCAGGGAATTTCTTCAAGCTATTTTACTAGACACCCTGGAAAAGTCAGGGAAAACTCAGGGAATTTCTTCAAGCTATTTTACTAGACACCTTGTCATTACAGGAATATACAAAAATAATCATATTCTGTAGTAAAAATAAAAACGTTTCACTTTTTCGTAAATGGATTTACTATTCAATAAAAATTAAAAAGTTTCAACTTTTGTTAAGTAATATATTATTCAATGAAAATAAATACATTCTGACATTTGGCAAATTAATAATTCATCAATTTTGCTACTTTTTATCAGGAAGTTACTACCTATGATAGAAAGGGCTTAACTGTATCTGTATTTATAATCTAATTTTTTTTTCTATAAGCAGGTATCTGATCTAAAGATTTTGTTTTATCTTAATTAGAAATATTTAATTTTACGATAGAATGATCTAAAGAACCGATTATAAATCCAATTTTATCACGTCTTTGAGGATGAAATATCTTATTAAATTTTTATAAATTGTATCTATAAATTCTACATATTAAATTGTTTTTTTTTTTCACTCAAAAGCACCGAGGAAGGTTACACTTGAGAAATTTTTTTCTTATGAAATTTGCAAACGATGTTGAAAATAGTAGATACAAGAGAAATTTCTTTCTGGGAAAAGGCATAAAAATTAAGTGAATTTTTCCTCTCTTGATCTGCCAAGAGGTTGATTTTGTGGAATTGCTTTTACCTATTGAATATTTCTGGCACTTGCAAAACATATTTAATTTCTGTCCTAATTATAATTTACCTTCTGACACAGAATAAGAGCTTCAAAACTACTGATTCCTTTGGAACTGAGATTATTAACAGTTATTGTCCTGCTATATATAGGAGGGCTCCTAAAATCCTTACTTCTAAACCATGAAGATTTATCTATAAAGAATTTCAATGTCATTCAGTATTTCCAAACTACATTTCTTTAAAGAATGAGATTTGATGACAATAATAAAACACTAATAATTAAGTTTGTTAGTTTTTCATTACCTTTTTGAAGTTACTGCAGCTATTGCTAATATTGTTCACTAGTTTTCCTTCTGTAATTATAGAAACAGTATAACCCAAAACAATTTGTAATTAGGTTCTTTATTTTGTGATCATACCTTTGGTCACATTTTGATCTTATGTCCTACAAATGGAGAAGGGCATCAGCCTTCTGATACAAATATTTGTTCACTTCCACTGTGATGAGTTACATGTTGAGAAACTTCAGTAGTTTGTAATACTTTTTATTATAGGTTTTAGCCTAGCTAGACATATATATAACAAAACCTAAATAAGGCAACTACAGCATAATGAGTGAATGTAGTAGTTTGTAGAAATGTACTAATTCGCTGATGCATCAGGTGAGATGGGGAAGGGCTGGGATTCTCTTCATGTTGTTGGACAATACAAACAACTTATAATTAGGTTTAACTTTGTAACCCTTAGCACGCGGAACATATAAAGGGCAAGTAACAGATTACGCGGTATTACATAAAAAAACTTTTTTGCGAAATGTTTAAAGTTCTATTCAATTCTGAGTCCCTAAAGATATATTATAACAACAAAAAAAAAATTATAAACTAGTTATTTTTATAATTTTTTATATTTTTCATGTTAATCATTGAAAATTCACTTACAGATGTAAGCATGTTTAGCTAATTCAAGATATAAATAAATCCATTTCAAATACAATTAAAGTAACTGAAATTATTATTTACGAAATCATAGACAATAAATTATTCTTACAGTGCAAACAAAGGTCACTCATGTAAACAGTAAACAACTATAGCAATCACAATGCTAACACAAAATACGACACAGTTGGCAGGCGCTGCGTCATGCTGAGAATTCCCATCATACGAGCATGCATAGACCACTAATGGCGCCTGGTGGCTAGAACAACAGAATGTGGATCGGTAGCACGTGGCCAAGAACAATAAACCTAGCAGAGGAGTTTATTTACACCAAACAAACATTGTCACACATTTTAAACAAACAACTAGGATTTCCATATACAAAATATTGTAAATACGTGATTTCCCGTAATACTTGCTAGCAGAGATTTCAGCATTACAAGAAATCACGTTATACACTTGCAAAGAGTTGCAAAGTAGTCTAGTGTTATAATCCGTATGATGTAACTTTGTGTTTTGACTCTTCTGGGGTGGCCCAGACGTCCCTTATCACTGGTAGCTGCCCTATATGGTTTTCCTTAATGTGTTGTGTACTAGCAACTCCATTAAGTAAATGAACTTTCTTACCCTAGTCAATTTTAAAATGTCTATCAAATATATGTAAAGTATGTACAAATACAGGAACAGTAGCAAATAAGACATAATTTATTCTTATGTTTTAATCATGTTTATACTCGGAGAGATTATTGTTAAGTAAAAGCGGTTGACTTGCAAGCCAGGTACATTTATTTATTTTTATGATTGTTATAAACAGCTTGATTTTTAAAGCAGTAAACAGGCTATGCCTATATATATTTTGTTTGTTTTTTTACCAAATTATCTCTTGTTTGGTACTTTCAAATATTCTATAGAAAGTTAAAACTTATGATTAGGGTAAGAAAGTTAATTTACATAGTGAGGGCGCTAGTACATGACTCATTAAGAAAATAGCTGCAGACAGCTATGAGCAATAAGGCATGTCTAAGCCAACCCAAGTAGTTGAATGGTCAGAAGACAGACAACAACATACAGACTAAAACAAGTGTTTTATATTTACAGCCTGATGATGAATGTTTCACTGTTACAACAAAGACAAAAGAAGCTGTTTTTAAACTTCTACTTCAATGTTTGAACCACACAACTCCAAATATTACTCACTATCTCTTAGGATTTGACCTGAACAAAGATGTTAAAAAAACAGTTTTTCAACAACCGGGTAAGTAAACAGGAATTATAATGAAACATTGTTTTTATACATAAATATGTTGACATGGTTTCATATTAAAAGGGTTTTAACCACTTAATGTTAAACCTGAATTTCAAGCTTCTAATTTTTTCTGTTAATTTCAAGCTACAAAATTTTTCTCTATTAATCGTTTCAAAACACCCTTTTGGTTATCTTTTTGCTAAAGTACTTTGCTTATAGTACTTTAAAGTAACTTTTACTTATTTTGGGTTCATAAGTTTTTAACCATCTAACATTTTTACAAAGATTGTTTAACTTTTCCATCCAGATTGCAAAGGAAAGATCAATCTAATTTTTTTAAAGTTCAAGATCTTTTAAACATCTTATTTATTTATGTTTATAAAACATTATTTTAAAATAACTTGTATGTTTTTTGAACTGTTTAGGTTTTAACTAAATTAAATAAACAAACACTACACATTTTGTTACATCGGACATATTTCTTCACTCGGCACAGCTTTTCTGACTGTTTTCATTTTGATTTCATTTCTATTACTGAAACTTTCATTTTGGTAATCTCTCGAAGTAGTATGAATTAAATAGTAGTCTCTCTTCTTTCAGGAGTTCTTGGTTTTCCACGCACTTGTCTTCATTCCATTTTAGGGAATCTGAATATGTCTTTACGTTCAAGAATTGACATGACTGCTCCCAAGGGAAATCCTAGGTTAGTGGAATTGGGTTATCGCATGATATATGCTTTGGCAGCAAATCCTCGCACTTCTGAACCTTTACTGAGATTCCTACGATCTTCTATGGACTTTCTTCAGAGGCATTTAGCAGCTCTTCCTTTTCGATCAATTAATCCAGGTAAAGTTTCCCTTCTAGATTACTACACAAAAAATCAAAAACTAATTTTTTTAAAAATTAAGAACTAAAAACATTAAATTTAATTTAAAATATGCATAAACATATAAAAAAAATGTGTATTGAGAAACTTTGTTCAGAATTTATTGTTTAAAAAATAAACTCTACCTTTCAAAACTCCTTTGATCTCATGTATCTTCTTTAAAAAGCTTCCCCATCTACTTACTACACCTTTAAATGTGACAAGCTCTTTTTTATGATCCCAGTAAAGAGTAGGTTTAGATTAGATAGTTCATGCAATACATGAACTCTTCTATTCAAGTAGTAAAGGAGTTTCATGTCAGTCTAACCTTCCTTATCTTAATGATAGTGTAGAGGTTAGATCTCGCTACGACCTAGACATAGAGAATGTTTTTTTTTACAGATGTAATTGTTTAGATGTAAACTATAAATATTTCCTAATAGCAAGTAGATATGTTCCTAGAATGAAGGTAAGTGTATACATACTTCAGGAATGTAAGCCATAACTTTGCCCCAACGTCTATATCAAACCAGTTTCATATGTACTTACCTTAAACTTAACCAAAGTGTTATCCTTCCACTTACCTTAATCTTAACCAAAGTGTTCCTTCCACTTACCTTAATCTTAACCAAAGTGTCATCCTTCCACTTACATTAATCTTAACCAAAGTGTCATCCTTCCACTTACCTTAATCTTAACCAAAGTGACATCCTTCCACTTACCTTAATCTTAACCAAAGTGTCATCCTTCCACTTACCTTAATCTTAACCAAAGTGTCATCCTTCCACTTACCTTAATCTTAATCAAAGTGTCATCCTTCCACTTACCTCACAGATGTTAGTAAACAAATAATGTTGGTTGTTCAAAACATAAAAAACTAATTAAAATGTGGCAACAATATTAAGATACCAAACCATGAGCTTAAAGGTAGCGTAATTATAGATTTCCAATTAAAAGTAAGTGGCAATTTCTAATGATTATTTGTTTACACGAAACTTGGAAAGAAGCATGGCTCAACCTGTGGATATATATGTAAAACGTTTTAACAAATATCTTGAAATAATATTTGTAAATTCTGTTTGGCCTGATAACAAAATTTTAATTAAAATGCCATAATTTTAAGGCGATTAAGATTAAGAAAATTAATTGATTCCATAAAGTTAAATAAATTTACAAAGTAAAAGTTATATTTCTTATCTTCAAATTGGCTAAAGGAAGATCTTTATTATAACTAAGTTTCAGAGCATAGCTAAGTACCTTTTACTCCCCTCAGATTAAGGAGCCATAGTGTGAAAATTTTGCTTGTACTTTTTCAATTTAGAGCCCTGTATAAGTAGTAATTATTAAAGTATTGCCTGAAAACCGTCCTTAAAAGGTATTATTTATATATTTTTTTAAAACATTTAAGGAATCTGATAACATTTTTTATATTGTATTAATATTTATGTATTTAAGTATGTTTGTTTTTCCGTAACAAGGATTAAATTCAAAACTTTATTGATATTATTTTTTTTGTTTTCCAGCATCTGATCTAATTCAGACAAGTTGGCTCCTAAAAACAATTGCCATAGAATTAAAAGTTTCATCTACAAATCAACAATTGTCACAAGTAATTGCGCTTGTAAATCTATTAGTAGCGTACGTACCTTCTGAGGATGGTAATCCAGATATACCATATGGTCAAGTATTTTCTTCTCAACTATCATACAACTTTGAAATTGAACCTGGTAAGAATTCATAATCATTAAAATATGTATCTAATTCTTTTTCTTTACATGCAAAATACTGTGTGATTAACATTTGTTGTTAATGATATTGGCATTATATTTTCTGTATTTTTTTAAATAATTAAATTAAAATTTTACACAAGAAAAATATTTCTTGTTTGTTATAGTAGGTATCTAATGGCCAATGCACAACCATTGCAAATGGTCACAAGATATTTTTTTCTAAAAAAAAGTTACTTCACAATGTAGTAACCTTAAAGAATCGGAGTAACTCCTATAGTGTATCTTAGAGGAACCAGACACATACAAACAGAACATGTAAAAATACATCCCCAGTATTTGCAAGCTTTAGAAGTGTCATTTCAGCTAAATTAATTTAACTGTCCTCTAATAATGTGTGCCACAGTAGAAAAGGTAATTAAAGAGCACAAGTATTATGTTACAGGTTTGCATTTGTTGACTCTCAATATGGTAAAAATGTCTTTAGCCTCCATTACTTAGTCCAAACCGTAACTGGAATCTTTTTAATTTCTTCTCTATTGTAAAACATAAATTATTAAATTGTAAAAAAAAATTTCTATCTGAAAAAAAATAATTTGAGTAAGTTAACAGTGTAACACCGGATTAGAAATTATTTCACCATAAAGCATTCAAAAATATTTTCAATTATTGTATGGTGACATACTTATTTATAACATATCCACATTATATCAATTATTATTTATAATTTTACTGTAATATGAAATATATTTTTTGTTTTATAAAAAACAACAGTCTATACAATGCGATTTTTTATCACTGTCAGCACTAGTATGTTGTGATCTTAAGCAAGCAATTTTACATTATTTTTGGCAAGAATATAGCAAACTGTAGATAAAATGATTTGCATGATACTGAAAATACATTTCTAGCCATCAAGATAATCAAACCAATAATTACACTAACTTATTCATTTATGAAATTAAGTATATATAATTAAGTATAATTGAGTAAACAGAACTTTTAAAATTACTAACAATTTGAAATGAAATTTTTTAAATCATATGTTTTTGATTCATCTCAAATAAAAGAAAAAGCATTTTAGTTTCTTATTCTTCTGATCTTGTATCTAAAAATACTAGGACTGCATTTAATTGGTAAAGTGTTGAAAACAAGATATTGCAGTGAGTAATAATAAAATTAATATTAAAATAATTTGTTTGCCTCACTCCACAAACTAGAAGCCCCAAGAAAGAAAGAAAACATTTAAACAAACCTTCAGATCTATACAGTAAAAATTATTTCATTTGGTATCTAAAATGTACATGTAACATTAGCAAAATGACAGATCAGCTATCTGTTCCATGTCTGCATGTTTTTCAACATGATCCACAACACCATCCTTTTATTTTCATTTTTGACCTATATTCACTCTTATCAGTGAAGGGCTTATGTTTACAAATATATTAAGTGGGCAATATTGAGAAAAATCTGTATAGTTAAAGATATTGTTTCAATTGAAAAATGAGCACATTGGTCAAATTATTTTGGTGTTGAACATTAAACATGGTCATATTATGAACCACTCAGTGAGTTGATAATGTGCTATATAAAATTTCTTGCCCTTGTTACTGTAACATACTAGAAAGTATGTTATATTCCTATTTTTATTTTAAATTAAATGTAGAGTCGGCCTGAATAAATGAAAAGTTTTGTTTTGTGCCATGCAGTAAAAAATAATATTTTAGAGTGCATTGCAAGTTTAAAGGTTTACAGGATGCTTGATACAGCCTTTTAAATGCGTTTAAAAGAATAATTTGTTCCGAAACAAAATAGATGAAAAAGACTAACCTGGTCAGTCATATTCCATTTATTTCGCTGAAAATAGCATCATCTGTACGAGGTAAAGAACTAGCGGGATAGTTACAACCAATAGAAAATTTCTACATAGTAAGAATAGGGGTAATGATAGAAAGTTTGGTTAACCCAAACAGCTTTAAATATTCATTTCCAAAATTTCTTGCAGAACAGCTCACTTATGGGTCATGACTTCAAGAATTATTTTTACAGTTATTTACATTCAGTATTTACATCCTTTAAAAATATAATTTCGTGAGAAATAAGTAAATTATATTAGTATACAATTAAATACAAAACTTGAGAGGAATGAAATGACTGTGCTTCGTTGAGAGATAATTTCTTAGTAGTATAACTAATGGCAGACGTTTACTGAGCACCTCAACTATGTATCCTGTTCCTATGGATTTTTCCTTCTAACTCTAACCTCAATCCACCAACTCGATTTACCTTCTTATTATCATCTTCCAATTCTATGATGTTACACCACACCTTGCCTGTAGGAAAGTAATGATTTAATTTTCGGGTTCAAACTCTGGTTCCAAAACTGTCCCCTGAGAAATTAGATCTCTCAGAAGAAACACAACTTAATTTATAATTAAAACCAATTAGCCACTTTAAGCTATCAGGGTCACTGATTCTTTGAGAGACACTCTGACTTGAAAACTGTGTTAGGGTTAAACACTACTGAGGCTTAATTTGAGAAAGAAAATAACTGCTAATTGCAAAATACCATTTTTTATTTCTAAACAGTTTTAGAATTATTTTTAATATAATTTAAAAATACATGTTTTGATGTCTTATACAATAATTATGGAATTGAATTCGAAGTTATAATGCTATCAATTTTCACCAAATAAATCTCAATTACTTTAATTTTAATTAATTATTTCATTACCCTAGTCTTTTCTTTATTTAATTTAACATATCTTATTTGTTTCCCTAACTCTTAAACTATTTGCTAATCAACTTTGAATTCACTATTCCCTATTTTTACAAATTTTAATTATTTAAGAGTTTACACAATAAGTTATTTATCTACACTTATACAATTATTGACATTATTACTCCTGTTAAAATGCAAGTTTCAAAATTATGCTTTATGTTGAAAAAATTTTTTTAAATACAGCTATTCAGATTATGATTTATTTATATACCAATTATGATAATAATGATTTGTATTATAACACAATTAGCAAAATTATTATTCATATTAAAATAAAATTCTCAAAATTATTTTTTATGTAAAATTTACAAAACACAAAATTATTATTGATATCACAATACAATTATCAAAATTATTATGCAAAGAAATATAATTATCAAATTATGGTTTATGTTAAAAATACACAAATATGAATATTATGCTTCAGGTTAAAAAACACAAGATAAAATTATGATTCATTTTAAAAACAGTTATTGAAATTATTATTTATATTTACTTATTTGTGTTACAAAGGCATATTTGAGTTTTTATATCTGAAATCATTAGTTACCTTCCATCACTGAGCAAATGATTGTGTGGAAAATCGATTTTGAAAAATGGAAAAACTCTGTTAACATTTTATAAAATTTTTATTTTCAATCATTATTATTTCCAAAATGAGGTTTTAATTTAAAAGAATTTATAGTTTATAAAAACATGCCAAACATTCCTGTTAAAATTAATTTTGTCTTTGCGTGAATCCATTTCTTTCATCTCTGCATTAGATTATAACTGATTTTGTAACTTCACACACGCTTCACAAATTTAAGTCAACTTTTCTTCTTTCTTCTATTAATAAAAATCAATAAGTTTTTAATATCTTATAAGTTCGTTAATTTTGAATTTCTAATTACTTTATTAAATACACATAGTTCATGGCATCTTGTAAAATTTTTCTACAACTTGGGGTGTCTTCTGTTTAACACAGCTACCATGTCGGGCCAATTGGTCCAATGCCCCAGTAGGCTGAACCGAATACTGTCGGGCCACTAGGCCAGACATTGTAGTCTAGTAACGTTTTATGTTTATTCGTACTACTCAACCAGTGTTGCTACTTTTGGAAAAATGAATGCAAAGTATTAAACAAGTTTCACACTACTTACAGATATAATTACAATGGTTTTTATTTGAAAGATAAATGTTGACAGCATTAAAAACATGATGTTATTTTAGGAGTTTTTTGTCGGAAGCTACACATATTTCTTAACAATTTTAGTGAAGTTGTTACGATATGTTCGTTGTGAATGGTAGGTTGGTATATTACAAGTATAATACTAAACAAATTGAATCCATACAACAAAAACATACAATTCACCTTCGAAACAGAAACAAACAGAACAATTGACTATCTTGACATTACATTAAATATAAACAATAATAAAATAGAAACTACAGTACACAGAAAACCAACTTCCAACAACACCACAATACACAACAAATCTAACCAACCCTGGACACATAAAATTAACATTTACAGTAACATGATAAATAAAGCAATAAAATACACACAAGATAACAAACAAAAATTATATGAAGAATTAGATAACATTACAAAAATAGCAATAGAAAATTAATACAATAAACACCTAATAAAAAATATACAATAAATTTACAAAAAACCTAACCTCAACACAACACTACAACAGAACACAAAAATAATTAAAAAAAAATCTACCTAAAATATATATACAGCAGTAACAAAATAGAAAAAATAACAAATATATACAACAAAGAACACTACACTCCAACATACAAACCAAACAACAAAATAATAAAATATAATAACACAAACCACAAAACAAATACAGAAAAACATAACCTATCAGGAATTTACAAAATTACGTGTAACA
Organism: Prosapia bicincta; assembly: GCA_036971475.1. Taxonomy (NCBI): domain Eukaryota; kingdom Metazoa; phylum Arthropoda; class Insecta; order Hemiptera; family Cercopidae; genus Prosapia; species Prosapia bicincta. Next base: position 156,264,962 of record JBAIZL010000002.1, read on the forward strand.
ACTGCAACACATTTTACATAGGAAAAACAACCATATCATTTAAAATAAGATTTGAAGAACATTACAGAGCATTCAAAAATAAAAATACAAAAGCATTAAATGTTGCACGGCACACCTAATATCGCATAAACATGAAATAACAAATTACGAAAATAACCTAACCATACAGGAAACAAATAATAACCCAATAGAACTAAAATCATTAGAAAAATGCCACATTTATAAAAACATACACAACAATTTAATGAACCTACAGACAACATATGCAGAATACGTACTATTCAAAAACATTATACACGCATCTCAAGAAGAAACATATATGACATCAACAAATACCAACATCACAGACCGAACATACACACCAGAAAAATAGAGAAAATTAATTCAGTGATTCGACAATGGTCAAGTGACCAAAAGGTGCCTCATCACATTAGGTAAAATTATTGCACTTAGTGTTGGAAAAAATATTGACAAGTAATAATAATAACTTCATAATGTCAGTGCAACAGAAAAATAATGGACAACGTGAAATATCTTGATATAAATAAATAAATAAATAAATATATATATATATATATTTAGGTTAGTTTTGGTTGGTAAAGATTATTTAGATTTTTTGGACTAGGAGCTGACAGACTTACCTTGGTAAAAGTCCACTCTGTAGTCTTGAAATAGAAACACATAAAAGCACTTAAACAATGATATATTTCAACCACACAGTGGTCTTTGTCAATCGAAGAGAAAACACAAAAAGAAATATGAGAGAATGAAATAAAATCTCTTATGAATGATTTTTTTAAATGTAATTTTTCTAATAATATTTCAATCAAGGTAGGTTAGTAACTTTTCTAATTTATTTTAAGATAAATAAATTTTCTAGAGCTTTCCTTTTTTTATAACAAGTTTAATGTATCATAAAAAAACACTTTCTTAACAATTATAAGTTTTATTAATAAATTACAAATTTTTTCTTTTTTAAAGTTTTACAAATTTACTATAAGTTTCCTCTTTTATTACAATTCTTATTATTCTAAATTGTATTTCTCTTTTGGGCAGCAACAGTTTTTATTGAATTTAGCCTAAATTGATTTTAATTTTGATTTAGCACAAGCTCTCTTAATCTCGAGTTATCTGGTGGGTTTTAAATTTTGAATACTGAAATCTTATTTGGCACTCTAAAGTACAAGAACAAAAAAAAAACTAAGCTATGAATGTTATAAACTAGGTTACAAATTAATTTATTTCTAAGTAAAATTGTTTCTTAATATTTTCTCTAAATGTTTTCTTTTGTAGTTTAATTTTTATAATAAATTCACTGGTTTGTTTTCTTTTATAAATGTCTGATTACAAAATTTCAAAATGTAGTAATAGATCTAGCCTAGATACTTAAGTGTTTTAGATTGCAGATTCCACTTTTCAGCCTTTTATCAAATATTTAATATCTTTTTTTAAATAAATAGTTTTAATTTATTTTCTTGTAAGTATTCCGTAGTGTTGAATTTGTTAAATTTTGCTGGCCAACTCTGAAACACGTCCGTCTAGCTTCAATATGTGTGTAGGACTGAAGCCACGCTAACTACGCATTTCACAATGGCTAAAACAAACTATTTCCTTTTCTTAATTGTTGTTACCGGCTTTACGGATGCTGTATCCACTGCCTTTTGTACATTTCATGTTCTTAATAACTAGATTTTAATTTCTTCGCAGGTGACTGCATTTAAATTTCATATCTCCGTTTAAATTTTCAGCTGTTCTATTCACAATGCGCTAGTCATACGCTAGTTCATCCGGTTTTGGTCAACTTGTTTGAATCTTAACATGGTTTCACTTTTCTTAACACTTAAAGGCTTTTATTTTTATTTACATTGTTTTAGTGTTCTTTTTAAACTGTTACACATTAAATTGTTTCTATTATATTGTTTGTTTTACAGTGGTTATTGTTCTAAACTTGATTAAATATTACGATTTTGCCAATTTAGGTTATGTTTACATTTTTTCTCTTTTTTTCATAATTGGTTATTTTATGGTTTGAATTTACTTACATATTTATATTATATTATATATAGTGCCTTTCTTACTTGCTATTTTCAAAATGTTACAATATATATATATTGTAATGATTTTATATAAAACACTAAAATAATAAATAACAATAATTCGGAATATAATAGAAGTCAATTGGAAATGGATAAAAAAAGAAAATGTAAACAATTGAGCCATAACCTAAAAAAAGTTATAATCATAAAATATTAAAACCAAGATGGCGGCTAGTATAACTATGAAACAGCTGATGTTTTTCAAATGTAGAAATTTACAAAACCTAAAACTATTGCATAGAGGATCAAAACTTAACTGTCCAGGAAAGAAGATGAAAATCAAATAATCAGTGGGTTATGTAAGAGATGTTTCAACAATGGAAAAATAGTTTTATTTTTTTCTCCAGAATCTCAATAGAAAAAGTCATTGTTAGAAAAGATAAAGCTGGAAGCAAAAAAAAAAATTAGGGATCCAAAATTTTATTAGAGGAAGAATTCAAGTATTAAGAAAGCTAGCTTAATTAAAAGTTGATAGAAGCCAATATTGGTGAAAGCATAAAAAAAGCCTAGTGGTGAAAGATTTGATTATAGAAATAAGTTTAAAAGCTATAAATTTGGACAAAAACATTAATTCTCAGATAAGTAATAAATTAAGAAAAATTGTAAATTAATATTTAAGTTAATATTGTAAAACCATTCGTATAAGCAAAATTAGTAAATTAAATTCATAAAAAAAAAACTTTTTAATATTCTTTTCAAAATTAATAACTCTGGGCCTAGGAATTTCTTTTACAAAATTTATTAAAGCATTAATTGCATAAACCAAATTTTAATTTATAACTAGAGGTGCTCAATAGATTTGTAATAATTAATACCCACCGAATAACCTGGGAGAAAAAGTCTTGTGCTAGTTAACTAAATTAAGAAAATAGAAAAAGTGTAAAGTTGAAATATATCATTGGTTAAGTGCTTTTATGTGTTTCTATTTCAAGACTACAGAGTGGACTCTAACCAAGGTAAATCTGTCAGTCTCCTAGTCCAAAAAATCTAAATAATCTTTATCAACCAAAACTAACCTAAAAATATATATAATATATATAAAGAACAAAAGTCTAAATACAAATACAAGAATTATAATTGAATTTACAATTATTATTTTGTAATTTGACTGTAATTTTAGTATTTGTATTTAGACTTTTGTTCTTTATTAATACACAAGAAAACATACTGCGATATATATATATATATATATATATATATATATATATATATATATATATATATATATATATATATATATAGTACACATTTTCAATAGTTTATAAAAGTTGTTTTTATCCATCCAATACTTATATGAATTTTTCTTTTGCCCTCATCTGGTTGTCGTCAAAACCTTCATTGCACAATCTTAAATTGTTGTAACAGCCATGTTATTACACAATACCATAAATAATGCTCTAGAATTGAAAATGAATGAAAAGAATAAAATGAAAAAACAAACTGGATTAATGTTATTAAACCTTGCTTCACATACAAACAGTGTGAAAAGAAACTACAACACAATGCAAATGTCAAAAAAAATCGTATAAATAGTAACAAACAAAAATAACAGTCCAACACCATATTTAGAGAAAAAAAGAAAAATTTCAAGAACTTCATAAAGTCAGTGCAACGGAAAAACAATGGATAACGTTAAATATCAAGAATATATATATATATATATATATTACTTGCTTCATATTTATATGACTATGTGTTCTTCAAACCTATTTTTATATTTGGTAGTTGTAATCATCTTGATTTCACTGATTTATAAGTCATTATTTAAAGAACTAAATGAAAACTATTAACATACTATGCTGGCACATTTAGAAACTGTTGCCTCATTAACAAAGGCTATCCTGCTACCTGTTTGATCTATATAAAACTGCTTTCCTCATTTATGTTTTTAATTTGTTTGTTTTTTAAATTATTTGATGTAGCTTTACCCATATTTATTTTGTTTTTTTCTCACTTCCTTCTATTAGTTCACACCCCTTGTATATACATCTTGTTCAAATTTTCAATTGTTTACAAAATTCTTTGTATTCATTTACTGTAGGAGATGACACAATGTTAATTCAGTTTTTTTCAAATATTTATTTATGAATTAAATTGAAAACGAATTAATTTTAGTCTTATATGGGAGAAAAAGTTTTAACAACAGGGGGAAGGTATGCAGTGTAGTTATTTGCCCTAAAATAAGTGTAACTCGTGATTTCACAAAACAGCTGATTTCATGTCATAGATTATGTGGTAGAATAGCTGTAAAGAGTGGTTTTCCTTTCTTTTATTGTCAAGTGACTTTGGATTTATAGCCTACAGATTTGTACATTTTTATGTTAATTAACTATTTACTCTTAAGGCAGTATTTGTTAAATTTGATAAGTAATATATAATAATAACTAAATATTTGTACATAACAGGGCCATAGAGCAATTATGTAAAAGTGTCTGTCTTTCCACAGTCGCTCCTGCACCTCGCAAGAAACTTCTGTTTGCTCTTCTTACTGCCATGTCATTTGTTGTAGAACCTGTTCCTCAACCATCCTGGGAGTTTTTTGTTCCAACACAGATAGAACAGGTAATGTAACTAACTAGTTGCAACTCTTACAGTTTTATTAATTTTTTTCAATCATCTCAAAATATATATAGGACTTTTCCTTTATCTTTTTAATTTTAATATATTTTTTAAAACTTTTTATTCAGCAATATGTTTTATTTCTTGCAGGTTTTGAATATAGATGTATGATAGATGAATTATAAAATTTCTTATAGTCATAATTTAGGAATTTAAAAATGTAGCTCAGTAGGTTTCAATAGAGTGTGGTTAAATAAAAATATTGATTAGCAAGCCCTGATTTAAAAATATCCTAGGCAATAAACCCCAAATATTTTTGTAATTTTTAGTGCCAATCAGTGAATGGTAGTTTAAAGTTATAATTTCAATTTTGCTTCTCAAAAGTCTTTTTTTTTAATCTGATTTTGAGAAAAACTGTGTAGGTACAGGTACATGCTACACATTACTACAGTGTGCCCTATTTGTCCCTCTTAGAAGTTTTTAAAAAATGCTTCTTTTTTAAATAAATTAGGAGGAACACTAAAATAGACACATTTTTTTTTTATTCGATGTTATTCCACTATATTATTAATAAAATAAGTTATCAATACTGTTTTGTTTTTGATACTTAAGCACAATGTTTTTCATATTTAAACACATATTGTTATTGACATATGAATACGAATTGAATTAGTTTACTTTAAAATTATATAACCAATCTATTATGCGTATTTCGACTTATAAACATTTCATTTTTTTTACTTAGAGAGATAAAATAGCAGTTTTTATACTTTCAAATCCATCAATGACTTTTTAACAAATTCATTTTTCTACCTCATCTGAACCTGGAGAAAGTTATGAAGCCATAAACATTTAGTTGCATCTGTTGTACAAAAGGTTTTTTAATGAGTTACAAATTTTATCTTTTTTTTATTAAAATTATTTAATACTACAAAATATTAAACTTTAATTTTAAAAATCCCTCTGTAATGAAGGGTTGTAAATTATCCTTGATAATGAAGGCATTATGAAAAGGCTTTGTTAATACCTCACTGTCAAATTTCCTTCAGCATTTATATATTTTTCAAAATTATTTAATTATTATTTTAAACCTCAACTATCCAAAAAATAATAGTTTGTAGGTGTAATTTCAATTAAATGTTTTGCTTTTCTTTGTTTTTCAATTTCTGTACAGTTAGTTAAGCTTTGTATAGTTAATGATGAGAGAATAAATAAGTAAAAAAATAAAGATAAATGAATTAAAGAACTTAAAGATTACTATTTAACATTTTATAATTCATAAATCTCTAAATGATATACTTGAAAATTATTTATTTTCGAAATTATAATTGTCTTATTTTCAAACTTTAAGGACATTCAAAAATTAATTTAATATAATAAAGTAGTATGCCGTTTTATTACCATCATTGTCTTGTATTATCATTTAATTTTATACATTTAATCAATTGCAATTCTTTTTATTGTGTAATTTACAATTCATTCTTTTTCTGTTTGAGTGCCATGGACTGATTAAATCAGTTTTTTTATGTATCCTAACTTTGGCATAGAAGGATTTAATGGGCCTAGCAGTAGCACTAAGACTTTGCCACTTAGCCGATGTCATCAACTCAAGAGTAGTGTGTTAAACTTGCTATCCGGCAGATAAGGTCTGCTTTTGTAGATTTTGTAAATTTAAAACTGTTATAATTGCTATTCTTTCATAAATTGCATAGAATGAAAGAAATAATCCCTTTGTGGCATTATAATCTCAAAAGGAATAATCAAATATGTCACTGATATTGGACTGATGATTTCAAAAATCCTTTCCACTGACTGTCTTTTACAGAATTTAGGAAGCGCATTTTAGAAATATCGGTATCAGAATGGTAAACTATCTATTATTATTATTATTGTCAGTAATATATGCCAACTCTTAGCATTTTACTTGTAACACCAGAAGCATTTAAATGGTTGTTGTTACTAGTTTTACTAGTGCCCTTTATTATTACAATGGTAATGAGAGAGTTGAAATATTGTAGTAAAGTAATTTAATGTTTTTTTCTTGTAAAATTTTTCAAATATGTTACATTATTTAGTAACAGATTAGACTTCAAACAATAAAAATATTATATAAGTAAACATTTTAAAAAATATTTATTTGCCTAGTGCGGTAACAAGTTTATTATATTTATTCCTAGTGTATATAACATAATTTTCTGGTCTAAGGAGGAATAATTTTATAAAAACCCAAATTTTAACTAACATCTCATGACTTATATATTTTTTTAAAATTTTTGTTTCAAATTTCTTGGATAAATTAACAATAATATCGCTGTTACTAAGTCATTTTTGATTTGACAAAAACATTGTTTAATATGTGAAATTGAACCTCAAAATAAAATGTCAAATTAAAAAAAATTAACCTCAAAAACAAAATTTTAAAACACTTTAAAAACCTTCTGTGCATATTTTGTAACTTACAGAAACTTTTACATGGAATATTTTTTAAAAAAAGTACTGTCATAAAGTATTCTTTCCTGCTATAAAATATTTAAAAAAATGTATTGATTGATTTAGTTATGAAATAGTTTTGATTGTTTTTATAGTAGAAACAAAAATTAGTGCTTGAAAAAACTAGCTATATCCTTATGTTCAAGTGGTGGGATCTGCAGACATAACTCCTTGGCAATGTAGGGAAATGTAGTGCATATTTCTGTGCCACCCTAAGGGTTAGCAGATAGAACCATCTCGTCCCTACAAAATGTTGTTACTGGTCATAATGACAAGGGTTTCTCAACATCGATTTTTATCGCTGCTTCAAGAAACTCTCAATTTTGTTACCAGATTTATGCTCTATTTCTTTTAGATTTTGCAAGAAAGATAGGTTTTTTATAGAGTATTAAATGTAAATATGATTTTAAGAATCTCAAGAAATAACCAATTATATTAATTAATTATATTGGTTATTTACTACCAATAAATGTTGCGTCATTTAATCATGATTTTGGTGATTTTTCTAAACTAAAATGTTTTAACAGTCTAAAGGTATTGTTTCAAAATAGAATTAATCATAATGACTAGAATCACTAAACCTAAAATATTTGTTTTTTGTCATCAGGTCATTCGTCAATGTGATTCACGCTCCAGTACTGGCCTGAAAGTTATTGACATAAAGCGTTTACATCATATTTTATTAGATGAACTAACAGCTATTCAAGGCAGTTCAACTGCAGCTCAAAGAACCCACATTCTTCAAGAAATTCAGGTAATTCTCAGTTTATTTTAGCAAGGGAGTCTGATAGTGTTGTTGCATGAGAATTCCAAGATGTCTTGAAATTAAGATGAAATCAAACAAGCAGTGGATTTTTATTTTCATGACAATATTATTGGAACTCTTGAAGTTGTGCCTCAAAAATTAAAAAAAAATGTCACTAACTTTGTCATTGTAATCTTGTTTACTCAAGTTAGTAAATTATACAAACTCCAATGTTTCGCTCTTCTCAAATAGTCATCTTATTTCTCTTGTAAAATCGTACATAGAATCAAATTGTTTTTCTCCTGCAATAATTAGAAACTACCTATTCATTATACATTTCAGTCTTAGAGGCACAGTAATTTTTTCACCAGATCTACTATCTTTTCCTTTATAATGTTATATCATAAAAACTACACTTATTTATTTCATGAATTTCACTTTATTTAGACGACAAATGGAAGCCAATTTCCTAAGGATTAAACACTCTGAATCTCTGAGTAAAATTAGGCTTAAACAAATCAGCGTGATCAGTGATTGGGAAAATGAGAATCTCATAATTTATGTAGGAGTTATTAGTATTGGTAAAATATCGGGGATTTTAGGCGAATTTGAAAATTTTGTGAGTAGCCACCCTCCAAATAATACTGTAAGTTGTTGTTCACAATGCCTATATAATTTTCTCTGGTGGAAAAAGGTCCCCCCCCCCAAATATAAGGTTTATTGCCTCCTCTGTTATGAACTGCATATGCCAGTCAGTCTCCAAATATTGATCAAAATTAAACAATAGTGTAGTGTTTTCTAGAAGTCTTATTGTAGCAGAAAATTGATGTGCACAAGACCTTCTAAGAATGGATTCAGTTACAAAAGTTCTTGGGAAATTTTTATCAGCTGTAAAGATACTGTATTGATTTAGAAATATTCAGCCTTACAACCTGATGTATTACTGACAGAGTAAAATTTATTTGCTCCTTGAAAATTTAAACCCTGGAAATTTTGTGTTCCCAGTGCTTAACTCAAGAGACAATCGCCAAATTTATGGCAGGGGCATATCACTCACCTGTGACGAAGATCACAGTAACACATTTCTTACCAGTAGTCTCAATTTCTGATTATTACCATATTTCAACACTGGGAAAAATAAAAAAAATTGGAGATAAACTATAATTTAATGTAGAAAATGAATTGTGTAACTAAATATTTCTAAACTAATTCAGTTTTCCGGCATCAACATATTTTCCCATTAAGTTTAAGATTTATCTCCTCTTGTCTTAAATTTGAGATGTTATCCAAAATGAGCCTATCAGTTTTTTAGATTGAGATGAAATTAACTTCTTGTCTTATTAGTCTCTTCTTTTTAAAGAAATTTTGTTATCTTATGTCTATTAAAAATTGTCCAATTATTTGAAAAAGTTATAGTTCATAGGTCGTAAACAAATTTCAGAAAACCGTCAGACACATTTTAGAAAACTACCAAAAGTATAAAAACAAATGACAAAAGTAGGAAATAAACGATAAAAGCAGTAATTACAATTTTAGAGTAAACAATAACATTTTTATGTTGCAGAATGTTTTGAAATATGCAGTAAAACATAACCGACAGCGAAGACAGGCTTCAGCGACTGTTCTTTACTTGGATGCTTGGAGACAAACTGCTGAGATAATGTTTGCTGTTGCTCCTTACGAATGTTTACCATTTCATCTTCGTTTTGTCTTATTGGTTGAGTTAATAAATGAACTTTTAACCAAGGTATAGCCTAACATTTCCTGACCCTATCGCTATAAAGGGGTCATTAATTTATAATATTTTATTAAAATAAACGCAAGCAAGATAACTCAATTTGTTTAAAAGGCAAAGTTTTAGAATTTGGCAATGGTGTGCTGAATCTGAACAGCTTTTACATGAATTTCTAAGACTTATTAATTTATTTCTCTGTAATAATCATAATAACCCTTCAAGCTTGGTTGTTGAGTATGTGCCTACACTGAGAAAGTTGTTCTACTGCCAGTACATCCAATACATACTCACAGAGTGTAGTACCATCTTATAGAAATGCTCATAGCTCTGGAATGAAGAACTATGAAACAGTTTATCAGATTTTTTTGAAATTATTAGATATACAAGGCCTTGAAACTTGGTTCTTCACCATGATGTCTCCCAACTCAAGTTGTGACAATGGTTGAGATCATGATATTTCTGTAAGTAGTGAAATCAAGGAAATTTGCAAAAGTACACTTCGTAAATGTTGTAAAATAATTATTAACTGAAACTGATTTGTTTTGTTTCATTTCCGTATGATTTAAAATTTAACTAAAAGAGTGATGTATATCTAGTGTTTCTTGAATATTTCATCAATGGCGTAGTAGATTTTAGATATTGCAAATTTAGTTAGGAAAAAAAGGAAACAAATACTGATTTAATGGAAGACACTGAGTAGGCGTGCAACTCACCCCCGATTTTAGCGTCGAAGTGGCAAGGTCGTCATTACCGAATCAAACTAATTTTAATCGAAAATATATGACTTGAGAATTTTTCTGTACAAAGTTGCCGCAAATTACCCCGTCGGAACATATTTAAAATAACGAAAGTTGTCATTTTTTATATTTTCTAAATTTAGTGAAAGTTTAACTCGTCATATCTCGGCTGTTTTTGGGTATATTAGTTTGAAATTTTGACTGGAACATCTTTTGATAATGTACTAAATGATGGTATAAATTAGAAATAATAATATTCAACCACAACAAAATGGCGGATTTGTTTGTAATTTTCAGTAATTTGTAGGCACTTTTTTTTTAATTAAAAAGTTGTTACAAACTTTAGAATTTTAATACTTTATAAATTGTACATTATTGCTGATAACCTAAAGTTATTTTTTGGAAAGTTTTGCGTTTTTATATAATTTCGTTAAAAAGTTGTAACGATTTATATTTTGTGTATAAAATTTATATAAAATTATATAAAAATGCAAAACTTTCCAAAAAATAACTTTAGGTTATTAGCAATAATGTACAATTTATAAAGTATTAAAATTCTACAGTTTGCAACGCAACTTTTTAATTTAAAAAAAGTGCCTATAAGTTACTGAAAATTACAAACAAATCCGCCATTTTGTTGTGGTTGAATATTATTATTACTAATTTATACCATCATTTAGTACATTATCAAAAGATGTTCCAGTCAAAATTTCAAACTAATATACCCAAAAACAGCCGAGATATGACGAGTTAAACTTAAAATTTCACTAAATTTAGAAAATATAAAAAATGACAATTTTCGTTATTTTAAATATGTTCCGATGGGGTAATTTGCGGTAACTTTGTACAGAAAAATTCTCAAGTCATATGCTTTCGATTAAAATTAGTTTGATCCGGTAATGATCCTTGTCACTATTTCGATTTCTATATTGTTTTTTGGGGGTGAGCTGTACGCCTAGAGGTATTTAAATACCAGCTTGAAAGGTTAATTTAAAAAATATAACTTCTGTGGTGTTGTACTTGAGTGTGTGCTACTAACATATATAAATTTCCATGATATCAATAATACCTTTTTATAAATAAGTGTGAATTACGTTTTTGAACGTTACAATTAAATTATCTATATTTTTTAATTTGCAGGTGTTGGCACATAGTGTTTTGAGAGATATAGCATTGATCTCATCTGATGCCATTTTAATATTTTTTGTTAATTTACGCAATTGTTTTACTAAAGAATATAACAAAATTAAATCTCAGCAAAGTATACAATCTGGAGATTCACAAGCAGGAATGGCCATGCTTGCTTCCTTACTCCAGGCCAAAGAAAATGTTTTGAAAAATATTATGACAGCTATTTTAAAATGGATATTGAGTTCAGGTATTTATCTAATTTACAATACATATATGCTTACATATTGCTATTTTTCATATTGTTCAAGAATAGATTTTTCTTGACTTTAAATACTGTTTTATCCTAAATAATTTATATCCTAAAATATAAAGAATAAACATGACAACTTATTTTATTAATAAAAATATTAACAAAATAGAATTTTGAGAAATGTAGAAAAAATCATTCAAATAATAAAATCTTCTTTAGTTTTTAGATATAAAAAAACAAGTAATTATCATCTGCATAAGTAATAATATTAGAGTACTTATTGTTGGTATACCAAAAATATTGAGAGATTAAATTATAAAGTTACTAATCTAAAATATACAAGTAATTTACAAAAACTTCGATAACAGGCTTAAAAATTTTATACAATAATAATAGTTACCATGTAGATCAAAGCATTAACAGGGTGTCTAGTGACAGGGAAAACCTGGAAAAGTCAGGGAATTTTAACATTCTGGAAAATTCAGGGAAAAGTCAGGGAAAATTTTAAAAAATCGGGAAAATATTTATTTTGATTAGAAACAAAACTAGTGGCAATTGCTCTCGAATATTTGGTATTGTAAGCCAGAGCTTTAGGGTCAGGGCAGTCAGGAAATAACACTTCTTTATTTAGATGCCCATTATTTATTTGATAAGCTCATTGCTATGACTTCAGGACTTATGTCAATAAATATTAAAAGTGTCGAGTTGGTACAGCTGGGAGGTTTTAGCCTGGACCGTGGCCTTGGGGTGCGCAGTGGTTCTGTTATCATATGGACAGGTGGGGATAACATATAACTCAGTCTGTTTCTGACCACACAGAACGCTGTGTAAACATTCGTAGCCAGCTATTTGCCTAGACTCGTGATAGTATGTGTTTTATTTGACGGTGATTATTTTTACACTGTTTATTTCAACATGGAAGGTTCCAGTTTTCATTGCAGTAGCGGGCAAGCGCGTCATGCAGATGTCGTCATTACCTCCCCTCCTTCCTTAGAATAAATATAAACTAAAAGATGAAGTGACTGAAGCAGAGATTATATGGTGCGTGAATTTAGTAATGCAACACTTCTTTACGCAATGCAGAAGGTAGTGTGTGCCTCTTTCTAAGGATGTTCCCTGATAGCACCATTGCACAGAACATGAGATTGGGGAAAGATAAAATTTCCTATAGTGTTGTATTCGGTTTATCAAATTATATTAAAGACCTGTTACTGACATCATTAAATTCAAATTCCAACTATGTAATTGGCTTTGATGAAAGTTTAAACAAAATATCACAAAGAGCCCAAATGGATTTGAGTGTTAGGTATTGGGATGCAGAGACGGATGAAGTGAAAGCTCGATATTTTGGTTCTGTGTTCCTTACAGACACAAAAGCAAAAGAGTTACTCAATTCGTTCTTCAAAGTCTGGATTTATCCAAGATCCTTCAGATATCAATGGATGGGCCCAATGTAAACTGGGCTTTCTATAGACATCTAAAAGAGGAAAAGTCAGGGAAAACTCAGGGAATTTCTTCAAGCTATTTTACTAGACACCCTGGAAAAGTCAGGGAAAACTCAGGGAATTTCTTCAAGCTATTTTACTAGACACCCTGATTAATACCTAGAGATCGAGTTGATTGTAGTTGTCTTCTATAATTTGTTTTAATTACAGCTGACAATAAGCCCCAAACCTGCTGTCTCATTCCATTCACCTACTTGTCAATATAATAACTGCTTTCATGGTGAATTACTATAATTATTTACAAATAATTTGTTCGCCACTGAGTTGTACCATCTGGTGATAAAATACATTTCAATTTTATTTTTTCCAATGATTTGTGACTAAAACAAAGTTTTTTCTTGTAAATAGTAGCTATTGATAGAAATTACTGTGTTATTTGAGCAAGAAAATAAAACAAATAACATTAAATGGATAATCAGCTGTTTTTTTAATAGAAGGCAGAAACAAATTATAAAATAATGTGAAATAACACATGAAGGACAGATATCTTTAAATTGGTCAAGAATAAATCACTTATTATTTCATCACTTTGCTGATGTGAATGAAGAAGCTGTAAATAAAGGACAGATATATCAGGAATATTTTTTTTTAATGCTCTTGTCTCAACTTAAGTTTGATTTCGGAAACTGTTAAAGAAACAAGTGGTACTGAAAACTACATCAAAAACACACGTGCCAGGCGATCAGCCAATATGACTATTATCACCTATGAAGGATAGTAAAGGATTATGAAATAGGTAGGATGAAAGTAGAATAAAATCCCAATGTACAGGATATAAGGGGATATGTTGTGACATCACTTGTGAAGGATCAGGAACCTGAAGTAGATATACTCCCTAATGGGGTTATAAAGAGGTGTCTGTCCATTACGTCCCTTTATAAGAAGAAGGACAAGGAAGGGTAGACAGAATTAGGTAAGATCCCCTTGCATTGGGAATAGGGACAAATTATGTCACTTTACCTGAAGGAAACCTGCTCTTAACCAGAGCAGAAAGAGTTATCTATCCACTGTTTTTAGAAAGCAATGAAAGAAATATAATTCACATAATACACTCAGCAGGAAAGTAGAAGCAGTATACAAGGGAAGACCCAAAAATAACTGAAATTTGTTTGTAATATTAAATTTTAGACAATACCATTTTTATCTCCTTCAAAGTACTTCCCATTAGACAAGATGGATATACCTAGATGTTATTTCCACTTCTGGAAAGAGCTCTGAAACTGTTCTAACTTAATACCTTTAAACGCTTCCGTGTTTTATTCTTTTATGATAGCAAAACGTTTACCTTTGAGCTGCCGTTTCATTTGGGAAATCAAGAAGTCCCATCGAGTAAGATCCAGCAAATAAGCTAGGTAAGGTACGTGAGGCAAACTATTTTGGCCAGAAATCGTCTTACTGTACTGGCGTTGAAGTGTACACTCCCCACTCCTCCATAATTCAGAGAACTTGCGTCACACTGCATTACGCAAGCATCTCAGAACAACCAAAATACAGTTCTTGATTTAGTTTGACTTTGAGGTACAAACTCAGAATAAACAATCCCATTAATGTAAAAAAACTAATCAGCAATATTCTCATGTTTCATCTCACTTGTCTTGCTATTTTGGGTGGTAGAGATGATTGTGATTTACACTGGCTTGACTGCTGTTTAGTTTCTGGGCAGTACCCATAACACAAACTCTCATCACCAGTTATTATTGTAGAGAAAAAATTTTGATCTGGTTTTTTAACTTTCTGCTCACTTTCACTAGATTTCACCTTTGTTCGTTAGCGAGGACACAAAGAACGAACATTGCTGCTATCCGATGCATTTGTAATGTCACAAACTCCAAAAAGTGTTAGTTATCTCAACAAGGTTGTCAGTTGTAAATCGTCAGTCAAGAATAATGAATGATGAGGTTTTGCAACATTTTCGTCAGTTTTTGAAGTTGAAGGATGCCCGGGTCGAGGCAAGTCTATGATTGACATGTCACCATTTTTAAATCTTGAAAACCACTCATAGACTTATGTTTTGCCCATACCATCTTTCTTGTTAGCTGATTTTAACAAAACAACAGTTTCTGTTGTGGTTTTTGCTAAAAGAAAATAAAACTTCACTGATGGCCTTTCTTCTTCTTGAAAACCATTTATCTTAAAAACCTACAAATTAACTATGACCACCTTCAAATAATAGCTTGCACAATCAAATGCAACCTCTCAAGGCAATACCTGCTGGCAGACTGACTAAATTAAGGTCATATCTACCCCCTGCTAGCAGCAAAAGTCGCTGCCATGGCTAGCGTGCTCATACCTACACTATTCCAGTTATTTTTGGTCCCCCCTCATATCCTACTATAAGACTTACTTTAGATTGGTTATACTAATATTGCATCAGATTTGACATAATTCTTAACAGGTAACAATAGAAATCTTGGGACAAATTTACTACTTTCTGATAACTATCATTGTTTTGAGTTGTGAGCGCGTGTACATTATTTGATGATTGATGAACAGTTGATAGGATTTAGACCTGCTTTTAAGTACATATACCTCAACAAGTCAAGCATAATTTATGAACACCACTGTCTATCTTCCACAGGACCTGTGCTTACCATGAAACTTTACCAACAATACCCTTAGAGGTAAATCATATAACGTATTTGAGACATAAGGCGTGTATAAACTGCTTTATTACCATAAACTTTAATATATTTATAGCTATTTTAGTCTGCACCTCTCATATATTCTTCATTTAATTTCTTCCAATAGAAGCATTTTCCTAAACCTGCTAACCCACTAACTTGAGATTTACTTTTAATGTATAATGTTCAACTTTTATACTCAAATTACTCACACTAAGTTTTTGTAATAACAGTTGTAAGCTTCTTATTTTGCAAGGACAATTACAAATTTTTATACGTAAATAATAAAATATGGTTGGGGGTTCGTCATTGATAAATATATCTGAGTTACCACTCTGTAGTCGGTGTCCTTCTATGTTGGCATTGAAACTGCTCAAATAATAAAATCTACTTTGATATTTACTTCATTAAAAATTACACCATTTCTCCACGTTTTCTTCAGGATTCAGCTTGACAATTAAATAGTTGTCTATTCGGATTTCAAAAGAGATGTACGTTAGTACCTATTTGCTTGAAATGAAGGCTAATTTTAGTGTAAAGATCTCAGCAATAAATTTATTCTATCGTTTGAGATTAAAAATATTATATGTCCTCAGAATTCTTTTGGGCTGCATTGATTTTGAGAAAAATTAGCAAATAGGCTCATCCTGCTTTCTTCAGAAGTTGTTTCTGAAGTGTTTTTGTTTTCAGGGAAGAAAACTATCCCTGGATAGATTTTTGTACATTGAAATCATGATAAAATATGTGAAATAAATATTTGCTCATCTTGTGGGTTATATATCTAATGACAAATTTCAGTTTTTCGATAAAGTTTTACACAAGAATTATTTATGATTTGTAATGAATTAATATTTTGTCAATTTTTAATATTATTTTTTATTTTTGCAATGTTTCATTTTATCTTGATAGAACCCCCCCCCCCTGTTGATAAAATGTATGAAAAATATATTTATCAACTGCTTGAAATGTTTAAATAGTACAACAATAAATTAAACTCGCCTTTTTATTTATGGTATTATTTATTTTTATTGGAACATTCAATCCTTAAAAGCCATTCATTATGACAAAATCTGTGAAAACAAATTCCAACAACTAGAACTATTACAAGTAGTTTTCATGTGCAGGCTTATCAAACATTTTTATTGATTGTAAAAAATTTCATTCGTTTAAGGGAGTATTTTTATTTCCGTGCCATATCTGGGTGTCAAAATAATTATTTTAAAATCTGCTGATTCATAGTTTTGATAGTTAGAGCAAAGGATGAGAGTTTTTAGAGGTAGGCAATGAGCTCAGTTTTTAGAAGCTCATAAACTTGTGAAGAGCTTATAAATCTTCCATACAGCATATTTTAGAAGAATGTTTATCTTCCTGTAGAGTAATGTTGTGCAGTAACTACCAGCTTCTAAAGCCTAATAAACTCTAATTTCTAATATAATTTCAACTGGATTTCTTAAAAAAAAGACTTTTTTCTACAAGGTCAACAGATTTGATTTTAACTTTATTTGTAAAATGCTTGTTTTATATCACATCTAGTAAATCCATACAAAACAACTGTACTCCGACACACCTGCTTCCCCATTCTATCTAAGGTTTCCTTTTATTGTGCTTATTACATATAGACTTTTATGTTTATATATAATAACATTTATGTATACCTTGGCCTGACTATATTGCAAAAACCAATGGACGAATTGAGGTCACATTTACATCTTATGATAGTTAAGTACAATTCATTCCCTATTATTGGCATTTTAATTGAGATTTAAAAAGAGTATTTATGTCAAATCACATCCCAATATAGTATATTTGCGTCACATTCTATAAAGAGATTGTATACGGTGCATCCAGGACAATGTGAATGCTAAAAAATGCCCATGGCCCAAAATTATTTGAATTTTTAAATTACGTTATGCTGATATGCTAAGGGTTATACATCTTATTATACAACTTGTTAAGTAATGGAGCTATTTGAAGTCGGTGTACATTTTGCAAACAACACTTAGCAATGTTGTACATCTGCAAATCAACCAGATGATTTATTTGCAATTTTACTAACTAAATGTATTTTAAAGAATCACACTGGTTTATAAGATTTATTTAAATATGTTATGAGTATTATTTAGATGTTATCAATTATGTATTGCTAAAAAAATTCAAAATTAGATTTCAATTCAATTGTAATTTTTTAATTATAATGAAAAATTGATAATTATGTTATTAATATACTCATCTTCATTTCTGTTAGGAATATTTCTGTACGTTTGAGTACAGTTTTCTGCCATTTCTAATGTTTCAATATTCTCCTCTGTTGACACACTTTGAAGTAACATTATTTTCAAAACTTAAATCGTACTCAATTTAAGTGTAAGATTTAAATTTTGAAAATGGAGTTTTTCCGAAACGTGTCAACAGAGGAGAATATTGAAACGTTAGGAATGGCAGAAAACTGTACCCAAACATATAAAAATTGATAATGAAAAGAGATATGTTTCTTAATTTATAATCAACCAACAAGTAATATAATTTTTTTTATGTCAATTCCTACTTGTCAACAAAAAAAAATTCATTTTAGTTCCTTTTTATTTTATAATTACAGTTTGTCAACAAAAAAAAAATTCATATTAGTTCAGGGTGTCTAGTGACAGGGAAAACCGGGAAAACCTGGAAAAGTCAGGGAATTTTAAGATACTGGAAAATTCAGGGAAAATTTTAAAAAATCGGGAAAATATTTATTTTGATTAGAAACAAAACTAGTGGCTATTGCTCTCGAATATTTGTTATTGTAAGCCAGCGGGCTTTACAACGGTTTAGGGCCAGGGCAGTCAGGAAATAACACTTCTTTATTTAGATGCCCATTATTTATTTGATAAGCCCAATGCTATGACTTCAGGACTTATGTCAATAAATATTAAAAGTGTCGAGTTGGTACAGCTGGGAGGTTTTAGCCTGGACCGTGGCCTTGGGGTGCGCAGTGGTTCTGTTATCATATGGACAGGTGGGGATAACAGATAACTCAGTCTGTTTGTGACCATACAGAACGCTGTTTAAACATTCGTAGCCAGCTATTTGTCTAGACTCGTGGTAGTATGTGTTTTATTTGACGGTGATTATTTGTACACTGTTTATTTCAACATGGAAGGTTCCAGTTTTCATTGCCGTAGCGGGCAAGCGCGTCATGCAGATGTCGTCATTACCTCCCCTCCTTCCTTAGGATAAATATAAACTAAAAGATGAAGTGACTGAAGCAGAGATTATATGGTGCGTGAATTTAGTAATGCAACACTTCTTTACGCAATGCAGAAGGTAGTGTGTGCCTCTTTCTAAGGATGTTCCCTGATAGCACCATTGCACAGAACATGAGATTGGGGAAAGATAAAATTTCCTATAGTGTTGTATTCGGTGTATCAAATTATATTAAAGACCTGTTACTGACATCATTAAATTCAAATTCTAACTGTGTAATTGGCTTTGATGAAAGTTTAAACAAAATATCACACAGATCCCAAATGGATTTGAGTGTTAGGTATTGGGATGCAGAGACGGATGAAGTGAAAGCTCGATATTTTGGCTCTGTGTTCCTTACAGACACAAAAGCAAAAGAGTTATTCAATTCGTTCTTCAAAGTCTGGATTTATCCAAGATCCTTCAGATATCAATGGATGGGCCCAATGTAAACTGGTCTTTCTATAGACACCTAAAAGAGGAAAAGTCAGGGAAAACTTAGGGAATTTCTTCAAGCTATTTTACTAGACACCCTGGAAAAGTCAGGGAAAACTCAGGGAATTTCTTCAAACTATTTTACTAGACACCCTGTAGTTCCTTTTTATTTTATAATTACAGTTAATATAAATATGTATTTAAATATGTTAGCAATACAATATTAAGTGACAAAATAAAGCAAATTTCCTTGCAATTTTTCATTTCCCTTCCTATATAGGGTGTTGGATTATTATTTTTGTTTATTACTATTTATAGGGTTTCATTTTTTTTTTTTTTTTTTTTTTTTTTTGTCGCTTGCATTGTGTTGTAGTTGCTTTTTGCTTTTTTTAGCATTGTTCATTTGTGAACCAAGGTTCGATACCGTTAATCCAGTTTGTTTGTTTATTTAATTTTTTTCATTTTTTTTTAATCCTAGAGCATTATTTATGATATGTGGTAACCATGGTAACAGCTTCAAAGTTGTACAATGGAGGTTTCCTACAAATAGGTACAAATAGGGACAAAAAAAAATTTCATAAACATCTTTGAAAGGTATATTTCTATTTCTAGCCAAGAGAAAGTTGGCTCAGTGCCAAAGCATTAGACTTCGAACAAGAGGGTACTCAGTTGAAATCGACCTAGACCCTCCAAATTTTAATAATTTAATTATTTAATAAATATTTTTTTAAACTGTATTAATATCATTTGTCATCCACGATAGGTTTAAAAAAATGTATTTGAACATTAGATGAATAAAAACATATTTTATTAACTATTGAAAATTTGTACAAGATATACGAGGGTGGTCCACAAAGTAACCGCCGTTTGGGCGTGGCGCGATAAGTAGTGGGGGTAGCGCCGCCATTCTCACATCGGTGTGCGCAGCCGTTCAGTACGCTTCTAGCTGTGCAAGGGAGAGTATTGTGCGATGGCGCGTTCTTTTGTTATAACGTAAAAACATGAGCGCTGCGATAGAAAATCCCGCCAAGTGCGAGGTGTAATAAGATTTCTGTGGTCGAAAACTTACACAGTAGCTGAAATTCATCGTGAATTGAGTGTGGTGTATGGCCCAAGCATTATGAGCGAAGGTGTAGTCCGTCAATGGGTTCGTTCTGTTAAAAATGGAAGAACGAACGATCACGATGAAGTTCAGAGTGGTAGGCCATCTCTCGTCAGTGATGACTTGGTGGAAAAAGTGGATGAGAAAATTCGCGAGAACTGTCGCTTCACAATCTCGGAACTTGCAGATCATTTTCCTGAAATTTCTCGAAGTCTTGTGCATGAGATAGTGACAGAAAAACTAGGCTATCACAAGTTTTGTGCTCGTTGGATTCCAAAAGTGCTTACCGATGATCACAAAATGGAAAGAATGAGTTCTGCCATAGACTTTCTTACTCGGTATAACGTTGAAGGAGAAACATTTTTGAACAGGATCGTTACAGGAGATGAGACTTGGTCGTGGTCTTCTGACATCTGGAGTTGTGTTTGTCCTTGACAATGCCCGCCCTCACACAGCTCAAAAAACAACTGAACTTTTGGAAAAGTTCAAATGGGACGTTTTTGACCACCATCCCCCCCCTACAGCCCGGATTTGGCTCCCAGTGATTTCCATCTTTTCCCATACATGAAGCGGTGGCTTGCATCTCAAAGGTTTGAAGTGATGAAGAGCTTCAAAACGCTGTGACAGGCTGGCTACGTTCTCAGGCGGCAGATTTTTTTTAAAGACGGAATTTCAAAAACTGTTAAAAGATATGATAAGTGCTTGAATTTTTATGGTGAATATGTAGAAAAGTAGAGAACAGCTGTAGTTTTAACATGTATATAATAAAATTTTTGTATCTCAACTGGTTTATTTTTTATTTCAAAACGGAGGTTACTTTGTGGACCACCCTCGTATATCAGGAAGGTGTAGGCTATCAGAAGAAATTTAATAATAAAATTAAGAATTTATTCACCTAAACCTTCCTCAGAGACTATTGAATGCATCATGTGCAATCTTATAATTTTGGTTCATTACAATCATATATTCAAATTAATGAACCAAAATTATTACAAGTTCAAAAAAATAATTTACGTTAAAATCATATTGGCTGCTACTGCACAAGTGGTTGAGTTTTATTTAATTATTTTGGCAAGAATATACTCACAAAATAAATTCAATCCTTTACAAATTAGTGTTTCAGATGTGAATTGACTTGGCTCGTTTAATCTGTTTCAGTATCGTCACAGAAACTACGTGCGAACTTGTATGCATCTTTGTTAAACTTTTTACGTCTAAACAGACAACAGTTTGAAAATTTTTTGGAGATGGAAGTTGATAAGCCTGCTTGGAGCAACAAATATTCATGTCTTGAAGTATTGACTGGTTTTGGTGAACGACTTGTTATGGTTTTGTGTCATGATTGTTCTGGTGGACATGATGTGTGCAAGGTATTTTTCAATCTTCCATTTATACCAGTATTGTACTATGTATGCAGCTATTTATAACATTATGTCCTGCTAAATTACTTATTTTGTGACACATGTATGAAAAGAAAAGCGCTAAAACACTTGATATATTTTAGAAGCACTGCAATCTCTGTAAATTACAAAGAAAGAAGTATTACCCATTATAGTTATCTAGATTTCCAAAAGGTTACAAAATATGGTTTTGCTATGCACAGATGTATAGACCTTATAGATATATTATAACTTTGAAACACATTGTATATATTTATTAGAAGAGGAAGGTGAATGGAATTAACCTATGTTGAGGATAGGGGTTTTTGTAATTTGGTATATTGCTATACAATTCCCACCTTTTCCATTATGAGGGTTTTCAATATTGGGGAAAGGGGTTTAATTATTTATTTAACATGACCATCATCAAAAGACATGATATTGGGAGTAGCAGCATTTTCAGCTGTTGGCCTACCTATATATATCTGTATGTCATAATTATGGCCCTTGTGTGTTTATACATTTACCAGTGTTAAAACATATGTAGTGTTAAGTATAATATTTAAAATCATAAGTATCATTATATAAAAACATACTCAGCCTATGATAATATTATAATTTTTGTTTCCTCAATATATTATCTATTATTTTAGGATCATATCCATTGAATTTAGCGATCTCTTTAATTCTGGCCAACTCATATTTAAATCTATTTTTATGCAATGGAATAGTAATTAATCTATTAACCATAGTGTTAAAAGCTGCTAATTATAATAACATTAAATTTACTTTTGAAATAGAGCATAATAAATGTTTACCGTTTCTTGATGTATTATATTTTAGAAATAATAATAAAATTGAATTTGATATATATAGGAAACATACAAATAATGATAGATATATCCCGGTAGATCCTAACCATTGCAAATCCCATAAATTAGCAGCTTTTAACACTATGGTTAATAGATTAATTACTATTCCATTGCATAAAAATTGATTTAAATGTGAGTTGGCCAGAATTAAAGAGATCGCTAAATTCAATGGATATGATCCTAAAATAATAGATAATATATTGAGGAAACAAAAATTAAAAAAGTTTAGAAACGACTCTACTACCTTAATAGCTTAATATTATGGTTTTTGCTTTATAAAGTATTTTTTTATGATCAAGTTGTTTATAACTATATGAAGCAACTGTGGCAAAAATACATAGCAGTTGTATTTTTTAAATACCTCTGAAGATGATTGCTGGGCAATCGAAATGTACATAAGGTGTAAATAAAATGTTATTTGTGGTTTAGAGGTTTTATTTATTTTAAAATAATCAAGTTGTTTGTTATGTCCATAGATGTTAGCTTTGTCATGTTTACTCCTGATGGTAGAACTAGATCCTAATGGATTATGGATCTCATTCCTTTCTGGCCGTGGATATCTTAGATATATCATTGATAGTTTACTTGATTCTGATTCTCAACTAACTGAAGTCCTTTCTCCAAAACCAGATCTTAGACCAATCTACGTTTATGAATCAAAAATGGTAAGTTTGGAAAAAAACTATCACTTTTTTGTGTATATACTTTGTAATTTGTGTTAATTATTTTAGTCTTCCCATAGTTTTATTTATTGCAAAGTTTTGTGTAGAACTCTTCTCATATGTGACTTATAAACTTATTATTCTAGACAAAAATATATAAATAATTTGAAAGTAATTTATTAATTTCTATTTTAATAATGTATGCATTGATGAGTTTCACAATGCATGAAGTAAAAATAAATTCTACTGTTATTAAAATAAGTTATCACTGAAATATCCATATTTATAGCAAAGTTATTAATGTCAAAGATTTGAGTCTAAGTGTAATATAAGGATATTTCAATAAAGAATAATTGCATATAATGCATCTTTATAAATCTTTTAAATAACAAATATTTTTAAAAACCCATAGTGATATACAAATATGGTATCTAACTTTTTTTTAATGAGTTAAATAATGATTGAAGAAAACATTGTAATTTTTTTTCATTAACTCATAGTGAATAAATTTAGCAAATTAAATTTAATTATACAAGTTTTATTTGTACAGGTTTTATATATTAAAGGTCTCTAAGGTGCAGAGAATTTGCTTTAGAATTCATTTAAAATAGTTAGCAGTCGCAACTTGAAAGTTTAAGAATATTAAAAACTCAAATTAACATTGTTAAAACTGCAATGTTTCTAAATACAGTAAACTCCCGATTATGCGTGGAATAGGGTGGCTCGGCAACGCCAGATAACAAATTCCCCGGATAATCCGCTATGAACAAAGAATACGCAAAACAATCGATAATCGATTATAAGTTACACAAATAATGACCCCGTTTAATGCAATTCACAAATAATCTTCAGAGGACAAAGTAAATACAGAAAATAATTTAAAATGTCGATGTATTTGATGGATTATAACATGTACATTTATATGTCTAACTATTTACAATAGGTACATAAGTATATGTCAAAAGTAAGTAATTTCCTTTACACATAATACTTTCACTTTTTAACAAAAAAATCTGTCACTTTCGTCTGTATTTTTGTGAGCATTGATTTAGCTTTAATGTGCGATCTAAGTGTCTTGAGAACCATTTTGTCGCACAGTGTCTACTTGTGTCACGTGTGTCACAAAGCCATAAAGATCGATAATGTATATGAGATACATGCATATGTCACGTCCTAGACTATTTATAGCCGAGATTAGTTGACATTTGTTTACAATCTTATGATACACATTAGGTTTTCGGGCGTCCAAGTATTTTGTCATTGTCTCTTATATACAGTAGTCTGCTCGGCCCTTTTATTTCGCTGGCCCGCGTCGGGATGCTTCCCTTTCAATGTAAAAATTAGTACGTACATATTTACATATCTATTCCCTTCATCTTAACTTCTATTAAGCCTTATATGTATTTACGACGTAATTCACTGTTTGGTAATCTGGTTGGAATAAAAATTGGATATTTGTAAAACAATGGCAGACCCCGGATAATCCGCAAACCGGTTAATCCGCCCACGGATAATCGGGAGTTTACTGTATTCCATTATAATGTGTGATATTCTTTCCTTTGAAAGAAAAATATTATTTTAAATCATAATAGCATATTGCTATTCACTTGACAAAGTTCTTTTGCTTTTTTATTTTGATAAGCACTTATACATCAAATCAATCAAGCAACTTATTCTCTAAATTTTCATGTGCGATAAAACGGCATTACTTCTTGGATGCTGGTGTCAATCCTTTTACGATAATTGAGTTGATTTTATCTCATAACAATACAATTGAATAAAGCGTAATGATACAATTAATTTAATTGATGATTTTTAAAATCCCATACTTTTCTGAAATTGCTTTTGTGTTAAAAACTCCTTCAGCAACGTCTTCAACTAATCAGTTTTTCTTCGACCAAAATCTATTTACATTTCAAACTTGTAAACTTAGAGAACAACAAATTGTAACTTTAAACTCAACTGCACGCTCTGAGAAATGAAATAAAAGTGAGAAAACAGACAATGCTGTCTGTGCATAGCAAGGGAGGGATTTTTTGACCTAGTTTCCTGAAAGGATGGACGCTGTTTCATTAATAGATTTTCTGGAACATTTTTAATTTAGTACAGTATCTAATCCCACTCTTAAAAACTAAATATACTAGATTTTTGGCATTGTAGAGGCTGTTTCTTAATATTAATGCATAGCAAATATCTAATTTCACTCTAAATTCCAACAAATATTCTTTGAGCTTAGCTTGTGAGGTTATGTTAAAAATAAATAAAAATATACACAAAACTCACAAATTAATCATTTATTTGTCATACGCGTTTCAATGACCAAGTCATCATCATCAGTGAGTGTTACTACTACAAACTCTAACTTACAACTTGTTTACAACAAGAGTTGTAAGTTAGAGTTTGTAGTAGTAACACTCACTGATGATGATGACTTGGTCATTGAAACGAGTATGAGAAATAAATGATTAATTTGTGAGTTTTGTGTATGTTTTTATTTATTCTAAATTCCAAGTTCATTTTAACCAAAAACTAATTATGTAGTAGGTGGGTTTAAATATAGATCATAGTTTATTATAACCAAGTTTGCTAACTATATCAAGGACTGGTATTAAAAAAATCAATGTTAATTTGTGGGGGAAAGTATTTCATATTGTTATAACATGGTTTTTGTTTTATCTGGAGTCATTACAATAAGGGTTTATTTAAATATAAAATTTATAATTTGATTTATTTTTAGGCTTTGCTGTGTAGAGTGGCTGCAAATGTGACTGGTGCAGAGTTGTTATTAGAGCAAAACTGTTTGTCATGCCTGTCTTCCATGCAAGTATATGACAACCATCCTGACATTGTGGTTACGATGCCTGGGTAAGAATGGGTATTAGATAATTGTTATACTTCAGTATAAACTTATTTCATGAAATAAAACGTTCGTTTTGATTTCAAAATCAATAAACTCATTTTTTAAAAGTTTCTATAGAGGTATCGAAAAATTGCAAAAGATGGAAATTGACTAATAGTTATAAACTTCGTAAGAGATATGTTTGACAATATTTATAAAGGCAATTTTACAAAATACGAGGGATATCTAAAAAATAAGTTTTCCACGTGTGTGTCACCAAGCGTGAGTGACAGAGCATCTTTCCAAGAGGGGGGACTTTTAGTTTGGATGTAGTGATACCGATTCCCCCTGCGCGCTTGGAGACTCCACTGCGATCTGCCGCCAGTTCTGAAGTGCGGAGTGTTATTCGTTTTTTGACTGCAAAAAGTGAATGTTTCATCACCAGTGACTATTCTTGAAAACAGATCATCACCTTCGTCCGTAAAAGATTGCAAAAAAGATTGTGCAGCTGCCACACGTTGTTGCTTATGGCCGTCAGACAATAAATGAGAAACCCACCTTGACACACTTTTGACAGCTGTAGCTCTTCAGTAATGATGTTATGAAGAAATGTGCTGCAAATTTCAATGTTTGGTGGAAGCTGATCCATAATTTCGTCAAGTGTCAATCGCTGGTCAACATCAATAACGCCGTGCACCGCCGAAATGTCGCCATCTTGGTGAGCAGTAGCTGGACGTCCATCTCGCTGTTTATCATGAACATTTTCTCTTCCTTCCAAAAACAATTTTCGCCAACATCGAACCATTTGTACAGTCATTACATGTTCACCATACACCTCACATAACTGACGATGAATTTTAACGGAAGATTCACTTTTTGCAGTCAAAAAATAAATAACACTCTGCACTTCACAACTGGCGGCAGATCGCAGTGCAGTTTCCATGTCGAATGGCCCGTGACTCAAGGTCAAACGGCGTACAGTCAAGTGTGCTGCGGGAATCGGTACCACTACACCAAACTAAAAGTCCCCGCTCTCGGAAAGATGCTCTGTTACTCACGCTTGGTGAGACACACGTGGGAAACTTATTTTTTGGATATCCCTAGTATTTTAAAAATAATAATTCAGTAGCAAGTATAATTAACAAGAATAAATGTAATCTCTAGAGCCACAAATGGTAGCATGCCTCTAGAACAGCATTTGAAATCAATGATATGCCTAAAAAAATCATTGATTTTAATTCTTGTTAGTTCTAACTCTTTCAAACGTCAATGAACATATTTTAGTTAGTAAAACTTACTTCTAGCTCCTATATCAACAGTGGAATAATTACAGTTAAAAGCATTCTGACAAATATCAGCACTCAATTCTTCATACATGTTGACCTCGTACAGATGCTGCTATAGTGTTTTAAATTCCTATAGGCAATTATTCTAATCTCACCATTGAATGAAAAGGAGCTGGGTTACAGAATATGACTGTTTATTAAGAACACAATGAAGTAACAGTAAAATAATAAGGAAGGTATCCCATATCTGGAGTTAAACAATCCGTGCATTAAGTTGTAGAGCATAAAATGTATTGGAATTGTGTGGTTTGATGTTTCTGTAGATTGGTCTATTTAGTATAACAAATGTTGTTTATATATCAGTACTTTAGTTCAATAAAAGAAAACCATATACAGAGAAAATGTTAGAAATTTTGATATTACATTAGTAATTAATTTGTAACTAAATTGCAAATAAAATATACAATTCAAATATTCTACATTTGAAAACTGGTTATTAATGGTGGATTAATAATTTTTCCATCACATTTTCTTGTATTGCGAAGATGACAAATGTCTAGAAAAAATTCCAATATATAAATATTATATAGAATCAAATATTCTCTTATAAAAATATCCATGTTTATTGATAATAGTCTTGGCTGTTCTCTTTAAAACATAAA
Source organism: Prosapia bicincta (assembly GCA_036971475.1). Taxonomy (NCBI): domain Eukaryota; kingdom Metazoa; phylum Arthropoda; class Insecta; order Hemiptera; family Cercopidae; genus Prosapia; species Prosapia bicincta. Next base: position 156,293,290 of record JBAIZL010000002.1, read on the forward strand.
TCAGTCAGTCCTTGTGCTATTCTGTGTTAGGATAAGTAACTTTTTTTAATAAAAACAATCATAATATTAATCTTGATTAAATGTAAATGAAAGCCTATTTTCTGCTTTATTCTCCAAGTATTGCTTACTTTTTATAATATCTTTCCTCAAATAAACCGTGTCTTGATTTCAACAATTTGTGATACAGAAGTTATGCTTTTCTCAGTCTCAGAACATGTCTGGAAAGTTGGCATTGAGTTGGGCATGAAAAGGCCCATGACTTCATAATTACATGATAAAGCGCTACTAATCTCTGTGCAAAGCCAATTCACACATTTGATACCTAAAAACCATTTCCCGTGCATATGTTTATAATGAATAGATTTTCAAAATAACCTTTTTACCTCTAAGAGCATGTATATAGGCTCAAACATTATTTGTACACACTGTCAAGGTCCTGTATGTAGGAACTTTGACACTCCCAAGAGGACAAACAACAAAACCTCAGCATTGTTTTTCTATTTAGGTAATTATTTTTTAACATATTTTTGTGAAATTAACATAGTTTAGTGTATAATAGTATGGACTATAATAATAATATTTATCTGTTTAGTGCTTGGTTTTATAGTATACAAAGTTATGGCTTGCAGTGTATACTGATATAGTATGTGCTAGGAGTATAGGGAAATTGTAGTCCGAGTTGCTCCCACAACATTTTCCTTACATTCATTTGTACTCTTAACTTAAAAGTCAGTGTCATCCTTAGTAATACTGACTGACTGGGGTGGAGTTACTGCATAGAGTACAACCGTCAGTAGAACCGAGCTGGAAGGAATGCAAGGAATATGGTGACAAGCCTCTTCATTTGGCCCGGCTGTTAGTGTACTACCCTCTGCAGAGTTGTAAAAACATCATCCCTTCCTTCTCCTCACCATTAGACCAAGTTATTTAAAAATATTCCAAATATAAATGATACTTATAAGCAAATAATAACTATAAAACATTTCATTAATTTTAAATAAACTAACCATATGAAAATTTGATGACATTTGGTATATTTATGTCTACTGGCCTCTTACATTAAATTTTTTAAAAATATCCGGTACTTTAAAGCAAAAAGGTACAGAAAAGTGGCTTTAAGTTTGTGCCAGTTTCCAGGTACAGTTTATTTTTAATGTGGAAGTAAATGCAAACTAATTAAAAGCTCATTGAAATGCAATAAAAGAAGTTACGTTTTTTTAAACCTTTATCGGTTATTACAAATGTTGAACCTGACTGTATTTAGTATAAAGCTAGTAGAATAAGAATTATATGAGTTGAATGAAAGTTACTATTTATTAGGCCTATTATTAAATTACTACTGTAAATGTCCTATTAATACTCTTACTGAAACACAAGTAGCCATAAGTAATTATTAAAGCAGTGGTGTGGCGAGTTTATTATTTGAATCGTCTTCTGCGGACCCATCTACACTTGAATCTTTGTCGCTATCAATGCCCAATTGGATGACGATAGAATCGATCGTGTCCTCCAATATTCCATCTTTTCTCCAATACTCTTCTTCAATTTTTAACACATGCTTCACGTAGTAGGCCATCTTGTCTTGTCACTGAACTAATAGTGGCAGTCATCAATTCTTTTAGGCATGTCAAACAAAGAGCTCCTGTAACATTCTGCTCCCTCAGTTGTCTCTTAATTTGACTCGATGCAAAGTTCTATTGGATTTGTATCGCACATGTAGGGTGGGAGTCACAAAACTGTCCATGACTGTTTAACTATTTGTCAATTTTGAATATTTTTTTTCCAATGGTTTGTTAATATCAATAAGCTCTAACAAATTTACCTTTTTTCATTTTAATGTCACACTCTATTCTCTGTCTCTGAAGCCAAGCTATCATTACAGCCTTGACAGAGCTTTTTGTCGGAGGCTTGTCAACTTGAATGTTGTGGTATGGGGCGTTATCCATAACTACAACTAAGTGAGGAGGAAGTAAAGGAATTAGTTTTTGGTTCACCGACTTTTCGAAGTTAGATTGATTCATTTCTCCATGGTAGTCTCCAGAAAATGTTCTGGCTTTAAAGAATAGTTCAGCTCCGTTCAAAAACCCCTCACTGGATCCAGCATGTACAACGAACAGTTGCCCTCCCTGTTTGTGGTCAAAACACCTACAACACTCACTTTGCCAGCACTTTTGAAAAGTTGAATTTCAGTCCGCCCAAGTTTCATGCATATAAAAAATTTTCCTACCCTCACTTCTCAATTTTGGAATGTCTTGTAAATATTTTATCCTCTAGTTCACAACATCAGGACGCTCAAAAGTATTTTGCATTTATTAACAATTTTTTAAAAATTTAAAACCAACTTTATGGAGAACTTTACAAAGGGTTTCTTTCTTCTACAGAAAGTCAACAATTTCCTTCACGATTGGTAATAAAACTCTCAATGAAGGACTTTTTTAATGCTGAATATAGTAGTCATTTACAATGTTTCTAATCACACATTTATCAAAATTATCAATTTCCGCGTTTATGTTTGCTACTTGTTTTCTTTTCTTTCCAGGTGTAGATAAAGGCTCATTAGACTTGCACTTTTGACGAATTTTATAAACAAAACTTAATGGTCTGTTTGTATAAGAGGGAGCTCGTTCAATGGCTTTCTTCAACATAAAGGCTAAATAATTATTTTTGGATTCTTCATCACACTTACTATTAACACTAGCGATGACGTTTCATGCTTCGTTGTGAATGGTTTTCCCCCCTCTTTCCTGAACTATTACAATCCATAGCGTAAATGAACACAAGTAGTCACTAAATCAACACAACACATACAAAGGCAACTGACACAGGAATAATATCAACTAAATAACTTAGGCGAAAGTTCGTGACTGGGCTAGTACTAACTGGCGCGGGCGACAGACAATCCAGTGGAGATGGAGGAGGATGTTAGGTAGATTGGATTTCCAAGAATATCTCCCAGCACCCCTCATATGTCCCCTCGGTTCTATTGACATGCTGTAGTATGTCTGCTGGTGGCAGAAGAAGAGTGGTGTAAATGCACCAATGAGTCTCCAACTTAAGTGGTCTGCTGGTGGTGGAAGAAGAGTGGTGTACATGCACCAACGAGGCTCAAAGCTATTTGGTCTGTTATAAGCTATTAATTTTTTCTACTTACTTAAAACAGGGCTTAGATGTGAAATATATTAGAAATAACACTCTATACAAGTAAAAACAAAAATGTTATACAAAGGCTTATATCAACAAACTCCCAAATAAATCGTCTTAGCTATTCATGCTAGACAGATTGCTTATATAGGCTACATATCTTATTGGAAAGATGCTGAGATTATAAACAATATTTTATCAGAGACAAAATTAGTTTACATTTGTATTCCATATACAGTAGGCCAACAAAATATTTACAAACTCACTCATCACTTGTGACAGGTTTACATCCTGTGCTGATAAATGCCATCTAGAGTACATTCTTTGTGATTCTAATGGAATAGAATGGTGACTCAATATTTTCCTGGAATGAAACACTACAACTGTGCAGAACCATGAAGGAATAAACAATATGTCAGGAGTATTTCGACCTTTATAACTGAAAGACCAAATGTACCACATTTACGTCAGACATGTTTATAGTCTGATACGAATATATCAAACCATTAAAATAAACCACTGATTTGTCAGAGGAATAAAAGTAACATGCAAACAGCGTCGCAAATATGAGCCGCCGGTCTATTTCAACAACCTAGAGCGGTGCACATGTGAGCCGTCGGTCCACAACGAGGGACCATACGGCGCATATGTAAGCCGGCTGGTCTATACCAAACGTTATTTTGTTAACATTGCTGTAGCGAACGTGTTAATGTCTTTTTTACTATTTAAATCCCATTTTTTTAATAATTACATTCAGACTACGTCAAAATTAATAATTATATTTTGTTATTAATCTCATTGTAAATTGATTTCATTTTAAAATTTCAAAGTGTTCAACCTTTAATTCAAATAAGTTTTACCAGGCAAGACGAGATTATGCAGTTGGAATTTATACCGTGTATGAGCACCATATATCTACAGATTATGTCTCCTGCTCTCTCTCTCTGTGAAACTATTTTGTCTTCCCTAGGAGTAGAGAATGAATCTGCTGTTGTGCAGGTAAGCTATAAAACCACAGTTATTACTCTTGTATTTAAGGATAAACCTTACTGGTTTATTACTCTTTTACTTAATCCTTTGTTAGTTAGGATTCTGTACTTAACACCACTGGAACTCTCTTTTCAGTTATCCAATGTATAGCTTGTCAAGAAACACAATATTGTGCATTGAAGTATGCACAATTTTTAGATTCTATCCAGCTACTCAAGAATGAATTATTTAATTATAATTCCCATTACCTCCAATAAAGATCTTGCTGACATCTTTAGTCCCAGTTTTGGTTCCTGGTTCTGTACACTCTTTTCCAACACAAAGACTAAAAAAGCATATTTTTTTCAAAATACACCTTTTGCGTAATCCTGAATTATAGGCAGGCGAAGAGCTTTAGAAATAGGGAAATTCTATATAATTTTAAGGTTTTGATTTTAAATTTATTAAAATATACTAAAAAGAATATATTAATAATAGACCATCTGGATTCCTATGTCTCAGGTTGTTCACTTCTTGCTAAGTCATGGAGATACTGTGTCACAAATCTTGCGTTCGGGCAGTCCCATGCTAAAACTGTGTTACTTGAAGGAACTTGCTCAACTGACTGGAATAATTGCCAGAGCTACAAATCACAGTAAGAAAAAATGTCTTATTAACACTTAATGAAGAGATTTTATGTTAGTTCATGGTGAACACATTACTAACACGCTAATGTTTTAGTCCATTAACATTGAGAAATATTCTTTTAGTTCAGGCAACTGTAACCTGTCAACTTGATTAAGGCTATTATATTTATTTAGCACTACAGCAGATGCAAAACATATTGAAACAAAGAAACTATATATGCTGTTAACCTTCTGAATGCTATAGCATCTACATAGTTGACAGTTTAAAATGTACTTAAATTGCCAGAGTTGACCATGTAGATGATCCTTATTAATTATTATAATATATAATATGTTACTGTTTTTATTAATTCTTTGGCTTATAGTATTCTTGATGTTTCAAACTATTAGTGCCAAGTTTGTATTTTTCCACTGTTTATGTACCATAGTTATTTGTTGTCATTGACTTGAGTATTTTACAGTTTTATTCTTATGTGAAAGGGTATGTTGAGGTTTTGTTAAATAATTTTTTATAGGTGTCAATTTAAGAGAAAAAGTTAACACAAGCGAAAAATTAATTTTAAAAAACAACTGTATAAAAAAATATTGTATACTACTTTATTAGTGTAAATGGCAATTACAATATTATTTCTATGTTGCAAAATTACAGTAGATCAGTTTTAACTTATAGTACCAGTTTTCAAATGTATAACATTATTAGTTTCAAGTTTACTTTTTACAACTCAGTGTTTTTGTACTTTTCAAACTTAATGAACAAATACTGTTTTTTTTTAAAGTTACTTATATAATCTAGTTTATAACGAAGTATTTTTAAGTTTTACTCAAAAAAAGTGTCTAATATCCATTCTGTCATTGACTTTCATACTTAATCAGCTTATTCATCAGTCTTCATTTATTTCATTTCCTCCAGCATGTTTTGTGATGTGTTTACAATCATAAACATGTGCTACACATCATTAATACGGATTTTCTTTCCTTTCACACAGCAAATTTCTATCTTTTGGATAGCTGCTCTTCAGTCCCACATTTTTCTAAAAATTTAGTTCAATACTTCATGTTTTTCATCAAATTCAATGAGAGATTGTTTATAAATTCCTTTTATTTAAGTTGAAAATTAGCCTGAATTGATCCCTGCTAAATCATGAAGAAAAAACCATTAATAACTTGAAGCAACTGTGGTTTAATTTTTTGTTATGAATAAATAAAACCTCTTAAACCACTTATTTTTGTCCTGATGTACATTTCTATTGCAAAATAATCATCTTCAGAGGAAATTACTACAAGACTAACTCTTACAGTCTTGTAAAACATATAAACAATGAGTTAATCTTGTAGTTATTTCCTCTGAAGATGATTGATTTGCAATCAAAATGTACATAAATAAAACATTTTTATGAGACATAAATAAAAATAAAAGTTAAGGACATAAATAAAATGTTTTTGTAGTTTTAGAGGTTTTAATTTATTTATAATAGAAAAAGAACATTGTAAGGAGCAACATCTTGTTATTCTAGAAAGAGAATAAGACTGCACTTTTTATCTTATCCAACATCTTAAGTTTTATAATGCAAAACAATTTATGGATTGTGTAGTATCAGCGTTGTTTTTTTTCAAAATTGCAATAATTTTCCACCTCTTTGTAGTAAGCAATCAGTAAAACACCTTCTCTTCAAATCACTTCGTCATTCAAATATGAAACATTTTCTAAATTGAAAGGTTTTTCCCTGAACTATCCTAGGGTTACTAATTGTAAAGTATTCTGGCACATATTACCAATATATGTAACATATGATTTCAATTAGATTTTCCGGAGAACCATTGAGGTAAAATCATACGAAATTACGGTAGCGGTAAAAGCACAAATGATATCATATATATATTTACAGTACACAATAAATGTTGAACCTAAAAGGGCACATACCTGAACCTTGAAACATCCCGTTCACTGGCGTCTTCTAGGTAGATGATGTCGAGTTTTGGGTTCACCCTGTTCGGCACTACATACCTAACTAAACAAGAATTCACATATAGTTCAAACTGGTAGCCACACAGCAGGAGTAAATGAAAGATAAAACTTCACATAGAGTAATGAGAGAGAGAGAGACGAAAGAAAACTGTCACGCCAAACATAATGGGAGTAAATGTGTCTAACACCTAATCTGGCTACGTCACGAGCATAACGGAAGAGATGTGGTTCAATCGATGTCTTGAATAGAACTGTTTTGCACCTTGTTAGGGACAAAAATCGGTCGATAAGCGTAGCCCTCTATAAAACATTTAAATTCAATTAGGACTTTGATATTAATTTTAAAAATAGTACTTAACACTAATCTTAACTATCAGTTTGCAAATAATCCGTTTCACTTGTAAGTAGTATAAAAACATTTGAATGTTACTAATCATTAATAAAGTAAGTAAGGCAGATACTTCTGTATCTGACAGTTGCTGAAAATTACATAGCAACTTACGTGTTGTAAAAGTAGAACAGGCAAGACACAATGCTTCAACTCTCTCTGGTAAGTGGTTGACTTTGGCTAGAGAGATAAGAGCAATGAGATCTATTACATGTTTACTACACTGGCCCGAAACTTGACTTTTGTTCCATATAGGCTCAAAAGAGTCTCAACCTCGATTTGAAAACTTCCAAGTATTAGAAAAATATTTTTAGCACTGTCATTGAATTTTACTTTTCAGTAGTAAGCAGTAAATATGCTAAATAACTAAATAAAATGTATAAATTTAAAATCAGTTAATTTGTTTTCATTGACTTTCGAAAGTTTATCTGTTTAATTTATATTTTAGCCACTTTGCAAGGACATTTTGCTTCATTAAAATGGACTCTCAGTCTCAATTAGTCTATTAGGATACTATATTATGTTTAAGATCTTCAAAGCGCTGAGAAGAACTGAGATCTTTTTTTTTTTAGAAATGGTGAAGAAAATAAGAAATGAGGGTGATGATGTAGAGGGCGGTTTCCTTTTGGAAAGTACTTCTCACTTCCATAGAATTCAGAGGCTCATGCTGTCTTTGGTCAGTCGTTTTGTCATTTCTGAATCATTGTTTAAAGATGTATCGAATACAATCAGAGATCCGAAAAACAAGTCTGAAGTTATTTTAAATATTTTACAGGTATGTAGTTGAACTATCTTATTTTTAAAATTCTTAGCTATCTTTAATCTTAAGCTCAAGAATAACTTTTGAAATTTGAAATTATAGACATCTGCTAATTTGGTGATGTATCTACGTAACGTGGTAATGAGTGGTGGTTTGGATAAAAGAGTCGCGAATGTCATTCTACTGCCTTCACTGCTTGATTCTATGATCCATGATAGAACAGGTGAGCATAAGCAACAATTAATATTTATGTACTTCATAGCCATATATGTTCATGTTATTGCATACTTTATACATTTTACAAACTTGTAGTAGGTTTGGAAATTCTTTAAGTCTATACCCATTTGTCTTGTGTCAGATATCCTCTCTTTGTAACGGTTATACTGTACTTGGTCCCCTTTAGTAAACTAAATACTAATAAAAATGTTTGATGGCCAATTTGGTCTCACCAAGAAGAAAATTACCTAATAAATTTTACTGATCACCTTATAATACTTTTTTTAATAGCATTGTTGATTCAATGACTGAGGCATTGAATATTAAGAATAATATAGCATGGAAAAACTTCATGATATCAACATTTAAAAAAATTGTTTTGCTCAGGCTCATAGCAGAAGAAAAAAAAATAATAGAAAATACCTTAACCACCGATTTTTTCACGTTTCCTTCCCAAAAAAAAAATCATATTTTTTATTATGAATTTCTAATCCTCTATATGCCAATAGGACTACTGCTTTCACTAAAAAACTGGTTTTTTTAAAAATAATAAGGGGTTAAATACCTCTCATAAATACTTCTTAATTATTAACTTGAGTTAATTCGGAAATTGATAAAAATACCTTAATAAATGATATATAACATGGAACAGTTATTTAACTGCCCTCTTATATAATAAAATGTTATTCATGCATATAGGTTAGAACTTTGAAGTGATTGCACAACAACAAAAATTGTAACATATGTTTGCAAATACTGCTGCTTTTGAATGTAGTTTGACAATAACACGGTGAATGTTTCACTTTCACACTTGTAAAAAAATTTAATTCATTTATACACTAAAATACGCACTAAATATATACACTTGTCAATAAATATCTACATAAATGTACATAAAATGTCTAATATTGGTTTAATATATTTGCGAGAGTATAGTAAATTTTGAAACATAGTGTAACAAAGTGATACATCACAGTCAGGGCAGAAATATCTGGATTCCCTCCTTATTTTTTTGCTAGTTCCATCAGGAGGTTGTGCACAGACTACTCATTGTTTTGTTGGATTTGTTTTTTGGCAGTTTGTGGTAGTCTCTCTGAATAGGAACGTCCTGTTAGTCTAAAGGGTGTAAGGGTTGAGTTAGGAGTATAGACTTGAAGAAGACAAAACAAATTTAGAAATGTGGCACAATATCCGGTAAAAACAACGATCATAAAAAAAACTAAGCTTCTGAACTAAAGCAAGGACAAATGGTAACTGTCAATAAGAGTGAATGAACTGACTACTGTAAATAAGAGTGATTGATAGAATGCTTGAATGTCTTAAAATATAGTGTATCATAATATTGTAAATAATTGTCAGCTAATCATGGCTATAAGTAGTCAGGGACGTGACAAAGACTTCTCTGTGCCTACACACTTAACATGTTCTTGTGTACATTATCGTGTTGTGAAACACATCATACAAAAAGGAAAAACCATCCCGAGTTAACTTGGGTTAGTAAGGTGAGAGTATAAGAGATTTGCACATGTTGTTAGGTTACATTTTTAATATTATCATTAATTCAACAAACCATTCCTATTATGTCTTTAATCTAAAAGTATAATTTTTCAAAAATTAGTTCCAAAGGCACAACAATGAGAAATTTGACAAAGCTGAAAGGAAGAATTTTATAAAAACACTAGATGTGCAAATTCATTCTATTAACACATTCAGCACGGCTAGCGACCCGGCACGCTCTGGGTTCCCTTACGAGGCACCGAGAGCGTGCCGGTGTGCTCCCCACTTGCCTTTATAGTGACTTCCCAGTCTAATTAAAACTTCTCTAGTGTCAATACGTGTTTGTATAAAGGTTTGATTTTTATGTCAGTGCTTCAGAAGAGTTTGGAGAACATTGTGCATGAGTCGTTTTTAAATCCGACCATCCCAAGTTAACTTTTGATGCTTCAACTGAAACAATGCTTCAGGAAGTTTTATGAACAGATTTAATTTGGTTTAACTTTTATATTTTAATGCTTTTTTAAAGTTTGAACCATTTTACACTGCAAAATATCCGGTAAAAACAACGATCATAAAAATAAACTAAGCTTTCTGAACTAACGCAAGAATAAGCGATAACTGTCCTATTAGAGTGAATGAACCGACTCAAGGTGGGAACAGACTATTGTAAATATGAGTCATTGACAAAATGCTTGGACGCCAAGAGACCTAATGTGTCATCATAAGATTGTAGTAAACAAATGTCAGCTTATCTCGGCTATAAATAGTTTCGGACATGACATGCACTATCTATATCTCCGTTTACAATATCGAACTCTATGGCTTTGTTAAACACTTGGCACAAACAGAAAGAAACATTCCTAGTTAAACGTTCAATGCTTATTTTAGTAGTAGGGTCTTTAGTTTTGTATGTAAATTACGTTTTTTCTGTCTCTTTTTTGTTTTTTACTATTTTTCATACAGTATTTTATCATTTGTAATTCATTTTTTTAATTGTGACCCAATAAAACAATATTTTAACGTCTAATACACTGTTTAGATGTCCTCAAACCTGTATACGTTAGAAATAAAATTATTGAGATGAAAACAACGGGTACAATAATTAGATGCTACGACAGACTATGCAACCCGCATTGCATTCCACTGCCTTCAGAGGTGGAAGTTAACGAAAAAACATACAGTAGTTTGATGAGATCACTAATATCGCCGCCATGCTGAATGTTTTAATTCACAAATTCTGAACACAAAAATTATTAGAACAAACGCCTTTATTCCTAGAAAATATCCTTTGCCTGCAACATCAACTGTGCATACTATAGTTAGTTGATAACAAAAGTAGCAGATATGTTGTCTCTAAGAATTATGGAATTATTTAAGGCCAATGCTGACGTATTTCTAAAACCTCAATAACTTTAAAATGGAAACAATCCATTTCTATATTTACAGAACTGTAAAGTTAAGTATCAATCTAAATAAACTTTACTAGTTACCTTTCTTTAAGCTGCTGATTACAACTAAACCAAAGTTCATGTCCGATTTTGGTATAGAAACCAGCTTCAAAGCATCTGAAGATTGTCTGAAGAAATGGAAGCTACATCACAACATCAAATATGGTCATATATCACAAACTCATGATATGTTAAAACTGATGGCTGAATAGAAAGAATGTAGCTCGTGTTGAAGGCTTAGAATTCAGAGAAAGACATTATCAATGTTGATAAGACAGGATTTCTATAAGATTACTTCAGATAGAATTTTAAAATTGAAAATAGAAAAGTGGTGAAAACATACAAATCTGCAAAAACCATCACAAAGAAACATTGGCTGAATTCAGAGAGTAGATTATTTAGAAAATTCCTAAAAGACAGGATAGATTATGAGTCCATCTCGTATCAACATATTTTGCTTAGAACAAGTATTAGATATTAGGGAGGAATAGAAAAACTTAACTAGTGTTCATAGATTTACTATTATCAATTTTTCTTTAGTAAAAGCTATTTATAACCCATAAATTGATATAAAATTAACTGTAAAATGAAAATAATTAACTGAAATAAAACAAAAATAGGTCATATCCAATTATGATGATCAAGATAGACAAGGGCCTTGTATATTCCCTATAACAGTTTTTAAAGTATGTACAGCAAAATCGATGAAAAATAAAAAAAAGTAAATCTAAGGGAACTAGGAAATATTGATAAGACTTATTCTACATATTTTCCAAATTGCTAATAACCAGATATCTGTAATGACAAACATAATTTAGAATATTAGCGTTTAAACTTACAGATGAATTTAGACAAAACGAAATACATATAGGAATAGAAAGAAAACATCTAACACTAGGAAATTATAGGTAGGCGTGAAGAGTACAAATGTTCAGAAATAAAAAATGAACAGATAACATCTTCAATAAGTAACATAAGGGAAATTATACTCTCAATGGAATATTTTGTGTTACAGAAAAATAACAAAGCAAAAAATTAAGGATCTATTAATACATGATAAAAAAATATTTTATCGTATGGCTCAGAAGCATGAAAATTTAAAAAAACCGTTCAATAGAAAAAACTGAAGTGGATAATGTAAGCTGAACATTAAAATTATAAAGGATACTAAATGACACCAAAAACGACCCGGACTGCACAACACTAGGCATAACCCAGTAAGTTTCACACCAAAAAAGAACAGGTGGGAATAATTGAAACAATATTTTGCTTAGACAAAAGAAACTTATATGGTTTAAACACATCAAAAGGATTGGAGAAGAAGCTACCAAAAATATTATAAACAGGATACCACTTTTAAAAATAAAGAGAAGGATTGACCAAAACATAGGTTTATGGAATACAAAAACTAAGTCAAAGCATTATAAGCACCAGTAGAACAGTAATAATTAGAAATCAGAGGTTCTGCTAAATAGTTTAAAAGCAAAAGAATGAAATGTATATATGGTAAATCGAGAAATAATTTTAAAGAATAATAATAATTTGTTTGGTACAGTTCTCGAAATTCGTATGGCTTGGCTTTTTATCAAACTACTGTGCATAACCTATTGTGTGAGAGCTACAGCGCATGCTCTACTGCGCAATACTCTTGCAATTTTTTCCGGCAGTGTGTACTCAACTCCTGACAGTGGTTGTCATGTCTTTTGTCCTCGTTCTTTCTTTGCCATTTTGAGCTTGCTTCTTGCACTTTCTTTATCCGATTTTATCTTTCTAATCATTCATCTAATATTTGGGAGTTATCTCAAACCAAAAGTTATTTATTTATAATCTCCAGTAGTTACTAATCTCACATTGTTATTGCTTATTATTGAACGTCAATTTCCATGTGGTAAACTTTTATTAGTGAAATTCTAAATTTACTGAATTAGTGAACATTGAAATTATCTTCTTTAAAGTGTTTACTGAACAGTTTTAATGGTGTGCATATCTTACTCCGTCATCTACATCATTAAAGAACACTTTATTTTAGCAAGTAAGTAAGTATTTTAGCAATTTTTTTTGGTTCATAACTTCTTTGTTACATATACTCAAGGCAACTCGCAGACTTGCTGTTTTTAAATTATTCAAATCTGTGTGGTCCTCCAGAAATTAATTATTATTGTTATTTATTATATTCTGTCTTGGTGTCAAACTTAAGGGCTGATCGCCTCATTAATTCTTTTGTTTGTAAAAGGTAATTATTTTTATATTGTTTGTTTTCTATTGTAATCATGTAACATGAGCTAACAGTATGGATTTTAAAATATATAAAATTGCTAAAAGTAGCATTTACTATAATTTATATGACAACCATAAATGGTGATAGCAAACAGTGAATTTTTGTTTAACAAACTTCAATAACAAACATAAACAAAATTATTCAAATAAAAAAAATTGTACAGTAACCTAATCTCACTCATTTCTGAGGATTTTACTGTTGTACGCTATTACGAAAACTAAATGGATTCCAAAGAAATTTACATATAGAAAGTGTACATTATTGTTCAATTGAAACATTGAAGGATTGTAAGGTTTGATTGAGTTATTATGAAGACTCCAAGAAATGTATTCCTATAATTTTAAGACTTGGGTATTAAAAACAAAAACAAAAATTAGAACTATTTTTCACAGCATGAATTTTATATTAAGAAAAAAAGAAAAGATAAAATATTTCATGTTTTTTGTTATAAAAATATCTATTTTTATTTCAACATTTGTAACATCTATAACTTTATCCCTATATTTATTATATTGTTTAATTCAGAAATAGGGTCAGTTCGAGAACCTTCTCTGGGAATGATTGTGCAACAGATGGTCCAATGTGTTAATCACTATCACAGAGAGAAAGCAGTATTGGACCTTCTGCATGAGAGGTATTCCTCGATTCCAAACATGAATACCACAGTCATCAAAGAGGTTTGTGTAGAATGTTTACCTTTTTGGTTTTTAGTATTGTATTGAAGGATTATTTTAAATATAAAGGTTAGACATTGTAAATGTTTATTAGTTTTAATCAAGTGAATTGCAAAAATCACGGAAAAACAAAAATAGCTTAGGATTGTGTTGAAGTAAATTGAAATGGGAAAAATTGTGAATTCTCTTGATCAGTCACATTAAAAAAACGTAAAAGCTGTAATCACAGCAGACAAACATGGAAATTTTTAAACCTATTTGAATCTGTAGATTTCATACAAAGTCCGAAACAGGTGAGGTAAAGCTTAAATAAAACATAAGGAATTTTCTAAATGTGAACTAGTATTATATACAGTGAAACCTGTCTTAGACGGACCCTGTGTTACTTTAAACGTAAACTTTAAAAGTCACAACTGTCGCCTATTTAATTTACCTGGTTAATAACCTTCATAAGCCGGAAACTGTCTAACGCGGAAGCAGAATAAGCAAAAGGATGAGTGATACGTATTTACTACGTCTTAGTTTTGCATAAGCCGGAAAATCTGATCATATACATGCTGTAAAATATAAAGTTATAATGACTTCCGTTTAGACAAAATACAGTTTATAATATATTTTTTTACCACAACAAAATTCACAGATAGGTCTGCTTAATTGTAACGGATCGTATTTATTTCTGAGAATTCTGTAACAACGTAAAGGATTGCTGATATGCACAAGATAACGCAATGGTTTACAAACATCTATAATTTATGATAGGCTATGTGTCAGCACTCGTTTCCTTCCAGATAACGCAATGAATGGTTTACAAACATCCATGTCCAGACATATTGATTGACATATTGAAAGGCGAGAGACCGCTTCATTCTAAAAGGCAAAAAACATGCGCAAATAGAAGAAAAAGAAGAAATTGAAGACGGACCAGTCGTAGAAAACAAAATAAAAACATTTGGCAAGGCTTTAATGAAAATTTGTGAGTTAGAAGATTTCGCGGTACGTATTAACAGCCCGGAAATACGTCACCATTTGTTACAACTAAAAACAATAACTGAAACACAAGGAAGTAAATCTAACCTTTTAAAACAAAAGTCAATGCTAGATTTGTTCAAGCCTACTTGATTTTCTTTTATTTTTACATAAGCCTACTATGTACTTAATGTACCAAAATGTTTTGTGGAGAAGGATAAAAAGATGCTGCATTAAAAGGTAAGATTTTTATTATGTAATGTAGGTTTTAACATTTTCTGTAGTGTGCATAGCCAACATACCTTGAAAACAAGGTTTGCGAGTTGTGACGTCACAGGGCACAGGCTACGGGCTGTCATTAGGCAATCAAGATAACCGACGTTTAGAGATAATACTGTTGAATGACGTTTATTTAGACGTTAAAATGTGATGGTTTTCTTATGATTTAAATACACTTGCTTTATATGTTGAAGTGTTATCTCTGTAGGAAATTAACAGTCAGTACTTAATCGGAAATAAATAATTAAATTATATACTGTATTAGAACAAATGTAGACACGATGACAATTGTCCGTTATCTATGTGGTGTTGGTACAGCGCCATACAGCTGATCAGTAGAAATAATAGTCTTATAGCTAAGAATCCCCACGGCCTACCCTCATCACCCCAACGCTAAAAATAGACTCGGCAAACGTTTCGTGATGGTATTACCATCATACAGTACACTACTACTGTATAAGCCAGAAATCTGTCTTAGACGGAAGAAAATGCCGGTCCCAATGGATTCCGGCTTAAACAGGTTTCACTGTACTATTAAATAGGTAACCCATGTTAATATTGTTGGCTCACAAGTAATTTCATTGTTACTTTATTCTACTTTCAAATTGTCATGTTATTGGTTTTACACACGTTTAAAACTTGGGAAATTCTTTATTAAATGATCCATCTTCACCAAATTTTCACTTGAAAAAAACACAGCCTTTGTTTTGAATATTTGTATTTGCATAAGATGTTTTTTATACATTTGTTGATTTGAATTTCTCTAGTCCTAGCATGACAAGATGTCAAAAGTTTTGTTAACTTATGAACAATATTGCAAAATATGCTAGGTTAAAACCTTAATAATTTACCATTACAATTACTAATTAATAATTATTAGGTTTACACTGATTTCTTAGAATCACATTTAAATACAAACTCATGTAGTAGAACTCCAATTTTACAACTTGTGTCCCTTACCAAACAGAGAAAGGACTTGAGTTTTGGAATCTCATTTACATTAGGCACAGTGTTCGAAATATATAATTATTTTAGTGTTTATGTGTGTGTGTATTTTAGAATTACAGACCTGTCTACTATCAAGGTAAGTTTGTCGCCTCCTATCTAATCTAAAAAATCTCAAATAAGCTGTACTAAAACTAACATAAACACACACACAGTAATCTTTTGCTTTCATAGCAATATCATCTTCCTTGTAGTTGACAGGTTTAAAATAGCCTTCATTTATTCATCTAAAGGATGGATAGAAAAAAGCAATTATACCTTTGTGAACTAGGTATTTCGAATTAGGACCTCTGAAATACATCTTCTGTACAGAATTTGACATCATTAAAATAACATTATGCAGAAGATGATTGTACTCAGCATTTTTAAGTAGATCCTAGCACAAATGTAGATTATTATAACAATGTTAAATATGTTTAATTCCATAAATAAATAACAATAACCCTTGCTACAAATATTTAAACACCCTTGATGTACATTTCGCCAACACAGTTAGCATCATCAGAAGGTTACAAACGTGTTTAAATATTTGTAGCAAGGGATATTGTTATTTATTTATCATAATTACGCCACTGTGCTCTGTATAAAATTTCATGTTTAATTCCAGTTTTTGCCTGAAGACTTCAAATTTAGTGCTTTAGAAGAATGCAAGCAAGAAGCTGCAAGAGTGACCAAGCAAGATATTGAAACTAAAAAGCAAGAAGTAGATCTAAGTTGTTTTATCATAGAACATTGTTTATATTTATTGTGGTCACATCTGGATTTCTACATGGCTCGTGCTATTCCTAATAAGGTTCTTGGAGTTGTTAATCCAATAGGTGCAAGTAAGTATCAAAAGCTGGACTTTCCTAAAGTAAGTAAGTATGGACTTCATAATTGTCTACAGTCTGAAAAATTCAAGTATTCTTATTTTTAATTTACAAATACAGTACAATGAATTCTTATTTATGATAATGGTAGGTAGATGTATGGAATGACGTTTTTAGAACAAACTGGTGAATTTATATTGAATAACACCAATAACCTCTAATCACTATAAATTGTTTTTAGTCTTATGAATATTTCAGTTGCAAAGCCACATTTTCATCAGGTAATCTAAAAATCCACACTGTTTTCAAGGTATTAAAAAGCTACCAGTTGAATTTCACTGAAACTCCAGTGCTTGGATATAAAAAAATTTTAATGAATAGCTGACTAAATGGGTTAACGGCCTGAAACATAACATTGTCCTTCTAATAGACTACTGCACTCCACAACGAAGTAAGCACTATGCTGAAAAATATGAAAGTTATTTATCTTCCAGCTAAATACTACTTCACTTCAGCCATTTGACTAAGGGATAATTAAAAATCTGAAAGCTTTTTAATAATGACATGCGTTCTAAAATAATAGAAAATATGGATGAATTTCAAACCCTTACCTTATATAAATTGGCTAAATTCATCTTGTAGCCAAATCTTGGAATTGTTACTGCGAAAAATTGCTTTAGAAAAGGTGAATTTCTTATTAAAGGAAATCAAGTCCAAGCTACATCTGAGGAAGAAAACTTGAATTTTTTAAATTTTATTTTAAAAGAATACACTGAATGGATGGAAGATGACAATGCGGATGAAACAGCAGCAGGAATGACTGAAGACATTTGTATTGCTTCAACTTCAACTGTTATTGAAGAAGTAGATACTAATGGCGATGAAAATGACAAAAGATCTAAGCAGGAAGTTCACCAAGCTCTTGAGATTCTATGACAGTTTGTCCAACAAAAAGCAGAAATTTCAACAAACATTAATAGTATGAACCAATTATTAACAATATTTGACTGAAATATATTGCAGATAATCTTATATTGAGGAATCCTTTGTTAAAAATTAAATAAATTTCAAAGTGAAAATACAATCAAAGTGTTTTATGATGAAGTTTTATAAGTTTAAGTATTTTATGAAGTTTTTTTTATGCAGTTCAATAAATTTCTTTTAATTATGCCAGATTCAATTAGTGTTTCAACGGAGGTAGTAATTAAATACATATGTATTAAAATACACTACCCATAGAACATAATGATGAAGATGTCCCAAGCCTTGTACATCTAGCTAAAAGGTCATGAGATGAAACAATTATTAGAAATTAAAACAATGTACTTGTCTGGATCAACACAAAATGTCAGAGATATATACGTATGGGATAATATAATCCAAGAGTTCGTGGACGCTAGACCTACGTTATTTTATAAAAGCTGAAAGTTTCTCAGGTTTTCAGTGTATGTTCCCAACACATGTAAGAACAATGGGCTACTATGAATTTTGAGTCATCTTAGCTTTAGCAAAGATTTATGCAATATTTTAAATATACTACTTATATATAAAATATAATTTTGTCAAATAATAAAATGTAATTTTTCTATATTTTCTTTGAAATAATATTAGACATCACTGCATCCATTGCCAGACACTCAAGATCTTACCCGAGATCCTTAAACTTTAATAAATTGTAACTGTACTTACATTATATTGTAAAAGCTGAATTTTATACATGCTAATAGGTAACTATTAAAAGACATTTCCTCCGTAGCCAGACAGCTTTGACATTTCTAACTCCTGTGCAGACAAACATAAACTAGCTATCGGTCGGAGTGCAATGCAGTATTCATGTGAGTGAGATAGTAATTTGGGTAGATCGAATAATTTAATTATGTAGCTATCTTATATTTAATATGTTAAGAAATTTCAATGACAGTTGCATATTTCAAGCATTGAGTAATAGAGGATAAAGAAAGTAAAAATAACAATGAAATGGAGAATGAGAAAATCACCTACAGTAAAGGATACAAACTAATGGAAAATGCTATCAGTTACCAAGAACAACAGTAAGATTATTTCCAGACCTTCTACTGCCATGATGATTGTGTGAATCTATGGCAAGGAAGTGCTTCAATAAACAGAAAAAACTTCTTAAAGAATTAATTTTATTTAAAAAAAAAAACAAGTACTGTTTATATCTATATTTCATTTTGTATGTTTATAATTTTTATTTGATAATACATTAGATCCCTTTTTTCACATCTTCGATAAATTTTTCATTCATGTAATAAAACGTTTACTGAGTTTTCCTCTTGATTGACTGATAGAATCTACGTTATCCAACAACCTTGGTTCTGATTACCTTAGATAATTATTACGTAAATGTAATACTGTTGTATGGGCATTTGTTTTATATTAAAGTGTACTTTTTTTAAAAAATATTTTGTCAGTTCCCAAATATATGTAAAAATAAAACATCACGATAGTTTGTTTTATTTGCCCTATTTATATTTAACCTCTCTGTTTTAGATAGGACATCTCAAATGGCAGAAATTACATGGAATGTTACAGTCGGTGAAATCAATGTACTGAAGCAAGGCCTGATATCTGTTTTCAATGATACATTCTGTAAAAAACTTGTCGACACAACTCAGGTAGTACATATTCCAAATATTTTTAGCATGTGTTCTTTTGAAAGGTTTTCATAACTTCAAGTTTCCAGTTTTTTTTCTCTGTATATTGTAAAATGCTGCTTTGATAGTAGAGTCAACTCCAAATTTTGTGGAATTGCTGCAGATAATCCATAGACGTCAAACGCATCCAAATACTCTTCAATACAAGGTAAAAATTGAGCACTAAATGATGTAATTAACAGTGTTTTTTATTTACAATTCTACACAGTATATTACAGACATGTAAACTTCATAATACATTATACAAATGGAATACATTCTACAGTATGGTTTAACTTTTTTCCATAAGTACACTACTGTATGTACATACGTATTTAAGGTTCTTAACATTGTAGCTGCTGGCCACAATATCGTCATTTTCCCAGAGAATTGCCAAATATTTTAAACTTATTTGTAAATAATGTGTACTTATTTTTCCCCCTATCATTTCTATGTTTCTTATAATAATTGTTTTTGAGGTAATTATATTTTCTTATCTGTGCAACACTGTCTAAATATTTTGTGTGTAAACAATAAACAACAAAACTATAATTCCATGTTCTGATTGTCCACATAATAAGCTGACTGGTGAGAATAAATGTGTCACATCTGATTGATTTGTAAGTTTATAAATATTTTGTATAAAGGTATTGTGAACATATTCTCTGTCTGATAAGTGATGCTTCTGATCCGATAAATACTATACAAGATTCATAACAAGTAAAAGTTTTGAAACTTGGTGATTTACTTTTTAAGGAATTTACATCCGTAAGGATGAGTTTATCTAAGTGAACCAATGTTTATACTTAACGTCAACCAAGTCCGTTTTTTTTTTTAGAATTATTTTACAACTAAATATTTAGTCAATATTTCTGGCTTACTGTTTAGGTTATGTGAAATTTAGTAAAATTCAATATAATACATTATTAAAAATTAATTATTTTATTATTAAATTATATAAAGATAAACTTCTTTCAATGAATCAATTTTTTTGGTTGGAATAATCAATTCAACTTCACTAAAATTGTTAACAAATAAGTGTGTCGGGCCATAACTCCTGACAAAAAGCTCCTAAAATAACATCATGTTTATAATTCAGTCAGTATTTATCTATCAAACAAAAACCATCAGAATTATATCTGTAAGTAGTGTGAAACTCGTTGTTTAATACTGGCATTCATTTTTCCAAAAGTAGTAACATCAGGCCTAGCAACTCGGCGGTATCTCTACTCGACTGTTCAGCCTACTGGGCCGTCGGGCCAATTAGTCTGACATGGCAGCTAAAGTGTTAAAATAGTCTGTTATTTTTTTAAAAGTATTTCCTTTTAATTTGCCATTGCAATTTATGTAAAATTAACTTATCTGCTATGGTACTGTCACCCTGCTCTTCTAGTTATTCCTCAAGTTCCTTGGGGCAGTGACTTGTGGCTGTAAAGGAAGATACTACTCTTCATTGTCTCCTGTTTCTTCATCAGCTCCAGTAGCTCGTGCCAAAGTTACATATTGTTTATTATATTCAATTTAAATCCGGATTTGTTTTGCCAATAGCGGCCACGGATAAAGCACAATGCAGATAACCTACCCGCAGATAGTCGGAAGTTAACTGTATTGCATTTTATGCCTTATAATTAATGATGTTAATATACAATTGAAATTTAACAAGAAAAATATATTTGAAAAAATTCAGTAAAAGTTTACTGTTTCCACATCACCTTTATTAACTGTATGAAGCAACTGTGGCGTAATGTTTATTTTTAAATAAATAAAACCTCTAAACCACAAATAACATTTATTTAAACCTTCAAGGTTTATTATTTTCCTTTTTCATTCCTTATACATTCTACAAAAGAATACAATTACAGTATTGACATCAAAAATTTATGGTATTTTAAATCCCCATGATTTTACAATGTATAAACTATCTGTTCTATTGCCATGTTACAAATCACTGTAAATAAATAGATTAATAAAATATATTTGAATTTTATGTATTTTAAAACGCACTATGGCAGTTCTTTCAATAAATATAAACATATTCTTTCACAATGATACTGACATGAACTGATGATAACTGAAAAAAAATATAATTTTACAAATGGACTCTTAATTATTTTAGAAATACTAATCGGCTATAAACTGCTGTAGATTTGGTTTTTTTAGAATGAAAAACACATATTTTTCACTAACCTGGTGGACTTTTGAAAAGTCAATTTAGAAATAGATAATTTAATGATGCAATAGAAAATTTTAAGTTCTTCGTAGCGCAATTAAGCAAGACAATTTTTCTGGCACAACCTGGAAATATGCTCACTATGCTCAGGAAATCATGTTAAATGAGAATATATTAAACTTGTTTTACAAATGTACAGGTTGTTACAAGAAAATTTAAGGGATTGAAAAATGGGCACATTAAGCAGGGTTGTTGTTTACTGTTTATTTATTTCGTAATTTGAAGTCTTTCTGACTTGGGTTTTCATTATCTGTACCTCCTATTCATGATCCTAGATAAATGAGGTTCTTCTGTGTAATATTCAATCAAATTAAATATTAAACCTTCCGTTAGCAAAGCAAATTTTAGTTATTCCCAAGACTTAAGTAAGATTGAAAACAAATGTTTTTACTTATACTAATTTTATTTTTATATTATTATTGGAAAAAAAAAATTTTAACAAATATTATTAGTAATAAAACAAAAAGACTTGCACAAACCACTATGAATGCATACTGCAGTAATTTTTTTATTTTGTGTTGGTGATAGAAGCATCAACGGTCACATGTTGCAATAGGAGTTAGCTTCCCATTACAAAAAAAAATAGTGGGGCATAATGGAAAAGATAAAAAATTTTTGGTAAATCTTGAGTCTTATTGCCAATGTTTTTAAAAATTATTTTTAAAAAAATTACTCATTTTAATGAGTAATTAAAATTTACTATCAAACTTTTTTCACAGAAAATACGGAAAGTTAATTTTTTCACATTTTAAATGTTAGTCTGTGGCATGTGTAGCATGAACTAGGTGCACAGTATCTATAGTGCACTGCACTCCGTCTATTTATTTTAATACTAACCTTAAAATGTAAATATTTAACTTTTCATTAAGTAGTAAAATAAATAAACCAAAACTAACCTTACTTTATCATATTTTACACAACATTACTATATACGTTACCTATTTTAAAATATACCTGTGAAGTGTATCCAATCAGGATAGATTTGGTTCAATTTTATACAACATTTCTATATACCTATGAAATATCCAGTCATGATAGATTTGGTTGTAATTTTACCAATAAATTTGTCAATAAATCTCAATATTTACCAAAATTACAACCACATCTCTCCTAACTGGATGCTTTATAGGTATATATAGGTTCATGTCTAAACGTAGTGCAGGCATGTTTAGAAATTGAATATGCTTTGTCTCTTATGTAACTTGTATTATCAGGTATTTTTTTATTTTTGTGGTTGTTTCCAATATTTTAATTTTTATTTTCGTGTTAAATATAAGAACGTTTTCTATGATAGATTAGACCTTATAATAACAAACCTGTTGTCAAAGCGATTTTTACGAAACAAGTTTACTTGACTCACTTAAAAAACCAATCAATTATGATTCACACCTAAACATGATTTTCTCAGGAAAATAAGAATGTTATTAAAATGTTAATTAAACTGAAATCTGCATTAAAACACAAAAAAGCCAAGAATTTTAAAATGAAATATAATATTTATGTATCAAGGCAGTAACATTTTAAACTTTATTATTTATTTATATATGTGTTTATAATTGCTAAAGAATGCTAAAAAGCCTGGGGTCGCTGTTTCATTTTCACTTTCTTTTCATGACTATCGTGCTAGGCAAAAGTAGTTCTATTCACATTTATATAACTTATACATAATTACAGTATACTGTGATTAGACATGAATTAATACAATACAGCAGATAGATACCACCACTATTTCTTAATTGTCAAACAGCCAATTGTATGCTTCACCTTCTCTAGTGATTAATAGACTAAAATAATTGTTATTTTTTTAATGATTACTGTAATTTTGATTTTTTTTTTTTTTTTTTAGTGATGTTTTGTTGTGTTTCAAACTTGATTTTTTTAAATTTTTATTATTAGTCTATTATTAGTATTAAGTTTAATTAGTCATATTTTTGTGCTTTGCCTGAAAACTAACTTCTCATAATTATATTATGGATGAATACTACTAAGATATAATATATTTGTGGTTTTGTTTCAGGACCAAAAACCCAATAACCAAGGATTTGTTGAAGCTTTGCTAAGAAGAATAAAGAAACTTATGCAGTTTGTCCCTATTAAATAACACTTTTTTAAATTAATTGTACTTTAGTTCATATTTTTTTATTTAAATTATAAATAATATAGTATAACAAATAAAAGAGATAAAATAGTGATGTATGAGTACATAAAAGCAAATCACAAATCTATATCATTTTTAAAATGTTATATTCAGTCTCTACAAACCAGATTTTATTTTCTATCATTGATTGTTTATAAAACTATTTGACTTTTAAAGAGAAGAAACCAACATAATTCAAAAGAAGAATGCATTACCAGTAGATTTCAGTTTCATATTAAATATATAACAAGGTAAATTTTTCAAGACACATAGGAAAATAAAATAGTACAAAATGTTTTCAAGTCAGCTTAAAGTCGTTCTGTCAATTTTATTTTGTTCATTAACTCTTTCTTTGATTGTTGTCTATCTATTTTCCATATTACAATATTTGCATTTTGTTTTTACTTAACCATATAAGTTGTTGCCATAAACAACTACAAAAGACTTTTTTTAGTGAATCTGTTTTATAATAATAATTGGCTACTGCACTTGAGATATTATCAAACCTTAATATGTTTATATTAGTTTTACTTTTATATAGAAATATATCTTTTGTAAAAACATTCGGTTTACATATAGTGAAACAAATAAAACATTGTTGAAGTTTGCTTAATTCCAGACATTGTTTAACTTTGAGGAATGTCAACTATAGCTTCATCCCAAGGCCCATAAATATTTTCTTTATATCTGTACCACTTTACAAACCAGAAAGGACAAAGAATATTTATGAATATTACAGCGAAAATAAATAACACTGCAATAGTAAAAGAAATTATATACAAAACATAAGCAGCTAATCCTGTGAGTAAAACACTTATAAAAATATAATTACCAACTTTTGCAAGAACTAATGGTAATAAAACAAAACACTCTACAGACAACGTTAATAAAATGAAGGCATGAAAAGGAGTGGGTAATCGGGACGCCAAACAAATAGAACCAAATATTGCTGAATTAAGAGAAAGTGAACTAGATACTATAAGAGCTTTAACCCCATAATCAAAAAATATTAAATGAATTAACATCATGAATACAGTAGTTGCATAAATTGTATCGGTACTTATAGATTCTGTAAGAGTTTTCATAACAGGGGACAGAATATATCCAAAAACTAGAAATACAAGGATAGTTCTAATGTGCCGCATAATTCCTAACTCATTATAAATATAAAATATATAACAAAATAATGACACAATCCCACTTTGGCAGAATATGACTTCAGGTTCAATCCATCCATTGTAAAGGTTAGTGAATGAGATTGCAAAGAAAACAACCAGGCAAAACTCTTGTGTAACTAAACCTGCACCAGCAAATGCTTCATTATATGTAACTTGCCTCACATTTATGTTTTTTTGAAGTTCATCAAGAAATGATGCATCAGTGTAATTGTCCGGGTATCCTAAGTGTTCGTACAGGTTTTTTCTCCATGGCTTTTGTATTGGTTTGCGTGTATTTCTGGTTTCCCCCATTTACATTGTTACACCATCTAAACTAGAAAATAGACAATTCATAACTTTATCTTGAATACAATTTTGTAATAATTATGTATGTTAAAAATTTTAACTGCAAGTATAAAGTAAAAACAATTTACAATCATTGCCATAATCTAAGTTTTGTGGACATAAAACAAGAGATATGGGACAAACTGCTACAAAGCAAGAGAATTTATATATTTAAAGTCCTTTTATGTGCTTTTTAAATTGATGTCCTCAAAAGCCAACATATTTCTTTTTAAAATGTTCCTACAAATGTAATGTTGATTATAAAAGTTTGTTATAAGTACATGTAGCTACATGTATTTTTGTGTACTGATCAGCATCATTGTTTACTAGGGGTGGAGAAAAGATTTAGAGCTTTATAAAACTTTTTCTTTACATTTAGTAATGATGTGATTTTATTTTGCTAGTCTGACAAATTTTTCAGTGCTTGCATTGGTCAGAGAGTTTCCATGGTGCATAGGTGCTGAATGAAGCCTTTTCATAATCTAAATTTAAACCACTTAACTAAGTGAATACGTAATTGCTGACGCGTTTCAAAACGATCGTTCCTTTTACAAAGCTAACCCTCTACTTAGTTAAGTAGTTTAAATTTAGTTTAATCAGTGAATTCAAGATGATTACATCAAGAAACTTTTCATAATATTTCTCAACATCTCAAGTTCATCCAGTTGAGCCGAGGAGGAAAGAGTCTGAGTTCTGGGATTGAAAATAGACAAAAGTGACTCATTTAGGTTTTTTATTCCACCCATGATACTGACAGAAGAAGTTGGTTTCTTAGATAAACAAATATGTTCTGTTGAAAATGTCATAAGCCTAGTTTTAATGATGGTTGTAAAACAAAACACTCCCTTAAATTAAAACATTGTAATTTCTTGTAAATACAATATCAAAATGAATTCAGTGCAATTTAAAACAGGTTCTAATAAGCTTCATAATGACAAGGAAAGTACATGTCACCATTTAAAATGAGTTGTTCTGATTAATGTCTTGCATTATAAATATTAATAGATTTTGTACACAACAAAGGGTGTATGTTGTCTGCCTTATAGAATATTATAAAACATAAAGTACTGATGATGACTGTCAATATAATAAAAATCGTTGCATTAATTTTATTTTAATTTTCATCTTACCAGATAACAACTATATTTTTCTTGAACATGCCACATTTTTCACCCTCGCCTCTTTGACAAGCAATGTCACAAATGGCCAGTCTAATCAAAAAATTATAAACATGACAATGGGATAAATCACACTACTTATTATCATTTAAAAAAATACTTCGACCCATTGTATGCTAGGGATGAAAGATGCTAGTCATGATATATTAGTTCTTGTAGCGATCATTTAGCTCGATTGGCGATGGTTGGCTCGATTTCGGCGATCGCCGTAGCAGACTTAGCGTTACCCAGGGTACACCACGTGGAGGCCTGCTACATTGCCGTTTCGACCGATCTAAAAGTGTAGATTTGGTTTGTATATTTAATTATAGGTATATAGTAATAACGTATAAAATTACAACCAAATCTATCCTAACTGGATACTTTATAAGTATATAGTAATGTTTTATAAAATTACATCTAAATCTATCCTGACTGGATTCCTTATATGCGTTGTCTAGACTTTGTACAGTGCAATGTTGCTACTGCACACCCAAATACGTAGTCCCAACTAAAATGTAATGAAAAACTAACATAAGGTTCTATATCGGGCGGTAAATTTTATTTCTGCCAAAACCGGTTATGTGGATAAAGTAAACTATTACCAAAATGCACATTGTAAACTATTACAAATACTTTACTATAATTAGTTGTTAATATCTATATTACCACCATTCAAAGATATCTTATTTTTGAAACATGCTCCTTTATAAAGTGATTCTTAAGACGTATGGGAACCTATTTCCAATATGGTCAGGTAAGAAAAATATTTCACTGTGGCAATGCTGTAGACAAGAGGAAAGTAAATTGAAATTTCTTCGCAATATCAGAGTTTATTTGCAAAAGGATCAACTGCTTTACTATACTATTAATTTATTTAACATTAAAAAACTTAATTTATTGTTTTTATGTAAATATTGAATCTCATTCAGATTTTTTTAATTTTCAATAATTGTTTTTATGTCTAGAACACTAATATAAACTTTTCTGAGAAGAAAAATACAGAAAGTTAATTATTTTTCCACAGTTTAGTTGTTAGTCTTTAATGGCATGTAGGCTATAGCATGAATGGGCACGCAGTAGTTACAGCGCACTACATTACATCTAGATTTGGTTGTAATTTTATACAACATTACTATATACGTATGAAGTATCCAGTCAGGATAGATTTGGTTGTAATTTTGGTAAATATTGAGACTTATTGCCGATGCAGAAATCACGGTAATTGTGAATTTTAGCAGCCACCTGAGATATATGTTGAAAATTGTTCAAAACCACAAAATAGGACGATATACACAAGATTTTTATTTAACTTTACTCAGAAAGTTATCAATTTAAAGTTGGGTAGAAAATTCAGTGTGGAGCATTAAGTTGTGCATCAGTCACAGGGTGATACAATGAAGTCATGTATATCTTACGTGTGTAGATATTTGAGGAACAATGTTTTGATTTAATTTTTATAGTTTTTGCATATGTATATTTAAATATGCTTATAAAATTACTCGTTTCAATACACAGAACACAAATATCAACTTTTTGTATGCAGAAAATACGAAAAGTTACTTGTTTCACATCTTAAATGTAAATTTGTATAGGCATATGTAGTGTAAACAAGTCATGTTGACGTTGTTTAAAAAAAATTTTTTTTAATCATTCGTTTTAATGTGTAGAACACAAATATCAACTTGTGTCTGTGGAAAATACGAAACGTTAATTTTTTTGCACATTTTTAATGTTAGTCTATAATTGCATGTATAGCGTGAACCAGCTGCGCAGTAGCTACAGCGCCCTGCACAAAGTCAAAATCAATTTATTTTTATAATTAACTTGAAATCTAAATATTTAACTTTTGGTTATAATTTTAAACATTACTATTTACCTTCATTAAAATATACCTATGAAGTATCCAGTCAGGATAGATTTGGTTATAATTTTATTCAACATTACTATCTGCCTATATTAAAATACGTCTACAAAGTATCCAGTCAGGTTAGATTTAGTTATAACTTTATTCAAAATTTCTTTTTACCTATATTAAAAGTATACCTATGAAATATACAGTCAGGATAGATTTGATTGTAATTTTCTACATCGTCAATAAGTCTAAATATTTGTTAAAATTACTACCATATCTATCCTGACTGAATACTTCTTATGTATACTGTAATATAGGTAGATAGTAATGTTGAATAAAATGTAGACGTAGTGCAGTGCGCTGTAGCTAATGCGCGCCCGGTTCATGCTATAAGGACTACATGCCATTACAGACCATTTAAAATGTGAAATAAATGGAAAAAATTCCTTCCGTATTTTCCACGGAAAAAAGTTGATATTTGTTTTCTACACATTGAAACAAGTAAATAAAAAAGTCAAGACTCTGTAATTACAATTTTCTATAACCGACCCTAGATTACTCTATTTTAATATACTATTAACAGTGTTCTTTTATAAAAAATGTTTGTAAAATGAGGTTATCTTTTGTATTTTTCCATTGTTACTAAGGTCTCACTATCACTTTTGTAATAATTTAGTTTAATTAAGCCTTAATCTACCTAATTTTTAGTAAGAGTTAAACTAGACATTAAAATACATTACACCCCTTTCTTTATAATTAGTTCTGTGACAATGAACTAATCAACAACACATGATTCTAATCTTGTAACTCTTGTGATATAAATGAAAATTCACTTTCTTAAATTGATGTTTTTAAAATTAATATCTAATTTATTGTTGAATTCCATACCTAGTTTGTGTGTAAAATGTCAATTCAAAATGTTAACCTACCTGTGATTTGCACACACTTTAAATTTCAATGCCTTTTTGATGAATGACAATAAAAATTTGGATACCTTTGGAAGAGTTCAAAGAAATTTAGATGCTATTAAAAACGAGTTATCAACAGAAGGAGGTACGTTTAAAAGGTTTTTTAACAGCCACTAAAGTTTACTAGTATCTTCAAACAAAACAGCACCTAAGAATGCTCATAATGTTCCGAGATTTTTTTTTATATTGGAATTGTTTACACATATTACATATAATAAGCTTGATTCTTTTCATATGTCACTTAAAAATACATTCTAAAAAAATTGTTGTTAATGTCGTATATTTTAGAATAATAAGATTCTTTATATTAATTTACTTACACAATAGTTTATGCACTAACAATTGTAAATATTTACAAACTAGCTGAAATTAACTATTTGTTTAATATTGTGGTGGCAGGGAGTCAGCTGTTTTGTTAGTTACAAAAGAAGAAATGCTTTAATTGTTTACTGTAAGAAAAGTTTTATTGTCCAGAACAGAAAGATTGAATGTCTTTTAATATTAACGTTTAACATTGTAAATTATTTAATTAATAATTATTGTGATTCTGTTATTTATTATTCCTATTAAATAAATAGTCTCAGGTATAAATTAAACGTAGGCCTATATTTTATTTTCACTTAAATTAATCTTGGTCACACGCAAAATACACAACAGGTTTGGGCCCAGGATTCTGATACAAACCAGAAACTTAAGTCGACCAAGAAATTTAAGGCAGCCAAAGAAAATTTTGGGAAGCAAGAGAAAGTCAATCGTCATTGTCATTCTTATTGTCAAACGCACATTCTAAGACAGTCTACACTGAACAGTCGTATTAAAATAAGCAACAAATTGTAAAGGCAAGTACTGTCAGTAAATTTAGTCATGTTGTTTATATCTTTTGCATTTAAAGTAAAATCTTACGTTAAGTATGGATTCTGTCAAATCTCAGTTAGAGATGTTGAATGAAGACTGAAATGGAGTCACAAATTATGTCTCATGGCGTTTCAAGCTAAACCTAGCCTTGAAAACTAAAGACTTATACAGTATTGCAACTGGCCTAACAGTCAAGCCAGTAGGCAAGGAAAATGATATAGATGTAAAAACTTGGTTGCAGAAAGGTATAGATGCGCAGTCTTTGATTGGATTAAATGTTTGCAATAGTATAGCAGTTAAAATATCGAATTGTATCACATCGAAAGATATGTTAGACAAACTTGTAAATTTATATGGTACAAAAACCGAAGTAACCTTGAAAACTTTGCGCAGGAAATTTTTCAGTTTTGAATATGACAAGAGTAGATCAGCAGTACAAAGTTGTTATGAAATTATACAACTTGGTAAACAGCTGTCAACTGAAAATGATCCCATCAGAGAAATTTGGTTGATGACCAGAATTCTCAGTGTTCTTCCTACGAAGTTGTCACATTTTTGAACAGCGTGGGACAATGTTCCTGCAAATGAGAACACAGTCGAAAACTTGTTCAAAGGATTAGACTAGAGGACGAACAATTAACTGAGGCAAGTAAATATGATGAGAGTACACGGAATGCGCTAGTCGCTAAACAAAACAAAACGCGAGGTCAACCTGAACAAAAACATCTTCTACAGGAATAAAAGATAGCGTCTTAATGCAACCGATTTGGACAGAAGGGTCACTACAAAAGGGACTGCGAAAATAAACCATGCGCCATGTATATTGAATACTGCAAAACAGTCTACCCGTGCAACCTATGTGGACAAAAAGGACATTTTGCGAAGGAACGTACACAACGAAGCGAATCACACAAGTCAGAAGGGTTAAGTCAGGAAAAGCGATGGCAAAATATTCGTCGAACATTAATGACAGTCGGATTGACTGCAGCAGACTTTAAAAATGAAAAGAAAACGGGCAATATGAAGGACATTTGGTACCAGGACTGTGGTGCTACACAGCATATGACATCTCGTAGAGAATGGTTCTCAAAATTACTCGAGCATGACGAACCAATATCTATCTCAATTGAAGATGCAACGCAACTAGAGGGAGTTGGAGTTAGAAACGTGGAACTGGAAGCCTTTAATGGTCAACATTGGATACCAGTTGTACTTGAAGATGTCGTGTACGTGCCCAAACTAGACTTCAACCATTTTGAGTCGGACAGACACTGGATAAAGGTTACTTGCAACAAACTAACAGTGAATGGTCTGAGTTCAAGACTTCAGATGAACAAATCGCAGCAGTAGCGAAACGTGAAGGAAGCCTTTTCAAAATGATGTTCAGAAGAGAGCAAACAGAGACGTGTTTAGCAGCCATCTTAGTTCGAGTCTGGCATGAAAGATTCGCTCACCAAAGCATTAAGTATGTGAGGAGCACTTTGCAGAGAAAAGGAATTGAATATATTGACGACTGGAACGACTATTTTTGCGAATGATGCGTTTATGGGAAGCAGCACCGAATCTCACATCCTGCAAACCTGAAGACAGCCCAAGAGCCACTGGACCTAGTTCACGAGGATATGGGAGAAACATACCACATAAACGTTATATTGTCAGCACGGACAATGTAATCTTCAATGGAAACAAGAATAAAAGTGGAAAACCGGACAGAAACGGAAATGAAAATGCAACAAATAGAATTTTATAAAACAGAAGATAAAGGAGACGAAGCTGAAGAGCAATCAGCGAAGCAAGAACAGGGACAAGACAGTCATGATTTGTGAGATACAAGATATCCTTGTAACAGCCGCACTGTTACACTTTGACTCGAACTGGCGACTTAAAATGACGGAGGAGTACAACTCTTGGATGAAAATGAATTATTCAAGTCGTCACTGTTCCAAGGCAATGACCAGCCATTGGAAGATGGTAAAGCAAATATTTCAGTATTTGTTGGGAACGATAAATTTTGGAATTCATTTTGGAGGTGATAAAGAAATTGTCGCATACACGGATTCAGACTACACGGAGGAGATCCTAAGACCATGAAGTCTACAAGTGGAATTCTCATCATGAGAGGAGGTCCACTAGTTTGGTATTCACAGAGACAACATCTAGTAGCAAATTCTACAGTTGAAGTCGAATACCAGCAGCAGTATCAGCCATCGATGACATTTGTTGGCTGAAGAGACTTACCTTTGAACTGGGGATTCGGAAGATGAAGGAACCTATTACTCTGTACGTGGACAATCTGTCTGCAGTTCACATGATTAAAAACTCCCACGAAGGTAAGATAAACAAGGGAAAGAAACATATTGAGATCACTCGAAAATATATCAAACAACATGTTGGCGAGACTATATCACCTTGTCATATCAACATTGCTAATCAACTGGCTGACATGTTTACTAAACCTTTAAGTAAAAGAACCTTTGTGACTTTACGAAACAAGATAGTTAAGGAGGAGTGTTGAAGATAGCTATTTGTTTAATATTGTGGTGGCAGCGGGTCAGCTGTTTTGTTATTTACAAAAGAAGAAATGCTTTAATTGTCTAGGAAAAGTTTTATTGTCCAGAACGGAAAGATTGAATGTCTTTTAATATTAAGGTTCAACATTGTCAATTATTTAATTAATAATTATTGTGATTCTGTTATTTATTAATCCTATTAAATAAATAGTCTCAGGTATAAATTAAACATAGGTCTATATTTTATTTTCAATTAAATTAATCTTGGTCACACGCAAAATAGTCAACACTAGTCTATAGTAGCACTTATATTTGTTGAGGATGGCCGTTTTGGGAGATGTGTCCAATTGTCAACTTCCAGTCGTGGAGTTAAGGTCTGAGTTGGCAATAAGACACATCTCCCGAAACAGCCGACCTCAACAAATATAAGTAAGTGCTACTATAGGCAAGTTAATAAATATTTACAAGTGTTTAGTGGAAACTAGTAGCTCAAGTGAAGATGAAAATCAACAAATATGAATAGTTTATGACTATCCGAACTTTATATTTGTTGAATCCATCGTCACGTGAGCTAATAGTTTTCACTAAAAACACATGTTAATATGTTACAAATAGCCTAAAGTAGCACTAACTTGTATTTATTTCTTGAATGTTGTAGTCCATTACGTTCGGTAAATTTTAATTAATCACTTAAACAATAGATTATGACTATCCGAACTTTAAATTTGTTAAAACTTACTGAGGCAGAACGTTTTCGATCGTTGTGTGGCGATCGTTATCAGTGTCTTCGGCTTAGAGATTTCGGGTTAAGCGGTGACGGTTTTAAAGGCAGGTGATCGATAGAAATCTTGCACATCAACAAAAAAGGACCACATCTTAAAACATTAGAACAATATGAAATTTACAGACACACAAAGTACAAACATATTAAAAGAACAAACACAATACAAACCACATATACTCTTTGATACTATCGAAAACCTTCCTTTAAAACAGTCACCGCTTGACCCGTCCTCTCCAAGCAGAAGACACTGATGAAGGTAGCTACATATTGATCGAACACGTTCCGTCTCGGTAAGTTTGAACAAACTTACAAAATTTAAAGTTCGGATAGTCATAAACTATTGTTTAAGTGATTAATTATAATTATTGATGACGGCCGTTATTAGGTTGGGGATGTGGGCATATTTTGGTGAGTATTAGGAGTTATAATGTCGAGAAGTGAATGATAGTTATAATGAAATTGGGTGTTGTGTCGGCTGTAGTTTGAAATGATAATACATTTCGTATTGTTCAGTTGTGTATCGTTCATTATTATTATGTTTTTTTTTTTGTTTATGAAGAATTTGTAGGTTGGATGTTATATTTCTGTAGTCATAGTTTGTGGATATGAGATGTTCAGCGAACTTTAATTGGTTGTTTATGTTTGTTAGTGCTTCTATGGATTCTTGGTAGCATGTGTATAATGATCTCCCTGTCTGGCCTATGTAAAGACTGGGGCATGAACGGCAAGTAAGTTTGTTAACGTAAGCGTAGTTGTATACGTCGTTGATTATGTTTTTGGGTTTAAATTGTTTATCAAGAGTGTTGTGTGTAGAGTATGCTATTCTGTAGTTGTATTTACGTAGTGTGTTAGATTGTGGATTTTCGTAATCTGTATAGTATTGTTAAGAATTTTATGAGTTTGTCGTGTTGTGTATTTGTACTTGAGCTATTGAGCTTGTTTTTTAGGTGGTTGTATAATTTGTCGATCATTGTTGGGAAGTATCCATTGGTTTGTGCTATATGTGTTAGAGTTTTTAATTCTTTGTAGCGTTCTTCTTTGTCAAACGGCGTTTTAAGCAGGCGATATATAGTGGTGTTGTAAGCGGCTAATTTATGTTGGTTTGGGTGGTTTGAAGAGTTGTGAATTGTAGTAAGGGTGTTGGTGGGTTTTCAGTATACAATAATGATTAATAAGAATCTCCTGTAGGAATGGTAACCGTTAGCCGTTCAGGGACTGGTATAGCCATAACCGAGGTATAGCTCTTTTAAAATTAATGTTTTGTTTTTTTTAAAGTAAATTTACAACATCTAAAACAATATTGAACCCGGAGTCAATTTGGTACTTCAAGTTGAATACATTGGGATGGAGAACACTCGTCCCTCACCGGTAGATATCAATAAGAAGACTAATTGGTTAGGGCCGAGTATGCAAAAAAAGCACAATGGAATTTGACCAAACTGATCGGTTTTGTTGGATGGCCATACTCTTAGGCAAAATAGGGATGCAGCCCAACGATTGAATATTGGGCACGTTTCTCAGAATGGCTGTCTTGCCATATCTTAAATTAGACCGCTTAAACTATTTAAGAAGAGTTTTATATATTTAAATGATTCCAACTCCTAATATGAAATACATATTTTGCACTAATATATGAAAGCGAATATTCAATGACATATATTTGTTCATTTCACGTAACTGTGAAATTTAACTACTTATTATAAAAATATATCAATAACTACTATTAGTACTATAATATGATTTATTTTGTTATCTACAAATTCATATGTTTGTGTTTTGTTTGTTCTTATAACCGCAAATCACTACTGATTGCATTTAATTGCTCTTGAATTTTGTAGTCCATCACGTTTGGTGAATCTTAATTATTCACTTCAACATTAGTTTATGACAATCCGAAATTTTAAATTTTGTAAATTGGTAAAACTAACTGAGACAGAACGTTTTCGATCGCTATGTGGCGATCTTCGTCAGTGTCTTCTGCTTGGAGATGTGGGGGAAGCGGTGACGGTTTTATTTGCAGGTTTTCGATAGTAACAAAGAATATGTGTGATTTCATCAGGTTTGTTCACTTGATATGTTTCTACTTTGTGTTTTTGTGTGTCTGTAAATTTCATATTGTTCTAGTTTGTTGAGATGTGGTACTTTTTTGTTGATTTGTAAGATTTGAAACCGTCAACATCATAGGGACCCAATTAATACAGAATAACATACAAAAAACCCATGTCACCGAAATCTTAAACAACATCCAAATCATCATCAAACAAAACTATTTCACCCACTACTCAAACTTCTATTCACAACCAGATGGCCTACCAATGGGCAGTCCTATCAGCAGTGTACTAAGCGAAATTTTCCTACATCATATAGAAAACACCAAGATACTCACAAATAATACACAGGCACACAAAATTATTTACTGGTACAGATACGTCGATGATATCATAACACTATACAGATGCAACACCCGATAATGCCTAAAACTCCTCACCTACACTTATAAAATACACCTAAAACTTCATTTCACACAGAGATCTTTCAATTTCCACGACTTCACCATAATAAAAAGCCACATACAAAAACACACCTTCAATAATGATAGGAACTCTTCAATGACAGAAGCATTTATCCACAACACCTCAAACCATTCTATCCAACACAAACACGCTGTCTTCAGATCCATACTCCATAAACTTTAAGAAGTTGCAATGACCGCAGAAAATATAAATAAAGAATTAGACACCAATAAATATTTAGCATACACAAATGGATACAACACCACATAAATAGACAAACTATTGAACAATATACAAAAAAACACTAAAATTAACACTACAGAGGGGGAAAACAAATGCATCACAATACCATACATAAACAAAACATCAAATAAAATAGACCACATATTTCCAAAAACAGGATACAAAATAACATACAAAACTAACAACAATTTACAGTACAAAATACAACATGACACCAAAAATAATAAACTACAAGCACCAGGCGTATACAAATTAAAGTGTAACAAATGCAAGAAATTCTATATTGGGCAATCAGATCGCAGCTTTAAACAGAGCGTCGAGAACACAAACAGAACACCAACTCAATTCAGCATATCACAACCACATAAAAGAAACAAGACACAAATACACAGACATTTACTATAACCTAGAAATCTTACACATCAACAAAAAAGGACCAAATCTTAAAATTCCAGAACAATTTGAAATTTACAGGCACACACAAAAACAAAGTACAAACATATTAAACGAACAAACCCAATACAAATAATATATACTCTTTGATACTAACGAAAACCTGCTTTTAAAACCGTCATTGCTTAACCTAACAACTCCAAGCAGAAGACACTGATGAAGATTGCCATATAGTTATCGATAATGTTTTGTTTCAGTAAATTTTTACAAATTTACAAAATTTAAAGTTCGGATAGTCATAAACTAATGTTAAAGTGATAAATTTAATTGCTACTCAAATTTGAAATTAAAGAGAGACTTTTAAATATTTAGCAACTAGGCACAATGTATATGTTTAATGAGTATATGTAAATTCGTAATTTAAGTCTATAATATTTTCAAACTAAAACCGAATTTTGAATAATGAAATTGTGTTCATTTTTATTACATAGTTTAATTAAGAACATAGAATAACCAAAGAAATTCCATCTATCGTACCGCGCCTTCATATTGGATATTGGTACTATATTGTAGGCCGAGACCAAAGTACTATAGAAGTTTTGATAAATCGCCATATGTTGCAGCAAAACAGTATTAGGAGTTTTAGTGATTATCTTTTACCACTTCGTCTGTTGGTAAATTTTAGTTAACTTTGAAATCGGAATTTTTAGCCTTCCATATCATAACTATGCGTTACTTAGGGTTATTACAGTTTTCAACCCCTTGAATGTTATAATTGGTCTTAAGGGTAAAGAAGTTTTGGCAGCCAGCGGATGAAGGCGAACTGGAACAGAATTGTTGACAGAAAACCAATATTTTTTATAAGGGGAGGCATAGTTGACAGGTACATAATACATAAAATATATGTTTATTTTAACCCTGTTAAATAATTTTTTTAATGAAGTAGCCTCATTATCATTTAAGTTTTTTCTTTTTGTCATATTAAAATTTTTAAAAAATTTCAATGAAAATCTAACCAGATGTAATAATTAGTTGATTGAAAAAACAATTTAGGCTAATAAGTTTTTCAAGATAATATAGAATTAAAAAACTATCTAACAATTAAATATTACTGTACTATGTAAATCTGTTTACCTGGTATTTAGATGTAGGTGATTCTAATTTAATAGTGTGATCTATCTTTTGCTTGACATGATTTAGTGTTATTCATTATGATACTTGAAAGCCCAAAACTTTTAATTCTTCTATATAAACTTCAAATATTAATTCGTAGTAATAGATTTACATTTTTTGATAAAAACCTATATGATTCGGTTAAATTTTCCCCTCATATATCCACCAATTCTTTAAAAATAAACAATGGTTTTTATTGTTAGCTTTCTTTATGAAAATTGTGAGAAACGCTATTTAAACAATTCACCATATTTATTAAAATAAATTTACGAGGACAAAGCTTATTGAAGTCAAATTGCTATATACTTCTTATAAGAAAAAACTACATAATAATTTCCAAAACCAAAGTATGTGTACATAATGTTTAGTAAACTTTAATGATATTTTCCTTATAGCTAAAACATTTTTCATATGAAAAAACTCGTTTTAAATTTTACAAAATTTCTAAAATTTATTCAAAGTAAATGAAAACAATTGCTTGTCATAGTGTATTTTCAAGAAATTTTTACTAGTGAATATATTTGAAATTTCAACATTTCGATGGCATTAGGACAAAAACCCAAAGATCCTCTTTAGATATAAAAGTAATTGAAATATTCAAATATCACAAATACCACAAATTTTCCTTGTTCTAGGCTCTCTGTGAACATTTTACATCCCAGTATTGGTGGTCCACCAATATCTTCAATATGTTGCTTGAGATTTCAAGAGAGATTATCTAGCGCAATATGTTGCTTGAGATTTCTAGAGAGATTATGTAGTGTTTGATATTGCAGAACTTTAGAAGTCGTGTGCTCCATACATATGTTTTTGGCAAACACTCTTCTTGACTTGTGTTTCTTGTTTTTTGAGATTTGATTATAGACATTGATAACATGAGTTGATGAGCATCCTGTTCACCATATCATAGAAAACACTCACAGGCCATCTACTTTTTCTGGTACATAGTCAAAGTTGACATTTCATCGTAAGTGTCTGCAGCACCTTTTGTCGCATTATAAAATCCATTGATATCGGGTTCAGTCTTTCTGGGATTGAACCAATCCAAGGATGTTACACTATACCCTGCCTAGATTTCTTAAAACGATCCTTTATTCAATTCCTTCTATTAGTTTAAACTCTCCTTATATACAATACTAGCTTACCCATCACGTGTTGTTGCATCATCAGAAGAATGGAATGCCAAGAAAACTTGTTATGAAAAAATTGATATAAATTTTATCAAAATAGATTATGGACATTGCAGAAACTTTTCAAAATGTCGTTTATATTCTATTTATTTATTTGAGTGCTATTGGATAATTACATCTTCGAATAGGATTCGTATCAACTTTTTAAATTTAACGAACAAGTCTATTCTTGAATTCTAACCTGTATTTAGTGTTACTGATAAACAACTATAACCCACTGCCCATTGTATATGAAATTATTAAACATCATAGCTTACTAAGTTTCAAAAGTATTTCTAGAATTTAAGCGTAAAAATAATAAACTAATTAGTATTTTTCTCAGAACAAAACAATTTATCCAAAATCTATATTATTTACATTCAAATAATATGTTAACACAAAAAGTAGAATGTATTTTTTATACTAAATTCATTGGGTAAGATTTATTTTATAAATTATTATATTTATTAACTTATAAATTAAAAACATTTTACATTCAATAGCATCTTAGACTAAAAATCTAAGGTAAGTAAATTAAATTAACTTTAGTTTTTAAAGAGCTGTTATACAAACAAACCCATCACCCCCTGTCAATAATTGAACAGGACTTGGGATGTGTCTTTAGTGCATATAATATGATCTTTTGAAATATTCATTTAAAAGAATTTCAGAGTAAATAACATTTTTTGCTTTTAAACCATCTGTTAATAGAATAAACTGATTTTCCTGTTTACCTGTTCTAGATAGTACCACATGTAAATAACCATGTGAGAAACAGTCAAAGCGTAAACCAATACCAACATATTGAAATGTTTGCCCTTGAGGCATATTAATTGTAATAGCAATCTTAATAGGGAATTGATGTCTCTTAAACTGGAAAGGTAAATCAGTAGAAATCATAGGTATGTGGAGTATAAAGGCAATTTCTCCCGCTGCTGATCCAGTAAGATTGGTAGCCTCGATACATTACTGCGTATAACTTATATTTGCAGTCTCCTACTGTTCATAATTTTGTGGATTAAAATTACGTAGTAATAATATAGGAACTCCAACTTTAAGTTATAAGTTAAGTGGTGGAAAGCCAACATGATTAAGTGAATTCAAAATCTTTTGGATAGTGAACAGCGTTTTCTGTAATCACAACAGCATCAATTTATCGATGCTCTTTAGTTTCTCCTACTACGTGATCTAAAATAATATTAATTCCAGATGCAGATATGATCCCTTTCGGTAACTGCAAGAAGCTAAGCATGTTGCAGTGCTTCGGCCGCAGAACGCCATTCCTACGCTATGGCAATGTCCCATGTTTTTTTTCGCGGTCCATTAAAAAAAATGGATTTATACAGTCTATGACATTCCACGTGAAATAATGAATCTTCATATAAAATTTCAAAATTTTTGGTCAAATAGTTTTTAAGGACAAACAAACAAATGTTGTCTCTTTATATAATAGTAATATTTATATAAGAGTTTTGTTTGGTAGTAAGACTGAATACATTTTACACAAACATTTTTGTGTAAATTGTGTGCTACATGTGCTATAAATACTTGAAATAAAGAAAAACAAATATTTATTTTTTCTGTGGTAAAGAGATTTTGGATAAACTTATGCGATACATTTAATTTCATTATATTATTCTCTAGTTCCATTGAGAAAAGTGATTTTTAATACAATTTGTTTAATGTTTAAGGTATATTTATTACATTTTAAAAAAATTGTTCTAGAAAGCAGTCAAAAAGTATTTGTAACGTATTTTTGTAAGTATGTTCAACATTAAATTTTATTATATTACTCTCCAGTCTATAAAAAAAATTACATGTAATAAAATACGTTTAAAATTTAAGATATTTTTAATATTTAATTCCATCTATACCCAAGCTACTAGTTTTTCACTAAAACAATTTGAACATAATATATATTAGTATGTAACTAATCTAACTACGGAGTTACTGTCTGAGTTGGCAATGAAACATATCTCCCAAAACAGCTGTTCTCAATAATAAAAAGTATAGTGCGGTCCACGTAACTATGCACTTGGCCTTGCGAGATTTTCCATGTACTTAATACTCGAGTACTCATGTATTTAGAATGTTCTATACATCAACAGCTTCTGCATCTGATATGTCTACATATTTTTCAAGATACACTAAACACTTTTAAATGTTTTAAACTTGCCTATAGTAGCATTTACTTTGCTTGCTGAGGACGGCCGTTTCGGGAGATGTGTCCTTTTGTCAACTCAGATTGTAACTGACACATCTCCCGAAATGGCCGTCCTCAACAAGCAAAGTAAGTGCTACTATAGGCAAGTTTAAAACATTTAAAAGTGTTTAGTGATTACTAGTAGCTCACACGAAGATGGAATCAACAAATGTTTTCAAGATAGTTTGTTTTTTCATATGGAAGCTAATTTATCATTGAATTTATCTAATATTGATTGTCTCATGCAAGTCAGTGTTTTATCAGTCCTTATCATGTTTGTAGGAAAGTAGTTATACTGACTCTCTACCTCCTGTCTCGCCTTCTGCGATCTGTTAAGGACAAGTGGACAGCTACTTGGTTCGCACTATAAGTGCTACTATAGACAAGTGTAACATACTAATATATTTATTATGATTTTTTTAAAATTCTTCAAAACAGTAATAAATCATACCACTTGATAGTTTTCTAATCACGAGTTCTAAGGTTAACAACATACACTTGCACCATTTTTCCATTCTGTAAAAAATATTGCTTAAGGAATAATTTTCAATATTTTTCCAGGTATAGTCATTGTTAGCAAATTAACAAAGTTTTTTTCTTGATCTTGCTGGAAAGTTACAGTTTTTATACAGTACAATTTTAAAGACAATTCAGTTTTTTCTATTGATACTTTGTTTGTTTACCAATGCAGATAATAATTTCCTAGAGCAATGGACCCCATGTTTTTGTCTTATTCACAAGTGAATGGAGTGCCACAAGAATCAAAGCTGGCTACATATATGGTAAATATATGTTTTATCACATCATTTATTATTATTAAAATTATATATGTATTTGGTTCATATATACTGCAAAAAAAACAATCATTTTAATTAACTACACTAATACAAAAGTGATGAGATTATATAGGGCAATACCTGTCATATTCCTTATAGCCATTTCTTCTAAGCACCTCTCTCATAGTAATAAGTTCATGGTCCCTCGAATGGATGTTCGTTAACTTGTGAGACCAAGAGAAGAGCGTGCAGAAATATGCCATTAATAAAGCGTTGCACCGCCAAAGTGTCCTTCCAGTTGACATGGACGAGAAAGAGACTGAGAAAACTGGTACTGTTTTTCTGCCCTTTATTAAAGGAACCACTGATAGGATTGCCAGACTCTTTAGGAGGCATGGTATGCGTTCCATTTACAAACCTTACATCACCATTGACAAGGTTGTTGGTAACTCCAAAAATAAGATCTTCTTGGAAAACCATGGCGTTTACAGCGTTTCTTGTGGAGTTTGTAAGAAATCATACATTGGCCAAATGAACAGACGTATCTCAGCTAGGCTTGAGGAACACAAA
Organism: Prosapia bicincta; assembly: GCA_036971475.1. Taxonomy (NCBI): domain Eukaryota; kingdom Metazoa; phylum Arthropoda; class Insecta; order Hemiptera; family Cercopidae; genus Prosapia; species Prosapia bicincta. Next base: position 156,336,028 of record JBAIZL010000002.1, read on the forward strand.
CTAGGCCTTAAAAACAAGCAGAAAACGTCGGCTCTGTACAGGCACCACTGCGACACAGGGCATACCATTGATTTCCAATCTTGCCGACAGATTGCTCAAGTGGAAAACTACAGGACTAGAATGAGGCTATCGAAATAGAGAAGCAAGGAAGTCTTAACAAACGTGATGATACTTTGAATTTGCCCGCAGTGTGGAAATGTGTCATCGATAGATTTTATCGGCAGAAAGGTGAACAAAGGCAAAGGAATGTGAGTAATTGTTTGACTCAGGTGTGTCTAGATTGACGTCAGTGGACATGGCTTCATTCCTCTATATATAGGAGCAGAGTTATCTGCGCTCTTCACTCGCTCTTCAACTGTTGTTGAGTTCACCTCGTCAATGCTAGATGATATTCTAGCGAAACGTTGGAACTGCGATTTTATACACTGCAGAATGAACGGATGTACTCCAAATAATAACTATTCATCACATATGTATATATATATATTTTAAAACAACATAGGTTATTCAAATATAAGAATATTTATTAATTTATGTTCAAAGCTTTTCGTTGGTAACAGTACCAACATCATCAGGAATGAAAATTACAATAATGCAAGCTATAGGACTTGCATCCTTAGGAGGCCTATAGCTTGCATTATTGAAATTTTAATTCCTGATGATGTTGGTACTGTTTATCAACGAAAAGCTTTGAATATAAATTAATAAATATTCTTGTATTTGAATAACCTATGTTGTTTTAAATTATTAAACAAGAAAACGTACTTTATATTATATATATATATATATATATATATATATATATATATATATATATATATATATTTTATGACATAAGGATATGATGCATATTATAAAAATAATAATCATTGTTCGGAAGTATTAAGTTAGACATTATAATGGAAAAGCCGAAAAAAAGCATATTAAAAGTCGACAAAGAGATCATAACTATTGTAAATGTCAGTCTAGTGTTGTAAATCAGATTAGAGTACATTATGATAATAATAATGATGTAGATTATCTTTTAAAATTAGAATAATTCCGTAAACATGTGTATGGAAAAATATTTGGAGGAGTCAAAGAACTTATAAAATGAAAGTGTAATGGCTGAGTAACAAGAAAAATTCAACAGCAAAAACCGTTGGCTGAATGTTAATCGTTCAAATATTAAAAAAGCTATATTATAATTGACTTTAATACCATAAGGGGGGGGGGATAAAAGGCTTTTTATTAAAAAAGGAAGACACTGAGGAAAATGAGAGCTTCAAGTGAGCTGTAAGTTTTGAGCTTCAAGTGAGTACAGAATTGTTTTTTAGTTAGTGGAAGATTCAATTCAAGTTAAAATTTTTTTGTAAGAAAGTTGAGGGAGGTTTTAAAGAAATGAAGAGTTGTAAGAGTTTTTTTTTTATAAATAATAAATAAAAAAGTGTTAGAAGTGATGAGTGAAGTACTAACAAGAAAGGGGGTTAGTAAAATATTAAAAATATCACTATGCAGAAGTGATAGTGCTTCAAGTAAAATCCAAAAAAGCAACTAGATGATCTAAGAAGAGACTTTCAAACACAAAAAAACTACAAACTTTATTAGATTATATTTTCAGCCAAACAGAAAGATTTAATATCTTTGTCAACTACATATAAATTTAATTTAATTCTTTTCATAAATATAAATCTAGTTTTTTATACTACACCACTGTACACTGTAGAAAGATCCCAAATACTAACCCATGAGAGTTAAGAGTAAATAAAATTGTATTTAAAAGGTTGTATTAAAAGAACAAAAGCCTTAAGACCTTTGTACTAGTTATTAAATTAAAAGTTATTGAATTTTCATAGATGTATATGAATGCATAAGTTGTAACTCATTGTCAGCAAGAATAAATTAGATTATTATTAAATTAATATGCTTTCATTATTCAGTAACTAAAGGTGTGGCAGTAGGTATTATAAGGCATATAAAAAAATAACAAATTTGTAAAAATTTTGTATATATTTTGATTATTTTTTTATGGGGATTTAGATTTTTCAATTTTATTTTCAACAGTTTTAGTACAGATTTTATTTTTCAAATAATTTTGAACACTTTGTAATTTTTAAAATTTTTGTAACATACTAAATTTCTCTACTTAGAGGAAATTGTCTTCCTTTAAATATCGTATTGTACATGTCCTTCTTTATACTTAAAATGTTTTAAGTTAGTTTTTATCTATGAATAGAACAATTTTTTCGTGGTTTACATGATCTAATCTATTTTAAAGGTAAAACATTTTGTCACAATATTAACCCTTAGCACTCGACTGTCGGGGGAGCCCCGCCAAGCGTATATTGCAGTTTACTCGTATGTCGGGGGTCACCCGACACGATTTTCAAATGCCTATAACTCGTCTGTGGCGAAGCCCATGACATTCAAACTTTTCCCCGTTTGGTGCTACACTCTATTGACAATAATGTGAACTAAGTTGAAAATGCCTAGGAATATGTGAGTCATCACAAAATCTAGTTTGCTGCTACGTTGTAAGCTGCAAGTAGGTAACAGTTTTCCCGGTTATTTGTTTACTCGTAGTTTGCCGTGGCTTCACGTACAATTAGTGATTCTGAAATTCCTGATCTTTTACTTGATACTGATTTATTAGAATGTAGTTCAGTTTCATAAACAAAATAACTAAACCAACAGGTATTTGTAAATATAACCAGTTTATGGGTGGTGTAGATCTAGCTGTTCAATATAATGAACCGTGCAGTTTTACAAGACGAACAAATAAATGGTGGAGGAAAATGTTTTTCTGGCTATTAGATGTAGCTGTAGTAAATAGTTTTATTATCTATAATAACAAAAAAAAGGAACTGAGAGAAAATCATGTTAAACAAAAATAGTTTCGCCAAAACTTGGTGAGGGAACGCATTTGTGATATCAGGAATAACCCGTACAGTGAGAGGGGTCGGCCATCAACTACTGACAAAGAAGAAAGACTGAATGGGAAATTACATTTAATCTTTTCCAATGATAAAAATTGTTCTAAGGATTGTGTAGTTTGCAGTAAGAGGAAGATGAAAGGAGGTAGAAGGGAAAGTTTTTCACTACAAAACATACGGCAGAAAACCAGGACTTCATCTGGAAGACTGTTTTCAAAAATATCGTACTCTGCAAAACTACAAATAAGATAATAAAATCATGTGCATACAGTATTAGTAAATAAAAATAGCTTAGTTTACTAAAATCATGTAAGAGAAAACAAAGTTTTCCATAAACAATAATGCAACCTACAGGTGAGAAATTTGTCTCAATTTAATTACAAGTGGGGAAGCAAAGCATGTTACAAAAATCCGAGCTCTAAGGGTTAATAAAATTGACCTGATTAATGATCTCTGTTACTACCTGAAGTCTTTCTTTCCAGACCTTGGAGATTTTTTGTAACATTTTTCTTTCCAAATAATTCACAATAATAAATAGTAAACAAAAAACCTCTAACCACAAATATTTTTATTTAGTTATTAAATAATACAAATGTATTAGTTTATTATTAATAATTTTAATATTACTAAAATAATTTAAACCACTAATAATATTAAATATTTATTTAGATGAGGTTAGAAAAATATTTGTAGTTAGAGGTATTTGGATATTAATTATTGTTGTTTATTCACAGCAAAATTATTCCAAATAATTAGTAATTCAAAACAACCACTCTATATAAAATTTTTAAAAAATATACCTTGTAATGACAAACAGCTGTTTCATAATTTTACAAATACAAAGAGAAACATATTATTTGTTTGCATCTGTGAAGTGTGAATTAAGTGAAATGTGTGTTAGTGTTATGTGAAAATGTTCACGTATTTCCAGTAAGATTTATGTAACATGTTTCTTGTGGCAGAAACGTCAGACGGAAGGCTCCCCATCTGTTGTCATCTCTCAATCAATTACAAAAAATATCTCAAATCTAACAATCGACTCTATTCCTGTATCTCTCAAAAAGGTAAAGTGCACGTTTTTGTTTTAAAATTGCATGCCTTAAAAACTCTGAAGCATGTAAAAGTTTCAATTTTTATTTGACAATTAAATTTCTTACACTTTTTACAATTTAAATACATTGTCAAAAGAGTTGATCAAATGATATTTCAGAACATAAACATTTCACACTAAATCACTTCAAGTAAATTGAACTAAACAGTAGTAGATAACTAGAATCAGTTCTGCTTCCTCTTGTTAAATGATATTGTAAAACTTTATCTGTGATGAAATAATGAAGTGCAGTTGGATATTTCTAGTATGAATAACCATTTATAACTGAATACAGTAATGAAAAAGCAGAATTTTTTCGTTTTCTTTCCTTGCAAAAAATATTTAGATCTCTTAAAGTTAAGCAGGTAATATTGAGTAAACCCCAATTATTATTAAAAAGTAGGCTTGATTGTTATCATAATGAAGTAGTATATTAAACAATAGAGAAATATTTAAATTTGTGTATTGGATCCCTTACACTAGGTTTTAGATGTCCAACTTTTTATATTTTTTTGTAGTAGTAAAATATAAGTTATATTCAGGGATATAGAATAGTTGCAGTAATCAGTAATATATGTAAGCCAGTTGTGAAGAGATAATGGAGAAAATAAAGCAGTTGCCCGTTGTGAAGCGATAATGGAGCAAATAAAGCAGTTGCCCGTTGTGAAGCGATAATGGAGCAAATAAAGCAGTAATGGTGCTCCAAGGCGTAAGTGTCTAAGCGGTACAAAAGTTCACACTAAAAAATAGTGTATTCAAGTGTATTTGGAATTTATTTTAAATTGTAAAAAGTCCAACTGTGTTTAGTTGCAATGTATTATATGATACTGTATAATTATTGTCCAATCAGATGGTAATTTGTTAGTATTACATGATTAGGAGAGTGAGGGGAAGGTGCTCTGTACCATACTGCTCCACAATGTATAAACCACGCTATGCCACTGATGTAAGCACATGTATTTAATCTTGATTTTTTATTAAAATCAGTAATTTCAGAAGACATATGATGGAATTGTCATTTGTTCTTGATACCAGTAACCCATTGATGCTTTATTGCATTTTTTTGTTTTTAAAGTGTTTTTAGTTTTATTGGAATTTGTGAGGGCAAGTTAAGTGAAACAGATAACAAATGTTTTAAATATTAAAAAACTACTAGTCCACAAAATTATTTTTCTAGGTAAAACGGTAAAACCTATCTAACAGGATTTCTGTAGTTTTTGACGTTTTTTCAGCTCTAACAGATTTCATTTAGGTAAGTGAAGATAATTGCTTTTTAAAATGGAATACATTTCTAAGGTCAAAACTCTAAAATGGTTGATTCTTAAATTTTAAGTGATAAAAACAGTAAAATTGTAACTTAAAAGAGGTTTATTTTGATGTTTGCCTTCTATCTGTACTTGTGGGGCTTCTAAGTTAAAAGAGGTTTCTTCTGATGTTGCCCTCTATCTGTACTGGTGGGCCTCAGTAAGTTGAGACAGATATAAGTGTTGTTGGCTGTAATCTCACCAGTTACCAGGGGTCACTTTTAAGAAGAACTTTTCTTCTGATTGATGCTAAATCTTCTGCAAAGTAGTGATTTTTCAGTTGTTTGCCATCTTTCCACACAAAAAAAGCATGGTACATACATTGTAGTCTATGGGATGTTTTCTCTAAATTGCCCTTGAAGTTTAAAAAAAATTAGTAGTTCTGAATCTTCTACTGTTAGATGTAATAGTCTGTTATACAACAAATTGCATAAGTATTGCTTTGACATCGTTGATGACTGGAGAGGTTTGGTAGGATCAGCTCCTTTATGCCTCTAGATATTTCTACTACAGTGTTTAGAAACCACTAATGGCATACAAATATCTTTGTGTAGGTGATTCAGTAGTGCAATTTCAAATCATTTATAGGTTTAAAAAAAAAATATTATAGGAGTCCTGTTATTTGCATATTACCATTTTTCAAACATTTGTACACAGTTAATAATTATTGATTTCACCCGATAATTGCTGACTTCACAAGTAGTTTTCATTTTTTTCCTATTCAATAAAAATGTATTTTTTGTTGTAAAAAATAAGCTAAGAAAATTTTATAGTAAATTGAATTTTTAGTAGCCCTTACTTATGATTTTTTTTTATCATTTGTAGGTAGTGGGTCAGTCAGGAGAATTCATCCCTCGTAACAACACTGCAGGGTCTCCAAGTGGTGCATACTCAAGTAGAAACAGTCTTGTTGAAAGCCCTTCTACGCCTCATACAACTCCTCCAGCAACTCCGGCTCCCTTAGTACTTCCACACCCCATCACTTGTTCTCCTACTCAACTGTTAGAAAAAACACCAGCTACATACCAGGTATCACTTTTAATAGGTTTTCATTTTATAATATAATAACATGGTGTGTAGCCATTTCTTTAGTTAGTAATTTTAAAAGTTGTACCAGAATTTTATGTCCTCTTCAGTCTTATAACTAATAAATGTACATGCAAAACTTGATAAAATATATGAGGAAATTAATTTACAGGTTTCTATTCTAATAAATTTAAAATTCGTAAACTTGAAGTAAAATGCATTTGTTTGTTAACTGTCTTAAATAAATAAGAACTCCAATTATTTGGTAAAATAATTTTCAGGGTGTAATTATTACTATTTTAAACTATTTCTGTTAAAACTATTACCTAATGTTCACAGCTCATTAGCTCAAACAGTGATGCAATTGAATAATAATAGTGTTAGACTTCATGTAGAAGATATTAAAATAATGACTTATTCATTTGCTTTCATCAGAAGTAATACTCTTAGATAAATTATAATTGTTTATTTAAAGAGCATATTCTCCTAATGCATAGTTAGAACTACAGTAAAATCTCGCTAATCTGGCACTATATAGAAATCTGTAGTGTTGGATTACCGAAATCGCTGGATTACTGGATGTTAGAGTTAAAAACATACAAAGGCATGTTGAAATTAAATTAAAACCTGTTAAAGTATAGTTGTATTATATTGTACCTTACTACAGTACAATTTAAAAACTATAAAATTGACAATAAAATACACGATGTTTGTTTATTGTTTGATTATAAACATCGTCGGCGGGTACAGTACAGTAAAATGAACAGTGGTAAGATATAATACCATATGGTACTTCAATATACACACATAAAAAATGCATGATGGTTTTTTTTGTTGGTGGCATAAAATAATTATGTAATGGTTTTTTGCTTTTTGGCTTAATCACTTTATCTTCAAGCCCTTTAATGTAAGGATTTCTGACGCAGACAAACTATTTTCCTCTGCCCATGTTAACGCAGTGGTGAAAGCCTCCAGTGACTGATAGGTGTTTACTGTGTTTGAAATAGCTGCCCCCTCAACCTCCTTGTCATCGTTGTCAATTGCATCTTCTATAATCTCTTGTTCTGATATTGTTCTTCTTCCTTCTTGGTTAACCAGGCGTCTATATCATCTGTTGTCATTAGGATCATACAGGAGCTGTTTAAAACTTACCTGTCTAAAGTCATTTGGCTCGGTGTCTTTGTTTTGTTGATCAGAATCATTTTTTTTTTTTATAAGCTTGTAATAAGTCAGAGTAGGCCACGATTTTTTCTATAAACATACAATTGTTTTTGTTGTAAGTTTATCCCAAGCATTTGTTAAATTAAAAACCACATCTTTGAGGTACGTGTTCTTTTATTTCGTGAATTCTACTCCCCTCTTAAGACAAAATACTGAAAAGAATACTGCTTTTTGTAACTTGTCTTGAGAGTCTGAATAATATTTTGGTTGGAGTAACAAGGTGACATTTGGGGGCAAAAATAATGTACATATTTTGCTATCTTTTAATTTATTTTCTTTTGGATATCCAGGGCAGTTGTCAAGAATTAATATTGGTTTTAGGGGCAGACTCTGTTTTTTTTTTTCAAAAATTGTTCCACTGATGGAATAAAGTTGTGAAACCATTCACTAAAAAATGTTTTTGTCATTCATTCTTTTGTTTGGTTCGTCTGTGTAATGGTTAAGTTGATGAGCTTAAAAGGTCTGGGTATTTTTATTCAATCACAAGCATTTGTAATTTGTGAATGCCACTAGCATTAGAGCACCGCATAAATGTAATCCTATTTTTCACCAACTTGAATCCAGGAGCGCTAGATTTCGCTCTATGTACAAAAGTCTTTTTCGGCAAAAGGCCAAAACAAGCACTTTCATCAACGTTATACACATGATCTGGGCTTAAATCCATTTCTTCAATAGTTTTTTAAAAATTTAGCAATAAAAGACAACAGATTCTTATCATTACAGTTTTTCCCAGGTAAACTTGACAATTTAATCCCAAACCACCCTTTAAACTTGTCTAATCAACCTACACTTGCACATAAGTCATTTATCTTTCAATCATGATTTCAAAGTTTTTCTTACACCAGCAGTTATCTTGCTACTCTTGCAGAACGATTTAATTTTGTCGTTTTTATTATTCATGTGGTTTATTGTTGCACCATCAACATTGTATTTTTTAGCTGAATTACATAAGTTTTCACCTTTTTTTAAATGTTTCAAAATTTTGTTTATTTTATTGATTGTTAATGTTATGTTTTTGTTTTGATGACATCACACTAAACTTGTACTGAGGCGGACAAAATTTCAGTCTTAGAGAAAATATAATCTATATTTAAAAAAATACAAACTTTTAGCTGGCCAATTAAAGAGGGTTATTGTTGTAATTATCGGAGGCCAGCTAAAATTATATGTAACAAAATGTCCAAACACAAAGTTACAAATAACTCTTTATAAATTTCCAACTATACATAAAACTATAAATTAAATAAAAGAAAAAGTTTTCTAGAGAACTGACTTTCCAAGAATTTCATTGAATTGAAATGCTGTGAAAAGTGGTAAAATCCAGGGAGGATTGCTAATCAAGTTTGTAACAACGTTGTTTGACATGAAATGACTATAGGATATCTTAATTTGATTCAAATTATTCAGGATCAGGGTCCTATGGGAACTGTAGGAAAAGTAGGCTAAAATTAATAAAATTCCAACAACTGCATGAAGAAACATAAAGATTACCAATTGTGTATAATCTTTTCATGATAAAATGCGATAGGTTAAAAATTAAAGCAACACTTAATGTCAACAGTGTACTAGTAAGAAAAGACGGGCAAGGCTTCAAGTAGAAAGGGAATCATCAAGAGAAGACTAGCATTATAGATTTTAATGTTAAGATATCACATCTTGAATAGGGATTAAGCCTAGAAGTTTCCAACTGTAGGGTTGATTTCCCAACCAAATGCAAGTACGGCTGGGGAAATCTCACCTCTCACCACAATGGCTGATAAAACATTTGTAAATTATTTATTATTTTTTTGAAAAGTACAGTTATTAACTTCACTCTATGAGTTTTTATAATAAATTTTAAACAAGTAATTACCAAAAGAAGACTTCGCCTACCATGAAGAAACAGGTAGCTGCAGGGAAATTCACATACTCAGCAGAAATGAATTTCTAACACTACGAAGGGATATCTATCAACTATATATAGTGACCAAGAATTCAATGGACTTTCATCATTGCGGGCAAGTCAGAAATTTTATTTGATTATTTTTCTTAAATCTTTCTGTTTCTTAAATATAAATGAATAACTTTTTCAAATTAAAAAAAATAAATTGGTCATAAATTTAATGACTCAAGATTGCAATTACTTCGGTAAAAGCTTGTATTTTCAAATTCATTATGTCATAAATAGAATAATTGGTGTATAAAGGTGATTTATTACAACTTAATCAAATTAACTAATAGTAATATTTTTCCAATAATTAGAATAAATAAAGAAAAATGAAATACATAAAGATCAAATTGGGATGCAGGTTTCAACAAAACTTGTGGTTATTTTCAGAACCAAACCGTCTTAAATTTTTGTTTATAAAAAATGATGAATACAATTATTTAATAAAGGAAAACTCATTAAATTAAAAATTTCAGATTCTTAAAAATTAATTATGTAAAAAGTAACTATCTCCCCAGAAGTTATTATATTTATAAATTTTGTCAACATATATATGCATTGGTAATACAATATATTTAGCTTTAATAAGTAGTTTCTTATCAATTTTTTCAAATGTGTTTTGTTCATGTATATTTTGGGAATATTTTGCTAAGAACAATTATTTAAGTTAATTTTATAATTGACAATTTTATAATTTAAAAATTAAAAGTTCCTTGGTACTTGTTAAACAATTTTGTTGTGTATTAATAAAAGTGAAACTTTTCCAGTTAATTTTGAATTTGAAATAAAGAGGCAATATGTCACAGTTTTTTTGGTGTACTGGTCTTTAAGCATAACATCTCTAACTTACCTTGAGGAAAGGCTGTCTGAGGTTAGTTTTGTTATCTGATTTTTCAAATAAAAGTTGTCTGTTGGTAAAACCAGCAGCAAGTTCTGTCCTGAAGGGGGGTATGGTTTAGGTTTCGGGATAGAAGGATTTATTTGCATGTATGAGATACAGATGAGTGCATGGTAAGTGGTGGGCAGCTTGCTTGCCGGTTTTATATGTTGAAGTAGACTATAGACTGTTACTATATAGCACATATTATTTGGTTCACACAAGTCAACAGCATTCTTTAACCTCAGCCCAAGGCACCAAGTAACTGATTACAATACAGTGAGTTATACACACATCCAATGCCATGAAATAAAAATCCCAACCTGTTGTCCCACCATCGTCCATGCAGTGCCATATTGGACACGCCGTATTGGCGCACAACCAGATCATAAAAACTGTACTATACTATAATTTCACTTCCCAAACAAGTTGAAGACAAAATCAATTCTATTAGCTACTATTGACCCATTTCCTTCAAAAATACTTTATGTAAGTTGTTGAGAATTATTATTAACTGCCATCTTGTTTGGTCATTTTTTATTTACCTCTCAGCAGACTTAACTTGTAGACATATGACATAACTTAAAGAATTTTAAATACTTCAATCTCATGATGTATACAAAATAATATTCTTTCACTCACAAATAATTTGTTTTTTCTGAATGTGTATATGTACAGTGTCAGATCTTTTTGACTTGAAAAATGGTGTTTCATAGGGTAATGTGCTAAGCATGAAACTGATGTTGTCATTAACAGTGTATCCTGGTACTGTTATGTATATATGCGGATTGTTTTAGTATTTAGGAGGGGGCTTGAAGAATGGCAAAGGTGGAACGATTGCTCCAACTACTTACAGAAGTGATAAACAGTTATACTGCTTTTAACTTACTGATGATCTGACTGAATTATTTAACTTTTATACAGTTTATCAACATCTTTTTGGTGTTTATTAAATCAAGTGGATTGCCATCTAATATTTTAATAATACATATTCAATACTTATAATATAGTTTATGATTTATGTCAAAGTTATTAAAGTATTCATGAGGATATCACTTTCATGTTAATTTTTTTTTTTAAATTTAGGAATAAATAAAACTTTTACAATTATACTAAACTTCTCTTCATATGAAAAGATTGCATGGTTTAAAAATATAATAGTAATAGAACTCATAGATATAACTTCTGTTTGTTGGCAATGTGAAGAGATATATCATAAATTAAGAATGGGCCAATATGGAACTAAACCAATATGGTGAATGGGCATCTTGGATTAACTGTGTTTATGTTTTCCAAGTCATCTTAGGCCTCTCTGCAGGTTATCCCTTTACCAGAAAACTTCTATTATAGATTAAAAAAGATAGTGTCACCCATTGTTTTTGATATTGTGACCTTGAATTAGCTAACTCTCAAGAAAAAGAATGCAACTATTTCTTTCATTATATGTAAGTTACGAATGTAGTTTTTGGTTGTATAGTTTGTGTACTTGTAGAAGAAAAAGTTCGGTAAAATGATATTCTTTTTTGAGTTTCAGGAAAATGTTGGTGGAACTACGTATTTTTACCCAGCTGCTACAGGTGAAGTAACAGAAGAAGCAAGTGGTGTAGTTGAAGATGCAGTCTCGGTTGCACCAGCAGCCATCACAATGTTTCCAGGAACTCCTCCACATATAAAGACTGCAAAAACTCATCTTGCAACTGGGGAAGCAACATTTTATGTTGTTGATGACTTGAGATTGGAACTTCAACATAAGAATGCACTTGTTCTAATGCAACCAGACATAAATACTTATCCTGGTAAAAGTTATCTTTTCTTAATATGTATATTAAAGTAGAGCATTTATAATTCAAAATAATCAGAAATAGATCTCATATTATCATTCTCCATGTATTATCAGTTAGTTAATATTTTCAAACAAATATGAAAAAGAGTATGACCTCTTAACTAATGATACCTGTCTTATGGTGCACCTGGTTTCCTCAGAGTATTAAAAAAAACTTGAAACAAATTGAATTTATCAGAACATTATTTCCCATAACATTATAGTGTGATAAAATCATATACAATATGAAAAATGAATTCTACAGAACTAGTCTTTAAATCACAAATTAACCAAAAAGGAAATTGTATATATATATATATATATATATATATATATATATATATATATATATTTTTAGGTTAGTTTTGGTTGGTAAAGATTATTTAGATTTTTTGGACTAGGAGACTGACAGACTTACCTTGGTAAGAGTCCACTCTGTAGTCTTGAAATAGAAACACATAAAAGCTTTTATGTGTTTCTATTTCAAGACTACAGAGTGGACTCTTACCAAGGTAAGTCTGTCAGTCTCCTAGTCCAAAAAATCTATATATATATATATATATATATATATATATATAGATTTTTTGGACTAGGAGACTGACAGACTTACCTTGGTAAGAGTCCACACTGTAGTCTTGAAATAGAAACACATAAAAGCACTTAAACAATGATATATTTCAACCACACAGTGGTCTTTATCAATCGAAGAGAAAACACAAAAAAGCAAAAACACAAAAAATTTTTTTGTTTTTTTGTGTTTTCTCTTCGATTGATAAAGACCACTGTGTGGTTGAAATATATCATTGTTTAAGTGCTTTTATGTGTTTCTATTTCAAGACTACAGTGTGGACTCTTACCAAGGTAAGTCTGTCAGTCTCCTAGTCCAAAAAATCTAAATAATCTTTACCAACCAAAACTAACCTATAAAATATATATATATATATATATATATATATATATATATATATATATATATATATATTCTTGATATTTAACGTTATCCATTGTTTTTCCGTTGTACTGACTTTATGAAGTTAATATATTACTATTGTAAGTAATTTTATCCACCATTAAGTGCAATAATTTTACCTTGAGTGATGAGGCACCTTTCGGTCAATTGACCATTGTCGAATCACTGATGTTTTTCTGTTGTAGATGTTCGGTCTGTGAAGTTGGTGTTTGTTGACGTTACGCGCACTTTTTCTTGATCTGTGTGTATGATATTTCTATATAGTATATCTTCTGTATATGTTGTTTGTAGATTCATTAAATTTTTGTGTATGTTTTTATAAATGTGGTATTTTTCTAGTGAGTTTAGTTCTATTGGGTTGTTATTTATTTCAAGTATGGTTAGGTTATTTTCGTAATTTGTTATTTCGTGTTTATGGGATATTAGGTGTGCTGCAACATTTGATACTTTTATATACCCATTCAAACCATGCGCACCCGTATTATCAGGGATACCTAAAATCCACAAACCCAACACACCATTTAGACCACTAATAAATTTCACAACAGCACCATCTTACATAGTCGCAAAAATTCTAGACAAAATCATAAGATCTAAAATACATATCAACAACACATACAATATAAAAAATGGATACGAATTAATTAATAAAATAAAAATGATAAAAACAAACAGCAACACAAAAATAATAAGTTATGACATAACTAACATGTACCCTAGTATCCCAATAGAAGAAACCATAGAAATAATAAAAAACAAACTGATACACAATAACGAAAAAAGAAACATAATAGATAGTATCATTACGCTAACCAAGCACATATGTAACCAAAATTACTTCCAATTTAACAATAAATATTATAAACAAACAACAGGACTCCCCATGGGTTCACCCATATCATCTGTCATGTCAGAAATATATTTACAACACTTTGAACAAATAATAATTAAACCTATAATAAACACACACAATATCTCACTATGGACAAGGTATGTAGACAATATACTTGTAATATACCAACCTACCATTCACAACGAACACATCATAATATTAAACAAACTAAATACATACAACGAAAACATACAATTCACCGTTGAAACAGAAACAAATAGAACAATCAATTTCCTCGACATTACTTTAAATATAAAGATAATAAAATAGAAACTACAGTATACAGGAAACCTACTTCCAACAACACCACAATACACTACAAATCTAACCACCCCTGGACACACAAAATTATCACTTACAGTAACATGATAAATAAAGCAATAAAATACACACAGGATAACAAACAAAAATTAAATGAAGAATTAGATAACATTACAAAAATAGCAATAGAAAATGGATACAACAAACACATAAAAAATATATACAATAAATTAACAAAAAAACCTAACCTCAACACAACACTACAACCGGAACACGAAAATAATGAAAATAAAAAAATCTACCTAAAATATAAATACACCAATAAAAAAATAGAAAAAATAACAAATATATACAACAAAGAATACTACACTCCAACTTACAAACCAAACAACAAAATAATAAAATATCTTAATAACACAAACCACAAAACAAATTCAGAAAAACATAACCTATCAGGAATTTACAAAATCACATGCAACAACTGTAACGCTTTTTACATAGGAAAAACAACCAGAACATTTAAAATAAGATTTGAAGAACATTATAGAGCATTCAAAAACAAAAATTCTAAAGTATCAAATGTTGCAGCACACCTAATATCCCATAAACACGAAATAACAAATTACGAAAATAACCTAACCATACTTGAAATAAATAACAACCCAATAGAACTAAACTCACTAGAAAAATACCACATTTATAAAAACATACACAAAAATTTAATGAATCTACAAACAACATATACAGAAGACATACTATATAGAAATATCATACACACAGATCAAGAAAAAGTGCGCGTAACGTCAACAAACACCAACTTCACAGAACGAACATCTACAACAGAAAAACATCAGTGATTCGACAATGGTCAATTGACCGAAAGG